>JAVLUX010000006.1:12292500-12911250 GCA_032164185.1 Moxostoma hubbsi | reverse complement strand
TCCGCGGTATGCGCTCAACAAGACACGTGATAAGGCAACTGAGATTCGTCCTCCACCACCCGGATAGAGGCAAGTCACTATGCCACCACAAGGACTTAGAGCGCAGTGGGAATTGGACAAGCCAAACTGGGGAGAAAAGGGGAGAAAATACCCCCCCCCCCCCCCCCCCCATTTTAATTTTTTAATTTTATTGTTCATGATACTTAATGCATTAACTAATGTTAATGAATGGAAACTTATTGTAACGTGTTAAGAGTACATTTTTATTTCATTCATTGAATATAATTGAATTTAAACAAATAGAAATCAAATATCCTATTGTTTGTGTAAAGTACACAGAGGAGCAGTCAGAGGCGGGTTATATAATGTGCAATATATTATAGATGTGCCCTCAAACACACAGAGTCATAGACACTGCTGTGCTCCAGTATAACTGCCCGCTCTGTTTTCTGTCTCTGTATTAGAAAAGTTACCACTAACCCCAGAGCCTTGTAATGGGCTTGCAGGTGAATCTAATGACGAACAACCACAATCAAATGCTACAAACCCCTATGGAACCTTCCAATCTCCCCTTTCTCTCTCTCTCTCTCTCTCTCTCTCTCTCTAGCCCTCTCTTTCTCATTTTCTTCATTTCCCTCAATCTAATCTAATTCTCTGATGTATCTTTGTTGCAGCATATGTCTTCAGGGCCAGTAGTGATGATTCAATCTCTCTCTCTCTCTCTCTCTCTCTCTCTCTCTCTCTCTCTCTCTCTCTCTCTCTCTCTCTTCTTCCATTCTTTTTAGTGTCCCTAAAATCTAGGTTAAATCTTTTTTATTACTATTCATGGTTTGATAATTACATGAACTTAATCCATGTAAATATTTACATATGTGAATTTATGTTAATATCAGGAGCCCTACATGATAACATAAACTGTTATCTCACATTCGGTCATCAGTTAATCTCATGAATATTTACAGTCATTAAGTGTACATAACTTAGAATTGTGCTGTGTGTGTGGGCTTTAGAATGCAGCAATTGGATTGTCTTATATGGCTACTTAAGAGTCATTTATTGCATCTAAGCTCCTGTTCCAATGGCCCTTCTGAAAATTAGTTTTGATTAGATGAAATCCATCTTAGACACGTCGCTGGGCAACTCAAAATATAGTGTCCACAAGAGACACTAGTGGAAATCGATGCTGCTGTTGGCCGGGGGCATTCAGTACTGGAGTGGAGCCACGCAACTGACAAGAGACTCATCTTAAAACTGTAAAAAATAATGACGTTGCCATGACTGTGTAAGAAACAATAGAGCATCTAGCACTCCAAAAAAAAAAAAGTTCTTTGGCTGAACTTGATTCAATTGTGGAAAGTTAGCATGCTAAATACATGCTGGTTAGAGTGTTGTTTGGTAACTATGCTATATTTAGTACAACATTTGCTCAAGTGAACAATACATTTCATATACAACAGCTACAACTTCTTATTGTTAGATCAAGCATTCAACATAATGTAAACCCCAACACTCCAACATAACAGAAACTCTTCAAAATTTCAATATAACTAAACTTTAAACACTAACAATATCCCCTTTTATATTCTTCTTGCACAAAAATGCATAAAATAACACTTAATTTTAACATTCACTCTTCCTTTCGAGTCCCATGCAAAGCATGCTTGGAAATGGTGATCCTCTGCTCAGTTTCATCCATGCTACATTAACAACACAAAAAGTCATGATGTAGTCCCAACTAAAAATGGATTAAGTAAACTTCCATTTTACAAATGTATATAAATAGAGCACAATGAAATCAAGTTGTGACAAGATGTTCTAAAATTGTGTTGATTTAGTTCATATAATTAAGTAAAATCATGGTATAACAAAGTCATGGAAAGGCTGAAACCCAAATTAACCTTATTTTTGCATCTGGAAAGTTCTTTAGACTTATACATCACTGCCTGTTACGACAACACAAGATTATAATTAGATAAAGAAATCAAGGCATGCTTCTTACAAAAAGCAAATGACAAGCTGTCAGACTTTTCCTGTCTGTCTTGTCAGATGCATTGTATTGCGTTAATTGCTGTGTTTCTTTCTTTTCTGCCTACTCACAGACCCACTTCCGGTCTCTGGTTCTCATTCGTGTTTATGCTGTCTAAAACAGCAGTTATGCACTTTGTGTTTCAGCCTTTGCCTTTCTCCTTATATATTATCTGTTAATATACTGATGTGATCTATATATGTCACAGTGCACAAACTGAATACAGTATGTCAAAATGGCATGCATTTTTAAGAAACATAGCACAAGCACACTTTTCAAGAAAAACTTTGTTTAGTTTTAAGTCATTAAACAAAATAAACACTAGAAATACTGACTTGAAATCAACAAGGTTTTGGACAATTTATGGTTGTTAATTTTATTGTAATCCTGTAGTTTCTCTGTGTGGACACCAGTGTTTACAAAGTAATTAGTTACTGAAAATGTAGTGTAATGCAGTTACTGCAGTTACAGTTACTGACTTAAATTAATTTAATTACTTTTAAGTATATTATAGGGTTATGCTTATTTCTAATATATTATTTATGTAGAATACATTCATTATTGCCCCGTAACAAGTCATTTTGAAGGAGAAATGTGAGATGCTGAGTGTGTAACTAGTGTGTACCAATGAACAAGGTAGAAGTTTAGACATTATTTTTAATTTGTTGAGATGAAAAGAGTTTTAGAAAGTAAGGTATAGTAATTGGTAAAGTAAAGTAATCTTATTACAATTTTAGGTACATTTTTAGTAATTTGTAGTTGATTACTATTTTTAAGTAACTTAAATAACACTGGTGGACACCTGTGTGAACTTGAGGGGAACTGACCTATTCAACCAGTAAAAATGACCTTAAAGGACCAGTTGGTTAAAAGTAATTGCAAAAATAGCTAAGAAAGTAAATTTAGTTTTAAGGAAAGGTTTCCATGTTTGCAATTGATACATCACTTGGTTTTTAAGCATCTGTGGCATGGGGGGTGATGTCATGTGTCGGTCTGCGTGGGAGAGAGAGTGGTAAGGCTCCTCACCTCGGTCGTAACTGTCTCTAATAACTGTCTCTAATTATAGAGATGTGGAGGGAGACCTGAAAAGGCACACCAGAGCATCAGAGTGGGGGAAAGAGAGACCAGAGACAGAGACTGTTATTGTGTGTGCTACAAGAATTGTTGACACGCTTGTGTATTTTGGCCACCAAGAGCCCTTTTTGTTTAAGTTTATATATGATGCTGAAAGAGTAATAAAAATACTCACATTGACTGTTTGCTGTCTCCTGACTCATCCATTGCCCACAAGCTCAACATTATCACAGCATCCAAGTACATTTTGTGGCCACTGTAAATCAAACTGCATTTTTTTTATCTAGAAAGGTAAAAGCCATTCAGAAATTCAGAGTGACTTTCTTTTAGTGTGTTTGATGATGGCATCAACCAAAAAAGGCATCCTAGTGGCGCATTCAGAGGCATTGTGTTCAAGTGCCTGATGTCACTTTGATTTCATTTTGAAAAGCTGATTTTTTTTTCCACACAGCACTGTGTGTTTACTTCACTGACGTGTGACTACTGAGAATACTAACAGCATCTCAACATCAAAAGACCTCCAAGCATTCCTGTGAGAATGAACGTGAGTGATGAAGTGTTTATCTGACACACTCAAATCTGTATAAAGCGCAAGACCATACAGATTATTAATTATGTACTGCAAAGGGCAGTGTGTCTCTAGTACACTAAGAAACTGAACGTCACTGATGCCTCTAAATAGAATAAAAAACTTACGAAAGGCTGCGTCACTACGGCTGCACTTTATCCACAGTGTTTCGTCATGTTATAACAAATTTATCTCATTACGCAATCCGTTGTGTCTGAGATGTAAAACAGTAGTCTAATAATCTATATCTATATCTTCAGTGGCTCCAAAAAGTACATTTTTAGACACTTAAGTTACCCTTAAAAATGTATGAATTTCATTGTACAAATAAAATACCAAACCAAGTGTCATCTGCAAACAAATGATGCTAGCTAAACTTTTGCTCAGAGCTAATTCAATTTTTCTGAGACACTTTTGCCGTCTCTAACCACCTGGTCTCAAGGTAATTTTTAGCAGATGTATGGAGTGAGTTCCACTAAAGTTGACACAAGTACCCTAGCTAGAATAACCACAGGTGAAATTAATTTAGTAAAGACATTGTCTATGGACATCAATCATCCACCAATATCTGATAACCAAGAAGTGTCTGAATACTTTTCTTTTAATTTTGAACAGTAGGCCTATATTTGTTGTTTTATCATTGCAAACATAACAAGATTATTTTTGGAAAATATTTAGTTTGAAAACTGGATTTATGCTATCTTTAAATTATATGCCACTTGGTTTGATATTTTGTTGTATAATGTTAAGACATTCAGAACTCAAGCCCAGTCCTGTGCTCGTGCCCCTCCATTATGAACAGCATGCAAAATCTGTTTACTTTAATGATTTCCAGGACAATATCTAATGCCCACATCAAGAGCTCCTTTGTAGTGAGTAGGGCATAGGGATGATTGAAATTCACCCAAATGCTTCTTTAAATTTCACGTTTGAGGTATGAAAGTGTTCGAAAGGCTTTGTATGAAAATGCTGGCTTCGGAGGCTGTACTGTATATTTATATAGAATGAAAATAAGATGATTTTCAAACTGTTCTGAGACCAGGTACCTTGAGAAGATTCTAATCATATCAGTAGCCTTATAAAATCTGTTTTATTCTACGTGGAGAGGGTCCACACATGGGGGCTGCCATGTTAGAATCACATGACCAGCAGAATATTATTCGCTTAATCTCAGTAAACATCCTGTTATTTGACACTTTCACTCATCGATTAAAGTTATCATAGCTGACTGTGTGTGGATTCTACATTTCCACAATGGCATCTGAAACGGAAAACTATTGATATTAAATTATGCTGCTTCCAAGCTGCTAGGTGTCAGTGTAAATCCAAGATGACAGAAAGACAAATGTTACTGAGTGCACCTTTAAAAAACAAACAACAAACACAGTTGATCAGCTGGTCTCCTTGTTTCTTACCAACATACAATTACGTCAGTGATCATCGGATGAGGACACATTCAGCTGACATCTCATCATCACCAGAGAACGCAGAGACCAAAAGTATTTATGCCAGAGGCTTTTTAGCAGAGATGGCCCACTTCTTTTAAAATGAATGGGAGAAATTGGAACATTTAACAGCCAATCACCTTTTAAATACAGATATAATTTGTCAATCATCTCGAGAACGCGCATGTGTATTAGCTTGACAAGCCAGGGAAATTTTATTATTATTTTTTTTTTTTTTTGCGTAATCTGAGGTAAAGAAGCACAATTTATGATATCAGAGTTATCAGATCAACCATTTTGGAGATTTCTGTCTTTCCCCATTAAGCCTCTCTTGTATGCTGCTTGTATACATAGAAAAATATCTGCCCGAGATTGTTCCAAAGATGGCGGGTGAGTGAAGTGACTTGCTAGAAAGACTTTGTTTTACGCGGAGTGTTATGATTTGACTCCATTTCAAATAAAAATTCCAAAGGTCCGAAATATCCCATGATTTACAACATGAAGTTGTAATGAACTCAAATATGTATTTTGTATATAAGTTATTATTCACATAATTGAATTAACAGTAATTAAACAATTCACAAATTTATACTAAACATAGCCTAAATGTAATAAAATAAACTGAATTAAGAACATTTTAAGAGAAAAATGCCTATATTTGCATTTCTTATGTGTATTCATTTAAATTCTATTTAAACACAAGGCTACATTGCACATATTATCTGTCCTCCATGTGTGATTTGTGGTATTAACATTACCATTAGTCTATTTTTTAAATAACATCAAGCTTTCAGGTTAACATTTATATGAATATATAAGGGAACGCGTCTGGTCACCATTTCTTTTCTTTTTTTCCTCTCTCTTTTATTTTCCAACATTTAAAACAACTTTTTCCTTCATTAGTTTATTTTAATTGGTCCTACAGTGTAAAAAAAATATATTTGTAAAGGTACAAATATTCCATGTTGTCCCTCAATTAATATGACCTCATAAATGCCGCATGTGTTCAAACTATGAAAGTATTACAAAATGCAGTTAAAAAAGTTTTAGATCATGGAGGGCCAAATTACTCAAAATGTAATCATTAAAAAATATTTTAATATTTAAACAAATATAAACATATTTAATACATTTGCAATTTGCAATAATGTAATATGAAAAGAAAAATCAACCCAAAGATGATGCTGGAATGAAAATGGACACAAAATAATGCAAAAATTAAATACAAAGGACATTTATAGTTGTATATACTGTATATATATATATATATATATATATATATATATATATATATATATATATATATATATATATATATATATATATATATACACACACATTTCAGTATGTATTAATTATTTATTTAAATATTTAAAATATTTATTTAATTTACTTTTGAGTCATTTAGCCCTCCATATTAGATGGAATATAGCATGTCACACAACAAATACATTTTTCCAAAATAATTTCTTGTCAACTACCTATCTATTAGAAGTAGACCGTTTTTATTCTTCTGTGGTCCTTTGATAATTGCATTTTTAAAATAAAGGGCGTGTATGCAAAGAAAAACATGACTATTTGGAAATGTTCCTGTACGTCAGTACATACATTGTGTCTCCAACTTCATATATTGTGAATAATAATAATAAAATACAGGCTATAAAAAGCTTCATTTGGTAAATATTTAAAATAAAGCATTGTAATGGAGCCAAGTCTCCCGATGTGTTTCAGGCTTGTTTAGAGCTAAAAGTCCAGTGGTATGCACACAATCTTATTTTTTTCCTGTTTATTATTGGTTAAAAAATAAGCTACCAACTCATTTTTTACTCTGGCCTCTATGTCTGAACCAGCTAAGAAAATGTTGTAACATTCTATGAATCAATTTTAAAAATGATCGGCTGATTAATCGGTTATATGCCATTTCTACTACTTTAGTTATCGGTATCTGCAAAATCAACTATCTGTAAATCTCTAATATCTGTATTTATGCTTAACACTATACCCTGTACTCCTTTTGTAGTTCTTGCATAACACTGACTGTGGCAGGGCGGAGGGCGGGGCAGGGTCGTGATGATACATACCCGGTCCCGTATCAGGCTAATCAAACCTCCGAGAGGGATAAAGGCCGATGGCAGACGGTGGTGCGAGGAGAGAGAGATCATTTACGGACATGTCCGTCATGTGTGTTTGTGTCCTTTGTTTTAAGTTTATTATTAAAATATGATTTACATTGTCAAGCCAGTTCTCGCCTCCTCCTTTCCATTGAAATCCTTTACACTGACCTATATCATTCAGCCTATTTCTCTGTAATTTTTTCCCTCATCTGTTCCCTTAACCCTCTGTCATTGAGCTGATAATGAACCACAGTCACCGCTGAACGCATGCCATCGTTTTCCTCCTGCTAAAAGCCTCTATTCACAGTGAACTCCATATAACTAGTCTTTTCTCTCATTCAGATTGCTTCTTTTCAAGTTGCTTCTATTACATTTCTTCTCTTTTCTCTCTCTCTGTGTCTTAGTATTTCTCTTTTTTTTACTGTTTTGTTTGTTCCTCTCTGGGTGATATCCTCACTTTCCTTCTTTACTGTACTGCTTTCTTTCTCTCACTCCTTCTTTTCTTCCTCACCTTCTTTTCTGCACTGACATTTTGTTAGACTCAAAGAGAAGGATGCAAGTGTTAGTTTGCTCACTGCCTTCTGTGTGTGATCAGTGTGTGGGCAAGTGTTCTGAGGGCAAAGTGTGTGATGTTTGTGTATAGTACACACACACGGCTAGAACTATACGACCGTGTTTGTGAATACAGGAACAGCTAGCATTGTGGGATTGTGCACAGCATGAGCCGTTACACTGTGTGACTCTTTAATGTGTCATTGTGATCATAGAAGAGCTCGGTGCATCAACACATAAATTCAGGTTCCCGAATCTTTTCTGTCTCTCACAGCTCACATTCAATGGCACATGCCTTATAGTCACCGTCTTGTCTTTTTCTTTTCTTTGTCTATGTTTGCAGCGTTCCTTGCTGTTAAAAAGAATAGCATTGCTGGCTACCACATGTGTTTTGGATGCTGGACTCCATGCTGTTGTTCTCACTGTAAAAATGTAAAAGTACTTGCAGCACCATTTGGGGTTCCTAGATATCACAACACTGGTGAAATCATCTGAAGAACCTTTAGGCACCCTTTCAAGGAGCCTGCAATATCCTAATTGTATACTCAAGGAAATTGAATTTATGTCAAGTGCCTTGTGATGGTGTTATGTAATTACAGCGGCGGAACTAGGATGTGATCTTTGGGGAGGCATTTTGATCTTTAGGGTGGGCAACTGTTTATTTCTTTGTCAGACCAGGGGTGCTCCTCCGTGATAATTTTGCTTGGGTTGGTTACATTTTTTTTATACAATTAAGCATGGTTTTGCTACAGCATTACTGTAGTATCCATATTGTAACATGGTTTTAGTAATTGTAACCATATAATAATAGCTATGGTTAATTTTGTGGTTTTATATGTTGCTTATGCTTAATAATTTATAAAAGGTAAATAAAGCAGCCTAAATTTTTTATGCTTAGGCCAATAAATATATTAAAAATTTAAGTGGGTTACAAACCTGGGTGTCCAGTTTGACAGCCAGCTGAAATTTGACAAACATATTAGTGCTGTCAAAGGTTCCAGTTACTTTCAGCCACGTCTACTCAGTAAAGTTAAACCCTTTTTGTCTGAGAAATCATTGGCGATAGCAGTTCATGCTTTCATCACGTCTCGTCTGGACTACTGCAATTCTCTCTATTGTGGAATTTCCAAATCACTCATTGCTCGACTTCAATTAGTTCAGAATGCAGCAGCAAAATTTCTAAAAGGAGGTCGGAAGTACGATCATGATACCCCCATTTTAAAATCACTTCACTGTCTGCCGGTTCAAGCTAGAATTGATATTAAAATTGTACTGTCTGTTTACAAATCATTACACAACCAAGCTCCCAGTTACTTGTCTGACTTATTACATCCTTACAATCCACCTAGAAGTCTGAGATCCTGTGATCAATATCTCCTTGATGTCCCACACTCGAGGCTAAAGCGTAGAGGAGGGAGAGCCTTTTCTGTTGTGGGTCCTATTTTATTGAATAGTTTGCCTATCTGTGTCAGATTGTCACCTTCATTATCGTTTTTAAATATTCTCTTAAAACTCATCTCATTTCATTGGCTTTTACTAGTATGTAATGTCCTTAAATTGTTGTGTGTTTTTATAATTTTGTATTGTACAGCACTTTGGTCAGCCTTGATGCTGTTTTTAAATGTGCTATAGAAATAAAAGAACTTGAACTTGAACTAAGTAATAATTTAAGTAACTAATTTTTAAAGAATTCGTAAAAATTCAATGTAGTAGAGGTATCGGTATTGGTATATATATATATATATATATATATATATATATATATATATATATATATCAGCAATACTAGCCTAAAAGTACTTGGTATCGGATAAAAAAAAAAAAAAAAAGTGGTATCGCCCATCCCTACTTCGTAATACTCTGCTTCAGGTACATTTTACTCAAGTAATGTAGCACTGAATTAAGCTATACTTTTATAGTGTACTGGCGGTTCACTCATTATTTATTAATTTAATCATATACCGTATGACATACAGAAACCTTCCACAGAGAAGTTTAGCATATGCATTATAATGAATTGGATGATATCACCTTGCTTTAATAGTGATAGAAACAAGACCCTGAGATCTCAATACTTGGTGCATAAAACACAGTGATGGTAACAATCAACAGAGAAAGCTTTTGTTCATGAACAGGTCAGTTTGAGAAGAAAATTAACTTCAAACTTCATAAAACAAGAAGTTACCAAATGTAACAGCAAAATAAAATAGTAAAATTGGCGTAAATCAACTTGTAAACCGTGAAATTATGCAAGCTCATTAATTATTCAAGCCTAGTGCATGCGGGAAAAACAGCTTAGAAAGTTAAGTAAAATGTACTTGTTTTATTTACCAGTGAAATTTACTCAAATTAAAAAATAAGTATGACATGTTTTTCTCCTTTAACTAAGTTTTGCAGTAGTTAATGTATGTTTTGAAATGTCAAAACATTTTTCAAAAATGGCAAATATAGGTCTCAAGATGGCGCCGAGTATGGCTGCTGCGTCGCGAGCTCCGTCAAAACACTGCAGTTTATTGTTTGTTTTGTTTACAGTTCTGTGTTTTTTTGTCTTGGATGTTGTCTGCCTTATTGTGTACGACAGACAAACGCTTTTGGACATTGGTTCGGCAATCACACACCGAAAACCGGACTTCACATTCCTCAATGCCGACCCGCGGTTTACAAACACGCCAGCGGATCCCTTTGTTTGGGCTGCCCGGCCGCGGAAACGCAGACGGAAAAGAGGAAAAAGAGCCGGCGTTCTCATCAGATTAAGACGTCGCGCAAATCGCCCCCCGCTACCCAGTATACTACTGGCAAATGTTCAGTCTCTGGACAACAAGCTCTGCGAGCTGAGAGCGCGGATCTCTTTCCAACGAGAGAATGCTGTGTTATCTGTCTTACGGAAACCTGGATGTCCGCGGAGATTCCAGACTCGGCCATCGAACCCACGGGTTTCTCCGTGCACCGAGCGGACAGAGCGAAAGACCTCTCAGGTAAAAGCAGAGGTGGAGGTGTATGTTTTATGATCAACAAATCATGGTGTGATCAGAGGAATATACATTTTATCAGGTCTTTCTGCTCTCCTGATCTGGAATTTCTCATGCTTCTGTGTCGACCATTCTGGCTACCGAGGGAATTCACAGCGGTCATTATCACTGCTGTGTACATCCCCCCACAAGCCGACACAGACCGGGCACTTAGGGAACTGTATGGCAGTATAAGTGAGCAGGAAACCGCGCACCCTGAGGCCGCGTTCATTGTTGCCGGGGACTTCAACAAAGCCAACTTCAAAACAATAGCACCAAAATACCACCAACATATCAGCTTCAACACACGAGGGGACCGGGTTTTGGATCATTGCTATTCTCCTTTCCGGGATGGCTACAAATCCCTCCCCCGCCCACCATTTGGCAAATCTGACCACTCTTCCGTTCTGCTTCTGCCCGCTTACAGGCAGAAACTGAAACGGGAAGCACCCACCATTAGAATGATCCAGTGCTGGTCGGACCAATCAGACTCTGCGCTACAGGACTGTTTTGATCACGCGGACTGGGAGATGTTCCGGTCTGCCTCCGATGACGACATTGAGGTTTACACTGATAGCGTAACGTGTTTCATCAGAAAGTGCGTAGAGGACGTTGTTCCGACAAAAAATATACGGATCTACCCCAACCAGAAACCCTGGGTTAACGGCGATGTTCGCGCGGCACTTACTGCGCGGACCACCGCTTTTAATTCCGGGAACGCGGAGGAGCGTAAACAAGCCAGTTATGCCCTCCGTAACTCCATCCGTGCAGCCAAACGCCAGTACAGGCACAAAATTGAAGAACAGTTTAACACCACTGACTCCAGAAGTATGTGGCAGGAAATTAACACCATCACGGACTATAAACGGAATAAAAACTCCGCCATGAACACCGTTGCCTCTCTCCCGGACGAACTTAATACATTTTATGCTCGTTTCGAGGACAACAACACCGCCCTCACGGAGAGAGCACTCGCGGCCGACACTACAGATGATGGTTCACTCTCCGTCTCTGTTGCGGATGTAACCCGATCCTTTCGACGGGTGAACATCCGTAAAGCCGCGGGTCCAGACGGCATTCCGGGCTGCGTCATCAGAGCATGCGCGAACCAACTGGCTGGTGTTTTTACGGACATTTTCAACTTGTCCCTATCCCTGTCTGTAGTCCCCACATGCTTCAAAACATCAACCATTGTGCCTGTACCGAAGCAAGCCAAAATCACTTGCTTAAATGACTGGCGTCCTGTTGCCCTCACCCCCATCATCAGCAAATGCTTTGAGAGGTTGATCAGAGATCACATCTGCTCTGTTCTGCCCACCTCTTTGGACCCATTGCAGTTTGCCTACCGTAACAACCGCTCCACTGATGACGCCATTGCATCTACAATACACACTGCTCTTTCCCACCTGGAAAAAAGGAACACATATGTGAGAATGCTGTTTGTATACTACAGTTCAGCATTCAACACCATAGTGCCCACCAAGCTTGATGTGAAACTCCGGGGTCTGGGCTTAAACAGCTCGCTGTGCAGCTGGATCCTGGATTTCCTGTCAGGCAGACGTCAGGTGGTTAGAATGGGCAGCAACATCTCCTCATCACTGACCCTCAACACTGGAGCCCCGCAGGGCTGTGTTCTCAGCCCACTCCTGTATTCCCTTTACACACATGACTGTGTGGCAACACATAGCTCCAATGCCATCATTAAGTTTGCTGACGATACGACGGTGGTAGGTCTGATCACTGACAATGATGAAACGGCCTACAGAGAGGAGGTGCACACTCTGACACGCTGGTGTCAGGAGCACAACCTCTCCCTCGACGTCAGTAAAACCAAGGAGCTTGTGGTGGACTTCAGGAAGAAAGACAGAGAGCACAGCCCCATCACCATTAATGGAGCACCGGTGGAGAGAGTCAGCAGCTTCAAGTTCCTCGGTGTCCATATCACTGAGGAACTCACATGGTCCGTCCACACTGAGGCCGTTGTGAAGAAGGCTCACCAGCGCCTCTTCTTCCTGAGACGGCTGAGGAAGTTCGGAATGAACCACCACATCCTCACACGGTTCTACACCAGTACTGTAGAGAGCATCCTGACTGGCTGCATCACCGCCTGGTACGGCAATAGCACCACTCTTAATCGCAAAGCCCTGCAAAGGGTGGTGCGAACGGCCAGAAACATCATCGGAGGTGAGCTTCCCTCCCTCCAGGATATATATAACAGACGGTGTGTGAATAAAGCTTGGAGGATCATCAGAGACTCCAGTCACCCGAGTCATGGGCTGCTTTCACTGCTTCCATCAGGCAGGCGGTATCGCAGCATCAGGACCCGCACCACCCGACTACATGACAGCTTCTTCCCACAAGCAATAAGGCTTTTGAACACATGATCTCTCACGATAAACAATCAGCACTGCACTTTATTAATCATCACTCTGTCAATATATTCTCCCAATTCAATTATTGTTTATATATATTTATACTCTTATCTAGTGTATGTGTATTCTACATTGTGTGTATTGTGTACATTTGATATGTAAATTGTTGTGTAAGTATGTGTACATTTGTTATGTAAATTGTTTTGTGTAAATATGTTGTTTATTGTAAAGTGGTTTATGTCTCGTCACTGTCATGACTGCAATGTTGCTCGGAACTGCACACAAGAATTTCACCTGCTGTTGCACTCGTGTACACAGTAGTGTGACAATAAAGTGATTTGATTTGATTTGATTTGATTAATTAATAACTTTAAGTCTTAAAAAATTAAGTCTTTTTACATGTATGAACAGAAAAAAACCTAATAATGACTCACAATATACTGTAGTTTTAGATTAAATCCATTGGGTTCTGAATAGGGATGCATGATACAATTTTTTAAAGACCGAGTACGAGTACTGATATTTTTTTTCTGGTACTCACAGATACCGATACCTGTACCTGTACTTTTTATGTGAAGTGGCAGTTTTCCGAAGTACAACACAGTGAGACTAATGATTTTAGGACAGCTTCTTTATAATTATAAGCAACTGTAACATTATGGAAAAAAAAATGTATCTGCTTGTCACAAAGTTGTCAAAGCACAAACAAATTTCAGTGTCCAATAACCTCCTCTACTAAACCAAGGGCATAATAAAAAAATGAAATAAAAACATCGTCATTTTTTTTTTATCTGTCTGTCACAAGTTGTCCAAAAGCTCCAAACAAATATCACAGAACAAATGTTTATAACATAACACTGTGTAACAATGTAATCACAACCAAGAGTTTAGTAAAGTGCAATACAACAGTGTACTGTTTAATCATGGTGAATTATAACTCTTGGGTTATCTCTTGGCATTTTCTCTCGTCTTACTATGGTTTGCTGCAATGTTTGTTGCCGAGTGCTACCATTAGCGGCAAATTCTCTCTGCACATTGTTGTGTTTCAATTTAGATGTTTTATCATATTACTCGTATTATACGAGCTAGGTTTTGTACCTCCTCTTGATACTTTTGAAGAACAAAGTTTGCAGTCTGCCATGCGTGGGTTGTCATCATTAATTTTGAAATATTTCCACACTGCTAAGACAGACATTTTCTCTGCTGCGGCCGCCGATGTTTCTGTGCACTGAAAGTTGTCAATTACATCATGAGAGGTATCGGTCTTTGGTATCGGAGTATTTTTATGAGTACGAGTACAAGTACATGAGCTCAGTATCGGGCCCGATACCGATACTGGTATCGGTATCGGTGCATCCCTAGTTCTGAATGATTTATAAGCTTGAATTCCACTGAGTCAAAATTGACATGCAAAAGGTGTATGCAGATTCTCAATGCAATAGGTGGGTTAAGATTGACTACTAATCGTGACCACGAGGAGGTTACTCCATGTGACTCTACCCTCCATAGCAACCCGGCCAGTCAACCCGTTGCTTAGGAGATCTGGCTGGAGTCACTCAGCACACCCTGGATTCAAACTCGCGGCTCCAGCGGTGGTAGTCAGTGTCAATACTCGCTGAGCTACCCAGGTCCCCCCCAAAAAAATCATAAATAATATTGATTTATAAGATAGAACATTGATTTGCACATGTTTTAGTTGAGTACAAATGTAGAATTCAGGGACTAAAAACTGTTGAAATGAAAACAAAGTGATTTTCAATTGTTCTTGAGTGACAATATTATTTTTGAATGTTGGAAACCAGTTAATTTTGTTCTGATAACGTTTTCATGAAACTAAAGGCCAAATGGTTTATTAACATTTTGCATGTAATAAGCTGGTCTTCTCAGCAACTTCTACTGTATAACTATAAACTTCTTTTCCTGAGTTTTTCTTCATGTTTTTGCACTTCAGAGTAGTGATTATGAATACCATCCATCTTCCTTATACAATTTTCACTGTTACTTAAGACTAACTCATTTTCTGCTGCTAAAAATATCTGCTGCTCCCATATGGATCTTCCTCCGATTCCTCAAACTTGCCCCAGCATCCTAACGCACTCTGAAGCCTCTCAGCCTCATGCGCACACTCGCACACGCACAGACACAAACTCTCACCCCTCTCTGTACTTTATTTTTAACCCAGTCAATCAGACACTGCTCACCGATGACGCAAATCCACATGCAACACTGGCACCATCGACCACAGAGAGAGGGAGAGAGAAAGAGAAAGAGAGATACATGAAAAGGGACAAGCTGTGGCAGGGAGAGAAGATGAAGGGAGAACAAAGTGTTTGATGATAAGATCATCAGACCAGATCTGAATGAAAAATCTCTCAGTTTGTACCAGAACATACCAGAAATGTGACTGACAAGTTTTTAGACTACACTGTACACTGTACAAATGTTTTATCAGGTAATCTAACCTAAAAAAGGTGCTTTGTGATGTAACATCTAAATTAATTGGTTTTATTAAAAATATTATTTAATATGACTGAATAGCCCTGGCTTCATTAGATCTTGCTGGTCTCCCAGCCTGGCCAAGCTGGTCTTTGGTCAGCCAGCATGTTTCCCAACTTGTCAAGTGCCGCAAACCCTTCTAAAATCAGCAAACCACACCAGGCTGTGAGTCCAGCTAAAATAGATTAAGCTGTTTTTTTCAGTCGAGTCTGTAAGATAACAACTGCCCATGTTCACACTTTACAGTGCAAGTACAATATACAAATGGCTTTGTAGGGTTCTCCATTCTTTCCTTCTCTCTCTCTCTCTCCTTTTTTTCTACTGAAAGGTTCACACCCACTCGTTTGTTAAACACAGACAAATAGCCTACATCACTCTCGACGGAAAGACTTTTTAGGAAGTTCCAGAAAATGAATGGTTTTCCTCCCCGGCTAACTCACAACACAGCCATGACGCAAGACAAAAAAGACCTGCCGCGCACACAAACAGCTTGTGCAGCCTCTGTGTGAGCTTGTGGTTCAGAAAGAGAGAGAGATAAAGTGGCAAAGGCTACATATTTTCTGTGTAAGTTTATATGCAAGGTTGGGGAGTAACGGAATACATGTAATGGGATTACATATTTAAAATACAAAATATAAGTAACTGTATTCCAACAAGTATTTTGATTACTGAAGAGATTGCTTGGCATTTTATTGTCATTTGTTTAATTTCATATTTAGTCCTTTCAGACTGAAAACATTTATTCATATAAATTATGTGATCCAAAGTGCATTTGAACAGCGATGAAACACTTTCTTATGATGAGTTACATTCACATGAGCAGACAGAGAAGTACGTTTGAAGTTTGGAGCAAAAGAAATAGAAATAAACTTGTGTAAATTGTCAGCTTTATGCAAAGCTAAAATGCTATTTCTAGCCATTTTACATGCACATGTTACCAGGCATGATCTTATTTTTTTATCAAGAAAATTCACATTGTATCATTTCTTTCTTTCTAGCCAGACCTTTGATATTAGGGCAAAAATCTTATTCTTGATCATTTTTGTATTGTTTTCCTGTAAACATGTCAAAAAAATCCTTAAAACAATGTCAATTAGATTCGTCTTTGTGCTGGCACTAGCAAAGACCAATAGTGGCCGGAGCCAAGAGAGGCTCGAGCAGAACCGTGGAGCAGCGGTGGGCTTAAGACATGGCAATGAGCCGTCTGGGGCTTGGGTGTGACGTGGTGTGAAGCAGGCTGAGGCGTGGCTGTGACGTGGAGCAGGCTGAGGCATGGCTGTGACGTGGAGCAGGCTGAGGCGTGGTCTGGAGCTGTCTCCATGACGTGGAACTCGGGCTTGGCGGCCATGATGTGGGGCCAAGTCGTGGAAGGTGGAGCAGTGGGAGGCTCCAAACTAAGTGTTCTAGATGACTGGGAAAAGACTGCAGTAGTCGTGAACATGAGCAGAGTCTTGGGGCGACCACTACGGTCGTGTACATGAGCAGTGACATAGAAACGACCTCCAAGGTCGTATACGTGGGCAGAGACTTAGAAACGACCTCCGTGGTCATATACATGGGCAGAGACTTGGAAACTAAAGCCTTTCTCCTCCTCCGAGGCCAAAGTTGGCAGCGCTTGCTCTGGGATGGACGAGGCTTGCAACGCTAGCTCTGGGATGGACGAGATGAATAATGCTGGCCCTGGGACGGACGAAGCTTTCAGCTCGTTGGGCGTGGCAGGTGTGGGCATTGGCTCGTCGGCCATGACGTGGGACGCTGGCTTGTTATCCACCTTCCCCACAGTGAAAGTTGAACCACTTATCCATAGAGCAAAGTTGAATTATTGAGCCAGATTGAAGTTACTCCCACTGCCAAGCATCCAGGTGTGTCAGGCTCATTCAAGCCTGCACGAAAAAAGTGTTTGAGGGAGATCTCATTGAAGACTACCTCGTCTGCCAGGATGCAGAAGTCCTCCACATAGTCTTCTATAGAACATTTTCCTTGATGTAGACATATTAGTAGATCTGTTGGGTTCATTTTGGAGGGTCAAGTATACTCTAACAATGTAAGAATGTTGCTCTGGCACTGGCAATGACGAAGACAATGATGTGAAGACGAAGAACCCAAGGGCAGTTTATTTACATATGTGAAATCCAAAACCCTAACTATAGGCATGAAAACTTGACTTAAACTTGACTTAAACTTGACTTAGCAAACAATGTTACATTAACATTCAATATTTGACAATGGACAATGGCAAACATGAGGATTAAATACATGACATGGGAGAACAAAACAAACAAGTTAACCAATGAAAAGACAGAACTATAAACAACATAACAAGACTGATAAACTTAAACCAATGACAAACTAGAACTGATAATGAGTAACAAAAAAATAAACCAATGATCACAAAACACATGAACATGGAAGGAAACAGGAATCACATGACTAGGGATCACATGACATGAACAGGAACTAAACTTTACAAAATAAAACACATGAACACACACATAAACATTACAGACTTGTTTTAAAAACAACACTGCATAAGATGTTTAGGTTTTGAATTTTTATAGTCAAAACAAGTGAAAAAATCTACCAGTGCTGAAGAAGTAATCCAAAGTATTTCAAGTCAAGTGGTCAAGTGGTTTTTATATTTAGAATAAATTACTGACCTTGAGTAATCTAACGGAATACATTACAAATTAAATTGTACAGCATGTATTCTGTAATCTGTAGAGGAATGCATTTCAAAAGTAACCCTCCCAACACTGTTTATACATAATATAGAAAATCCATTAGTGAAAGAGGATATTGCACTGTAAATAAAAAATTCTTAGGTTACATAAAAAAAACATTTAATTTATATGGCTTTATTCAATTAAAAATATGGTTTACGTAATATGATCAAATCAACCTAAGTAGCTTTTAATGGTCAGTATAGGTAGAAACATCTTTAAAGGGAACATCTGCTTATTTTCACTTTTTTACAGTGTGCTCAGTAGCCTATGTGCAAGATGGAAAACTGATATGTCAGCCCACGCTATTGTTAATGTCATCGGGATGTATTTTCAGAATTTTTTTAATAGATTTTCCATCTGCAGAAAATCGGTGAACGAGAAGAGTAAAAGACCAAAAAAATTATAAAATGTAGATTACAAAAAATAAGATTCTGTAATGAAGAGCCGATTGTCACAAGCACCGCCTTCTAGTGGTGGCAGTTCAGTACTGCAACTGCACAAGATTCATTTATTTAGAATCCCACTGAGCCTTCTGATATCTCTCTTCCATCATTCCAGCCCAGTCCCAAATCATCCTCAATCTTCTTTTCATTACCTCTCGGAGTGTGTAGATGGAAAGAGTGTGTGAAACAGGCGAGAAAGTCTGATCGCACACTTAGGATATGGAGTTACTAGATTTCCCATGATGTTTGGAGTATGTGTTAAGTTGTTTACACATGTAGGGCCTAGGGACAACTGACGTCAATGTAGAGGCCACATTTTGTGTGGACTTGAGTCAACATGAAGTGTGTATGTTTGTTTTGGCCTTGTGTGGGAAGCATACCATCAATATCAAATAAAATATTAATTCATTCAGGAAGGCTCAAAAAGATGTTACACACGCAAGTGTATCAAGAAATGCTAATAAAAAATGATCAGTCACGTGGTGTAAGAACACTCTTCAAACTCTCTCTTCATGATGACAGAAGCCTATTTGTTTTATGTTGCCTGACGTTGTTTTTATATCTGCACTCAATATTTTTTCCTCGTTCAAAAAGTTTTACACCAAAAGAAAGAAATTGTCATTTTGAAAGATATGTATGAAGTCATGACCACTCATGTACTGGAGATGAAGACTCCAGTCCTCTGCATTTTGGGGCCTCCCATTGACATTTTATCGCCAATAGACTATAACACATTTTTCCAATGATTTGTTTAGCATGCTTGTCCTGCTGGACTGCATATTTTGTTCTGGACATCTAAGATATAAAATTGTATTATTCACCCAAGCAAGCTCACAGACAATTTAAAAATGGCTAATTATTTTTGAAAACTGCTTAGGTTAATAATAATAATAACACGTATGTTTTATTTATATAGCGCCTTTCCAAGAGCTCAAGGTCATTTAACAACAAAAGTACATACAGTATATGGACATTATGTAGAGAGAAAAAGAAAAAACAACAACAACAACCAATTAACAGTTTGCGATGGATTTGAAACGATGTGAGAAAAGAAAAGTCTTTAATTGAGATTTGAAGGTGGAAATAGAGGTAATGTTTCGGAGGTTAGGTGGAAGTGAGTTCCAAAGTTTAGCAGCTACAACACTAAATGCCCTGCCACCCATAGAGGAGTCGAAATCTTGGGACAGAGAGCAGTCGAGCATCAGAGGACCGGAGTCTATGTGTAGGAGTGCAGGGGAGGAGTAGTTCACATAGGTACAGCAGAGCCAGGCCACGAAGTACTTTGAAAACGAACAGTAGTATTTTGAATTGAATGCGAGATAAAACGGGTAACCAGTGTAGGTCGAACAGGATGGGGGTGGTGTGTGCTGACCGTTTGGAGTAATTGAGAACTCTAGCAGCTGAAATTTGGATATATTGTAACCTAGCAATGCTTTTGTTGCAATAAAGAGCATTGCAATAATCAAGACGCAAGGTCAATAAGGCATGGACTAATGTTTTAGCATGGCTAAGAATTAGGCGGAGATGTGTACAGGTATGTATGTTATATGAAGGGTGACTTGGGTGAAGGAAGAAATGCTAGAGCAGATATAACCTTTGTGGCTTCTTGGGGCCTACAGCAGCAGTGATCGGTGCAAAAAAGAGACATTTGTATTTGATGTCTTAGAGAAAACATGTTTTACTTTGTAATTCTTTTGAAAATATTTTGAACTGTGGTGTCACGGAAATAGGAACTTTATTTTTAAAAGGGACTCCATTTAAGTGCTATGTGAAAGACTTTTATATTCATATTAATACTTTTATTATAATACTGAAAATTACTTAAATATTAATGTGTTTCTCACCCAAAGAGATTGTTTCAATTTAGAAGACATTAATTTAACAACTGGAGATGTATGGATTACTTTTACTATGATTGTCTGTGTTTTTTTGGAGCTTTAAAGTGCTCATCGCCATCCAATGCTTTGCATTTGACCTACAGAGCTAAAATATTCTTCTAAAAATCTTCATTTGTATTCAGCAGAAGAAAAAAATTCATACGCATCTGGGATGGCATGACGGTCTTTAAGGGGTTTAAGCTGTTTTATTCTACATGGAGAGGGTCTTCTCATGGGGGCTGCCATGTTAGAATTGCATGACCAGTCAAATACTACTTGCTTAATCTCAGTAACTGCCCTGTTATTGGACAAATTAATATTAATAATTCCTCGCTATCCTTAAGACATTTCCCAAGAAACTTTAAAATGGCAGTTATCAAACCACTTATTAAGAAGCCACAACTTGATCCTGGAGAACTGGCTAATTATAGACCGATTACAATTCTCCCGTTTATGTAAAAAATACTAGAAAAGGTAGTATCCTCCCAAATATGTTCATTTCTACAGAGAAATAGTATATATATATATATATATATATATATATATATATATATATATATATATATATGAACAATTTCAGTCAGGATTTAGGCCTCATCACAGTACAGAGACTGCTCTTATCAGAGTTACAAATTACTTGCTCTTATCATCTGACCGTGGCTGCATTTCACTTCTAGTGCTTTTAGATCTTAGTGCTGCATTTGACACAATAGATCATGACATTCTCTTGAATAGGCTGGAGAATTATGTTGGTATCTGTGAAGTTGCATTAGCATGGTTTAGGTCCTATTTAGCAGACCGCTACCACTTTGTCTATGTAAATGAGGAATTGTCAAACCAAACAAAAGTAAAGTATGGGGTGCCACAGGGATCAGATTTAGGGCATCTGCTTTTCTCCTTGTATATGTTTCAACTGGGAGATATTATCAGGAATTGTGGAATAAGTTTCCACTGCTATGCTGACGATACCCAACTTTATATTTCTTCAAAACCTGATGAGATTTCACAATTCTCCAAATTAGCATGTATCAATTAAATAAAAGATTGGATGTCCAGAAATTTCCTTCTACTCAATTCCGACAAAACAGAGCTACTAATTATTTGACCAAAAAACTCAGCTAAAATATATTTTGACTCTCAATGGATGTACTGTTACATCATCTTCAACAGCGAAGAACTTAAGTGTTATATTTGATACCAATCTGTCCTTTGAAATTCAAATTACCAATGTTTGTAGAACAGCATTCTTCCACCTCAGAAATATTGCTAAATTACGGCACATGCTCTCTGTTGCTGATGCCGAAAAACTAATTTATGCATTCATGACCTCAAGACTAGATTATTGTAATTAATTACTGGGAGGATGTCCAGCAAGATCAATAAATAAACTTTGAATCAATTGGTTCAAAATGCAGCAGCCGGAATGCTAACAAGAACCAAGAAATATGATCATATTACCCCATTTTATCATCGTTACATTGGCTACCTGTTAAATTTCATATTAATTGTAAAATTCTGTTAACTACGTACAAAGCTTTGAATAGTCTAGCTCTGCAGTACTTAAGTGACCTTCTACCAAGCTATATTCCATCACGTTCATTACGATCGCAAAATTCTGGCATGTTAATAGTCCCTAGAATATCAAAATCCACAAAAGGAGGTATATCCTTTTCATATTTGGCTCCTAAACTATGGAAGTCTCCCTAACACTGTTCAAGATGCAGACACACTCCCTCAGTTTAAGTCTAGAATTAAGACTCATCTATTTAGCCAGGCATACACCTAATTTATCCTTCAACACACAATTAGGCTGCTTTAGTTGGGACTGCCGGAACCAGAAACCAGAAACATTGGTCATGATCTATAACTCTGCAATATATTGAATGGCATCTATGCTTACATAATTTTATTTGTTTCCCTGTCTCAACCTCAGGACTCCTATCCTGAGGTCACCAGAACCAGCTGGATTCTGCTCCATTCCTGCTTCGTGTTGGACTCCACTGCTACGTGTCTCTGAGTGATGATGAATACATGCAGCCGATGCCAGCCAAGCATCACTTCAGTCTATTATGATAGACTTCAGAGGATGAAATGATGCCAACTCCAACCATAAGACATAGGATACTTCATTTGCCATTGTCTGAACCTTGGACGGACCACACAGAACCTCACCTAAATTACGAGTGATGTGCGATGAACCTCACTGATCTCTGCCTGCATCACCTCTGTCTATTGATGGACTACACTCTTGAAATGGAATACATAGATTATCAATGGCAAACAAAACCATTCATCAGACAATTAACAAGGACAATTGCATCTATGTAAACTCCTGCAGTTAATATAGGATGGACTTCAAAGACATTAGTCATTAATCTTACAGTTCAAACAAAATCTTTGTTTAAACACTGTCCCTTAACACTTACTTTGTTTAATCATTTTAAACCATGACTTGCACTATGCATAAGTAATATTAGCATTATATTCATGATGTTAGCCAGAGGGGAACTGGCTCCCACAGTGAGTCTGGCTCCCACAGTGAGTTTATCCAGTAACCAACATCTTATGTAGTTTTGTGTTCCTTGCCGCAGTCACCTTCAGCTTGCTCACTGGGGTTATTAATACAATTATTATTAAATTATTTATTTTTAAACACAATTCAAAATCGTATTTTATCTAATTACACAATAATGACTCGTCGACATTATAGACATTACAGTTTTATCTTCTGTTAATTCCTGATTTTCTGTAAAGCTGCTTTGAAATAATGTGTTGTGAAAAGCGCTATACAAATAAGATTGACTTAGTTTTAAACAATTAGTTCTGAAATGAACTAATAAATGAAAATGTTATTTCCTCACTGATGTGAGAGGCCTGATATATTGGTGGTAAAGTTTGAAGGCGTGTATAGACACAGATAATCAGCAGTGATAACAGGCAACAGTGATTACAGGTGTTGTTTTTATTACCTTTCCAAAAGCATGTCGAGGATTTACACAGCCTTTAGGCCAAAAGACCCCTCCCCCAGCACCCATTGCCCCACCCAACCCACTATTGTCAATAATCATCATGACCACATGAGTCAGAGATCACTTAAGGCTTCTTGTGATGGACTGATTTTGTCTCTGAAAAAGTGAATAGAGGATGAGGAAGAGGAGGAAGAGGGAAGAAAGTAGAAGATGGAAGAAGAGGTAAAGAGTACAAAGAGAATAAATAGGGGTGAGAAAGAAAATGCCAATTGCAATAATCTGCCACATTTTCCTCCGATTCGTATTTGTGTTGTGGCAAGCCAAGAATACCCCAGATGACTCATATGAGTGGTGCGCTCCTCCTCTCCTTCTTGGCCCTCCCCCCTCCCCCTCCTTTATCTTCATCTCCTCCTCTCTTACCCTCCCCCTTGTTCCCTCTCTTTCTCATCCTCCCGAACCCTCACTTGGTGGCCATAGTGTAGCAGCCATCTGGGTGCCACTGCATGTCGCGAATACGTCTGACGGACTGCATCTGGGGATGACGAGCACCAAACTCGTTAAAGTGACGGTAGTCGCCCTTCTCTAGCAGGTACTGGCTGCCACGGTAACCGGGGTACTGGTAGCCCACCCAACTATAAGATGAAAAGTGAGGGAGAGACAAACAGACACCACAAAAATAGAGTAAATAAAAATATGAGTAAAAGAGTAGAGAGTATAATGAAATAGGTGTAAAATAAGTATAAATTTATAAGTATAAAATGCCTCACTGGAAATGTTTTGGAATAAGTTTGTAGTACTAATGATTTCCTTATATGGCAGTCTTTCAGTTTATTGAGGCAGAGTTTCTACAAACCATGATGGAAACTAAGTTTTGCAATGAATTTCAATGAATAATACAGTATTTGACTTGCACATTTGATCACAAATCTCAGAGACTTTTGAAGTCTTTTAGTTTGTCTCGAGATCTATTCTATAATTGTTTTTCTGTTCAGATACTTGCAGACAAATTCCTTTGATGTGAGAGTACTTACGTGCCACAGCTGACCATGATGCTGCCAACACGGTCGGTAAAGCCGTAGGTGTACATACTGGGAACGTCATCATCGATAATCTCCATCTTGCGGCCCTTGAACTCACCAACCTCATAAAGACAGATCTTATGCTTTTCTGGATCCTGTCAGGAGCAGACACAACAAGAGGATCAAAAATATTATTTATACATATTTGTATAAATATAATTATTTATCTTTCTTTTTATAGTTTTTGCCAATTTTATGGAGAGTGGGATAAATGACAGGAATTTATGAGCTGAGGGGGAACAAGGTTGGGGAATGATGTAAGCAGTGTTGTATAGTAATGGACTACATGTAATCTGGATTACATAATCAATTTACAAAACTAAAGTACTGTACTTGCAATTAGATTTCATGACATTTTTTAAAGTGTAGGACCCACTTTAATTTAGGTGTTTTCAACTACTATCTATCTATCTATCTATCTATCTATCTATCTATCCATCCATCCATCCATTTAGAAATGCTTAGTTACTTGCTAAAATTTGCTAGCATCATGCTAGCAACGTGTTAATCATGCTAGCAATATGTTTATAACACCGAGCTACATGCTAAACATGCTAGCGATGCCTAACTACATGTTAGAATATATAGAATATAATATAAAGAATATAATAATGTTTAATGAAAGGAGTGTAAATTGGTATTTAATACACTTAAAATTTGATTTTCATAAAATCATGCAATGAGTAATTTAAAAGTAATCAGTTTAGATCACCTAAAAAGTGTAATCTTATTAATTTGAATTGTAGTTTTGTAATTCAAATTCGCATTGTCAGTGTGAGGCTTACTGCTCAATTTCTTTTTCAAATCTTTAGCAGTTTGCCACTGACAGGAAATTATGTGAAAGGAGGAGAAAAAGATTTGGAATTGCTGTGAGCTGGATTCAAACTTGTGTTTCTTACAAGAGCGCCACGGCTAAACGGAGCACTAGGCCACAGCTCTGACCAAAAATGTTGTCAGAATAATGTTTTGATGATTGCACGATGAACACTGCTTTGACAATTGTGATTATATGACAAACAGTCACTCCAACCCTAAACATAAGAGAGGAAGATATTGGCATGGTGAATAAAGTGGAAGGAAGGGTGAATACCATTTTGACAGGTCTAAAGGAGAGCAGATAGTCGTTCCTGTGGCAGTTGCTCCAGCAGTCCCAGCGAGGGTACTCACCCTTCTCCAGGATGTACATCTCTCCACAGAAGTTCATCTGCTCCCAACCCACCCAACTAAAAAGGGTGAGAGAGAAAGACAGGAGAAAGAAAAGACAAACGTGTTGAAAAAGGCAACAATGTAAAAGTCACTTATATGGATCATAGGAATGTCTGTAAGTGTGTCACTCACGGGCCGCACTCCACACGGAGGGAACGCACTTTGTCCATGCCCATCTCACACACATTCATGCACTCATTGCTGATCTCAATCATACGGCCCTGAAAGTTCTCTTGATCAAACACATACATCTGAAAGAGCCAGAGGAGTAGAAAGGGCACAGAAAATCAAGATGTTTTGCTTTTTATGCAACTTTAAGTTGACGGTTTTCAGTTTGGCTTTGCTTAAAAAACTGCACACTTCCAACACCCACATATATTTCTATGGAAACTGAAATGATGCACAGTTTCGCCAAGCTGTTTGCATTCAGTCCATCATGCATGTGTTATTAAACATTACACATAACGTTTAGCCATTTGATTATATACACTTGCCCCAAAATATATTTGGACACTTTTGGACTTCTAAGTCACACTAAAAATATATAAATTTGATTGCATTAGATCCAAAATAACAATATAGAAAATAATTGGCATCTGCAAACCAATAATGCTAGAACTGTTTCTCAGAACTAGTCATTAAAACATTTTTTAGGGAATGATCAATTTTGAGAGTAACCATAGGTGTAGTTCATCACATCAACTACGGATATGGTCCTCTAACGTTATCTTAATTTTGAACAGTATATCTATTGTTTATCAATCGTTTTGATTTTTAAATGCCACTTGGTTTAATATTTAATTTCTTATTTATTAAAAAAGTTTAATAATGCAAAGTCATTCATTTATACATTTTTAATTGTGGCCAAAGTGCCCAAATATATTTTGGGGCCTCTGTACTGTAGGTAATATGAAATTGACACTGCAAATATTAATCAAAGATCAAATATTAATGGGTGAATGTGTGTTACCCTGTAGTTTCCCATGCCCATCTCGGTTCTCTTAGTCTGAGCAGCCTTCCCATCAGGCTGGGAGGCAGGCTTGGACTTCTCTCCACCAGAGGACATAATGACTACAGTAAAAGAGATAGGAATCAAGAAGAACAGCATGTTCATGAGCGGAGAAACCTGAATAATTAGAAGATTTCTTCACTAAAATATCTATTGTTGGACATGTGGTGATGTCAAGTGCTAAATATTGCTCAATAAAGTTCATGAGACTCATTCTCATGAATGATTTAGTACATTTATAGCGCTTGGATGAATTCTTCAAATGTTGAATAGTTAACACCCACTCCCTATGCAAGTACAATAGCAGCATAAACACACAATGCTCATACGTAGCAGAATTGTCCTAGACAACTAATATATATATATATATATATATATATATATATATATATATATATATATATATATATATATATATATATATGTGTGTGTGTGTGTGTGTGTGTGTGTGTGTGTGTGTGTGTGTGTGTTCTAATTACGTAATGTTCTATTGTATGTTCTAATTCTATTACAATATTATAATAAATTATAATAAAAAAATAATAGTAAAATTGTATAAAACTGGAAGGAACCTCCAAGCTATCTAAGGGAAATAGTGGCAAAAAATGCTAAATATAATTCTTGATAATTAAGTAAGTTACTAAAATAGCCTTTTATGCAACTTCAAGCGTATCCCATTTTAATTAAAATAACAGCTACTCCAGTGAGTAATTAAGAGTACCAGTTAGTAATTTTAAATCTCAATAAATAAATAAACAATATTACATTTAATATTTTCCTTTAGCTGCAATTCTCTCTCTCTCTCATTACACATAGCAGTGAGACAGCTTCTTTTTTCTTTACACCTTCTGTTTTGACAAGAGTCCTACAGTTCACCCTGATGATTAATAAGCTCTGTGCTTACAATAGGATCACATTTTAATTGCTTTCTACCAGTGCCTAATCTGTCAAAAGCGGCTCTTTCTTTCTCTCTCTGTTAGAGGTAATCTTTCACAAGTCTCTGCTGGGGTTCCATAGACCACATAAATAGACGACATGAGGTAATGACTCTTTTCCAGGTTGTTTTTCTCAGAAACCCCAGTCTCTTACCTGTGTGTTAGTCAGAAGCCGTTGTCTATCTCACTAAGCGTGTCAGCTGTGTATTGAAAGCAAACATCTGTCCCTTTTATAGGCTGGTGTCCAGCGTGGGGGGATTAGGCCCACAGAAACAAACTCGCTGAGCTCACCACCCCACACACAGAAAAGAAATCACCCCATCATCAAACAGAGAGAGAGAGAGAGAGAGAGAGAGAGAGAGAGACAGAAAGAGAGTGAGGTGCACTTATTTCTTAAACCCAAGAGTTCTGCCTTTTTTCATAGAAGGCTAATTAATTTAGTGCCGATAAATGGTAATTATGTTTTTTAAAACTCGGTATTAGTTCTTGTGTCATCCGCAAAGTACATTAAAGGGATAGTTCACCCAAATATGAAAATTCTGTCATCATTACTCATCCTGATGTTGTTCCAAACCAGTATGACTTTACTTCTTCCGAATACAAAAGGAGATATTATGCAAAATGACAGCATCTGTCACCACTCACTTCCATAGTATTGAAACAAGCTGCAATAAAAGTGAATGATGACTTCGATCAACTCATTGCCTAACTTCTAATTTTGTGTTCCACAGAAGAAATTTTATTTAATAACATTTCTGGCAACTATGCTGCGAACTGTGCACGCTTTTTAGAGTTACGTGCCAGCAAATTGTAACTTTTCATTCTAAAACTAAAGCTGGAGTGGAGTTTCTGATTTGAATGATGCTGTTTTTTGGCTTTGCTTTGTTTGTAGGGTTAACAAAATCATTGCCTTTTTCTCCCACATGAAATGCGCTTACACAACCACAAACACTCTTATTTATGAGGAAGATAAGAGTATTAAAGGATTATTCCAGGTTCAGTACAAGTTAAGATCAATCGACAGAATATCTGGCATAATTCTGGCATAAAGGCCACAAAAAATGATTTTAAACTGTCCCTCCTTTTCTTTTTAAAAAGCAAAACTGGAGGTTACAGTGAGGCACTTACAATGGAAGTGAATGGGGCCAATTTTTTAATGCTTTTAAGGCAGAAATATGAAGCTTATAATTTTATAAAAGCACTTACATGAATTCTTCTTTTTAAATTCATATATTATTTGAGCTGTAAACTTTTTTTACATTCATTTTATGGTTTGTTGACATTACATTGTCATGGCAATGAAGTTGTAAAATTGGATATAACTTTATACAGAAAAGGTTAGTAAGCAATTTTATCACACTAAAATCATGTTAACCAGCATTTTGTTCATGTCTTGAGGCTATATTTTGAAACAGTAAGTATTTGAATGTTTACGGATTGGCCCCCATTCACTTCCATTGTAAGTGCCTCACTGTAACCCAAATTTGTGCTTTTATTTAAAGAAAATGAGGGTGGAGTCAAAATAAATTTTTGTGATAATCATTTTTAAGCCACAAATGCAGCAGGTTGCGCTTAAATTGTATTGAACCTGGAATATTCCATTAATATGACATTTCCCCATCACATTAACACTTCTGGGTCACAGGTCATATGATGTGATGAGCAGCCATGATGAGATAGCTATTACAATGGCAACACTACAGTCTGAAAAAGGTCTTATAAACTTAGTCTGGAACACCTACACTTGATTATAAGGGGAAAATAAATATAAAGGAAATAAACAATAAAGTGACTTCACTTTTTGAAACATAGAATGGACTACGTATTTTGGGCATCACTATACAATATAGCTACATATTAATAAAGTTAGATATACACCGATCAGCCACAAAATTAAAACCACCTGCCTAATATTGTGTAGGTTCCCCTTAATGCTGCCAAAACAGCGCCAACCTGCATCTCAGAATAGCATTCTGAGATGACATTCTTCTCACCACAATTGTACAGAGCATTTATCTGTGTTACCATAGACTTTGTCAGTTCAAAGTCTGGCATTTCTATGTTGATCTCTCTCATCAATAAGGCATTTCCATTCACAGAACTGCCGCTCACTGATGCTTTTTAGTTTTGGCACCATTCTGAGTAAATTCTAGAGACCGTTGTGTGTGCTATTCTGGGTTGTGGGTTGGCTCAGTTTTGGCAGCACGAGGGGAACCTACATAATATTAGGCAGGTGGTTTTAATGCTGTGGCTGATTGGTGTATGTTATAGTAAAAATATAGTAAAGAGTTTTTTTCAAATAATATTCGGGTTAAAATACAAGTTAAGCTAAATCACCAGCATTTGTGGCATAATGTTGATTAACATAAAAAAAATATTTCGACTCATCCCTCCTTACCTTTAAAAAGAAAAAGAGCAAAAATCGAGGTTATAATGAGACACTTACAATGGAAGTGAATTTTTGGATTTTTAAAAGGCAGAAATGCGAAGGTTATAATTTTGTAAAAGCACACAGGAATTCTGCTGTTAAAACTCGTGTATAATTTGAGCTGTAAAGTTGTTCAAATTGTCATTTTACAGTCATTTTAAAGTTTGTTGATATTACATCATCATGACAATGAAGTTCTAAAAATGGCTATAACTTTACATGTATATATCTATAAGACAGAAAAGATTAGTAAGTGATTTTGAAAAACATTAAAATCATGTTCACACACATATTGTTCATGTCTTGTGGCTTTACTCTTAAAACAGTGAGTATTTTAACATTTATGAATTGGCCCCACAATTGGCCCCACTGAAACCCAGATTTTGCTTTGAAAAGGAGGGGCAAGTAAAAATGCCACAAATTATGTCGATTATGTTTAACTTGTATTGAACCTGGAAAATTCCTTTCAATTCCACAAACAGAAGGAGCCTTATCCCTAATCTTAAAACAGCACAAAAAATACAGACATGTTTCTGAGAGGTTTGAAATCGAGGACGTTCACTGTGTGCAGTGAATCAAATCCCTGCATTCTCCACATATAGGCCGCTCTTTGTGTACCTTACGATGCACAGTGCTGACCGATAGGAATACACCCGCCTGCGCTTCATTGTGCGGGTCAATGTGTCTGCATTCACATGCATTAGGGGCGCGCACGCTCGCGCACGGCTTCATCAAATCCATTGCGCTGACGGCGCAGAATGCAGCACCACTTTGGCTTCACAATAAAGAGAATGATCGCACAAACACAACCAGACACACACACATTCACAAATACCCCCTACTCTGTAGTCACCCCATCAGTTTCAGAGTTGCGACGGGCATCCAGCTGTGGTGGTGGTGGTATTAAACTGAGGCGCCAAAAAAAAAAATCATAAAACTCCTCGCGACAAGGGACTGGCGCACAACATTTTAAAGTAGGATAGGCGGAGATTCAGGTGAGTTGGAAGTTTGGCACATACTGTATTATTAAAGATGTATGTGGGATAATAATAACAGGGATTGTAATTTTATGGAAATTAACCAGTGATGAAAAAGATATGGTCAGTTAACTTCTATGTTCAATTTAAGATATTAAAGCGTAAAGTGAAATTGCACTTGCTCAGTTTGACCATTAGCATTAACATCTGGGCTATTGATTGTTAACAATAACAACAACAACAGTAAGTACATTTTTGCAGTCAGAGTTCTTCCTGAATCAGAGCTCTTGGGACATCCCCTTACCTTCAGAAAACAGAGAGTGCACTTAACTCTTATGGGGGGGTCCAGGTAACCCCTTGTATAACCAGCGTCCATTTTGTCATTGGACCTACTTTGACTAGTTTAAGTGTAATCAGGATTGGTTTGCAAATTAAGATATAAATTCCATTAGCATTCCTTGAGTGTTTTGACTACACTTAAACTAGTCAATCTTGTTGTGACAAGGAGGAGGTCATGGCTGAGCCTTGAGTGTGCGTGCCTGGCACTGAGTTGGCCAAACAGCGGTAGATCCATAATGGGGAGCTGGAGTTGCCAGTTCGAGCGTGAGAGAGAGATGCACAAGCTGTGTATGTGCATGTCTGTGGGTTTTTGCTGCAAAGCACTCTTTATGTTTTGTTTAAGTTCATTTGTGTCTTTAAAAGTTTACATTGACTGCTCATCCGTATCCCGCTTCCTCCTTGCCCATCTGTGAACCCGTTACACTTGCAAAGAAGGTCCAGTGACAAAATGGCCGCTGATTATACAAGGGAAATTCTAATATTATTCCTTTCAGATTTTTTGACAAAATCCCAAATTACAATTAATTACAATCATGTTTATTTGTAATAAAAACACTTTTCTGCAGTTAAGAAGATGAACCGAGTCACCAAGATTCAAACAACCCCATCAATGTCTGGGACGGACATGGCTCCTTGCTTCAAGGTTATCCCGAACCCTACTATTCCTACTATACTTAGTCTTACGCTTTCTTTAATGTGAAAACTCTAATGTGAAACGAGGCCAACCTAGTGATTCTTTTTCTGAGAGTGAAAAACAGGGTACCAAACTGTCAATAATTTGATAATTTGGATGGATGCCGCTTCCTCTGTCTGGGAAGAATAACGGAGCATTCTGCTTAATTTAATAGATATAAAACCTAATGAGAAGGCAGGGACAGTGAGAGATCATGCTGAAATGTGAAATTCCAGAATATGTATTATTTTCTCAGGTGACCGTGTTTGAGCAGGAGCATTTCCAAGGCAAGTGTCAGGAGCTCACCGCAGAGTGCTGCAACATCCAGGAGCGTGGGTTTGACAACATCCGCTCGATCCGAGTGGAGAGTGGCGCGTGAGTCGCCCACTCTGTGTTAATGATTGCGAAATTTTGCAACTTCGTAAGGAAATTGCACCGTTGAACGTTCAAAAGGGAAATATTTGCTAAATGCCGACTTATATGCTTGATGATTGAGTATTTGTGTGAGAGAATGTAGGCATTGATCAAAATTACTTCTTGATTACCATCTGACATGCTTCCTTATAGGAGACTCTGGGAGAGAAATTACATAACTTGACATGACCAATTCAGCAATATGACACAATACTCTCTGTAATACTATATTTGAAATGTATATTCTTCAGTGAAAACAAGACATAATACACCCTACTCTTGAAAGTCCTTTTATAATGTTTTAATTCTCTTTACACTATTTCTGTATAGCTGGGTGGGGTATGAGCACCATGACTTCCTGGGGCAACAGTTTGTCCTGGAAAAAGGAGAATATCCCCACTGGGATGCCTACAGTGGGAGTCTGGGCTATCATGTGGAGAGGATGATGTCCCTGCGTCCCATCTACAGCACTGTGAGTCCATACACCAATGCTTTGAACGTCTTGTTCAAAGGACCAAAAAAACGATTTTTTTCTTAAACTGGTTGTAAAAAAAAAGTGTGCGAGTTGACACGTACAAAAACAATTGTCTTTTAGTCCCATAGAGGCTATCACTACAATAGAGGCATTACATTTTAGCTAACCTCCGATCCAACAATTTATTTTAAGAAAGTAAACATCAGTGAACAAATTTGGTTACTCATTTTATAATTTTGTATTTTATCCCATACAAATAACTTCTACAGCCGTGGCCAAATGTATTGGCAGTGACATACATTTTGTGTTTTGCAAAGTTTGCTGCTTCAGTATTTGTAGATAATTTTTTCACATGTTGCTATGGTATACTGGAAAACAATGATAAGCATTTCATAAGTTTTAAAGACTTTTATTGGCAAAAACACTCAATATATGCAAAGAGTCTATACAGTATTTACAGTGCTGAACCTTGTTCTTCATGACCTCCGCAATTTGCTCTGGCATGCTGGATATCAGCTTCTGAGCCAAATCCTGAATAATGGCAATCCATTCTTGCCTTATTAGTGCTCGGAGTTGATCACAATTTGTGGGCTTCTTGCTTGTCTACTCGCCTTTTGAGGATTGACCACAGGTTCTCTATGGGATTAAAGTCCGGGGAGTTGCCTGGCCACGGATCCAAAATTTCAATGTAATGATCACTGAGCCACTGAGGGGTATGGTGCTCCATCATGCTGGAAAATGCACGGATCATCACCAAATTGCTTCTGGGTCGTTGGGAGAAGTTGCTCTTGCAGGACGTTTTGATACCATTCTTAATTCATTGCAGTGTTTTTGGGCAGAATTGTGAGAGAGCCCACTCCTTTGGCTGAAAAGAAACCCCACACATGGATGGTCTCAGGATGCTTCACTGTTGGCACAACACAGGACTCATGGTAGCGTTCACCTTTTCTTTCACCGGACTATCGATTTTCCAGATGTCCCAAACAGTCGGAAGGGGGCTTCAGAGAAAATAACTTTGCACCAGTCTTCTGCTGTCAAAGCCTTGTACTTCCTGCAGTATTTCAGTCGGTCCTTGATGTTTTTCTTGGAGAGAAGTGGCTTCTTTGCTGCCCTTCTTGACACCAGGCCATTGTACAAAAGTATGTACCTCACTGTGCGTGCAGATGCACTCACACCAACCTGCTGCTAATATTGAGCAAGCTCTGCACTGGTGGTGACACGATTCCGTAGCTGACTCCTCAGGAGGAGGTGGTCCTGGTGCTTGCTGGACACTCTGGGACGTCCTGAAGCCTTCTTCACTGCAGTTGAACCTCTCTCCTTGAAGTTCTTGATGATCCAGTAAATGGTTATTTCAGGTGCAATATTCTTTACAGCAATTTCCTTGCATATAGAGGTAACTATTGCGAACAAGAACACAATGATTGGAAGCACTTCTTCCCTCCTTTTATAGCAATCAGTCTGCTCTTATAATCCAATCAGAATGATAGAGTGATTTCACCTGACTAGTACTCGTTCACACTTTCCCAGGTGCTGCTGATATGATTAGTGAAATGATGTTAGCTGGTCATTTTGTGCCAGGGCCAAAAAACTGTGAAATTTGGGTTTTTGTGATAAAGTTAATTTTTTTGGCCAATGAAGCTTTTTGCAATTATTTAAAATGCATCTGATCACTCTGCACAATAATCTAGAAACAATGTGAATCAACACCACAACAACTGAAGCAGAAAACTTGCGAAACACAAAATTTATGTCACTTCCAAAACTTTTGGCCACGGCTGTATAACCTGTTATATTCTTCCCTCGTCTCATTCTAAACCCCAATATTTTCTTTGTTACCTGGTACACAATAGTTATTTTCCTATTCAAATTATAGTTAGGTTTAGTTTGGGTAAGAGGTTAGACTTTATGGTTAGGTTTAGGTTTGGGTTAGAGGTTAAACTTAGGAAAAATCATAATAACATAGTTCGATGGTTCATTTATTTTTCTCAATGGGAATAAAAGTATGTATTTGTATGTAACTTGTACACTCTCTTAAAATTTCACAATCTTGTATAACTAGGATGGGATACTGTACATATGTTTGTCCAGTAAATCTGCTCTTATGTCTATGAGTTAGCTTGGCCAGTGTCTCAAAATCCAGCCTTCAGTTTCATAATTTGAAAGGATGCCAATTCGAAAAGCCACACTTAAGGGTATTGTGACTGCAATGTGAAAAATATAAAATAAACAAATGACCCTAATGATTGTGAATGTATTGATTGTGTGTTTGGAGGTTGTGGAGTGCCTGCATGTACTTCAATCCTTTTTTCATGCTTTTGAACAATGTCTCTTGAAAAAGGTTTTTTTAAGCTTCTTTTTTCTACCATCTCCTTTCTCTACTTTTCATTCAATCTCTTTATCTCTCTATTTGCAGGCCAACCAAAGCAGTCACATGGTTATCTACGAGAAGGAAAACTTCCTGGGTCGCAGTGTAGAGCTGTGTGATGACTACCCTTCTCTGCAGGCCATGGGATGGGGCGAAACACAAGTGGGCTCCATGCATGTGCAGTGTGGCGCGTGAGTAACAATCAACAAAACACAATTAGTGAAAACCTCTGTACTCCAGGACAACACATTTCTCATGCTTAACAGCTGTACTGACAATACACATACACACACATAACAGATCAGACCAGTGTCACTCTCAATCATTTCATAGCTTCCACACTCCTTGTATTTGTGATTAGAAGTGTTCTTGTTATTGCTTACAGAAAATACTACAGTGAAGCATACTGTTGGATAATTGTTTGAACTTGTATTCCTCAATTGTTACAGCAGACACACAAACACAGACAAGCATAGTGTCTGTTTTATGGCTCAAATAATATGTGTTATGTTCTTGTGAATAATATGTAGTGACATTTATATATCAAAATGTCAGAGCATGTCAGAATTGTAGCTGATAATTTAACACAGTGCAAAATTCTCACATATACATACCTAAATTGTTAGATTTACCTGATTTGAATAGATGGTACTAACAGTTGTGTATGATTTAGGCTCAGCATTCAGAAATAGTTTAATTCACGATGGAATGCACAACAGAAGCCTGTACATGCATTAAGTTGAAGCTTGTGTGACCCAACAAGTACCATCAAAAAAGAACTTAGATCTTTCTGTAAATTTGGCAATAGTTTATTGAAAGTTCTGCTGCTGAAATCAGTCTTTGAAACAATGCAAAAATGTGTGAAGGGAGATGGCACCTGTCTGTAATTAGGCAGAATAGGGTCCATGGACCATTCAATAGCAGCATGTCTAGTTCCTGTGTGATCATGTTGAAAGACTTCCAATGAAGGAGGGACCCGAGCCATATCAAGAGACCAGAATATCACAGAGACTTGGCATGGGCGCTTTTGACTTTTGTGCCATTAACCAACCACCTAGCCAAGCTCTAGAAACCACCTATAACACCCTGGCAACCTCATAGCAATGCCCTGGCAACCACCCACAACACACTAGCATTGTAGAGGTGACTTTTGTAAGGGCAGGCACACTTTTTATCCGAAATTTGTGAAAATATTTTTATGTTTTCAGCTATAGATGTAAAACTGCCCCAGTTCAGTTTGTTTGCTACCGTTTGGCTCGTGTCGAATAACAGACCTATAATTCCCATGAGAAGCCAGCTAAAATTATTGATTCAAGTTTCTGGGCTTCTTCTAAACTAGATTCTCTAACTTTATTTTGACCTTTTAACGCTCCATTCCAAAATCTCCTCTTCACCTCTCCATCTCTCTCTCACGCCTGTCTCTCCCTGCAGCTTTGTGTGCTATGAGTACCCAGGCTATCGAGGACAGCAGTACATTATGGAGTGCGACAAGCACAGTGGAGACTACCAGCACTGGAAGGACTGGGGCTCGCACTGCCAGACCCCTCAGATCCAGTCTATCCGCAGAATCCAGCATTAAGTCTGATAGCATGAGGGAAGGAGTGGTTGGGAGAGAGGAAGAAAGAGTGTGCAAGCAGAGGAGTCACATCAATCATTATAGCAGCAGTCACTTTACGAGGTGCAGTGTGGCAAATTTGTGAAACCGTCAGCGGTTGCACATGGTTTCCAATTATGGTACTCTGAAACATATGCAGAAAGCTCTAGTACAACACAGACAGAGGCAAAAATGTTACATTTCTAATGCCATGCATATACAGATACACATCAGTCCCTCTACCAAGTGACATTAGAATTTGTAGTGAAATACATAGCTTAATTGGACACACCGATCTTGGTATCAGCATAAAATGCTATTCTTTCTATACATGGTTAAATTACTTGTGTAATCTTTATTATTTGCATTTAGATTTTTTTTCCTGCTGTTCTCCACAACAATTTCAGAATAGATCTGTGTCCACCACTAGTTGAAAAGCACTGATCCATACAATAGAAGCAAAGTACAGGCCACAAGGGACTTAAGATTACTCGATCAGGGCAAGATGTGTATATGTATATGTAAACCTGTAATGCTCTGTGACGTTTGAGTGCCATATGGGACAGATGGGAGTGTGTGTGTTAGACCATTCGGAGGAGAGGAGGATGACGGTTGACTAATAAATGCATACTCACCTCAAACTAGCATCTTTGGTTTTTATGTGTGTGTGCATGTGTGTTTAAGACTGATGGCATTAGTGGACACTTACATTTGAAGTCAGAAGTTTACATATACCGTAGCCAAATAAATGTAAACTCAGTTTTCACAATTCCTGACATTTTATCATAGAAAACATTCCCTGTTTTAGGTCTGTTTGGATCACTACTTTTTTTTAAATGTGAAATGTCAGAATAATAGTAGATATAATTATTTATTTAAGCTTTTGTTTCTTTCATCACATTCCCAGTGAGTCAGAAATGTACATACAATTTGTTAGTATTTGGTAGCATTGCCTTTAAATTGTTTAATTTTAAAGGCCAAACGTTTTGAGTAGACTTCCACTTCTTTCTCACAATAAGTTGATGGAATTTTGGTCCATTCCTCCAGACAGAACTGTTGTATCTGAGTTAGGTTTGTAGGCCTCCTTGCTCTCACACGCTTTTCTAACAGATTGAGGTCAGGGCTTTGTGATGACCACTCCAGTACCTTGACTTTTTTTGTCCACTTTGCCACAAATTTGGAGGTATGCTTGGGGTCATTGTTGATTTGCAACAGAGCTTTAACTTCATGGCTGATGACTTGAGATTTTGCTTCAATATATCCACATAATTTTCCTTCCTCATGATGCCATCTATTTTGTGAAGTGCACCATTCCCTCCCGCAGCAAAGCATCCCTACAACATGATGCTGCCACCCCCATGTTTCACGGTTGGGATGATGTTCTTTGAAACATATTACACTTTTATGTGCCTAGACCCAGGGGAACACATTTTATTACAGTAAAAATGTGCTTAATATAGTCGGCCTTGTATAAATCCTCTGTGAAACGAGTACGTTTTAGGCCGCTGTGTTGGCTACGAACGAGCTTGCAAGCCTCACCCTTTATCCTACAAACATAATGATGGTCACTGTTGCCAAAAAGTTACAAAAAATATTGTTTCATCTGAGAAAATTTCTCTAAAAAGGAAGATCTTTGTCCCAATGTGCACATGCAAACTGTAGCCTGTCTTTTTTATGGCGGTTTTGGAGCAGTGGCTTCTTCCTTGCTAAGCAGCCTTTTTCAGGTAATGTTGATATAGGAATCGTTTTACTGTAGATATAGATTCTTGTCTACCTGTTTCCTCCAGCATCTTCAAAAGTTCCTTTGCCGTTGTTCTGGGATTGATTTGCACTTTTCGCACCAAACTACGTTCATCTCTAGGAGACAGAATGCATCTCCTTCCTGAGCGGTATGATGGCTGCGTGGTCCCGTGGTGTTTATACTTGCATACTATTGTTTGTACAGTTGAATGTGGTACCTTCAGGCATTTGAAATTGCTTTCAAGGATGAACCAGACTTGTGGAGGTCCACAATATTTTTTTCTGAGGTCTTGACTGATTTCTTTAGATTTTCCCATGATGCCAAGCAAAGAGTTTGAAGGTAGGCCTTAAAATACATCCACAGGTACACCTCCTGTCAGAAGCTAATTGGCTAATTTTCTAAGGGCTTGACATAATTTTTTCAAGCGGATTAAAGACACAGTTAACTTATGGGGCTTTTCCACTGCATGGTACAACTCGACTAGACTCTGCTCTGCTCTCTTTTTTGGGGTTTTCCACTGTGGATAGTATCTGGTACTTTTTTTTTAATACCACCTCGGTCGAGGTTCCAAGCGAGCCGAGCCGGTACAAAATGTGACGTCAGAGAGAATAGTCACTACTAGCGGCACTGGATTTTCGACCGGGACATCAACCCGCTAGTTTTAAAGTTAGCTGCAGTGATAGCAATATCATTTGTTAACGTGACTTTGAATTGATAAAAGAAATGGCTTTGCGCAAAACCATGCCGTGGTCAATAAATGAGGTGCAGATGAAATGAAAATGTCTTTCAGGAAGTGTCTCAGCTGTTGGCTGAACAGCTGAGACACGGCTACCACCTGACCTGCCAACAGTGTAGGGAAAATGTAAAAAAAATTCTAATAATTTAAAGTGACAACAGAACCATCAAGGAAAAGTGGAAGTGGTTCGACCAAATGGACGCTATCTAGGGAGGGAGAGTGCCCTGAACTCAGCCATGGCTGGAGTCCACGATGGATGATGGTACCTTTTATTACGTTAGCTCTATACTCTGCTTGAAAGCTTCACTTTATTTAGTTGACCATCTTCTTGAAAGCTTACGTCTAAAACAACCAGGCCAATATAACGGTGCGAAACTGACCGTTATAAAAACAGGTGCACAGACACCATTTCCATAGAATCTCTTCCTTCAAGACAGCGATCATCTCTTGTCTCAAAGCCCTCTACCTTTCGCCGTCGACACACGAGCCAGAGGACGGAATCTTTACGGCAGTGAGAAGACTCTCCGCTCCCCTGCAGTGTTCGGTGAACATCTCTCCGCCTCACCACTTGACAATTCGCTGGTGAACTGACCTCAGCATCCTGATTCTCCGCAGTGTGTCGTCAGGTGTAGATTATCCCTAATAATGGTAATTTGTGTGATATATAAATTATATGAATATATATATATATATATATATATATATATATATATATATATATATATATATACACACACACACACACACACACACACACTCACCTAAAGGATTATTAGGAACACCTGTTCAATTTCTCATTAATGCAATTATCTAATCAACCAATCACATGGCAGTTGCTTCAATGCATTTAGGGGTGTGGTCCTGGTCAAAACAATCTCCTGAACTCCAAACTGAATGTCAGAATGGGAAAGAAAGGTGATTTAAGCAATTTTGAGCGTGGCATGGTTGTTGGTGCCAGATGGGCCGGTCTGAGTATTTCACAATCTGCTCGGTTACTGGGATTTTCACGCACAACCATTTCTAGGGTTTACAAAGAATGGTGGGAAAAGGGAAAAACATCCAGTATGCGGCAGTCCTGTGGGCGAAAATGCCTTGTTGATGCTAGAGGTCAGAGGAGAATGGGCCGACTGATTCAAGCTGATAGAAGAGCAACTTTGACTGAAATAACCACTCGTTACAACCGAGGTATGCAGCAAAGCATTTGTGAAGCCACAACACGCACAACCTTGAGGCGGATGGGCTACAACAGCAGAAGACCCCACCGGGTACCACTCATCTCCACTACAAATAGGAAAAAGAGGCTACAATTCGCAAGAGCTCACTAAAATTGGACAGTTGAAGACTGGAAAAATGTTGCCTGGTCTGATGAGTCTCGATTTCTGTTGAGACATTCAGATGCTAGAGTCAGAATTTGCCGTAAACAGAATGAGAACATGGATCCATCATGCCTTGTTACCACTGTGCAGGCTGGTGGTGGTGGTGTAATGGTGTGGGGGATGTTTTCTTGGCACACTTTAGGCCCCTTAGTGCCAATTGGGCATCGTTTAAATGCCACTGCCTACCTGAGCATTGTTTCTGACCATGTCCATCCCTTTATGGCCACCATGTACCCATCCTCAGATGGCTACTTCCAGCAGGATAATGCACCATGTCACAAAGCTTGAATCATTTCAAATTGGTTTCTTGAACATGACAATGAGTTCACTGTACTAAAATGCCCCCCACAGTCACCAGATCTCAACCCAATAGAGCATCTTTGGGATGTGGTGGAACGGGAGCTTCGTGCCCTGGATGTGCATCCCACAAATCTCCATCAACTGCAAGATGCTATCCTATCAATATGGGCCAACATTTCTAAAGAATGCTTTCAGCACCTTGTTGAATCAATGCCAGGTAGAATTAAGGCAGTTCTGAAGGCAAAAGGGGGTCAAACACAGTATTAGTATGGTGCTCCTAATAATCCTTTAGGTGAGTGTGTATATATATAAGAGCCACTTATGTGTTCGCTTCTTTTTCAAGATGTTGTTCCATAAGTGTTCATTGTGCGAGAGACACATCCAGCTGTCAGACTAACATGAGAGCTGCGTTTTCTGTCTGCAGAGTCAGCTATCATGGAGACAGACTGTCCACACTGTGAGGACATGAGTCTCAAATTGCTTCGCTCACGAATCGCCCTCGTTCTGAGGAACGATTCAGCCTCTCGCGCCCTCCCACCAGCCTCTTCTGTGATACCCGAGGGTTCACACGAGACATGGCTTTTTACGATTTTGTGACGGCACACGCCCCATGAGCCCCTCAATCTACCCGAAGTGCAGTTTTCCCAGTACGCTATGTGTGAGACGAGCTCCGGCCCTCTGAAGATGCGTGCGGCCTCGTCTCTTTTGGTGGATCTGACATTGGGGATGATGACGATGTCATGTCTCGCCGCATCAGGCGAATGGTCAGTGGATGATGCTACCGCCCCTCCCCCCTTCGAGCCTTTGGACACTGTTGAATTGTGCATGCTCTCCATAAAGACCGCACTACTGCTGGCTATGGCATAAAATGGGTAGGTGACCTGCATGCACTGTCAGTCGGCAATTCATGTCTGGAGTTTGGCCCCAGTCTTTCAAGAGCCACTGTCTAACCCAAAAAAGGCTATGTACCCAAGGTTCTGACCACACCCTTCAAAGCTTTGGTGGTTCACCTTCAGGCCTTCTTCTTCATAATAAATGAATTCACTTTTTTTCTATTATTTGTAGAAATCAAGGAGCTCTTAAATACTATTAAAATTAAATACTCTAAAATAGGATAATTAGTAGTCATTTGTATTAATGTAGGCCTGCTGCGAATAATCTTTACAGTAGGTCAGCAATAAGGGATAAATTGGTCAGCAATAAACATGACAGTAGCTGTTAGGTTTGGATAATTTATGTATTTTGTTTTGCATTGAAAGCCGACATTCACGTTCTGGAATGCCTTGCGCCCGGTCGACCGCGTTGCCTTTCTGAGTATACTTTTCTGACCACCATGAACGAATAGGAAAGCACATGCGCACTACAACTGCTGTGTGACAGTCCCTGAGTTCCAAATGGGATGAATCACCCTCCGAAGGGCACTTTGAAGGGAAAACAATCATGATTTAAGATCGCTTCTTACAGAATTTCTAGTAAAATTTACTTAAAAAGTGAGTTCGGAATTAACATTATTTTGTAGTCCCACACCTTTTAGCCCTCCAAAGCTCTCACAGTGGATTGTAAAGTCTTCCAATGGAATAGGGCATAGGGATGATCACTTCTGAATGGAGTGCACTATCTTTTAGTACGGTCAATGACCAGCGCATGCACAGATGACGCACACAGCCGAGGACCAAGTGCGCGATTCAAGAAAATCTCGGCGGTGCACGGCTGTACTGATGACGCAATTTGCATCACACATACTCTGTGCAGAGCGATCTGCAACACTCACACCCAAAGGATCATCTTGGTTATGTACGTAACCTTGGTTCCCTGAGACTAATGGAACGAGACATGGGCAGTGCCTTCATACATGACCTATCTGAAACTTCTCTATAATAACGCCAATATTTTATTATTGGATATGGTGTTTGAGCCCCGCCTGTTTTGGCGCGAAACTGACCGCTATAAAAACAGGAGCACAGATACCATTTCCCACAGACAACAAGGAGCGCATCGCTCATGCCTCAAGAACTCTGTAGTGCGGCTAACGTTCGCAATGTCTCGTTCCCTTTGTCTCAGGGAACCGAGGTTACGTACGTAACCGAGACCTTCCCTTACGACTCCGTTCACTTGACATTGCGTATTAACGCATATGGGGAACAGAATCCCATCACACTGCACTACACAACATAACTTCCCGAGAAAAAACATGGCGGCATAGTCTTATGGGACAACGACCGACATGAGCATGCCGCAGTGAGTGAGCCTTGTGATGGCCAGGAGGACAGCGCTCATAACGAATATATGAACTATAGTCATATAGTATAATTAACTCCTTATGAACCCAGTCGGGAATTGAGTTTATTTATAATGAAAGTGCATGTGACTTTATGGTAATTATAACGGCCTGAATGCAGGCTGTTGTGTAAATGATTGGGAGCCCGTAAGTAAAGGGAAGGGCATAAGTGTGTATGTATGTATATGTGTGTGTGTGTATATATGTATGTGTATATATATATATATATATGGCAAATGAATAGTAAGTGCTCTAAACAGAGAGGACTTGTGAAGAAAGAGACGTTACGTCTAGGTTGTAAAACCTTGTGAATGTGTTTTGAGAGGACCATCCTGCTGCAAAACATATGTCTTGTAAGGACACACCATTCGTCCATGCCCATTAGGAGGCCATGCCTCTAGTTGAGTGTGCTTTAACACCAATTGGGCTAGTCTGACCCTGCAACTCGTAAGCCAGGGTAATTGCATCGACAATCCAGTGAGAAAATCTTTGCTTGGAGGCAGACATGTGCGTCCTACATAGCATACAAAGAGCTGATCAGATCAGTCTAAACTGGCATGTACGCTCAATGTGTGTAGCGTCCGCTCAGGGCATAACAAATGCAATGATTGTTCCTCATCTGAATTAAATGGAGGAAAAAAAAGTCCACCGGAAAAAAAAGTAATTGGAAAAGATATAATATGATGTAATGAAATGTTTGTGATCAAAATTTGTATTTTGTCAGAATACATGGTTGTTTCTGAAAGGCCGTCAATGGGCAAATATGCGAAGCAATGAGGGTGTAGTTCCAGTATCTATCAGCAGGGGCTAGTAGTTAATTCCTGCCCCCTGTGGACAAGCAGAAGCCCACAAATTGTGTGATCAACTCTGAGCACTAATAAGGCAAGAATGGATCACCATCAGTCAGGATTTGGCCCAGAAGCTGATATCCAGCATGCCAGAGCGAATTGCAGAGGTCATGAAGAACAAGGATCAACAGTGTAAATATTGACATTTGCATACATTTAATGTTTTTGCCAATAAAAGCCTTTAAAACTCATGAAATGTTTATCATTGTTTTCCAGTATACAATAGAAACATGTGAAAAAATAATCTACAAATACTGAAGCAGCAAACTTTGCAAATATCTACATAAAATCACTGCCAATACTTTTGGCCACGGCTGTATATAGTTATGTAGATATCAATGTTTGGTAATATTCAGCTAGTCATGTAATTCTAACGTGGCAGTTTAAAGAAAAAAGGAATTTAAAATTTAAAAAAATGGAATTCCCATAGCCCAATTACCTAATTGGTTTAATTTTGAACTTTGCATTTGTTTGTTATTTATTTTTCTGTCATAACCCTGAAGGCCGACATGCCAAACATTAAAATTTTGCTGTTTTACCTTCTTTACTAGTGGTATGCACCTTGTTTGATAGTGAATTTGTGCCAGAATAACTACTTTTAAAGGGATAATTCACCCAAAAATTTAATTGTGTGATTATTACTCACTCTCATGTTGTTACACACCTTTATTTTTATTCTGTGAAACACAAAAGGAGATGTTGGGCAGAATATACGGTCCCCATTCACTTTCATTAGAAGGGGGGAAAAAAAATCATCAACATTCTTCAAAATGTAGGGAAAATTTAGGAAAATGGATCACAAACTACTGTATATTACTATATTTAAAAAAAAAAAAAGCATTCTAAACATTAGAAAAGAACTTTTGAATCACATCTTGTCATTTTTATTACAAAAAGTAACATTGGTTTTTAGGCCATCATATACAAAAAAATGTAATATGTATTTTTTTACTTCTTGTGGAGAAAGAAATCATTCTAAAGTTGTTAAAAAATGAGCTGTTGGGTTGCAAAAAAATAAAGTGTACAAAAAGGAATTGTAATGAAGCGCAAAATCTGAGCACATCACCTTTACAAAGTTCAAAATAGAGAATATTCTATTTCTATGGCAACAAACCAACTAACGTAGGTAGGTATAAGCAACTTCCTCTTTTCACTTCCCATTTCTATGAAATGCTTCTGTCACTTCTGCTTTTTTTTCCACCGTGGACTATTTTCTGACCTTCAGTTTTCACACAATGCCCACACTTTCCCTTACTGAATTTTTATTAATGTCTATAAAATATGAGTATTTTTTCATGTCATCACTTCATCTTCAGTCTGGCAATTCAGTATTTTACAACTTCCCTAACTTTTTCCACTCTCCTTATACCTTTTCACCTCTCCTTTTTTACTCTCTCATGTGCTGGATATAGTCCTCTCTCTCTCCTGCCTGCTCGTAGGCCGCGTTGTCTTGTCTCCTCTTGCGATCTCTAACCCCGTTCCTCTCTGGTGCCGGTGAACCCTGGGAGTCGGCGTCTGTATTCCTGTCCTCCTCAACCAACATTCTCTCATCCTCCTCTTTCTCATCATCAGCATCACTCAGATCAGTGTCTGATTCATCCGAGTTTTCTTCTTCGAGGTATCGGTATCCTTTCACCTTTGAGGCGTAGGATATTATTGCAAAGTGTTAGTAAAGAGAGTGATTATACAGTAAATATGTCTGTGTTTGTTTATTTTTTTCACAAGAAATGAATCTAATGTTGAACTGTGACTGAAAGTATACAGAGGTGCATTCTAGACCAAAAAGACCTGACGATACCTTTACCAATGAAGCGATTGGCTCTTTTAATTAAGAGGTGGGAATTCCTTTTGTACAGCGGCCATATTGGGCATTGTGATTTCTACCCTTTTTTACTTTGAGCAGTCTGTCTCTTCTTCCTTATACTGTTTTCTGCTAAGCTGTTATTTCTACAAAGTCATAGGCACTAAGAGAGACAGGCGAACAGATGAGATACCTTATGTCGTGGACGGGGAATCCGTGGCAATCTGAACGGGGTTTTCTTCATCAAGCGACGCTCCATTTGCACGTAGCAGAAAGATGCCACTATGAGAGTGAACAGCAGGAGTCCGAGTTTGGCCTTAGAAAGGGGACCAGAGACAAAATGATTATAATAATAAATAAATAAATATATATATATATATATATATATATATATATATATATATATATATATATATATATATATATATATATATATATATACACATACATACATACACACATATATATATATATATATATATATATATATATATATACATACACACATATATATATATATATATATATATATACACATATATATATATATATATATATATATATATATATATATATATATATATATATATATATATATATATATATATATATATATACATACACACATATATATATATATATATATATATATATATATATATATATATATATATATATATATATATATTTATTTTTTTTATTTTTTTGTATCAAACACCCCCCCCCCTCCCCCCATTTCATTTTACATTAAGATTCTGCATTATTAAGAAAGAAAAAAACATGTGAATGTACATCTATATATAAGAATAAATCCAGGAATCAAATTCTATAGAAATAAGGGCTTTACCCGCATAGGTAATGCAGACCAAAGGTAGACGATAAAGATGGCAACGGCCTGCCACCAGTGGTAGATTGTATAAACAAAGTCTAGTCGCTCCTTATCTTCGTACAGCATTCCCAGCAGAGCTAGACACACCAACAACATTGTTTATGTCACAACACTGATTTGACTGCAATCCTTCCGGTTTGCAGATATTGCTCAATATGCAAAATAAATGTATAAGGCTACCTACTTAATCAGGTAGCTTTGCACCATCTGCTCTATTGTTTAAAAAAAACTTAATATCTTGACCATACACAATATTAATATACTTCAGTCATGCACATTTATACATAAATATTATTATAGCCCAAATAAGTTGCCCACATCTTTCAATTGATTTTTTTTAGTTAAATGCACAAATCCATTTATATTACCCTTCATCCTCCCTTGTATCGTACAACACATTGTCAATTTACTGTCCAATAATTGAAGTTGATTACCTACAGCTGTGGCCAAAAGTATTGGCAGTGACATAAATTTTGGGCCAAATCCTGACTGATGGCGATCCATTCTTGCCTTATTAGTGCTCGGAGTTGATCACAATTTGTTGGCTTCTGCTTGTCCACTCACCTTTTGAGGATTGACTACACGTTCTCTATGGGATTAAAGTCCAGGGATTTGCCTGGCCACGGATCCAAAATTTCAATGTAATGATCTCCGAGCCACTTCATTATTACTCTTGCCTTGTGACATGGTGCTCCATCATGCTGGAAAATATACGGATCATCACCAAATTGCTCCTGGGTCGTTGGGAGAAGTTGCTCTTGCAGGACGTTTTGATACCATTCTTTATTCATGGCAGTGTTTTTGGGCAGAATTGCGAGAGAGCCCACTCCCTTGGATGAAAAGCAACCACACATGGATGGTCTAAGGATGCTTCACTGTTGGCCCGACACAGGACTCATGGTAGCATTCACCTTTTCTTCTCCGGACTATCGATTTTTCAGATGTCCCAAACAGTCAGAAGGGGGCTTCATCAGAGAAAATAACTTTGCACCAGTCTTCTGCTGTCAAATCCTTGTACTTCCTGCAGAATTTCAATCTGTACTTAAAGTTTTTCTTGGAGAGAAGTGGCTTCTTTACTGCCCTTCTTGACATTAGGCCATTGTCCAAAAGTCTTTACCTCACTGTGCGTGCAGATGCACTCACACCAACCTGCTGCCAATATTGAGCAAGCTCTGCACTGGTAGCTGACTCCTCAGGAGGAGACGGTCCTGGCGCTTGCTAGACACTCTGTGACGTCCTGAAGTCTTCTTCACTGCAGTTGAACCTCTCTCCTTGAAGTTCTTGATGATCCGGTAAATGGTTCTTTCAGGTGCAATAATTCTTTGCAGCAATTTCCTTGTATGTGAGGCCATTTTGTTGCAAAGCGATGATGGCTTCACATCTTTCTTTAGAGGTAAACATTGCAAACAAGAACACAATGATTGGAAGCACTTCTTCCCTCCTTTTATAACAATCAGTCTGCTCTTGAAATCCAATCAGAATGATAGAGTGATTTCACCTGACTAGTACTCGTTCACACTTTCCCAGGTGCTGCTGATATGATATTTGAAATTATTTAGGGCCAAAAAAAAAATAGAAATTTGGGTTTTTGTGAAAAAGTAATTTTTTTTTGGCCAATTAAGCTTTTTGTAATTATTTAAAATGCATCCGATCACTCTGCACAATAATCTAGAAAAATGTGACTCAACAACACAACAACTGCAGCACAAAACTTTACGAAACACAACATTTATGTCACTGCCAAAACTTTTGACCACAACTGTATTGGTATTGCAAAACCACCAGTTTTTTTTATTTTTATTTTACCTGGGTAACCACAATGGCCATCTTTGTGTCATGGCACATGACAAATTTTGGTTATACAGCCGTTTATGGAAACCTCAATATCTTGCCTCAGGATAGTCGATGGTCCTAGCTCCTTGGAACAAAAACTGATCTTTAGACCACATTTCAAGGTATATGTACATATACATATATTCTTGTTCCTTAGATTAAAATTTAAGTCCTAATGTAATGCTCAAGATTGCTCAAAGTTCCACTTTTAGGGTCAATTTATAATGGGTTCGAGTCTCAGTCTTTTTTTTTAGGCGGCACCTAGGTAAGTATAGTGTGCATGCAGAACATTTCAGGTTTGAGACTTCTTATTTTTTGTTATGGGGAAGAGAATGTGCCATTTTTTAAAATTCCCCTCACTTTAGGATTGAATACCTCTGGTGGGGGACCAGATATATGCCCTCTATGGTAGCATTTTGTTGTAAAAAGTTTGAGTTTGAGATTCCACTTGTTACAGAGCTAGGACTAGTAGAAATCTGGGGAAAAGTCTACTTTATTCATGCATTTTGAGAAATGAACAGATGTCATATAAGCATAACAAATAACAAAAATTAGCATGTTTACAAGTACATGTTTAATTAGAAGCGGAGAGATTTCCTATGTTGGTCTCTGAAATATTGTGGGAGCATCTAGTGACAGTCAATTCGACAGGTGTCAGTTTTCTGAGACCATTGTTTATGGGAACCCACACTTTGTCCTCAGTAGACATTTTGAATGATCTTCTTGGTCCAGATGGGTGGAAGAATTTTACACAAATATCACAGTTTTCCATGTTGATGTCCTCAACCAATGGTGTGTCTTTAACGCATTGAATTTCTCAGCCACAGAAACAGAGAAATCATCCCTAGGGAGAACGACAGTGATCACATCTGCTCAGTCAATCATAACCTACTACTTAAAGGCTATGTTATCAGGAAGTGTGTCATCTTTGTCTGACTCTTCAACCATCAGCAGTAAGGCCTCTATACCTGGACACTGGTCATACTTGTTGAGCATGCAGTCATCATAACGGTTTATGTCACAGACTAGGAGTTCCAACAGGTCCTTGTAGTCCACTTTTATCTTTGCTGACTCAACCATCAGCTTTCCAGCCAGCAAGCACCATTTCACACTCAGTTCACAAAATTTGGATCTCTCCATCTTTAACTCTGGGTGCTGATTTTTAAACTCCACATACAGTTCAATTTGGTTACTTAAAACAAAACGCTTTTGTTTATGAACTTTTTGAAAAACCCAGTGATAGATCATGCTTCACTGTTGCCAAAACCAAAAGTAGTACCATTTTAGACAACATTGACAAGCATAAGCAATTGTATGTCAATCATAAACATAATTACTGTAAAATACTGTTCATTTTTATAATCTGTTATGCTTACAGTACATCTGTTAATTTCTAAAAATGCATGAATAAAGTAGGCTTTTCCCCAGATTTCTACTAGCCCTAGCTCTGTAACTAGTGGAATCTCAAACTTTTTACAGCAGACAGACTTATATCGGTGAAAATTTCAGGTTCCTAACTGGTCCTCCACCAGAAATATTCAACCTGAAACAGAGGGGAATTTAAAAAAATGGCCCATTCTCTCCAAATAACAAAAAATAAGAGAAGTCTCAAACCTGAAATGTTCTGCATGCACACTATACTTACCTAGGTACTGCCTAAAAAAAATTAAGACTGAGACGCGAACCCTTCCCATTATAAATGGACCCGAAATGTGGAACTGTGAGCAATCTTGAGCATTACACTAGGACTTAAGTTTTAAGTCTAAGGAACAAGAATGTGCAAAATGTTTATATATGTGCACATACCTTGTAATGCGCTCTTAAGATCAGTTTTTGTTCCAAGGAGCTAGGGCCATCCTAAGCTGAGATATTGTGATTTCCGTAAACAGAAGTGTAACCTAAAGATGGCATTGTGTCTTTTTTATATTGAGTTAAATGTTTGTTATTGAAAAGATGAGTTATTCAAATAAGCCCATAAGGGTTTCTAACCCCTCCTGCATACCTCTTTTTTATTTTGTATTCTTGCTTCGTTTTTTAACGTTAAGATGCCAAGCAAATAAATAAATCTAATCTGCTTTAAAGAAATATTGCGGGATCAATAAAGTTAAGCACTGAGGCACTTACAATGGAAGTGAATGAGGTCAATTTTTGGAGGTTTTAAAAAGGCAGAAATGTGAAGCTTCTAATTTTATAAAAGCACTTACATGAATTCTTCTGTTAAAACTTGTGTATTATTTGAGCTGTAAAGTTGTTTAAAACGTAATTTAACAGTCATTTTAAGGTTTGTTGACATAACATCTTGATTTCATCAAGTTGTAAAATTGGCTATAACTTTACACAGAAAAGATTAGTGAGCGATTTTATCACACTAAAAACATTTGAACACATATTTATACTTTTAAAACTTTTAAAATATACTTTTTATAACGTCATGACCTCATTCACTTCCTCACTGCAACCCAGCTTTTTTTAAAGAAAAGGAGGGACGAGTCGAAATACATTTTTGTGGTAATCAACATTATGCTTTAGTTTGAGATTAATTTATAGTGAACCCAGAATATTATTTTAAGACTGCACTGGAAGCACAACATTCAATACAATTTCATTAAAAATGTGCCAATGACGTTTATCTAGATATAAATAATGTATATATGGGCAGATTATTTTTATTGGCTGTTATTCCTAATCAAGCTGTAACTTTGCAAAATTACACAAAAAGTATGAAAATATATTATTTAACTGTGTTATATTTAGGATATCTAAAATGTTAGCTATTACATTAGCCTGAGCAAGACAAAGGATTTGGTCATTTTATTTAAATAAACATTCAAAATGTAATTTCCATCACCGTCATTTTCACCACAGAATTCTATTAAACACAATACAAAATCTAAAACATGGTAGAATTGACACTGTGGTGGGAATCTTCATGACTTTCAGAAAAAATTACATACATCTCCTGTGGTGCATGTACATACACTGTTGGACATAATTAGTACACCAATTAAAAAAAAAATTGCCATTCATAAGTGACATCTATGCTTCCCCACTCTTTGTTCACTGCTGTACTAGAGGGCTTCTTCCAGTGTCTGTGAAATAGGTTGTGCTAACTGCTTAATGTGTACACTTAAATGTGTAAATAATTATTGTACTCACTGCTCAGTCCAGTCTTGTTGAGCGCAGTGCCAAGACCCCAGAGGGCAGAAATCACCAGAAGATAAGGCAGATATTCAGGTTTTCTTGGTGTGGGCGACCAGCACATGAGGGTTATGAGCAGAACAAAGTGCACGAAGGCTCCCGTGAGGAGAATAACCGGCCTGGGCAATCGCAGGAGAGTCAGGGCCAGAGCCGAACAGATGGAGGCTGACAAACCATACACCATAACCAATAACCAGAGCTTCTCCATCCCTACTGTACACACTCCATATGACTAAGACAAAAAGAGAGTGATGGAAGGAAGAGAGAGTGAGAATTAAAGGGATAGAAATTCTGACATCATTTAATCACCCTCATGTTGTTCTAAAACTAAATGACTTTCTTACTTCTGTGTAAAATGTTCAGTTACCATTCATTTTTAATTGTTTATTTTTACCATACAAGGAAAGTGGTTAAATGGTGACTGACATCTTTTGTGTTCCACGGAAGAAATAAAGTCATGAGGGTGATTAAATTAAAGAATTTTCATTTTTGCAAGAAAAAACAAGTTGAGAGAATGACTGATTGTGAGTGGTCACTTTAAACCTTAATTAACCTAATTTACTCACAGCTTCTTGCTTCTATGTAGGTGGTTAATATCGCAGAAAGGCAACAAGACAGCATCAACAATGTAAACCACGCAAATGAGATGCTGTGAAACCATAAAACACTCTGTGGTGAAACTGTGACTGGGTAGTTAATATATGTCCTGCAGCATGACGTGCTATATAGTCCATCTTTATTTTATTTTTTGTGATTAACATTTTTTTTTTTATTATTCACACATCAAACAAAGAAAAACAAAACATACAGTATATACATAGAATCAACATTTATCTTGCACTACCACCCCTCCCCCTCAACAAACACCTGTGATCACACATGAGAAAATACACACACAAAAAAACCCTCACACAAAAAATATAATAAATCACACACATTAATAACTACACCTCTCTCCACTGCCTCACCCCAAAAGCCCTACAAGAACACCAAATATTTGCCCCATTTCCCAACAAACATTTCCAAATTCCCCAGTATTATACATGACCCTTCTTTGAAAGCCCCCACCCTCATTCCTTATATTAATGACCACCCCATCACCTAAAATAAGGAGCCTGATGCACAATGGAGCCAGCACATTCAGCTGCTACATGAGTCCAACAAATGACCTAATCACTCCAATGACTTGCAATAAATACTCCACAATACAAACTCCAGCCAACAGAAGGCATAAGCACAAAGAACATGCAGATTAATTCACAAAATTTCCCAAGGAAGTGTTACTTCACAAAACAAACTCCAGCCGCTAAGTGGAACCAGCAAAAAATTAAACAAAAAGGCGCTCAGTTTACTTGGACAGTCAAGTGAATGTTCAGTGAGTCGGTCCACTCGGCTGCAACGCGAATAGCACAAAATAACTTACTCCATTGACTTTATGAAGGACATCAATTGCTGGGGACATGTGAATGTTTTACGACCATCCTAGGCATCTATTCTCAATTTGGCCAGGAACATCAGTGCAAAAACGACCTTCTGTTGATGTAAGAGTTTCTTGCATTCCTTGAATCGATTACATCCTCTTGTTGAATTCACAAAGTCTGGGAACAAGAAAATGCTGTGGTTCTTCCAAGAAAGCCTTCCTTTATTCCTCAGTAACACGATATCTTTACTGGATGATCTCAGAAATTTGGCCATAATTAATTGGGGCCTGTCTCCCTCAGCAGATCGCCGAGTCAGAACCCTGTAAGCTTGCTCGATTTCCATCTTATGGCCTGTTATGTCGAGCAGACTCTGAAAGTCCATTCAGGAATTTCTATCTTCAGCCTCAGCAATTCCAACAATACGGATGTTATTCCACCGGCTATGGTATTCAAAGTCCTCCAACTTCTCCCAAAAACACTCCAAATCCACCTTGGTCACTAGTGGATTACCAGATAATTCCCTCTCCGAATGACTCCAGATAATCAATCCATTTAGTTTCTCGTCATCCCCCAATCCTGTAACCACCTCAGTGAATTTTGTCTCCATTGCAGCGATCGATCAGCGTATTGCAGCAAGATCCTCCAAGTCAGCAATGACCTTCTGGTCAGCTTGAGCGCATAATTGTCTTTTAATGTCTCCAGAGCCCAAGGATTTTTAAATCTTTGACATATTGTCATATTGAGTGTATCGATTCTCGCCGGTATACAACATTTATAGTGTTAAATAACCTAACCCTATTTGAGAGACTACATGCAAATATTGTTTTTATTAATTTGTCACATTTCAGGATCATTCAAAATAGTTATCAACTTAAAGGAATAGCTTTTCGCCCTGTTCCTCACCTAAAGCTATCATATGGCTTCAAAAGACTTGCAATATAGAGTCACATGGACCACTTTTATGAGGCTTTTGCATCCTTTTTGAAACTTGAAAGTACCCATTCATTGTAGTTGCATGGAAAAGCAACTGGTATACTCTAAAATTTTTCCTTTTTTGTTCCATGGAAGAAAGAAAGTCATATGCGTTTGTAGTGACATGAGGCTGAATAAATGATAAGAGAATTTCAAACTATAACTATACTTTCTTTAAAAGGTGACCAGTCACAGCATCTTAAATATAAACATTCTCTTAAAAACGCATTTATATATTTTAACCTAAAACCGTTACTTAAAGGATAGTTCATAAAAATTAAAATTCTCTCACCATTTACTCACCCTCATGGCATCCCAGATGTGTGACTTTCTTTCTTCCTCAGTAAACAAAAAGATTTTTAGAAGAATATCTCAGTTCTGTATAAACAATGCAACTGAATGGTGACCAGAACTTTGAAGCTACAAAAAGCACTTAAAGGTAGCATAAAATTTATTCATATGACTCCAGTGGTTAAATCCATATCTTCAGAAGTGATATGATATTGAAGTCATTTTTTTACTATAAATCTCCAATTTCACTTTCTGAAAGTGGAGATTTATAGTAAAAAACATTTAAATATTGATGTTTCTCACACAAAGTGATTTCATCACGTCAGAAGACATGCATAAAACCAGTCGTATGGATTAATTTCATGATGCCTTTATTTGCTTTTTGGAGCTACAGGACCTACAGAGCAGAGATTTTCTTTTAAAATTATTTGTGTTCAGCAGAAAACGGAAAGTCATACACATTTGGGATGGCATTAGGGTGAGTAAATGATGAGAGAATTTTCATTTTTGTGTGAACTATACCTTTAAGGTAAAAAACCCCCCAGAATACATGAACATGTAATGCGTCAACTACCCTACTGCATAACACACAGCCTCAGTTCTGCCAGTTTCTATTTTCTCTCACCAGCATGAATCCCTTGACAGCAAAGAGCATCTCAAATCCTGAGTAGATGAAGAATGGACAGAGCAGACGGATACGGTAGTCTCGTAAGTGCTTGAAGGGCAGCTGGAAGATGTTGCCCCAGCCGATGCTACGGAGGTCGATTTCCTCTGTGGGCCGATATGCAGCTCCACACAGCAGAAGGAACTATAAGAATGAATAAATGAATTTTAAGAATTCAACAGCTCCCTTCCTAAATCACCAGTAGATTATGACTGATAAACAAAAAGGTTGTCTGAAATCTGCTTTTGGCTCTAAGAAATGATTAAATGAATGAAAACTCAGTTGATTAACAGGGTCTAATGCTTGTTAGCTTCAAGCACATCGCTACTGTCACTGATTTAGTCCTCATTTTTGGGAATCAGAAATGAAAACAGAGAATAGATTATGAAAAATATGATGCTCTTACGATGATCATGGCGAGGAAAGCTGCACCCATGAGCACACTCTCCACTTCGATTAGCAGCAGAGAGCGCGGCAACTTGTACAAAACAGTTTTATTAAAATTCTCTATCACACCTTTCCCGTCAGCGCCTGTGAGAGAAGAGGACAGAGAAAATTACCTTTCATGTTTTTAACAAGACTGCAACAGTTTTGAAGCACAGTTTGAGTTTGTGAAACCAAATATTCAAGATAATGTTTAGGGGGAACCAAATTTAAAAGTTAATATAATTGGTCAATAAAAAAACAATACTGTTCGACCCCTAATCTGAATTTTTTAGGGCAGAATTTCCAACCCACCACCAAAGGGCACCAGAGCTCTCTTAAAGCCATAGTATACTTGTATCATATGGCGTCACTATGTCTTACATTACGTGCGACGCAAATTTCATCATCAGCGCAGTATGCGTGGACTGTCCGAAAAGCTTTAAGCTTTTCCCAGCTTTTCAAGATGCGCAGACACTCATGTCGTCAGTGCACGACATCTGCACGCACGCCTGCTGATCACTGTACTAAACGAGCACGATCACAAAACAGTTGTAGTGTGCATGCGTTGCACATATTAGTATGTGCTCTCGTTCAAAAAGTATACTTTGAAAGGCTAGAAATCTCAACATTGCGCAAGATGTAACAGCATATAGAAAAATTAAGTACTGTAGTTTTTAGGGGTCACCAAACCTACTTGATTTTAGGAAAACCGATTATGCTTTCACTCATGGCTGTTATCATAAATAATCTGCAATATAAAAACAGAGGCATCCACTTTTTAGCAGAGTGACTGATAACATTTGTTAACAGAAAAGCAAAGAATAAAAGGCCCGTTCACGCAAGAAATGTTCATCTATCATTTGTAGTGTACATGCATCAAACGGGTCCATACAGGCTCGCGCTCAAAAGAGTATACTTTGAAAGGCTCGAGCACTTGACTGTGCAATACACATCCGGTCAATACGGCACACAGAAAAACTGTGACAGACGGCCTTGACATCACACTATGGACATCAAACTTGCTTCAGTACTTCTTAACACAAAAGTTATTCCACTACCAAATATGGCAAGCAGATGACCTTCCACATTAAGCAGTGCTGCTGTTGATTTGCAATTTTAAATACTTGGTTAATTAAAACCTTTGTCGTCATCTTTTCTGAGAGCCAGGAAGAGCCAGACACATCATGAAGAGCAGATGTGCAGACTCGCTCTCTTTTGCAGGAAGTCAGAAGTGTTATGTTTTCTAATTCCAAAGTAACAGAATTATTTCCAACTGACTGTAAATATCCTTCTCCAGATTAGATTTTATTTTGAAAGCTATCTTGCGATTATGAACCTCATGATCTTATGCACATATGTATGGCCTTGTGCTTTGAGCTATCTTTCTTTAAAAATAAATACCACTTAGTTTAATATTTTTTATCTAATGCAGTAACTTTCATATAGTTTGATGTCTGATTATTTTTTGTCATTGAATTACTCTTTTTCCAAGCAAATCTTGAAAAGGTGAGGTTGAAGCAGCAGCTTTTGAAGTGTTATATTGTTTTTCCACAGCCTCACAGTTTTCGTGTTATCTCTATATAGACAGCCGATTTACATTCTAGATTTTTGACGTGGTAGTGCCATAGCCAGTAGTGCCATTTTAATAAAAAAATTATAATAATTTCAACACAACAGTTATGTGAATATATTTCCATTTCCTTTTAAGAGTCTCTTACTTCTACAAAGAGCCTGATTCACTTTGGTTATAAAAGTCTACTTTATAAACATATTTTTCAGACTTTTCAAACATCAAAACCACTAAAAAGGGATATGATAACTAATGCTATGCAAATATACTGAGCACCTGCCCATGCTCAATCGGCAAAATACACGAGCCAATGAAATATCAGAGTAAGAAGATTGATTTCAATTGATTCAATTGATTTCAATCAATTGAAACTTGATTGTGAGCGAGGACTTTACCACACTGTGAGACTTTGAAGAGAGTGTGTTGGAAATCATTCAGATAGCTGTTGAGGAACATCACCATGGGGAACTCGGCAAAAACGAAACTCAGCTGCAAAGAGGGTGAAAACTATATAAATAACTTCTTGTAAATGTACAAACCCACAAACACACCCTGCATCCGACACATACTGTACAGTTGAAGTCAGATGTTTACATAAACTTAACCAAACACATTTAAACTCAGTTTTTCACAATTCATGACATTTAATCATAGAAAGCATTCCCTGTCGAAGGTCAGATAGATCACAAAAATAAGAACGTGAAATGTCAGAATAATAGTAGAGAATGATATATATCGGCTTTTATTTCTTTCATCACATTCTCAGTGGGTCAGAAGTCTACATACACTTAGTATTTGGTAGCATTGCCTTTAAATTATTTAACTTGGGCTTAACATTTTGGGTAGCCTTCCACAATCTTCTCACAATAAGTTGCTGTTATTTTGGCCCATTCCTCCAGATAGAACTGGTGTAACAGAGTCAGGTTTGAAGGCCTCCTTGCTCTCACAGGCTTATTCAGTTCTGCCTGCAAATTTTCTATCGGACTAAGGTCAGGGCTTTGTGATGGCCACTCACATACCTTGACTTTGTTGTCCATAAGCCATTTTGCCACAACTTTGGAGGTATGCTTGGGGTCATTGTCCATTTGGAAGACATATTTGAGACCGAGCTTTAACTTCCTGGCCGATGTCTTGAGATGTTGGTTCAATATATCCACACAATTGTCCTTCCTCATGATGCCATCTAATTTGTGAAGTGCATCAGTCCCTCCTGAAGCAAAGCACCCCATAACATGATACTGCCACCCCCATGCTTGAAGGTTGGGATGGTGTTCTTCGGCTTGCAAGCCTCACCCTTTTTCCTCCAAACATAATGATAGTCATTATGGCAAAACAGTTAAATGTATGTTTCATCGGACCAGAGGGCATTTCTCCAAAAAGTAAGATGTTTCTCCCTATGTGCACTCGCAAACTGTAGTCTGGCTTTTTTTATGGCAGTTTTGGAGCAGTGGCTTCTTCCTTGATAAGCAGCCTTTCAGGTAATGTTGATATAGGAATCGTTTTACTGTAGATATAGATTCTTGTCTACCTGTTTCCTCCTGCATCTTCAAAAGTTCCTTTGCTGTTGTTCTATGATTGATTTGCACTTTTCGCACCAAACTACGTTCATCTCTAGGAGACAGAATGCGTCTCCTTCCTGAGCGGTATGATGGCTGCGTAGTCCCATGGTGTTTATACTTGCATACTATTGTTTGTACAGTTGAATGTGGTACCTTCAGCCATTTTAAATTGCTTTCAAGGATGAACCAGACTTGTGGAGGTCCACAATATTTTTTCTGAGGTCTTGACTGATTTTTTTTTTTTTTTTTTCAGATTCCAATTTTTTCCAACTCCCCAATTTGGAATGCCCAATTCCAAATATGCTCTAAATCCTCATGGTGGCATAGTAACTCACCTCAATCCAGGTGGAATTTCAGTTGCTCCTACATCTGAGACGTCAATCCATGCATCACGTGGCATGTTGAGCGCATTACTGTGGAGAAGTAGTGCATGTGGAGGCCCATGCAATTTTTTGTGGCATTCACGCACAACTCACCACGTGCCCCACAGAGAGCAAGAACCTCACATTATAGCGATCACAAGGTTACTCCATGTGACTCTACCCTCCCTGGCTACCAGGCCAATTTGGTTGCTTGGGAAACCTGGCTGGAGTCACTTAGCATGCCCTGGATTCGAACTCAGGGGTGGTAGCCAGCATCAATACTCACTGAACTATCCAGGCCCCTTGGCTGATTTCTTTTGATTTTCCCATGATGTCAAGCAAAGAGGCACGGAGTTTGAAGGTAGGCCTTAAAATACATCCACTGGTACACCTCCAATTTAGTACACCTCCTATCAGAAGCTAATTTGCTAATTGTCTAAAAGACTTGACATCATTTTCTGGAATTTTCCAAGCTGCTTAAAGGCACAGATAACTTAGTGTATGTAGACTTCTGACCCACTGGGATTGTGATATAGTCAATTAAAAGTGAAACCGTCTGTCTGTAAACAATTGTTGGAAATATTACTTGTGTCATGCACAAAGTACATGCACAGTTTTTCTGTATGCCGTACTGTCACATGCACAGTCAAGTGTCTGTATAGACCCGTTTGATGCATGTACACTACAATTGATAGATTAATATTTCTTGCGTGAACGGGCCTTTTATTCTTTTCTTTTCAGTTAACAAATGTTATCAGTCACTCTGCTAAAAAGTGGATGCCTCTGTTTTTATAGTGCAGATTATTTTAATGTAACGGCCATGAGTGAAAGCATAATCAGTTTTCCTAAAATAGTGTATGTAAACTTCTGTAAACAACTGTACACACAGCTGTAAATACATGGTCAACGGGAAAACACAACAATAAAAGTTTAACTAGTTTTGAATTATAGATGCTTCTGGCATTTCACACATTTGAGAGACTGTTGGTTTTAACTCACATGGAATATGATGTAGAAGACAGACTGGAAAACAATGATGTATGTATGGAAGGCTCCTTTGGGGGGCTTCTTTTGTTCCTGGACATGTTCCTCCTTATAGTTCACATACTCATAGTACTGCTGGGCCATTCTAATACACAAAAATAAAGATGTGGGAGCAGTGTCAATTGAGCCTTTAATTAAAGGTATAATTGATGTAATTGCTTCGCCATTAGTGGCACTAAATGGAATTGCAAAAATAATTAGAAAAGTTAAGATAAATGTTAAAGGGATAGTTCACCCAAAAATTAAGTATTTGTTTACACACCCCTGTGTTGTTATAACCCCATATGATTTTCTTTTTCAACACAAAAATTGTGCTCATTGATGTCATTACAATGGCAGTTTATGGTGACCACCTCTTCAAGTTTCATAAGGACACAAAAACTTAATTCAGTCTAATAAATTATTGGTAGTGACTCATGTATTGTTCTGAAGAAATATGAAAAGGTTTGGTGAGAAACAAACTGAAATCTAATGTATTATTTAGTGAAAATCATCAATGACCGTTGATCTCCTGTGCACGTTCATTATACAGACTGCATGCAAGGTTTAGAGCTCATTGCACGAGAGCACAGCGCTGCAGCCACTTTTGAGGTGGGGTGTTCAAGAGAAACTTGTTTTGTTTCGCCTCAACAGGTCTACCAGCGATATTAACAACAGAAAACACATGGCTGCACATAACCAGAGAACAGAACTTACAGAACATGTCTGAAGAGTTTGTAGTCAAAAAATAGATGCAATTCAATTTCCAGAACTGGAGAGAAAGGCGGAGGGAGCGGGAATGTCTGTCACCTCTTCTCCATTCTGAACCTGTGTGTGTGTGAGTATGTGTGACAGAAATCCGCCTAAAATGACATTGACTATTTTGCAGTTCACAGCCAAATATAGAAACTTAGTGATCAACAGAATGTCCTGTCACTCGCCACTGCTTCTTAGTACAAAAACTCTTGATTAACATGTAAAGATAACTTTTATTGATATAAATAATAAAACATTAACTCTGTCAATTTTTACCCTTGCTGCAGTATATAGATCACCCAGGCCTTATTCTTATTTCTTTGGTGAATTTGCAAATTTTTTTTATCAGATCTTGTATTTACTGTAGATAGAGCTTTAACTTTTGGTGACATCAACATTCACATAGATAATGAAAAGGACACATTGTGATTAGCATTTATCGATATTCTCAACTCTCTTGGAGTCAGACAAAATGTAACAGGACCAACTCATCGCCATAATCATATGCTAGATTTAATTCTGTCATATGGAATTGGTGTTGATATTATAGAAATTCTGCCATAGAGCAATGACATCTCAGATCATTACCTCATCTCTTATATGCTGCGATCAGCTAATGTCACTCAATCTACGCCACGCTATCGTTCAGGTAGAATTTTAATTTTTTACCACTAAAGATAGCTTCAATAATAATCTTCCAGATCTATATCATACACTACAAACTACAAAACTACAAACTACAAAGCCTAGAAGAACTTGATGAAATAACCGAAAATATAAGTCTTCTCTAGCACTCTTGATAGTGTCACCCCCCCTTCGATTAAGAAAAAAGCCCTGCACCATGGTACAATGATCACACTCATGGTCTCAAGAGAGCAGCTCAGAAAATGGAGCGCATGCGGAAGAATACAAAATTAGAGGTATTTCGGGGTGCATGGAAGGATAGTGTCTGTAGCTATAGACAGGCACTAAAAGCTACCAGGACAGCATATTTTAGAAACTCCTAGAAAATACCCACAATAATCCTAGGTGTTTATTCAGTACTGTGGCTAAATTGGTTAGGAATAAAGCCTCAACAGAACCAGATATTCCGTCAGAGCACAACAGTAATGACTTCATGAATTTCTTTGCTGATAAAATTTTTACAATCAGAAATAAAATTGGAATTATACAATCATCTGTCATAGCACCATAGCACCAGAAAATAATTTTTTCTCATAATTTTCCTCATGTGCAACTTCAATCCTTCGCTGTCATAAGTCATGAAGAGCTTCATCAAAAGCCACAACTTGTTTGTTAGATCCAATATCAACCAATCTCTTAAAAGAGGTATTCCCTTTAATCTCAGAACCTCTTCTTCATATTATTAACTCCTTGCCATCCTTAGGGCATGACCCAAGAAACTTTAAAATGGCAGTCATCAAACCACTTATTATGAAGCCAGCTGGCTAATTATAGACCGATTTCAAATCTCTCATTTATGCCAAAAATACAAGAAAAGGTAGTATCCTCCCAAATATGTTAATTTCTACAGAGAAATAGTATATATGAACAATTTCAGTCAGGATTTAGGCATCATCACAGTGCAGAGACTGCTCTTATCTGATTGTGGCTGTATTTCTCTTCTAGTTTGTTTAGATCTTAGTGCTGCATTCAACACTATAGATCATGACATTCTCTTGAATAGGCTGGAGAATTATGTTGGTATCTGTGGAGTTGCATTAGCATGGTTTAGGTCCTTTTTAGCAGACCGCTACAACTTTGTCTATGAAAATGAGAAATTGTGGAAAAGTATAGAGTGCCACAGGGATCAGTTTTAGGGCCTCTGCTTTTCTCATTGTATATGCTTCCCCTGGGAGACATTATCAGAAATCGTGGAATAGGTTTCAACTGTTATGCAGACAACACCCAACTTTATATTTCATCAAAACCTGATGAGATTTCACAATACTCCAAATTAGCAGTGTATCAATGAAATAAAAATTGGATGGCCAGAAATTTCTTTCTACTCAATTCCGACAAAACAGGAGGTACTAATTATTGGACCAAAAACCACTAAAAATAATCCACTAAAATATCATTTGACTCTCAATGGATGTACTGTTACATCATCTTTAACAGTGAAGAACTTGGGTGTTATATTTGATACCAATCTGTCCTTTGAAAATCAAATTACCAATGTTTGTAGAACAGCATTCTTCCACCTCAGAAATATTGCTAAATTACGACATATGCTCTGTTGCTGATCCCGAAAAATTAATTAATGCGTTCATGACATCAAGACTAGATTATTGTAATGCATTACTGGGAGGATGTCCAGCAAGATCAATAAATAAACTTCAATTAGTCCAAAATGTAGCAGCCAGAGTGCTAACGAGAGCCAAGAAATTAGCCCCATTTTATCATCGTTACATTGGCTACCTGTTAAATTTCGTATTCATTTTTAAAATTCTGTTAACTACGTACAAAGCTTTGAATAGTCTAGCTCTGCAGTAATTAAGTGACCTTCTACCATGCTATATTCCATCACGTTCATTACGATTGCACAATTCTGGCCTGTTAAAAGGTCCTAGAATATCAAAATCCACAAAAGGAGTTAGATTCTTTTCATATTTGGCTCCTAAACTATGGAATAGTCTCCCTAACACTGTTCGAGATGCAGACACACTCACTCAGTTTAAGTCTAGACTAAAAACTCATCTATTTAGCCAGGCATACACCTAACTTATCCTTCAACTCACAATTAGGCTGCTTTAGTTAGGTCTGCCAGAACCAGAGATCATGATCTCTGCAATAAATTTAATGGCATCTATGCTAATATTATTTTATTAGTTTCCCTGTCTCAACCTCGGGACTCCTATCCTGAGATCACCTTAACTGGCTAGATCCAGCACCATTCCTGCTGTGTGTTGGACACAAATTACAGGCCAGTTTAAACGGCGATGCACCTAACTGATCTCTGCCTGCATCACGTCGGTCTAATGATGGACTACACTCTTGAAATGGAATACATAGACTATAAATGAATTGACAACAAAACCCTTCATCAGCAAACTAAAAAGTACAATTGCATCTATGTGAACTGCAGTTAATCCAGGATGGACTTCAAAAGATATTAGTCATTATTCTTACAGTTCATACAAAATATTTTTTTAAACACTGACCCTTAACAATTACTTAGTTTAATAATTTTAAACCATGACTTGCACTACGCACAAGTAATATTGACATTATATTCATGATGTTAGCCAGAGGGGAACTGGCCCCACAGTGAGTCTGGTTTCTCCCAAGGTTATTTTTATCCCATTAACCAACATCTTCTGGAGTTTTGTGTTCCTTGCCAAAGTCGCCTTCGACTTGCTCACTGTTGTTATAAATACAATTATTATTTAATTACTTATTTTAAACACAATTCACAAATGTATTTCATCAAACTACACAATGATGATTCTAAGACATCATAAATATTACAGTTTTATCTTCTGTTAATGTCTGATCTTCTGTAAAGCTGTTCTGAAATTATGTGTGTTGTGAAAGGCGCTATACAAATAAAAATGGCTTGATTATTGCATGCCGTTTGGCATCTGGATAAGACATGGTGTGACTTGAGCTACCTTAAGTCCCATCTCTTTGTTTGACTAAGGACTCTGGTTAATAACATTTAAATTAGGGCTGTTGATTTAACGCGTTAATTCAGTGTGATTAAAATTTTTTTTAAATAACATGTTACAAAGCAATTAATCGTATGCCCATGGACTATAATAAGGAAGATTCCTGAGAAATGCAAGCTTGTAGTACCACCTGCTTACTCCAGTGGGCAGTAAGTGAAATTTCAGCTGTATGAGCAATTTTTATGTTTAACACACCTGAGACGTCTGACATAGGTGTAAATTGATGGGGCCTTAAATTAGCCCTCATAATAAATCTCCAACTGATTGACAAATTCACTTGTGAAATGGATTGCTGTGAACTGCATGCCAATGATTGACTTATGACCAATAATATGTTAGTAAACAATACATTGTATTCTAAAGCCACTTTTTGTATGGCCTTATCAATGATTAACTCTTCTGCTACAGGAATGTAATGCATCTGAATATATATATATATATATATATATATATATATATATATATATATATATATATATATATATATATATAATTTTTAAATATTTCAAGATAACTATGTATAATTATTAGGCCCCAAAAAAAACCGCATTAAGAAAATTAACGCATTTAAATCGCAATGCTTTCCTGAGCAATTCCAGAGAAATGCAAGCTTGTAGTACCACCTGTTTACTCCAGAGGGCAGTAAGTGAAATTTCAGCTGTGTGAGCAACACACAGTTTATTACAGTGAACAAAACATTATCAACCCTTCAGTGGACACACTTGAAGGAGCGCAAATACGAACTAAGGGATCTCAAGATGTGTTTAAAGATTTAGTATTAAACTATATTTAACTTGACACAGTGACCTAAACATTTTATTTTTATGACGCAACACACACGAGACGTGATAATAAATCTCCAACTGATTAACAAATTCACTTGTGAAATGAATTTCTGTGAACTGTATGCCAATGATTGACTTATGATCAATAATATGACTTATGATCGGGACACCATGTAATTAATTGGATTAAAAATTAATCGATTGACATTCCTAATAAAAAAAAAAATGTAATTAATTCATTTTATATATATATATATATATATATATATATATATATATATATATATATATATATATATATATATATATATATATTTATACAAGTAATATCACACGAGCAAGAGTGCTATATGGCCCTACATCAGCACTGCTGTGATTCGGCCGCAGGTAATTACAGCAGTGCTGATGTAAGGCCATATAGCATGATTGTGAGTATGATATTGCTTATATACAACAGTTCAATGAACATTTAAATAGTAAAAAAATTAGGAAAAACCAAGTAAGGTCATAAAAACACATGAAACTACTTTATTACGCTACAGATATGAATCTGCCATTGCTGGTTCAAAACAAATGATGTGTCCAAACCTCCGTTTGTAATTCAAAAAGTTAATTTCAGAAATAGTATCACGGCTTGTGCTGTATCTAACAAGTTATTGGATAAACAAGGATGGATTGATGGGTGTGTGTGTGTGTCTATGTGTCTTTGTGTGTGTGTGTTAGAGAGAGAGAGAGAGTGGGGGGGGCACGTGTGCGATCACCTGTTGCCACTCCCAAGCAGATATGCTGTCAGCGTTCTGTAGGTCAGCTTTCTCAGTGGAAAAATATAGTGTCCAAACGGGGGTATTTCTCCCTATTTCGCGGTAGCCACGCAAGAGTCGATCACTATAGAAACGGCGATGTCCTCTGCCATTTTTATCCAATGTGGAAATGTTGGCAGGGAAGCAGAAAAAAAATCCCTAATGTTGAGCCATGCAAACTGTTCAAATGTAACACATACAAGACTTTATCCTATTTATAAGTCTATCAACCACCTAACAATGCCCTAGCAATCACTCAGCCAGTGTTGGGTGTAATCCAATTACAAAGCAATTAGTTACAGTAATCTAATTAAGTAGTGTAATGCATTACCTTTTTAATTCTTATAATCAGATTACAGTTACTGACTTTCAATTTATTTAATTACTTTTAAGTACATGAAGTACAAAGATATTGTTTATGTAGAATACATGAATTAACCCTCTGGGGTCGACGGACGTGCCGGCGCGTCCTGCTGGATATTTTCGTCATTACAGCAGAAACAACTTAAAATACTCCGTCACTTTTGGGTATACAGATAAGTGTAAGACATCATTAGAGACTATAAAGGGTCTACTTTTATTTGTGTACACTCATAATAACAATGAAACATTCTGCTTTTGTAAAATAAAGAAAATATAAAGGGTGAGCTTTCAGCAGTCTCTGGGTTTGAGAGCATTTATCTGAAACACGTCACAAAAATTAACTGAAACTCCGCGAATACTTATCACACAAACATGAAACATATGTCTAAAGCAAGCTTTAAATGTCTTTTTAATAAAACAATTCAAATTTAAAACAAATATTCTCCTGGAATGCAATCTGTTTGAAACAAAGCAGTGTTCAGTTTTACTGGTCCATCTAATTATCTGTAATGTGATCCTACCCACCAGCAGAGCACGCCATTCACACGCTAATGTGCTGAGACGATCAACGCAAATGTACACGCCACCGACAGTGAGGCTGTAAACAAATGTCGTTCATTTTTCTGCGCGTTTGTAATGCTACACAAGCAAGAAAGCTCCAGGATTGTAAGAAAGATTTAACATTTTCCTCAGAAGAGCGGGACTCCGATGAACATTTGTATTTTGAAGAGAGACTTGATCCAGCCGAGGATACAATTTCAGACGAGTAAGTCAATTCGTTTTCATTAGTTAACATGCTATTTTATATAAACTTTTTAACTTTTATTTTACTAGTGGGAGTGTTTCTAGACTTGCCAGCCAGGATTCAGAATATTGACATTTGAAATATGTCCTAATAAGCAAGTTTTAGTTACATTTAAATGATGTTTCGCTAAAGCAGGTATTTAAATTGTATGCTGTATAATATAAATATGATATAAAAATAATATGAATGTTTAGATTATATTTTATCTAGTGTTTATAATGCCTCATTATCATCAACAAAGCTTGTGCTTGCAAATGTGTGTTCAGGTTAAATAAGTAAAATGCACTTCAAATATGCCCATATTAGAAAATCACCATCTTATGATTTCTGAAGGATCATGTGACACTGAAGACTGCAGTAATGATGCTGAAAATTCAGTTTTGATCACAAATTGCATTTTACAATATAATCAAATAGAAAACTGTTCTTTTAAATTGTAAAAAGAGTTCAGAATATCAATTTTTTTTGTATTTTGGATCAAATAAATCCAGTCTTGGTGAGCAGAAGAGACTTCTTTTAATGGTAGTGTAGGTCTAAAATTAAGTAAAGTCTTTATGTAAAGAAAATATATAGTCAGATTACTTCTTTTAACTTAAAACTTGATTTTGATCATTAAGTCTCCTCATATTCATTCTCTTTCTGTCACATTCCTCATTGATAGGCCCAGGGGAGGGTCATTGTCTCTCAGGTGTGAATCACCTTAATATTCATGACCATTCACGCCTCCTCGCATATTACCTTTCAACACTAAAATTGTCTTACAAAAGTTTAATTACTATATTGTTTTGCATGAATTAGTGACCAGGATGGTTTTCACATCATTTTGTAGCAAAAACTCTAGGCTACAAAATCCAGTTCTCAAAAGTCTTGTGTACAAATTTTTAGTATGTGTTATATGACCTTATTTCAGTGACTTAAAATTTTTGTTTTTTCAAAAACCACGCATAAACGTTATTTTCTCAAAAATACAAACATGTACACACATGTTGCTCGCATATTATTGTAGCCCAGTTTGTGCTGAATACAAATGTTATCAGACTTTAGCCATTAATATGTTTTTAAGCAACTGAAAAAAGCACAAAGGCATGTCAAAACTTCTCCAGGGCCCAAAATACCCTCAGACCCCAGAGGGTTAAGACTCTGTAACAAGTCATTGTGAAGGAGAAATGTGAGGTTTTAAGTGTATGACTTTTAACAATGAACAAGAGAGAAAGACATTATTTAAAACTGTTATTTTGCATTTGTTGAGCGGAAAAGTGTTTTAGAATGTAACTTAAAGGTAAAGTAATTAGTAATGTTATTACTTTGCAATGAAGTAATAAGTAATCTGATTATAGTTTATAGGAAATAATTATTTATTAATAATAATTAATTAATATTATTTATTATGAATATAAAATTATTAATAATAATAATTAATAATGCTTTAAATTTAACTCCATGACAGCAATTAATTGTAAAACAATAGCATTCTGTATGAGGCAAAACATTACCAATTGTTTTTTTTTACTTATGCTTTCGAGACTATAACTAGTCTTTTTGCAATTTTACCTTGATGACAAGTTCAAATGAGCAAAATTTAATATTTAATACAACAGCAACAGCATTTAGTACATCACATAAATCCTCAAGTGTATATTTGCAGGGCATAAAAATAGCATTTAGAAGATCAATGAAGAATTAGTGTCAACAAAGTACTGGCCTGATAAGACAAGTGACAGTTTTGTCAACTGTAATTGCAATTTCTCTCTCTTGGAACTCTGTTGGTTTAAAAAGCTCATATACATGTATATTATGGTGTTGATTGTCAGACCGCTTTTACAGCTGACCCATTCTGCTAATAGGCAATGTGACTCATCTTTGCAGCAGCATTTATAATTTGTATTGTACTGCAAGAATATAATACCAAATGTTCTGTAATAATTTAAAAAACAACTACTGAACAGCATGTAATTTTCAATGATGTATCTGTATATTTTTATAGGCTATATTTTTACTAATCTATGCATTTAAGCTTCCTCACCTGGTGATGTAGTTTCCCAATGATGCCCACAGTGGAACTATGACGACACCGATGGCGACAGCTGATGGTACCAAAGTGTAGTATCGCTCCCAGTAATTGGTTGAAACAAAGAGCGCATATATTCCAGAAGCCAGGAACATCATCCATTTGGTGCCCAGAAATCTGTGGAATAAATTGAGAAATAAACTTAAATTGGAAAAATCGCGAATGAGTTGGGGACGATTCCTGATATAGGAACATTATAAACCACTGAACTTTGTAATTATCTCAAGTCATTCTTACAGTGGCATGCAAAAGTTTGGGCACCCCTGATCAAAATTTCTGTTGCTGTGTATAGCAAAGTGAGCAAAAGATGTCGTGATTTCCAAAAGGCATAAAGTTAAAGATCTACCCCGTGCTTAACAGTTGGACAGGTGTTCTTTCGTGAAATTCTGCACCTTTTTTCTCCAAACATACCTTTTCTCATTGTGGCCAAAAAGTTATATTTTAACTTCATCAGTCCACATGAATTGTTAGATGTTCATTTGCAAACATCTGATGCTGAATTTTGTGGCGAGGACAGTTTTCTTTTCATGACTCTTTTCATGACTTGGTAAATGATATCTGAGAGCTAAAATCTCTTGGGTTGCCCAAACTTTTGCATGGGACAGTAAGAGAAGAAGTGCAGCAGTTGACAAACATCCAAACAACCAAACTGAATGTTAAATGATCGAAAGGGAATAATTAATGTTGTTATGAGCAAAATAAAGTGAAAGGAGAGACATAAACAGTCATGGTATTACCTGATCAGCACAGGTGTGTAGAGAAGGCCAACAATTGGCGTAACGTTGATGCCCATCAGCATTTTATTATCAATATCCTCCAGCCCTAAGGTGCCATATTTTACCTCACGGTACGTCTCATCATAGTGCAGAATTAATTGCATCTGCAACAGACCTACGGAGCACACAAAGCACTAAATCAAGACAGCTGTAATATTAATATATTTTCTAGGAATGCACCAATGTATCGGCTGGCAATATTTATCGGCCAATCATTGACCAAACCATTGGCATATTGGTTATAAGCATGAAAACGCAGATATTAAAAAACAATGGTTGATTTATAATTAATTAGTAACACACTTTGCAAAAAAACTCTGAATTCAAAGGCACAATCTAGAAATAATAATAGCCACAATATGTAGAAGGGTTAAGGTTAACTTTATTGTCCCCGAGGGGAAATTTTGCTTGGGCACAGTGCAAAGTTGTCACAAAAGACAACACAAATCACAAAACACATCAACAAAAACCTGAGAAGCATCGACATGTTGTACTTTACAAGAAGAAAATATAGACACAGAAGAAAAAGGACATTATTGACAGCGCAATTCCATGGATTAAAGTGCAAGTGCTAAAGTGCTTATGTGGTTGTTGCACATTACTCCATTGTATTGAAGTTTGTGTAAAGTGCATATGCTAAGGTGCTAGTATGTATATTGCACGTTGCCCTATTGCACCGAGATCACAAGTAAAGTGCTGAAGTGCTCACATATTTATTGCCCACAGTTCTATTTCACATTGTTCAGCAGCTTAATGGAGGCTGGCACAAATTATAATGTTAAGCGATTAGTTTTGCATTTTAGTACACGGGGTTGGTAATACTATGAACTTGTAATATAAAATTTTGTCTTATTCTCAAGTTAATGGAGAAAAACCATCATAAACAAACATGACAGTTGTGAAAACAGGTCTTAACTATAGGCTACATGATGAGGGAAACCATTCAAAATTCTTTGAAACCAGCAGGCTTTGACTTCTGAGATATCGGTATGATATTCATTAATGTTGCATAATTAAATTAAGAGCTTTCATTGTGGCTCTCTTTAAAATTTTGGCCTGTGTTCAACAGATCCAATCCCTGTTCAATGGAAATTATATATTGCTAGAACAGTAAAAAGGCTTTTTAAAGCATAATTCCTTAGTAAATCTGATGAGAAAAAAAAGGTACAATAGGTGGAAAATTATTGGTATTGTCATTGGTCATTTTTTATTAAAATCGGTATTGGCCAAAAATTTTCATAAATTTTTTTTGAGGATAATACCATAGTAAAACAGTGATCTGATGTGAAAATAAGGTACAGTAAGTGGCAAAATATCAATAACGTTATCAGGCAACAAGTTTTATTAAAATCGTTATTGGCCTATAATTTTTTTTAAATCATATCAGCGATATATTAAAAGGATAATTCCTTCGTAAAACAGTGATCTGATGAGAAAATAACACAATACGTGGCAAAATAATGGTATCGTTATTGGCCTATAATTTTTTATTAAAATCGGAATCAGAAAAAAAAAAAAATCATAAGTGCATCACAAATATTTTCAAATTTAAAAACTTGCATTCATAATGTATACTGGTAGCCAAACGTTTGTAATAATGTACAGATTTTGATCATATGGAAAGAAATTTGTACTTTTATTAACCAAAGTGTCATTCAACTGATCACAATGTTTAGTCAAGACATAAATAACATGAAAAATTACTATTACAATATATACAAAAATAACTACTTCAAAGAGTTCTTATCAAATAATCCTCCACATACAACGAGAGCTTTGCAGATCCTTGTCATTCTAGCTGTCAGTTTGTCCAGATACTCAGGTGACATTTCACCCCACGCTTCCTGTAGCACTTGCTATAGATGTGGCTGTCTTGACAGGTGCTTCTCACACACCTTACAGACTAGCTGACCCCAAAAAAGCTCAATGGGGTTAAGATCCATAACACTCTTTTCCAATTATCTGTTGTCCAATGTCTGTGCTTCTTTGCCCACTCTAACCTTTTATTTTTGATTTTTTGTTTCAAAAGTAGCTCTTGTCTTTGAAGACTGTAGTGTACACCTTGAAATCTTCAGTTTTTTGGCAATTTCAAGCATTTTATAGCTTTCAATCCTCAAAACAATGATGACTTATGAGTTTCTTGAGAAAGCCGTTTCTTTTTTTGCCATTTTTGACCTAATGTTGACCTTGAGGCATGCAAGTCTATTGCATACTGTGGCAACTCAAATCCAAACACAAAGACAATGTTAAGATTCATTTAACAAACCAAATAGCTTTCAGCTGTGTTTAATATAATGGCAAGTGATATTCTATAACTTTTTTGCCATTTTTTACCTAATACTGACCTTAAGACATGCCAGTCTATTACATAAAACTCAAAAACAAACACAAAGGCAATGTTAAGCTTAACAAAACAAATAGCTTTCAACTGTGTCTGATATAAGTGATTTTCTAGTACCAAATTAGCAATTTAGCATGATTACTCAAGGATAAGGTGTTGGAATGATGGCTGCTGGAAATGGAGCCTGTCTAGATTTTATCCAAATTACTTTTTTTTTCAAATAGTGATAGTGCTGTTATTTACATCAGTAATATCCTGACTATACTTTGTGATCAGTTGAATGCCACTTTGGTGAATTAAATTACCAATTTCCTTCTGAAACAGCGAAATCTGTACATTATTCCAAACTTTTGGCTGCCAGTGTATATTAGAAGCTAATCACACCAGAGTTTGTTTGTTTAAAAGCATTAACAATGTTTAAGATCAAATTCTTTCAAACCACTTTGCAACGTCTAAAACTAAACACGTCTAAGACTTCCCCAATGCATACATGCATAGATCAGAACTAAAGATAAGAACAGATGTGCAAACTATAATTTGTTTTTTGAGACGCAATACAAATATTTACTTAAAAGTGTGAGCAGTTGCTACTAAGCAACAGCATTTTTGGTGGGGGGGGCACAACACTTCCCATCACTTCTTTTGTTTTTTGCACATTACAAGATGTCCCAAATTTGTCAGCTGTTGCTTGTCTTCAGTCTCAGACACGATGAGACATCTTTGTGTGTGAAAGCATGCCAATTAACTTGCTAAAAATGACCAGAACTGTGGATAGCAAGTCAACTATGACATCCAAAAAGTATGTCATATTTATTGGCGTTGGCACTGTACAAGATCAGACAGTAGACATTGACATCACACTGATATGATAATTTGAAGAGTGACGTCATAGTTGATGTCACACTTAATGTGGGATCTTTTTAGAAAGCAGTAAACAGACTTTGAAAAGTATGATGTGGTTTCAGGATGAATCATATTATGTGTCTGTGATGTGTAGTGCGTAACAGTGCAGCTGACCCATGTAAACACTGTAGATAATCATTCCTCCGCAACTGGCCCCCACCACATTCTTCACTACGCCCAGCCGCTTTCGTCTGTAGTACTTGCGCTCCTCCTCCTCCTCATCATAGTCAGGATGTGGGTCGAGAAACTCCTCCACCTGCCAAAACAATGGAAAGTGAGGTTTTTCCAATTATATTTTTTAATTTATTGATAATATAATTTTTTTTTAAAATACATTTTAAAAGATTATTTTAAAATTATTTTAATATATTTTTTTTTTCACTAATGCAGTCAGACTTTTGAATATTTTTTGCAACCCACTGAATATTAAATATTTTAATTTTTAAAACAAAGTTTAAGTCATTCCAAAAAGAAAAAGGTTTCCTAAAAAATTATACTAACAGTTTAATACAAATAAATTAAATCACCTGTTTAACTATGTAAATAATTTGTTTTTGTTTATAACTCCACGACAAGTCTATTATAAGGTACAGTACCTGTCCCTGTATGTTGCCTTCAAGATCGGGTAATTGCACTTCGTCCTTTCCGCCAGCAGGAGGCTCGCCATTCATTTCGGCCTCGCTGACCACGTTATCTTCAGTGATCACTGCTGCCATCTTCTGGTCGCTTTGCTCTCTAACCACAAGAGCAATGCTATGGATTAGTCCCTCAGAAACGTAAAAATAATCTTTCTTTTTTTTTTTTTCTACATATGTGAGTGACATCAAAAGTCAAAACGAAAAAATATATAAAAATGTGCAAATGGTTACGTTGCTGTAATGTTACCTACAATGTTATTTTTAGTATATTATTCTAAGTTTGCTCTTTGAGTTAATGAAAAGGGCAATTTATCAGATGTGCACAACAGGTGTACAAACTAATGTATCTTATGTCAGAACAGCGTTAGTTTAATACTGTAACAGGTAATGAAATATGTATGCATATTAAAACATAACGCGGATGAAAGTCTACAAAGAGTAAACATTAACTAAGAGCAAATATAACTTACCGAACCGACTGGAAACGGTACACTTCGCACAAGAGACAAAGACTTGCAAAGTACTATCAGTGTTTTTAACTGAAGGTTAAAGAGTTTCAAGTAATTAATGCAATATTCCCCGTATAAACAGCAGCGCGCTGCCTTTATGAAAAAATCAGAGAAGGAAATGAAAGTTTTCTTCTTAGTTCCCTATTTTCTTAAAGGTATAGCGACTCGAAATATGAGACATTCGATATTACACAAGCCAATTGGAAGATGACTTGCTCATCGTTTATTACCCCCATATGTTTGAGGCAGTGAATCCTAAATGAGAAAAACTAGCACAGCTGTCAAGATGCCATGGTAACTAGTAATTTAAAGCAGTCTGCGTTCCCACCGTTGATTTTTTTTTATTTTTTATTAAAACATTAGAAATAGACCTTATTCAGAGTACCACCATATTACATTTTTGATGGGAATAAAAACGAGGCCGTAAGGGGACAGACAATCTCTTCAACATCACGCACTGTATACAGTTGTATAAAATGTCCTGATGTACATATAAGAGGTTTTTTCTACTGAAATCTTTTTTGGAAAAATGTTTTCAATGTTTTGTCGGTTTTACGATCAACACCAATTTAAACAACAGTAAAGCTCATTGAAGAGAAAAAAATCTGTATACGGTGTATTTGTAATGCTTCAAACAGTTTTTTTTTCTTACATGTAGTGGGAACGCTTGAAATGTACATACACACACACACACTTACATAGAGAGAGAGAGAGAGAGAGAGAGAGAGAGAGAGAGAGAGAGAGAGAGAGAGAGAGAGAATGAATGGGTTAGACTATAACACAGCCAGAACGCAGAATGCACACACACACACACACACACACACACACACACACACACACAATTGCATGCTAAATGCACGCACATACACACACACACAGTCGCACACAGTCCCATATACATACAGACATCCCCCAACACACACACACACACACACACACACACACAAATGAATGGGTGTCACACACAGTCGCATACACACAAATAGAGAAATAAATGGTGTCACACACACACTAAAGAGATCAAAGAACACAAATGTCTGAACCCAGTATATGTGGTTAGGTTCCTCACTCACATTCAGGTCACGGCACCACTGTAACCGGTCCTACACAACCCACTCTGAGCGGGATTTGAACCGCCGTCTCTGGCATGGGAGGCAGGTGTGCTAACGAGGATCCTATCGTCAGTCACTAGTGTGCCTCTTGAGGCCAGGGGAGTGAGATATACACACTGCACAACTATCACATACCAGCTGGCTACCATTACAACAGCACCAAGGCAAAATGCTATACTGTTCATGAGACCCTGGAACAATTGCTTGACTCCAGTGATGAAGAACAAGGGCTTGATAAGGTGGCTGCATAGAACACTGCTGCTGCACTACTGCCTATTATTGTCACAACAATATTTTCAAGTCATGTTATTTTTCCTTTTCTCACCATATGGCAGCAATCTGCCCCAAAACATGACACATTCTTATATTTTCTTTGTTTAAACTTATAGAAGTGTACACTGATCAGCCACAAGATTAAAACCACCTGCCTAATAACGTGTAGGTCCCACTCGTGCCACCAAATGGCATGGACTCCACAAGACCTCTGATGGTGTCCTGTGGTATCTGGCACAAAGACGTTAGCAGCAGATTCTTTAAGTCCAGTAAGTTGCGAGGTGGGCCCTCCATGGATTGGACTTGTTGGTCCAGCACATCCCATAGACGCTCAACCGGATTGAGATCTGGAGAATTTGGATGCCAAGACAACACCTTGAACTCTTTGCCATGTTCCTCAGACCATTCCTGAACAATTTTTGCAGTGAGGTAGAGCACATTATCCTGCTGAAAGAGGTCACTACCATCAGGGAATATCATTGCCATGAAAAGGGTGTATGTGGTCAGCAACAATATTTAGGTCGGTGGTATGTGTCAAAGTAACATCCGCATGAATGCTAGGACCCAAGGTTTCCCAGCAGAACATTTCCCAGAGCATCACACTGCCTCCGCTGGCTTGCCTTCTTCCCATGGTGCATCCTGCTGCCATCTCTTCCCCAGGTTAACGACGCACACGCACCTGGCTGTCCACATGATCTAAAAGAAAACGTGATTCATCAGACCAGGACACTTTCTTCCATTGCTCCATGGTCCAGTTCTGACACTCACGTGCCCACTGTAGAAGCTTTCTGCAACGGACAGGGGTCAGGGGTCTGTGGCTATGCAGCCCCATACGCAGCAAGCTACAATGCACTGTGTTTTCTGACACCTTTCTATCATGGCCTGCATTAAGTTTTTCAGCAAATTGTGCTACAGTAGCTCTTCTGTGGGACCAGACCAGACGGGCTAGCCTTCGTTCCCCACATGCATCAATGAGCCTTGGACACCCATGTCGCCAGTTCTTCCTTGGTTCTTCCTTCCCATGTCCTTCCTTGGACAACTTTTGGTTGGTACTAACCACTGCATACCGGGAACACCCCACAAGACCTGCTTTTTGGAAGATGCTCTGACCCAGTCGTCTAGCCATCACAATTTGGCCCTTGTCAAATTCACTCAGATCCTTACGCTTGCCCAATTTTCCTGCTTCAAACATATGAGAACTGACAGTTCATTTGCTGCCTAATATATCCCACCCCTTGACAGGTAACATTGTAATGAGATAAATGTTATTCACTTCACATGCCAGTGGTTTAAATGACTGAGCAGTGTAGATTTTTAATGTAGTGAAGTTGCTTATTTGCATATGCAAATTATTCTGAAATTTAAACAGGGTTGGGAGGGTTACTTTTGAAATGTATCCCACTACAGATGTAAATGTAATTTGTAGCATATTCCATTAGATTACTCACGGTCAGTAATTTATTCTAAATACTTTGGATTACTTCTTCAGCACTGGTTGATTTTTTCACTTGTTTTGACTATAAAAATTCTGCCAGTACATTAAGACAAAATACACATGTTAAAAATGCATTCTCTTAAAAACCTAAATATCTTATGCAGTGTTGTTTCCAAAAAATTATTAATGAAATTGATCTTGTTTTAAGGATTTTTAGATATTTTTACAGGAAAACAATACAAAAATGATTAAAAAGAACATGATCAAAAGGTCTTACTAGAAAAAAGAAATTAATATCCAACGTGAATTTTCTTGTTAAAAATATGATCGTGACTGGTAACATGTGCATGTAAAATGGCTAGAAGTAGTATTTTAGCTTAGCGTAAAGCTGACAATTTATACAAGGTTTATTTCTATTTCTGCTCCAAACTTACTTCAAACGTACTTCTCTGTCTGCTCGTATGAATGTAACTCATCATAAGAAAGTGTTTCACCGCTGTTCAAATGCAGTTTGGATCGCATTATTTATATGAATAAATATTAAATGAAACAAATGACAATAAAATGCAAAGTAATCTCTTCAGTAATCAAAATACTTTTTGAATGTAACTGTATTCTAAATACCAATGATTTAAATTGTAACTGTAGTGGAATACTGTTACTTATATTTTTAATTTTAAATACATAATCCCGTTACATGTATTCCGTTACTCCCCAATCCTGCATGTAAATAAGATCTAAATAACCTTAAGTCCCAAAAGAAATGCATAATATTATTCTTACTACTTCAGGGAAGTTAGTGTTATAACATTTCATTAAAAAAAGAGCCTGGATAGCTCAGCAAGTATTGATGCCGAATACCACCGCTGGAGTTCGAATCCAGGGTGTGCTGTGACTCCAGTCAGGTCTCCTAAGCAACCCAATTGGCCCAGTTGCTAGGGACGGTATACTCAGATGAGGTAACATCCTCGCATTAATGTGCAGTTCTCACTCTCGGTGGGGCACCTGGTGAGTTGTGTGTGGATGCCACGGAGAATAGCATGAAGCCAACACATGCTCTATATCTCCGTAACACACTCAAAATGCCACGTAATAAGACAGCCTCAGATAAGAAATCATCCTCCGCCACCGGATTCAGGCGAGTCTCTACACCACCACAAGGATTTAGAGCACATTGGGAATTGGGCATTCCAAAAGGGGAGGGAGGAAAAACATGTATTTTTTTTTTTAAATTAGATTGAAAAAATATTTGTTCTTTTTTATTGGATATTGATAGAGCAACATAATTTAATTAAATAATAACAGAAGGTTGTATGGATTCAAATCGTTATTTTTAAATGTGGTGAGGGCTTTTCTACCCCACAGTTGGGGTAGAAGGCCCCAAGGTGGGTTATTGTGATATAGGGTAAATATAAGGACAATAGTTATAGGGCAACATTTTCAACTTAAATGAAACTTTTGAGACAGCAAGAAGCTTTTTTTGGTTTAAAGTAACAAATTAAGATATTTAAAATAACCACTTCATAAAAGGGTTACCCATTTTCTGTTATTTCAATCACGTTTGGCATTTCATTACATCTCAAGTATACTATAAACAAATTTCTCTCCATTGTGATTAAATGTGAGATCATTTTGAACATTTTTCCATAATCTATAACATAGAAAAACATTGTGTTGTATTGGAGCCTTTAGCCCCAGCAACTGGAGTGCTTTTTACCCAAATTATTTTTTCACTAATTGGAAAGCTATTAAAAGACTCTTTATTGAATCAACTTGAACAAAACCGAAAACTACAATTAAGTATTTTGTCACAAAATAAATGTGAGAATTCAGGTACTTTCATTAGCTACATAAATTTGCAACATTTAAAAAATGCAATATTAGTTCAAATTACCTGAAAATAAAACTTTAGGCATTGCATGAAATTACTCATGGATTAGAAATATTTTGCGTATGTGATAAACAGGTATTTATGAAAGTAATGTTGCAGTTTTTGATGCTTTTTAGTGTTTTGGGAGAAAATAAAACTAAGAGTGTCTTTCACCCCATGGTGCCTCATTGTACCCTATCGTTAAGAAAATGAGTCAGCTCTTTTTTTTCTGCAAATAGGCATGATCAATGGTTTAATTGAGTTTAGTAATAAAGGTGTTTTGCAAATTTACAGCCAGAAAATACAATGATCACAGTTAACATAAAAAAACAAAAACAAACACAAATGTAAAACACAATTTCACAAGAACCAAAAATTCCCCAATACTCAATAAATCTCCCCACCCGGATAAAGTTTTATTCCACGTTAAGTTAATCTTTCATCCAACAAACAAACACTGCCAGATTCTACCAAATCTTGGGGTACAATATTCCCAACCTCCAACCAAAAGTCTGTACCTTGAAATTGTATGTCTCAGTGAATAGTTGTAATATTCATGTTCATTTTATAATCTTTACATTTGTGGCCATGCTGTCCACTTTCCCCCTTTTGGAAGTCCATAGTGCTGCTCCTCCCACAAAACCTAGACTATCCAAGATTTTAGGCCCACTGTTGAAGTCCTTATTGCGCTTATCCGGTTCCAGCTGCAGCTTTCCTCATCACCTCCTCATCCTGCACGGAGAGCTCAGTGAGCTTCCGACCAAGTCTCTCATGCAAGTCCAAATACTTCGCAACACAGCGGTCCAGACACACAGCCTCCCCCTTTGAAAGTTCGGCTTCCTTGTAATGTGGGGGAACACATTTCCTGTGACATGCATTGGTCATGCTGCGGGGTAGAGCACATAAGAATTAGTAAAGATGAGACAGAGGATTTCAGTAATGAAACATGTATATTTACAACTATATAACTACATTATAATTTACTGTAATAATAATCAAATTTTGGATCGTTCCATAAACTAAACATTTAAAAACTAAATTAAGAAATTTCAGACAAAAAAAAAACTACACAGACAACATGAGTTGTAGAAAATTAGATGTGATCTTTGAGCATTTTGATAGTTTTATATAGTGCATGTAATTGAAGAGAAGGTACATCTAATCCTCACAGCCTTGTACTCATTCTTGTCAAAAATGAAAAATGATGCTAATGTGGTGGATCTTTATTTATTCATCCTCCAAAATACTCAAAGGAATATTTTACCCCAAATCCTCTCATCATTTACTCGCCTTCATGGTGTTCCAAACCTGTATGACTTTCATCTGCAGAACACAACTGAAGATTTTTAGAAGAATATTTCAGCTCTGTAGATCCTTACAATGCAAGTGAATGGGTGCCAAAAGTTAAGCTCCAAAAACACATATGCAGCATAATAGCAAACCATAAGACTCCAATGGTAAATCCAATATATATAATGCACAGTTCATGTTTAAAGCGTATCACTATTTATTACCTGTGAACATTCAAAATATGTTTTCTCATAAAGAGCAGTCGTACAGTTTGAGAGGATTTGGATACTTTGTGGCCCCAATGGCGGGTTCCACCAGGAGGAGTTTTTCTATGTCTGTATGTGGGGTTCGTTTGTTGAATAATCTGGGGCTTGAATTAAAGCAATGTCAAAGCATTCACAATTTCAAACGTCTTTATAAACAAAAGGTCTGGTCCCATTACAGTGACAATGAGGTTTGATTGTATTCATGTGGTGTGGAGTGTTGGAATAGTTGTTATTTACCCCTGTGGTATTCTATCTACCATTGTTGGTAGCTGTTCGTCATTGTTATGTACCCTTGTGGTATTCCATCTACCATTGTTGGTATTTGATAATCATTGTTACCTGAGGTAATATCTGTATATTATGAAAATGTATGGTATGTATGTGTGGTTTTGCACTTGTGCAACTATAATACGGTTTCTAAATGAGGTATCATTATTACTATTATTTTATTTATTTATTTTTTTATCTTTGAGATTATTGAAGAAGGAAGCAGCTATTTTTGTTTGTATAAATGACAGATCGGGGTGGGGTTTAATGAGTTTTACTTCTCCCCACTCCATTTCAATCATAAGTCTATAAGTTATTATTAGTATAATTATTATTATTATGTATCTTTTCTGCTGTTACACTATTTGCTTGAAATAAATATATATAAAAAATAATTAAAAAAAATATCTTTAGAAGATATATGATGTGGATGAGAAACAGATCTACATGCAAGTCCATTTTTAAATCTAAATCTCCACTTTCGCATTCTTCTACTTTAGTGTTTTGGAATTTATAGTAACAAAGGATTTGATCTGTTTGTCACCCACATAATATTGCTTTTGAAGATATGGATTTAACCAGTGGATCTTATGGATTACTTTTATATGCTTTTTGGACTTTCAAAGTTTTGGTCACCATTCACTTTCATCGCATGGTCCAACAGAGTGGAAAACCTTTGATTGTGTTCAGCGGAAGAAAGTCATAAACATCTGGGATGGCATGACAGCGAGTAAATGAGGGATTTGTAATTTTTGGGAGGATTATCCCTTTAAACTTGTAAATGTGATCTTAGAAAACTCCAAGGAGATCGCCTATTCTGCATATTTTATTAAATGAAAGCTTTAGTCAGGAACATTACAAATGCATCGATCACCCTTACAAAAAAGTCCTGTGGTGGTATCAGATGGTAATACCATGATATTTTGATATCTACAGTGGAACTGATTGATTAATTTATTCATGCCCCATGGTATTTACATTATATTCTGAAGAATGTATAGAATACCATGGTATTATTATGGTCGATGTCCAAAAACATGGCATTGGTTTATGTATCCCCCAAAAACAAATAAATGTATATAAATAAATATAAATATATATAAATAAATAAATATATATATTATCATGGTCGATATAAGAGTATGCATTGTGATAAACCCCATTTGACGCCTTAATAAATAGGCCTGACGTCTAAATAAGATCACAATGAGATGCAAAAACGTATTGGTTCTCTTAAATCGTTGATCAAGGAATATCTCATATGCAACTTGCATGATTTACAACATAATTACAAAAATAAATGTGATTTTATATGCTGAAATGTAAGTAATGTGATAAAAGCATGCTGTTGCAGATACGAGAATTCATATTCGTAGTTTTCATACCGGTTATACATATCAGCCATCATTTCAACCTCCAGCTCCGCGGCGAGCTGCTGCGCTTTCATGGGATCCATTTCAGCAAACGGGCTTTCGATTCAAACTCGTTGAAAACCCACAGGACAACAAGTGGGTTCCGGTAAAAAATGTTATCTCTTACAGCCTTGCTTAACCTTCACCGTGTGCGCTTGACCAGAGGGCGAACTCACGTGTATCCTTTGGATTCGGTGTTGAACTTGTCACTTCCGCTGACAATAAAGTTTTCTATTCAAAAGCACACTGGCGCGTTCAAGCCTCCTTCTTTCACGCTTTTGGCATCAGTCATATTTTATAAGTATAGTATATTTTTTGTCTTGATGTGTTTCTATTAACTTAAACTTACACGTTTTCTTGATATATTTTCGAAAATAAACGAAATAATTAAATAGTTTTAAATAACGAAAATTTTGTATTTCACAAATCATTACTTGAGTCTGACCCAAATAAACAAGCAGATCTAAAAATTACGTATTTGAACATATGTATGAACATATTTTATTTACACTATTTGATATATATATGTGTGTGTGTGTGTATATATATATATATATATATATACACACACGTATATATATATATATATATATATATATATACACACACGTATATATATATATATATATATATATATATATATATATATATATATATATATATATATATATATATATATAACTTTATATATGTCAAACAGACAAAAACTATTCTTGTCAATCGTTATAATCTTAAACCTCAAAGTGCTTAGCTCAAACATTTGTAAACGCCAAACTGTTAGAGATGTATTCCCATCTTGAAAAGAAATTTAATTCAGTCTCTTCTCCAGTGACATCTACCTCCTCTTCTTCCATTATATGCATCTTTATATCTTGGTCCTGCAGCTCATCAACAGGCAGGATGGTGATCTGTATAGCTGCTAAATGCCATTTAAAGGAGCTTCTGCAAAATCCTCTAGAACATCTACTTCAATCTCTTCTTCTTCCGAGGGGCAGTCATCTTCCGATGCCGAGTTGGCCACAGTGGACAGCACAGCTGAGACATCCTCACTGTGCCTGCTGGGGCTGTGGGAGTTTGACTGATTGGTTACCTCATCAATTTGGACAGAAGTATCCTCTCTACATATTATTACTTGTGTGTCTGTCTGTGTCAGATCTATAAAGATCCTAGCACTTGCCGCCGCCTCCTCAGGTGGTGTCTGTCCACCAACCATCTCACTGTTTTGGTCGAGCGCCCATCCGGAGAAAGAGAGAGCGGTAAGGGCACTTACACCTGAGTTAAATTATGTCTAACACCGGTCTCTAATTCCAGTGAGAACAGGGATGGCCATGCCACCGCCAGATGGGAGAGAAAGCAACACAGCCGTTTTCCTGCGCAAGGTGGTAGGAACACCCCCCTGCCCCTACAGTTCTTGGGGAAAGAAAGACACTAAACTGCTTAATTGCCGTTTTTATTGGCCGGGCATTGGCGCCGATGTCCGCAGGTGGTGTGCTGCATGCTGTGAGTGTCAGATAGTAAATCTGCCGGCCACACCAAAACACCTTCCACTGATCGAGGTCCCCTTCGAGAGAATTGGCATTGACCTTGTTGGGCCAATAGAGTGGACAGCATGTGGACATTGCTTTCTATTAGTCCTTGTGGATTATACAATGCGGTGGTATCCGGAAGCAGTGCCTCTACGCAAAATCTCAGCATGCAGTGTTGTGGAGGCACTCTTCAAAAAAATCTCCCAGGTGGGGATTCCGAAAGAAATCCTCACCGATTAGGCCACAACTTTTATGTCACGAACACTATGCGAGCTTTAAGAATTATTGGGCATTAAGGCAATTCGTACCAGCGGTTACCATCCACAAACAGATGGCCTGGTTGAGCGATTTAATAAAACCCTTAAGAACATAATTTGTAAGTTTGTGCATGAGGATGCTAGGAATTGGGACAAATTGCTCAACCTCCTGTTATTCACAATACGAGAGGTTCCACAAGCCTCCACAGGGTTTTCCCCATTTGAGCTGCTGTATGGGCAGCGCAGCGCGGTATCCTTGATGTCATCCGTGAACCGTGAGAGGAGGGACATTCAGATAGCAAGAATGAAATTCGGTACATTCTTGATCTTAGAGCAAAACTCCACACCTTGGGGCAAGAATGACAGCGCCGACTGTACAACAGGGCTCGGATGCGGGAATTTGCTCCAGGAGATAAGGTACTCGTATTGCTCCCCACATCGAGCTCCAAATTACTCGGTAAGTGGCAAGGACCTTTTGAGGTCACACTACGAGTGGGGGGGATCTCGATTATGAGGTTAAGTGAACCGATAGAGAGGACACACGTCAAATATATCACCTCAACCTTCTGAAATTATGGAGGGAGGCGATCCCTGTGACGTTAGCTATGGTATTCCTGGATAGGGCGGAGCTCGGGTCAGAGGTGAATATAAAACCTATTCATAACACCCTGGACCCTTGCGGAGACCACCTCTCACTATACCAGCTCGCAGGGGTTGCCAAGTTGCAACAGGAATTTGCAGATGTGTTCTCCGTTCTACTGGGTCATATGAACCTCATCCAACACCATATCAAGACCGAACCGGGAGTGATGTAGCCGAACCATATCGCTTGCCCGAATACAAAAAGAAAATTGTTCGGGAAGAATTGGATGTGATTCTTGATATGGGGGTAATAGAGGAATCCCACAGCGATTGATCCAGCCCGGTTGTTCTAGTTCACAAGAGCGAAGGGTCTGTACGATTCTGTGTGGATTATAGAAAAGTCAACGTGGTGTCTAAATTTGATGCATACCCAATAACCTGTGTTGATGAGTTGCTCAATCGGTTAGGTACTGCTCGACTTTATTCGACATTGGATTTGACAAAGGGTTATTGGCAGATCCCCTTGACACCAATTTCCTACGAAAAAACAGTCTTCTCTACGCCGTTTGTATTGCACCAATTTGTGGTGCTTCTGTTCGGTTTGTTTGGGGCCCCAGCTACGTTTCAGCGGGGCTGTACTCTCGCAGGTGGTGGAGGGGGGAGGAGCGCCCGGTACTCTATATCCACCGTAAGCTCTCCTTGAGGGAAATTAAGTACAGCACAGTGGAAAAGGAGTGTCTGGCCATCAAGTGGGCAGTCCTCACACTCAGGCACTATCTGCTGGGGTGGGCCTTCATCCTCTGCTCGGACCAAGCCCCACTCCAATGGCTCCCACATGAAGGATACCAATGCGCAGATCAATCTGTGGTATCTGGCTCTCCAGCCTTTTAAAATTCAAGCTGGTCCACAGACCGGTGGCACGGATGGCTGCCAACAACTTCCTTTCCAGAAAGGGGTGGTGGGGTGGGAGGGTAGGGGAGGAGTGGTAGGCAGGCCTGATGGCTCCCCAGCCTAAGTTGGGCGGTGGGGATATGTGACAGTGGGGCCGTGGTCGAGCGCCCATCTGGAGAGAGAAAGCGGTAAGGGCACTTACACCTGAGCTAAATTATATCTAACAACTGTCTCTAATTCCAGTGAGAACGGGGAGAGCAGCATATAAACGGCCACGCCACCACCAGACGGGAGAGAAAGCGACACATCAGTCCAGTGTTGGCATATTTCCCTAAACATTAGAGAACTGAAAAGTTTTTTTATTAAGAGTTTTTTTTATGTTATTTTTGAAGCTATTCGTGTGGGCTCAGCAAAGCTCTGAAAGTGGGCACAGTGTGGCAGAAGGCGGAGAGTAAAAGCCTTACCTTGACGCTGTCTGTGCTTCCCGACTCATCCTTTCCATTACCCCTCACAGCCCCCTTCTACATCAATATCATTGTCATCCCACCCATTAGTAGTTTCCCAACATCCACCATCTGAATTGAGCAGAGTATTTTCCCCTACAGTTTTAGTGCTTTCCCTTAACGTCAGTTTCTTTATCCTCAAAAGTTTATTCCACTGCCTGGACCACCTTGCACCTAGTTACATCCTCCTCCTCTTCATTATTCTGAAGACAATCAACCACCCAGATAATAACCTGAGTGTTTTCACTGCATACCATCTGAAAGTCTTTGTTGTTGTCTGTGGTCACCCTGAATAAATGCTTATTAGAAAGTGTAGCTTCTGAACTGTTTACCTCACACATTCTGCTTGTGTGCCATCAGGTTTCATAACTATCCAGGTGTGCATCTCTTGCACAAACATTACAATGTCCTCGGATATTAAAGCATGGACAGAAATTTTAGTGGGTTGGTCTTGAATGTCTTGTCCCATCTCCTTTTGTAAATCACAACACTTCTCGTCACAAACGAGTTGGATCTCTTCAATGGCAAATCTGTCTTCATCTTTAACTCTTCTTCTGAGGGGCAGTCATCATCATCATCTTTAACTTTGTTCCACATTTTCTGGCATTTTTCTATGTGAGAACTGTAACCTTTTTTGGTTATTAAATTCCTCTATGTCTACCTTATCATTCGTCTACACAGATGGCTCTTTTTTGTTTCCCCCACAAATAACCTGATTGTTCGGTTCGCCAGTCACCACTAATTTGCTACTTCTGTCTTCACTTTTCTCTAAGTCCTTGGAATCTCTGAGGGGTGAAAGACATTTCTTGCAGGCTTGATGTTAGTTGCTGATCAATCAGCATAGAAATCCCTCAGGCGGTACTTTCAACTCTTAGGCAAGTCTGATGGAAAATTTTATCAAGGATACTTGGATAAACATTGTTGTTAATATCTGCTTCCCCCATTTCTGTTGAGTCTCTTCTGATTTGGTAATTTTTTTGTTGTCCTGTTAAAACTCATTGCCTGTCTTGGTTTTCTCCACATCACATTTATCTTGGCCTGAACAAGTGGCCATGCTGGAAGTAGAAGGTGGTTCGCCCGATTTTTTTTATTATAGGGGTCTGCCACAACTATAGACCTGTGCTTTGGGTGCATAATCTTTATGTTCATGTTGTTCACTGGTGGTGTCCAACAGAGGCTTTTATTATAATTCTTGCCTTCTCTTTACACATGAAACAGTTTTTCTGTTTGCACAAGTTGTGGTCTTTTGGGTCCTAACTTCATGTATGTTAGAGGTTGACAGGTTAACATTTCCATTGAGGGTCTCTTCCAAATTATCATCGCACTTAGTCTTGAATAACCTCTGTTGAACTTGAGACTTAATTTCTAGGTTTTGATACTCTGCATCTCCTTTAACTTTTGGCCTTTGAGCTGCAAGTCTCCATCGTCTTGTCATGCTCTGCTTCGGGTGCTCAGCTTGAACCATGTTTGAGCCCATCCTAGTGATAAAATCATGGTTTGAACTCCTGCTTTGTTATTAGCTCAGGGCATGATTGATTTCGAGAACCACTGCAGTCAAGCAATGGACGTGGGCGAGAGGAATCAATTATTAAGTTCAGAGGGAAGTCCAATTTTACAGGTGATGTATAAAGCCACTGGCGGAAGGGTTTGTGTTTCTGGGTTGTAAGCCCGTTTATCGGTCCAACGGCGGTCTCCAATAATACAGGTGAAGGTCTCTGCGCGTTACTGTCTTTCTTTTACGCAACACAACTAGATTCAATAGAATACAATTTCTCTTATGTATTACCTCGTTATTTCATCTGACTCCATAAATGAAAAAGGTTTTAATGATATCTGAGCATCATTAAAAGTGAGCGAATGTTTGATTATTCTTTTAACTCCTTTAATTATATATTACCCGTTCAGATTAGGAAACTATGTCGCTTTGAGGTCCTCGCGTGTTTTCTCTACACTGCGGGTCTCACGATCACAAGCGGCCAGTATTGGATCATCAAACAGAGGTAATTGCTATATACCTAAGATCGGTCACGTTCACGTATACACAATCAAAGATACGTCAGTATAGCCCCCATGGATTGTATACACTTGAATTTAACTTAACGTTTTCTTCAGTAGAGGTCACGACCACTATTACAGATGCAAGTTGACCAACATAACTTCTCATGTAATAGCTTTGGATTGGCCATGCGTGGTTTCCCACGTACACTTATCTGAAGAAACCTCAAGTCAAAACAGAGGTAAGACACACCCGAATTTAGATTGGTCAAGCAGCATTTAGCTGTTCTAAACGGAAAAACACTTTCTGTCTTTGCAAACCAAGTACACTTGAACTGATGCCAAATATTAGTCGTCACTAATCTGACGCAGACTTGCGGTAACATACGAATCGCTCAATCTGTTTGGGAAAACAATTTCAGAGTCAGTCAGAATAAAATCAAATGTTTACAATTTATTGACCAGGTAATAGAACAATAATTCAAAATCCAATTCATAAGGCAAAATCATCGAACAATCAATATAATCACAACAATTCGGAAATTGAGGAATTTGTAGAAATATTACCTGGCAACGAAAAACTACACACAGCGATCATGTGGGAAGTCTACCTACAGACTCCCAGAAGCTTTTGCCCATTCTCCTTATAAACCCAAATAATTCAATAAGCTAACCAAATGGTGTGTCTGTCATTATAATTAGATTTGGGTGCCCTATGGAGTAGGTTCCTGTACATTTACATATAGAGGATCTGGGGGAGGGCACACCTTTAAGAGGCACACTACATCTCTCATATTCTATAACTTCTTTTAGCTTTTCATTATGGCTGGGAGGATGAGACTAGTTTACCAGGCACACTGAGACTCTTAAAATGATACTAAACATGTTATAGTTACTTTTTTGTACACACTTGACATTGTATAGGTTTTTAGTGAGTTCTAAGTGAGGAGGAGAGGGGGGAGTAGGGGAAGATAATCAGACGGTAGAAGTGAGGTGCGAGCCCCTGCTGGCTGCGTCTCGGATGTTGCTGTTACATGTGCAAGAGACAGTTCAAATGTTGATTCTCATGAGAGCCTTTTGTTCTCCCGAGGGGTAGCCCAGACTCGCTGGCACCTTACAGGGTAATGCTTGTGTCTTTCAGAGACCACATCATGAGATGTTCTTGAAGGCTCTTGTGAAGAAACATCATGGTTTACCTTTTCTGATTCAAGGGGGGAAAGGCATCTTTGAAGTTTGTAATCTAGCATATCATCATGTATGCCAGTCATAACAAGGTCTGAGATTTCCCTAGTTAAAGGGAAAGGGCAGTCCGGGACAAATGTGGCTTTTTGGGTTAATAATAGGTCTTCTACTAATGGAGCAGAGTCTCTTGGCATAGTCACAATATTTTTAACTTCGCTCAAGTAGGAAGTAGGAAGTTGAAGCATAAAGTTCCTGTCCAGGTGACAGAGCATGAATTTAATTGGATCATAAACGATTTTGAAAGGCCAAGTAGTCAATCTCTGAAAAATAAAAAGTGTAGTCAGTGGTTACAACCAAGATAGGCCCATCACATTTTGTTTGAGACAAGTAAGCACGTACAGAGTGATATCAAGTTTGGAGCGGACAGTGGCATAGAGCAAAGTAGGAAGAGATTTCAGAAAAATACTGTAAGAGAGAGAGCCAGGAGAACACTACATTTTCTTCATTGTGAAGAAAATGCTTGCTGCTTGGCTATGCAAAATTCATTAAACTGCTACGATGCAAGCAGGGCTGGCTGGTACTTTTCAAATGTAAGAAGGCACAGACTATTCAGGGCCTAAAATTTTGTGTAAAATTGTGGCCATTGCACACAAATTTCCCACATTCCTGCATGTTCCACGTTCACAATGCAGGGAATTTAATAATATACATAAACAATTATGATATAGTAATATAAATACTTTAATATACTTAATATTAAAATATATGTATTCATCTATCTTTAATATACATATGAAATAAGCTATGTTCTCTTAGGATTTAATGTGATAACATTTCAATGCCTTTTTTCAAAATTAAACTGGTGAGAATTAACTTGCTCTCTTAAAGGGATATTTCACTCAAAAATGTAAATTCTTTCATTACTAACTCACCTTCGTCTTGTTGCTAACCTGTATGACTTTTTTTTCTTCCATGGAACTCAAAAGAGATGTTAGAGAGATTGTTAGTTTTAGTCACCATTCACTCTCATTTTCTGAAAAAATAAATAAATTCAGTGACAGTGACTAATATTCTGCCTAACATCTTTTGAGTTCCACAGAAAAAAGTAAGTCATACAAGTTTGAGGGTGAGTAATGAAAAATAGAAGTTTTTCATTTTTGGGTAAACTGCCCTTTAAAAAGTATTTTTAAAGATATCTAAAAAAAAATCTTCCATCTCATTCCATCTTTATAAATATAGAGGAAAGGATTGGGAAAATGTTGCTCCCAAAAGCTGCTCAAACTATTACTCAAAATTAACCTAGACCAAATCAGTTTTTGCAACATTTTAAAGTGGTAATATGCAAAATATATATAATGAAAGCTGAAATAAATGTGTTATGTCAGATTGTAAATAACAGAGCATGTTTCAAGGATTACTAGAAAATGACAGGAAGGTGTGTTAGAGCTAAACTCTGCAGGAAGGTAGCTCTTCCAGGAGCAGGGTTGGTCACCCTTGCTTTAGACTATGTATGTGTGCATGAATGAAGGGGAAGCATTACTTGAGCATGAATGATTCCTTAAATCATGTGGTTCGTTGAGTAAAGAGGACTGTGACAGGGCGGAGGGCGTGTCCGGGTCGTGATTCCGCACACCCGGCCCCTAATCAGGCTAATCAAGTCTCAGAGAGGGATAAAGGCCTACTGGAAGCAGCAGTGCAAGAGAGAGAGATTTACGGATAGCTGTCCGACACCAGTGTAAGGGGGTTAATGGAAAAGAGGGGGCAAGAACTGGCTTGACAATTTAAATAATATTTAATATAGAACTTAACCAAAAAGACAAACACACACAGGTGTTGAGACCCCAAACACACCTCCAAGACAACCACTGCCTTGCTAAAGAAGCTGAGGGTGAAGGTGATGGACTGGCCAAGCATGTCTCCAGACCTAAACCCTATTGAGCATCCTCAAATGGAAGGTCAAGGGAGCACAAGGTATCTAACATCCACCAGCTCTGTGATGTCGTCATGGAGGAGTGGAAGAGGACTCCAGTGGTTAACTCCATTCCCAAGAGGGTTAAAGCAGTGCTGGAAAATAATGGTGGCCACACAAAATATTGACACTTTGGGCCCAATTTGGACATTTTCACTTAGGGGTGTACTCACTTTTGTTGCCAGCGGTTTAGCCATTAATGGCTGTATGTTGAGTTATTTTGAGGGACAGCAAATTTACACTGTTATACAAGCTGTACACTCACTACATTACATTGTTGCAAAGTGTCATTTCTTCAGTGTTGTCACATGAAAAGATATAATCAAATATTTACAAAAATGTGAGGGGTGTACTCACTTTTGTGAGATACTGTATATATCTTGTATCACATCTCTGAAGCGATGTGAAAAGTGTGGGTGAGAAAAAGACAAGTATTTTTTTTTTTTTACTACAAATTCTTCTCCCTGCCCAGCTGTTGGCGATGTGCATGAAGAATGTAAATTGACAAAATCACGAGATGAAGAATGTGAAAGTAAAAGTGGATATTGATAGTTAAAAAGGGCTTAAGGATCATTTTCTCACCCACACATATAATATAGCTTCTGAAGACATGAATTTAACCACTTGAGTCACATGGATTACTTTTATGCTGCCTTTATATGCTTTTTGAAGCTTTAAAATGTTGGTGCCTATTCACTTGCATTGTATAGACTTACCCCCAATTTCCACCAACTGCGGAACAGCCGCGGATCGGCTCCGCTGCGTGTCGGATCCGTGCTCCGCCGTCCTTCAATACCTACCAGATCCGGATTTGTTGCGGAACGGCTGCGGCTATGACTGACAGCTGAAGTCACGTGGACACACGATATCTTGCGAATTTACGTATGATCGCGCAATATAACAGGATGTAGTTTTTAAAAAGAACCACAAAACCAGCAACAGTTTGTTTCCATCCAGAGGAGTGGAGGGGAAACGACTCTGTGCTGACCTGCTAATCTCCCTTTTTTGCGGAGATTGTGATTCAACCAAGTACAATATTTTTTTCCACTTTAGCAAATGTCAAACCCAATATTAAATAAATGGTTATTTATATATATATATATATATATATATATATATATATATATATATATATAGTTTAACTGAAATTCAACTTACTTCATTACATAACCTAATACCTGTAAATAAAGTTATTCATGCAAATCAAACAACCCTGCAATGTCTGCTTAATTCAATGTTTTTAATGGGTTTAACATGTATAGCTAGAGAATGCCTTTACAAGTACATGGATAAACTATTTGCTTTCTATCTGCATTTATTGGACAAAATTAGTGACTTTACCATCCACACCCATTACTCCTGCTACTGTTTTCCACGCCATTTCCCTTTTAAGGTTGTCCTTATAAAAAGGATGCGACGGGTCATAAATGATTTGGTGATTTTGTACTTCCAGAATCAGCATCTCCTCATCCATGGTGTAGTGCAGGGAAATACGATCCGCCGTGAGCACTGGGTATTTTATTTTGAAAATTACCGGATATTTTATTTTGTTTCTGTGCTCGACTTCCTGCGGCGCTCTCCGGCATACGGCAAAAATAGAAACTATGCGCATCTGCTCCGGAGGGCTGCGGTCGCCGGAGCTGGGACGGAGTCGGAATGCAGACGTTCCGCAGTCAGTGAAAATACACACATTGACTTTAATGGAAACCTATTGACTCCGCCGCCGTTCCGGAGCGGATCTGCAGCCGTTCCGCAGTTGGTGGAAATTGGGGGTGACAGAGCTGAAGTATTCATCTAAAAATCTTTGCGTTTTACAGAAGAAAGTCAGTCATACACATCTGGAATGCATGAGATTGAGAATATGATGAGAAAATTGTCATTTTTAGGTGAACTTCCTTTAAGTACTAACACTTGACTCCACACAGGATTAAAAAGAATAGTTAAATACATTTCTGTTATATTAGCATACAAATATCAAAGGATACTTATTTAAAAAAAAAAAATTTTTTACTCACCCTCAAGTCATTCCAAATCTCTACAATTTTCTTCCATCAAACACCAATGGAGAAGTTTTGCAGAATGTCTGAACTGCTCCTTTTCATAGGTGGAAAGTGGATGGGGACCAATGGCAGTTCAGCTCCAAAAAAGATAAAGGACCCCCAAATATAACGATCCACTTGCAGGTACTCTTTTGCAAAAATTAGGACAACAGCTATACATTTTCATGTATCAAGATTTTTTTTTTACTCTGAGAAAAAAATGTAAATATATTATAAAACATTCTGTTTTCAAAATCAAATAATTGACCTTTATATTGGCATCATACTAAATCCAAAACATATTACGTTTAAATAAAATATCTGGAAAAACTCTGCTTGGTATTACAAGAATATTCCAGGTTCAATACAAGTTTAATTCAACTGACAGCATTTTTATAAAAATAATAAAAAAAATTAAATATCTTACACTTCCAATGGAAGTAAATGGAGCCAATTTTTGGAGGGTTCAAACGCAGAAATGAAGCATACAATTGTATTTTTCTTAACATTTTTAAATGTATTTCTGATTATTTTAATTCTCCTGTTAAATTTATTTGAGCAGTAAAATTAAATCATGGTTTTACAGTCTTTTTAGGGTTTAAGGCGATACATCATCATGGCAACAAAGTTGTAAAATTGGATATAACTTTACACAGAAAAGGTTAGTACGTGATTTTATCACATATTGTTTATGTTTAGCGGCTGTACTTTTAAAAAAGTGAGTATCTTAATTTATGGATTGGCCCCATTTACTTTTTAGTTTTTCTTTTTTTTTTTTTTAAGAAAAGTAGGGAAGTTGAGATATATTTCTTGTGGGAATCAACATTATACCACAAATGCTGTCAAATGAGCTTATCTTTGATTGAAACTAGAGTATTCTATTAATTGACAGTATCTTTCATTGAATAAAATAATCATGATCGACCTCATGGTTTCCAAATGGTCTTTAGACAGAGGAATGAAATGGTAAACATGTCAAATTCGGTAAACCTGTCTTAATTTTAATTCACAAGTTAACTTTGCGCTAAAAATACATTTAGTAAAATCTTTTGTCTTTAAAATGTTCTACAAAACCCAAAGTGCCACCTTGCCACCCATTTAGAAAACCCCTGCTACAAATATCTAAATGTGTTATTTTGAGGGAAGTATTAATTTAATAAAATTTTCATTTCAGACTTTCAATATAGAAAAATAAATACTAATTTCTCTGAACTGAGACTGGTTTTGTTTATAGACCGTATTATTTCTAATGTTAATTTAGAGGCTATATTTTAAACTCAGGATTTAGTTTTCAGTTTTCTAGATTCTTTCCCAGTTAAGAAATTACAGTTCTAAATATTTATTCACCATCTGAATTATTAAAAATGTACAAAAATTCACTCTCAGAAACTAAACAAAAATCATTCTTTTATTTAAAAAAACAGTATTGCTAAGTTACATGTTCAATCCATGAGAGAAAGGTGCAATGTTTAAGACCAAAGGTAATGTGTTGAAATATAGGAATTATAAATCAAGATTCATTTGTTAGTGTTGCAGAGAAACATCATGTCAACTGACAGCACGACACAGATTTTTTTTCCTTTTAGCCTTTAATTAAAAGATATAAACCGTAAATGCATTTATTTGAAAAACATAACTGATTGCATATGCATTCAACAACCCCAGAAAAAAAAGAAATCAGTCCCAATCATAAAATATAAAAGGAAGAGCAAAAGGACAAAACCCAAGAGGAAAAATAATAATTAAAATTAACAAATATTCTCTGGTATATATAGGTTCAATGTGCTTTTAATTTATCTTATTTTCTCATCAAGCTAGAATCAAAGTCTGAGTTCTGGCAAAATCCTGCCTGAAAGAGATGCTATTTTTATATAATTAAAAGACTGTCATCTGCCTTCCTCAACACTGTAAGATCGATTGATTCCTTAAACTTGAGGGCAAACGGCCTCAGAGCAATCAGGACTTGTGGCTCATATGTATTTAGTCAACAGCCAATCTTCCATTTATTGTCTGTAATGTCTCCAAGCATCGGACAAGGCAGATGGCGGGATTAAAAATGCACTGGGGGAAAAATAAGCTCTTAAAAAAATGAAATCCATCGACTAGAGTTTCCACTCAGTAAATATCTACACCAGACTTACTGTGCATTTGAAATATGCAGTCTACAGAACAAGCACTGTACTTCTGGATCTCTGGAAACCCCAATGCATATACATCTCCTCAAATGTACACTTGTTCACTCTCTAAACACACAGGCACTGGAACCAAGAGGCAAAAGGGTGACCGAATGTCCCTGTGCACTCTCCTGGATGCCGCTCATCACAAACAAACTCTCACTCACCCACAACACATTTAACCATTCAGCAAGTGAGGCACTCCCAAGTACGCAGAGTGGATTTGTGAGATGCGGTCATATTTACACATTCATTTATATTAAGACAAAAACAAAATAGCACAAACTGGGTCCACCAGTATGGTCTCAGCCCACAAAGTATTAAAAAAATGGGAGCACTGGTCTAAAATTTGTCTCCGATTTTAAGGCTCTTCTTAAATCAGCTCTGCTGTGTGTGCGCGTGTGTGTGGGGGAGGGGGGTCCACTCTGTTTGCACCAAAAACCAAACTAACAGTGAGAAATATCCAAAAACAACTCTCACTCTGGAATGCTTTGCAAATTTGCCACCAGGTCCACCACTTAAGAACCCGTAAATTTTGGAGTCAGGAACCCAACTGTCCTCAGCTACCACTAGTGATACTTATTGAATGCTACTAACTTAAACAAAATATCCCAATGCCTCTATTGTAATGCTTAATCAAGGTAAGATTGTTCACAAAAAAAAAAAAAAAAAAAAATCACAGATGAAAAACCTAGGGGGAGTAGTGTTGGGCTAATTGTTCATCTAGTGCTTTTAGAAAAAGACAAAAAACAGGCCTCAATGCATCAAGACATAAAACTTACTGAGATATTCTATATACATTATTTTCCGCAGGTCACATATGACAGTGATGCAATTTGGCATTACTTTTATCACTGTGAACCAAAGCAAAAAGTAGCAAAACAATCAAAATACCAACGGCAGTCTATATACTACTGTTCTAATAGATGCATAAGCAATACCGAAAACAAAAATGGTTTATAAAGCTTGATAAGCTTGGCATGTGGCTGACCCAATAGATCTTTAAGTCCCTAGTGTTTACCGTAGTCCATTATTTTCACAAAAAAAGAAAGTGGTATGGACCAAAATCAAAAAGGAATAGATTCATTCTGTAATGTCCATTGTAAGTAGTGACTGTTCTAATCACATTGATCTCAGTGTGAGTTAGAGAGAGTGACAACAAGAGAATGCTGAAAACTATGAAATAGGTCGCTGCAATTAGTGGCTATGGTCCCATAAGTGATGAGATCACAGGCTCAGCAGGGACAGTAGGCAGGAGGAGGAAACTCACGGCGGGTGATGTACACAATCAGTTTTTCTGTGGAGAGAAATAGATGGGAGGTATGAAGGTTCAGTATCGCACTCTCTTACATACAGTTTACTTGTTACAAGGGGAATGGATTCAATAATGTGTCATCACTGAATTGTGATGGGCATTTGTGCACAATGCAAAATGCTCATCAGCTGGTTTCTACATTCAACTGATGAAGGATAAGACCGCTAAATGGACATGAGGGGAAGAGATCAGTGTTGGGGAGTAACAATTAGCGACTTTCAGTTTCAGCTACTAACTTAACTACATTTTTTCAGTGTTGCTTTTCTAATAACAAGCGACATTTTCCAACAATTTACAGTTTATGCGTTTTTAACACCATGCCAGCTTTTAAGACTATTTTCATGGCGAATTCCTGGTTAAAATATAAAACAGGTAAAACCGCTCAAATATGTTTATGGAAGTATATGAATGACAAATGTTTTTGATACAAAAAAAAAAAAAAAAAAAAAAAAAAAGTACATTTAATTTGGACTAATTAATAAAATGCATTAGTTTAACCGATTTATCAAAATTGACTCATCCATCCATGCAGGTGTAACTTCGATAACGCTACAAATCCGATGCAAATGTGATGACACAGATTGTTATAAAGGTTTATTTAGTGATGAACTCTCACTGTTGCTCAAAGTCTTCATCAACACCCGGTCGCAACACCTAGTGGTGAAACCTTGTAGCAGCAAAAAGATGATTTCATTAGCACTCTACTGCTTTTTCTGCAACGCCTGGATGTGCAAGGTTAAATTTCCAAATGATTTTGAACCACTGAAATTTGAGAGAAGTTTGTAAATGTAAAATATAATGGACTGAATATTACCTGCTGAACAATAAAATAAAAAAGTTATATTTTGGAACTTAAGTTTAAAAGGTATTGATTTTTTATTGAAATTTTATACAAAATGTTTTTAAATCATCTTAAACAAATAACCATGTTAAATTGCTTTAAGAGTGCTTGAATAAACAGTGGGCCTTTTTTACATCGTTTTGCTAGAACTAAGGTAATAATCAAAATGAAATATTTAGATAAATGCTCCTGTTTGTCAGTATGTTTTTGACTATTCTATAAATTATGATCTTTTAGGTAAGTGTTTACTGTATCTATTCAAGTTAATGATGATTATTAAACGGCACTGAAAGAGTTGCCATGTTTGCTGGGCACTTATTGGCTGCATTTCCTTCACTATTTGGCTAAATTCATCCATTTAAACAAGAGCTCAAGCAAAAGCTTTTAGATTAAATATTTTTTAAATCATGGGAAACAAATTCACTCAAGTGTCTCCAAACTTATGACTGGTAGTGTATATTATCAAAAATTATTGAGCTCTTATATTGATTCAAAGATGTTAGCTAGTTGTAAAATAACTAGCAGTAGACTACTGGTTTAACTACTTAAAATTTTAGAAAATACATAAAAAGTAGCTTCCCCAACACTGTAAGAGATGTACAAATATTAGTAAAAACCCATTTACAGAAGCATAGAATAACAACATAATACTGTTAATGGGGGTTAGAAGCAAAAATACCAAAGACCAGCACACATACACTTAAATATACACATGAAGCCCATGCAGAAGGTTGACACACATACCATGCGTGCTCATGCACTGAGTGGGGGAGGGGGAGTGGCCTAACCATCATAAGAGTCCAAAAGAGGCAGAGAGCCCCGCCTCTCCCCATACATTCCTCCCTGAGAGTCAAAGAGAAAGAAAGATTGACAGAGTATAACAGAAAGGTAAAGGCCAGTGAAGTCCAGTGAGTGATAACAGTGTGTTGAGTGTTAGTAGAGGTGGGAAACCCCTTAGTGAAATTACGTGAGGTAAACAAGCTTTAAGTTTTGCTTGTGAAGAACGTTTAAAGAGAACACAAGTTGTTTGTTGTGTGCGAGTGCACACGGGTGGTTGATTGCTTGAATGTGTTGGTCACCTGAGGTGCATCTCTGTCAGAGCGATCCAGAGTGTCGTCTAAAGTGTTTCTCCGTCCTCTCTGGTCTAGCGTAGAGTAAGCGTCTGGTAACGCAAACAATTCAAAATCATTAGCACAGTGATTTCTGCTTTACGTAGCACATAGATGTGAGCAGGGTCCAAATTAACACTCAAGCATCAAATACACTTACAAAATGCAAAAAGTTTGTAACCCTCTTTCTGTTTGACATTAAAACAAAAGATACAATTAGGGTGTGTTCACACTTGGCAGGTTTGGTTCGATTAAAATGAACTCGTGTAATTGCTCTGTTGGTGCAGTTAATTTGAACAAGTGTGAACGCTGCCATCCGAACCTTAGTGTGCACCAAACCAAGTGGACCGAGACCACGTGAATAGTGGGTCTCGGTCCGCTTCCAAACAAACTCTGGAGCGGTTTGATTGATATACGAATGCAGCATGGACCAAAGACATCTAAACGGACCAATAAAATAAGTAATTTGCCTAATACTGACCTCAAGCATACCTGGTTCTTCTCGTTTTAGGAGCAATGTTGCCCATTACAGTACGGTACGGTGTCGGAACTGCCGTCAGTAGTCCTTTGTAGCATATCTTCGTTTGTGTGTACAACAGAGGAATTCTGAGTGCTGTTTTGACTCCTTTATAAATTTGATTAGCTCTTCGTTTGTTCTCAGCTGGCATAATGCCATCATATATACACATATAAATCCAACGAGCCCATTTCGCCCAGCAGCCAGCATGGTTTTGGATGTTCGGCATGTTTGGTCGCAAAATATGTCATAAAAGCAGTCCAAACAAGTTATGACTTTTTCCTGATGCCTTATGTTTTGTATCTTTAGGTTAGGAGATAAAAATGCCAGTGTGAAGGCTAAACGAACCAGGACTAAATGTATAATTTTCTTTTTTGGTCCAGACCAGAAGAACCAAACTACAAGTGTGAACACACCCACACTGTTACTAATCTTTTACATTAGTACAAAATTACAACAAGTTTAGTATGTCTGCCAAAATGTAACTTCATGTGGCAATATTTTTACTGTGTTAAGCCACCAAAACAAAACTAAGAAGAAATCATGATGTTATTGTGACAGGTGCCATTTTACTGAGAAATTACAAAATGACCAGTGCTGTTTGTCATGAAAATGCAAAAGGGAAAGTTGTCAAAGTGACAATATAAAAATACAGGACTAGATAAAAGGGCTGTTAACCCATTCAAATTTTGTATGCATTTATTCATGCATAATTTTTTTTATATAAATTAATCTTGTGAAATTTAATGTGTTAAAGTCTCAGCCCTAATATACAGTATATATAGTAATTATACTGGCCATGAAATGGTACTTTTGAAAGTATTTAGAGACAAAAAGTCTAAAAAGTATTAAAGTTAATTTTATACCCTGGGTATAAGTGTATCCAAATATGAAAGTGTACATTGATGAGTCAAAAACATTATGACCATCATATGCTGTTGGTCCTCTGCATGCCACCAAAATTGTGCCGACCCACCGAGGCATGGACTCTATAAGTTGTTAGGTGGAGATGCCATAGTTCAGACTTGTTGGTCCAACACATCCCCATAGATCCTCAATCAGATTGAGGTCTGGGGAATTTGGAGGCCAAGTCAACACCTTGAACTCTTCATTATGTTCCTCGAACCATTCCTGAACAATGTGTGCCGTGTGGAAGTGTGCATTATCCTGTTGGAAAAAGTCTAGTGCCAACAGGAAATCCCATTGCCATGAATGGGTGTACCTGGTCTGCAACAATGTTTAGGTAGGTGGCACATTTCAAATTAATGTCCACATGAATGGCCGGACCCAGGGTTTCCCAGCAGAACATTGCCTAGAGCATCACACTCCCTCCACCAGCTTGTCATCTTTCCACAGGGCATCCTGGTGCCATCACTTCCCCAGGTAAACGGTGTACAAGTCCACGTGATGTAAAAGAAAACAGGACCAGGTGACTTCCACTGTGCACCAAGGTCCAGTTCGATGCTCATATGCCCATTGTAGGCACATTGAACGGTGGACAGGGTCATCGTGGGCAGTCTGACCGATCTACGGCTACGCAGCCCCAAATGCAGTGTTGTGACACAGTCCACCCTTATCCATCATAAACATTTACTGTGACTTGTGCCACAGTAGATCTTCTGTCAGTTCAGACCAGACGGGATGGCCTTTGTTGGCCTTTTGAACCCAACATCATGTCGCTGGTTTGTCTCTCCTCAGACCAATGTCGGTAGGTACTCACCACTGCTGACAGGGAGCACCCCACAAGCCTTGCCGTTTCAGAGATGCTATGACCCAGTCATCTGGACATAACAATTTGGCCTTTGTCAAAGTCACTCAAGATCTCCTGCCCATTTTTCCTGCATTCACCACTTTGAATGAGAACAGATTGTTCGCTACCATCTAATCTACCCAGACCTTGACATGTGGTCTTGTTAGGAGATGATCAACATTTTCCGCTTTACCTATGAGTGGTCATAATGTTTTGGCTCATCGTGTCCATCTTTTTCTTACCTGGTCCCATGTCATTAAGAGGAATCATATCTCGGTCTCTGTCCTGTTTGCCACCTAAGCAAAAAAAAAAAAGACAAACAGTGAGATCAGAGATACATAGAGCTGTGGACTTCTGATAAATAGATTCTTAGGCTATATTTTGGATCCATTTGTTGTGTAAACACTAAAGAGCATTCAGCAAGAATGGATTGTCTTCACCTCTGTCTATTAGTGGCAAGGTGCTGTCCTCGTATCCTCCATTGGTGCGGATGTTGTTAGGGGGGGTGAGGTTGACCATAAAATCAGTTTTCTTCCAGCCATCTTTCTCCAGTGTGCGGCGGAGCTCTTTGAAGCCCCACACGATCTGCAGGACCAGCCCAGCGCCACGGACCTCTCGATCTGAACGGTTGCTGTATGTGGAGAACACAGACGGTTATGAAACATACAACAGCTTACACGGAGCACAGAAGCCCATTGCTTAGAAACAAGCACACGAATGTGACCAGAATACTCAGAGAAACAGCGACACGATATCAACATACCTGTCTTTGTTGATGAGCACCAATCTCTCGATGCCCTGGGAGCTGCGCAGGGTTTTGGCCGCCTCCATGCTGGACCCGATCACCTCTGCCATGGTGCTGAGAACAGACACCACCGTCTCCTCTGAAAGCGCACGCACAGGCTGACTCTGACCACCGCCCGGCAGGTTAGCCACCAGGTTAGGCACTGCATGTTTTCCTAAACAAAAAGATAAAGATTCAAGTAAATACACATGCCAAACACTTAACTGAATGGGGACACATTTATAGGGAATAAAACACTTAGCATATATGATGCAAATAAAAAAACCGGTATAATATTTATTACTGATAAGCATAAAAATCTTGTAGCAAGCCAATCATTCATCTTGCTTATACACACCAAGCAGGTCACGGTTGCGAGCATCAATGGCCAGGTTTCTCAGTGCTCCAGACATGGCTCTGACCACACGGTCATTCCCATGAGATAACAGCTCTGTCATCATTGGCAGACCATGCTCCTGTCGCAGAATTGCTCTAATGTACCGCCCATACTGGTGGAAGAAAGCAAAGACAGCATTATTTATTTATTTACTCAAAATCAGAAATCGTTTGAAAAGTGTCCATTACATGGTAAACAGTTATGCAACTATTGAAAACACACCCTAACAGCATCTGCATTGGACTGCAATAGCAATATAGTACGTATCCGCTTGTAAAGCAGTGATACTGGTCACACAGTCATTCTGAATTCTCTTCAGTTGTTTTGTGCATGTACTCACGGTCCAGCGGCCTGCACACAGATTCTGCACAGCTCCAGCAGCAGCTTCTAGAACCGATGGGTTCTTGCTCTCTTTCAGGAGGGAAGTGTACAAACGCACCACCTCTGGCTGGAACAGCAATTCATAACCTACAAAAAGACACAATCATTAATTTTTCTCACCTACTACCTGACAAAGCTTTTGATACTGACATGAAGCAATACTATTCACATAGTATTTATAGCCAACAGGAAGTCCATTCAGGATTGTGCAATTGTTTTTGTACCTTTGGCTGGTGTGCTTCTCTTTGGAATGTCAATTGTATCTGAAGTCCCATCATCCTCTTTCTTCCCTGAACACAACAGAAGGAACGAGGAGCACGTGATATGGAGAGAAAGGTGAAATAAAGTGATGAGACCAATAAGGGATTTTAAAATAAAACATTAGTCTTCAAATGGTTGTGATTCTAGTTGACAATTTAGAAGCACATGTCTGAAGAAAACCACCTCTTTATATTAGACTACAGACCATATAATGCCAGTCTATATGAGTGTATAAAGCATTACAACAAAGATAAAAAAAAGATTTTCTTCAAACAAAAGATGGTTTACAGACAGAGTTATGAAAGAAGCCATTTATACCCCATGAGGAAATACCCTTCAGGATGTGATGATTAGACTGATGACTTAATTCAAAAGGCCCAGTTCAAACAGAAGTATGACATCATAGTGTAGTGAAAGTAAAAACAGGCACAGAAAAACAAATCAAACATTGTCCTTGAATAGGTCTATGTGATCAAAGATTAAATGTGAAGGCGCAGATTTATCAGAAGTGTGGTGCACTGGTGCCCTCTGGTGGTTAGATGGAATTTAATGCTGAAGTATGTAACTTTTTCCGTTGTTAAAATACGTTAAAATACACCAGAACATGCAGGGGAAACTATAAACACTGTGTCATTGTGGCACTATGAAAATTCCGCTCTTTGTTTTTAACATCAGTCTCAAGACACACAACATTGACTCGACCAATGGAGTGAGTTGGGGGAGGGACTATCATTTTCTTTGACCAACAGCAGAAAGGGGGGGATATCCAGAAATCTGTTTTGAAAACATTGTTTATTTTTGCAAATCCGTTTGGTGGCACTAGTGCAGTAGAAATGACATACTTCAGCTTTTTTTTTTTTTTAAATGCCGACAGCTTTTAAAGGGCCTCAGAGTAAATGGACTTTAGTCATGAAAGATATTTGTCAAATTAAATTTTACATTTTACACATTACGGAAAAAAAGAGGACCTTAGAAGGCAGCATAACGTTTTAAAACAGCTTTTGGGTCAAAAACGCACCCTTTAAATGCTGTCTAGATAGGCAGCTTACTAGGCTTTATAATTCAGTGTCCAGAGGCATACTTGTTACTGGTTTCAAACATTTCCTTCGATCAATAACAAGCTTATGTAACTGGTGCACTTATGTGTCTTCTTTAAGTAGTGCAGCTCATAAAATGGATGTGAAATGGAAAATGTTTTATTGTCCCCTAAAGCAGAGGTTTTTAAACTAGAGTCCAGGGATCCCCAGTCCACAAAAAATTTGGCATTACCCAATTATACATTATTACAGCTTTGTTCTGCTTTTTAAAGACTTCAAGATTATTTTATTCTGTTGTAAGCCCTAGTTTTTAACTATAAGAAATCTGCTTTCATGTCTGTAAAATAAAATATTTAATTAACCTTAAGCTTGCTCACTTGGGTGGTAAGGCCATATTCTCAGTAAAGTTGCTTTGGAATTATTTTTACTTGTGAAAGCAATATACAAAATATATTGCTCCTCTTAAGGTTTATATACAAACATTAAAAGTTTAAATTATTGAAAATAAATAATATATATATAAAATGTGTCCTTCACAAGGGTCATGCTTGGAAGTCTTGGGCATCAAAGTTTGAAAACTCTTGCCCTAAATAACTATTCGAATTGCAATTCAGATCCATTTTCTGAACATGAACCTAAACCAGGGTTAATGAGGTAAAATGTAACTGATTTCAGTGAAAGCAAGCAAAGCTTTATTAAGCAAAGAAAATAAAGTGAAAAGCTTACCTTTAGAAAACCACTCGTCTGTAACGGGACAAAAAGATGCAAGGAAAGACAGCAGAAGAGACAGATGAGAAAATACAGAAGAAAATGAGAGAGGGGAAAGGACAGTTTTTCGGTATAAAAAAAAAACTGCAATAGTGCCCCAGCCACCATTAAATCATTCAGGCAACAAAATCACAAAGCACACATCCATGTGTAAAATACATGCACGCTTCATCTCTTTCTTGTATAAACAAACCCGATCTGGCATGTATCAAACTCACCGTATTAACATACTTCAAAGTGTGTACAATGATTTAAGGACACAGAAGAAACACAGCCTCTTAGCTTTGTTTACACAACACAGAGATTGTAGTGGAATGCAAAGATAGCAAGTTAACATATTTTAATTGGCTACACCCCACAATCAGTTCCTGTGTTTTTATTTAAATTACTCAGAAATGCACCTTTGCCCTTTCGGGAGCTAAAGCAACCACCCTTTTGGGAAGAAGGGGCGGGGCCTTGGTTGATTGGCATCGTCTCCTGGTAGCGCTCACAACCTGGTATCTCCCGATGCACTTGATAAGACAGATTCCTCAGCAGACACACGCTGTTCTCTATCAACTGCAAAGACAGCCATAATAAACTATTATTTTATAAAGAAAATTACAATTTGACCATTGCCAAATGCAAAACTACTTTTAAACCATTAATAAATCAAAGACCAAAGACTGATCTTACAAACCTACATTCAAAAATTAAGACTTAACAGATTATTTTTATTCCAATAACACTTAAATTCTGTGTTTTATTTTAATACCGGTGTTAGTGTTTCACCAGATTACAGGGTTTACCAGTGTTACATCATCAAGACAAAACAGTTGTGATATTAGATATAATTTTATAATATTAGTAAAAGATTTTATAAATGTAAACTTAAATTTTGTGGCTAAACGTTTGAAACGTTTAATGTTCATAAACTTGCCACATTCACTTCCACTGTAAGTGCCTTAATTATAACTGTGATTTATTTAACCCTGAATATTATGTTAAAGCTGCTGTGTGTAATTTCTAGCAGCACCATGTGAAATTTATATTATTATTATGATATTTTTTATGTATTTCTTTTAAACAAGATAGCATAAGACTTCCTGAAAAATTAAAGATGAATTTCTCAAATGAATATTTGAGAAAACTAGGGATGTCACAATACAATGTTTTGGAGAAGGAATACTAGTAGTGATACTTCCTTTTTGGTACTCGCTGATACGGTTTCTTTTTTTTCTGAATTCTATTTTCAACAGTTTATTTCAATATTATCATCAAAATGGAGTCTAAATAAATTAAATCATTAAAACTGTAACCAAAAATCATTATTTACAACATAATATTGTATTTTTATCAAATGAAGAGCTTTCATACAGAACATCACAGCACAATCAAAAATACAATTATTTAGTTATTTTTGTCACTTAAAAAGGAATATTTCGGGTTCAATACAAGTTAAACTCAATCAACTGCATTTGCGGTAAAATGTTGATTACCACAAAAATATATTTGCACTCATTCCTCCTCTTCTTTCCAAAAAGCAAAAATTGAGGTCAAAGTGAGGCACTTACAATGGAAGTGAATGGGCAAATGAAAGTACTTGCATTATTTTGCTGTTAGAATAAATGTATAATTTGAGCTGTAAAGTTGTTTATATCGTCATTTATAGTCGCTTTAGTTTTTTTTTTTTTTTTTTACATTACATCGTCATTGCAACGAAGTTGTAAAACTGGCTATAACATTACACAGAAAAAGTTTCAAAGTGATTTTAATCACACTAAAATCATGTATACACTGATTCTACTTTTGAAAAAGTGAGTATTTTAATGTAAAAAAAAATGGCCCCATTGACCCTCTGGAAAAGAAGGTTGCTACGTGACCCAGTGCGATTATGAAACTGCAAAAGACTGCAGTTTCATTAAATATGTAGTCTGTATGTGCTACACACAACATAGTAAATTAGCTCTCTGCTCATCTGCAACAAAGAGCGCGCACGATGATCACAATGGTGTTTGAGTTTATTGGTATGAGAAGCTGGCTTCACATTTACATTCAAACATTCTTAAACAAGATCTAAAGTGTACAGCACATGCAAACTATGCATTTATCTAATTAAAATGCAGCCTTTGCGGTTTAACAATCACACTAGGACATAACACGATTTTAATTTGCATGCTGAATGTTTACGTAATGACATTCGTCCGTTAGATGGGTTGGGTTTTTGGTAGAAGAGTATAGTATTAGACCTGATTCCGATACCAGAATCGGGACATCCCTTGAGAAAACATGTTTGAAAAAGTTGAATTCTTGCAATTCTGTTTGTGCTGCTAGTGGCGTAGAAGTTACACACTTTAGCTTTAATGATTCTTTTATTAGTAGCTATTTTGTTCGTTCAGTTCAAGTACTTTGGAGGACAAATTCAAGTACTTTCGGAGGACAAATCTCATTTGCCTCTGCATCTGAGACCGGCAACTCGCGCATCTAATCATGTGGCTTGTTGAGCGCATTACTGCAGAGATCGAGCGTGCGTGGAGCTCACACTATTCTCCGAACCAAATTACAGTGACCACAAGGAGGTTAACCCAATGTGACTCTACCCACCCTAGCAACTGAGCCAATTGGTTGCTTAGGAAGCCTAACTTGTGTCACTCAGCATACCCTGGATTCAAACTTGTGACTCCATGTGTGGTAGTCAGCGTCATTACTTGCTGAGCTACCCAGGCCCACGCTGATGGGTCTGTTTATTGCTTCCCTTCAGTAAAAGTTTCCCAAAACATTAGTAAAGTTCGGTTCTCTCACTAGTTAAATTTTTATAGCAACTGGAGAAAGCAAGTTTCTTTTATTTTTTTTAGATCTAGTTGTGGTTAAGTTCATTTTGTTTACACTTGGCTAAGCAACATAAGGTCTCTATTATTAATTATTAATTATAACAACTGCCAAATTAAACATAGTATTCGACATTGCTCTGTTACAACAAAAACTGCTGGTCGGAGTCCCAGGGCAAATGGCCCATGCATTAATCTGTCCTTGTTTTCCCTAAAATGTCCTACTATTGTGTTTTGTCTATTTGGTAGAAGAGCAGCCCATATGAAGCCACAATCTTAACAATTTGTACAAAAAACAAAACGTGTTTACATTTATGTGCTTACAATGGAAAAATATTGGGTGACTTGCAACGAGTTCCACCGTAAATTATTATTTTTTTTACCAGATGTGGGACAGATACTGTTGTCAGAACCAAAGTGCACAAAGCACCAATCAGAGCTCAATGGTTACCTTGTTGTCCACATCTTTACAGTTGATCTGTGACTGGACAATGTACATAAGAGAGTCGACCAGTCCAGAGCATTCCCTCAGCTTCCTCCTGGCCTCACTCCGTTCCGAACTGACATTCCTTAAAGAGAGAAACGTCATGTTACTAATTAGGTCACTGCCTGTTTAATGTTTAGCAACCTTTGGCATGCAAAGAAAGTTTTAGCTTCAGGTCATCACCAAAAAAATTAACTGGCATTTGGAAAGCAGAGCAGTCAAGGGCGCCAGATGAGAAATTGAGTGTTAAAAGGCAGGCCACAGTTAGCTTTGTTGAAATGAAATCATGGTGTAAAACCATTCCTATGATTGAACAGACTGCTTTCTAAAAGCCTAATAGGCGAGTTGGAGATGTGAGGGACAGTTTAAAAGAGAATCACTCAAGGGAAATAAGTGGATTTAAAGATCATATTTCTCTCTTTTATCCAAACTTTTTCCTGGTTCTTTCAGAGACTCTGAGTCTCAGAATTTCTTAGACACACACACACACACACACACACACACACAAACACACACGCGCATTTCCTTTACACTTCCCTCTTTTCTTCCACATAAAAATGCAGTTTCCTCACATATACACTAATGACCTTTCTTGAGAGGAATTCTTCAGTAGCATTAAGCCACATCCCTCCTTCTTAAATGTCTTCTATCATAGGAGTCTTGAATGTGCAATCCCTTCCCAACACATCCTCATTAGGGATGTGCAAAACTACACATTTTCAAAATGGACAAGTAGGCAGATTGCCTGAAGGAAGCACTGTATAATTAAGCTGGTTTCGGTTCACCGGTTTCTTTGGGGCATTTACATAAAATGTGTTCAAAAACAATTAAATGAAAGGAGTGAAGGGGTCTTCAGATGCTCAAAAATATTGTGAGATGTGACGCGACAAGCCAAAGATGTCCATCTGAATGCATATGGCTGTAGTGGTGCTTTAAAGGGGAGGAATTTAAAAGACGCAACTTCTCCAAAAGGGTTTTACCACATAAACTGTCTAAAAGCTAAAACACTTTGTCAGCATGCTCATTAAAACACCACCACTGAAAATATGACAACAAAAAATATATGTGGGAGACTGGGGCTAGTTGCTACAGGAGCTATATTTAAAGCTGAAGTATGTAACTTTTCTTTCTCCTATCTCAGCTCAATATGCAGAGACAACTATTAGTAAGCCATTCATAGGTTAAATCTCAAAATGAAAACACTGTGTTTGTTGCGCTATGAAAATTGCTCTTTGTTTTAAGCACCCCATTTAGCCCCCCCCCCCCCAACCCCCAACCTGGGACTCTCGCTTTGTTTGACCAACAATTGCGCAAATGTGTGTTTTCTCTAGCAATATGTTGGTCTCCAACCTCTACTTTTAAAACCTGTTTAAATTAGAATAATTTTTGTGAATTCTACCCTCCAAAAGTCAATTTTCACTTTAATTATATTTTTGTTATTGCTCCTTGGTAAACCAAGCGAACATAATCAAACCACATAGATAAATTAAAGCAAGAGTCAACTGTATAATGAAGGCATATTTTTACCAAAAGTTTTAAACGTGTTCTTAGAACAAAAGATATTTTCATGAGTCAGTTGCAGTCACATTCTCATCAGGCAGGTTTTCACATGTTTTAAATGTCATAAATTTATACAATTTACTAATTCCAATATTTGTTATCCAAAAACAATATTTTGATATTTTTCCACGCTACTTTTTTATTTTTTGTCGTTTCTTAATTTGTTTTGTGCCTCAATTGTTGTACTCTTTAAATTTGGCTGAAAAGCCTCTAATATGCAGTTTATGCAGGTGTAGCTTTAAAGAGGCGTAGATTTTGTTTTGGTGATTGTGATGGGGGTGAGGACGTTATGTTCACATTGAACCTACAACAACTGATTTGATAGCAGGTTCCAATGTGACAACTCATCCCACCATAGTGGGGCACACTATGGGGCAGTTGTTTTATTGAACAAGTGTTCAATAAACTAACTTTTTTCCAAGGTCAAAAAGTGAAAATATTCAATAGCTTTTTTTAGTGGCCAAGGCTTCAAGGTATATGGCTATACAGAAATTGACCTGAGAAATATTCACTGCAGTAAAAAAGTGACAACTAACCCCATTTTGACCAGTCAACCTCACAAATAGTCGCCTGTATCCCTTTCTTTACCTTAAGCACCCGGTAGTGTTGGTGAGTGCCGTCTCCCACTCCAAGTGTCTAGGTTTGCAGCTCTCCTCTCCCCCTTTGTTCCCCCTCTCCCAGCCCGAGTGTGGAACCATCACCTCATCAGACAAAGCATGCAGCGCATGGTCCACTATCTCCATCTTAACGGAGTCATGAGACGACAGGTTCCACAGTGTGCCTGACAAGAGGACGAGCCATCATCATCACATTAAGCACAGTATTTAAAGTTCAGAAAGCTTCTCTGATGACAAACAGTCATAACTCTCAACAGCAAGATATACCGGTTATAGTGTCTGTGAGGTCCTGATCTCTCGTCTTTCTCAGTAGGCGCACTAGCGCGGGAATTCCATCACAGTTCTTGATGGCTATCTTGTTATCTGGATCTCGTCCGTATGAGATGTTCTTGAGAGCTCCGCATGCTGCGTAATGCACCTCCTTCTTTGGGTTATCAAGCATGGACACCAGGGCAGGGATCCCCTTCATTCGCCTTACTTCCGACTTCACCTGCAGAGAGTATAAAGAGTCTGAGTGCATGGAGCTTGCAACAGATGTGAATAAGTGATGACTGTTGCTGCTGGTTAGAATAAATTCAGAATAAGATTATCTGTAGTTGCTGTATTGTGTCATACCTGGTCTGGACGTCTGGCATTAGTTTCTGTACTGCTTTCTGTGCAAGTGCAAACTAACCTTATCATTCTTAAAGGTAAGATGCTGCAAGTAGGCTGCAGCATTGCTTCTGACAGGGTCCAGGCGATAGTTGAGCATTGCGATTACTTCAGGAAGTTCTGGCTGCCTCCATGTGGTGGGGGCAGGGCCTTTGCGCAGAGTGCTGTCCAATGACGCCATGCTGCCTCTCTCTCCCTGAGCCAATGGGGCTCCACCTCCCCAGTAATACATATCACCAGCTCCACTCATATCACCATCTAATGTGCCCTCATATGACCTGGACAAATTAAGAAACATACATGGTCGTGGTCAGTAAATGACAGAATTTAATTTTTTTGGTGAACTGGCCTTTAATATAGTTTGAAAGCAAAAAAACACTAACCCTGTCCTGCGTGGGGGTGGGGCATGGTGTGCATGTGCTAGCCGGGGCATCGTGCTGTAGTGCATTGCTGGCCCCATGCCGTAATCAGGCTCGTCGTATCCCAGGCTCCTCTGATCATCCTCCAGGCCATAGGGCTCTGGGACAAAGCGCTGCAGGCCTCCAGCGATCTCCAGAGCACTGCCCATACGTCCCACCTGCGGCTGAGCACCATACGGGTCCAGTTGTGGCCGGCTGTGGGTGCGGTAAGCAGAGTCCAGCGTGCGGTAGCCATCAACAGGCCTATAGAATAAGAAACATGGTGAAGTCAGAGATCTTTCTAAATTCATGAGCTATTACTCTGACAATCATATACACAGATGAATTGGTTAAATCTAGAACTGTGGTTCTCAACTGGTTTTGCTTCAGGATCCCAATTAACATGAGACATGAAGTGGTAAACCAACTCAAAGTGCAAAAAAAAAAAGTATCTTACAAAATGTAATAAAACTTTCCTTGAAATCAAACATGAAATTTATTACCAATACCATTTAATGCAAAGACCAAACACAGGGTTCCCACTCTGTTCAATTCACAATTTTCCCAACAAGTGCAATATTTAAGCAAAAACTATTTAAATCAAGCTTTTATTTTTGCGTTTTTGACAGAAGTTTCTCACCTCCAAATAAGAAGTATTCTCAATGGCATTGTTTTTTCTGACTTTATGTGAACAAAAAGACACAAATTCAGCCATTTTCGCATTGGAAAAAGGTAAATTTCAAAATATCACTGTCCTGGTCAAAAAAGCAAAGTTTGTGGGGAATAGCCATTTTCTATACTTTTGAGGCATAAGCAATTAAGAAAATAACTTACTACACAGGAACAAAAATTAAGTTACATAGCGTAATAGTGACCCCTTCTGGTGATGCCACTAGGTGGCAACAAATGAAAGTCTAATGTGCTATGAGTGAGTCATTGAATCATTTGAAATGTTCATGACCGAAATCTGCCAAGATACTTTATGGTGTTTAAGCATTATAACAATGCAGATCTATAATTTCCAATCAGTTTGTGAACGGTCGAGCATGACTTTTCATCTAAAAAGACAACAATAATTGTCTAATAATAATAATAATAATAATAATAATAATAATAATATGATTTTCAAAAGGGAAATTATGAGACGTTCAACATGTTTTCATAAATTTAAACCATAGTCATATTCAAAATAGTGGTGGTGATCAACATTATGCCACAAACGCTGCCGATTAAGCTTAACTTGTATTAAACCCAGAACATTCCTTTAATTTATAATTTGACAGATGAGTTTGTGCCAAAATACTACAACGTTTTTTTATTGGACACACAACCATCAACAACACATGGCATTTCATTGAAGCATTTCTTCCTCCTTTTTCAAAGACAATAAACCTAATAATTATTAACTAACCTATTATTTGCATTAGCACTGTTTTTGCATGCTGTTTGTGGCCAAGCAACCCACCAGTTGAAAACCACTGATCTAAAATATCTGTAATTTCAAACAAACCTTTGCACATCCATCACACCAATACATAATTAGTTCTATGAAGTAGGCACACACCTGTAGCGGTCGTCCATACGAGTCCCTCGGCTGAGGCTGGCGTAGGCTTCAGAAGGAGGTCCACTGCGGTAGTCGTCATAGCCACCTGGAGGTCCATAGTGGTAGTTACGGGGGACAGTAGCAGTAGGGTAGTCCATGGGACCACCTGGTGGCCTGTACATGCGGTCTATCGGGGTGTTATAATTCATGCCGGTGACTGAACCAGTGCCATCCAGAGAGAGTGTGTCAGAGACTGAGGGAATGACTGTCCGTGTAGTGGTGGTCTTTGTGACCTTCTTGACCTAATAAAGAGGGTGGATGCTGTAAGTTTAGACATCAATAACATAACCAAAGGTAATGTAAAACCAATGCCATAGGCACCATATTTGCTTGGAGAGCTGCAGTGGAGAAGATTATCAGTGAATAATGACTAAAATTTCAGACCATTCATCACACAAAGCTAGTACATGGCTATATACAGTAAATTATGACAATTTTCATTCATGGTAAATTATTCCTTTAAATGCACACAAACTTACTGTAGTCTCGGTGCGGCGTGTTGTGCCATCATCACTGGTTTCGACTGAAATAACTGGCAGTCCATCGTGAGGGTCTTCCTCTACCATGACCGACTCAACAATATGACCAGGGTCCAACATCCTGTACTGTAGCACAAATGCATAAACAAAGAACAATAGTGAGTAATAGCTAAGAGGAGAAAATGCGTCTGCTCACACAAACCAACCATCTGGTTGCAGAGCATTCGCAGGGGTCAATGACAACAGACACTATCAAGTTTCTTTAGAAACAGGAATTCAATAAAGTGTAAAAGTATGCACAAGATCATCTCTCATGGCATAACAAATATTACAGCCCAGGGCCTTTTATTGAACTCTCACTTGCCCTACAGTCATGGGTCAGTCATGCGTTCACCGGTGCAATCTTGTGTTTATTGCTGATGTTTTTTATGCATTGGAACCATAATTTGGATTTTTGTGATGTATTGACCATGATGGCATATTTAAATCAGCACAATTTTGCAATTTTTAGGGCTGTATCTTATGATTATAATGCTAATGAATCTTTTTGATTATTTATTAAATGAATCTAATAAAGTCATGTTGCACAGTGCACATATGGGTCTAATCAATAATGAAATTCGATTTATTGATTTGTTGCAGCACTACGGATTTAAAAGAATTGCAAGAATGGCTTGCGATAGTCCCTTAGAATGTTTTTAATATTCAGTATAATAAAATAAAAGATAACAAATTTGTTTCACACTGCACACAAGAAACTCTCCAATTCCTTTAAATATGCAGAGACAACTTTTACGTCATTAGTTGGTATATTCATTGCATTTGTTGATGCCAGTGGTGAAGAGATTAAAAGCCCACTTTAATGTTTAATAAAAATCTAACAAAAATGTTTTGCTAAAAATAGCACGATCAAATTTGTTGTTGGATGGAATATAAAGTCTATTAAACATAACGGGTCACATTGTGGAGCCCTGGACACCAAATACTAACCTGTGTCCCGTTAATATAGCCCTCACTTAATTTGAGGCGTTCCAACTCTGCATCACCAGTGACACGCCCGTTCTAGAAAAACAGAGAAAGGGAGAGGGGAAGAGAGAGCATTATGACACAAACAAAAAAGTGCAATCAATTTAAAAGTGGCCAGTGACCATGCCGCTGAAAAAGGCACCAAGTAAAAAAATAAATAAAATAGAAAAAATAAACACACACACACAATGTCCTTCTATGTGTGTGTGTGTGTAATATATATATAGCACACAACTAACAAGAATCTTTTGAAACTATGTCCATGTAAAGGATGCATATGGGTAAACGACTGAACATTAAAACAAATGACTGAAGTTAGTGACAGTATTGTAAAACAGAAACATGACAATGTAGCGGAAAAGAATGATAAATGATTGATGAATGAATGCCAGGATTGGCTACCAGACTACTACCAGAGAATATTACTCATGCATTTACACAACAACGGCATGCAACACCACTCAAATTCTCTACACGCAAACCATGGACCTCAGAGAGAGCGGTGAAGGTTTACGGTAATCATAGCTGAGAGTCGGGCTTGCGGGAACCTGTCAGCATAGGAACTGAGCCTGCTCAGCATGTTAATATCTGCACAGCTACAGTATCTCATAAGTGAATACACATCTCACATTTTTTTAAATATTTCATTATATCTTTTCCTGTGACAAAACTGAAAAAAATGACACTCTGCTACAATGTAAAGTAGTGAGTGTACAGCTAGTATAACAGTGTAAATTTGCTGTCCCCTCAAAATAACTCAACACACAGCCATTAATGTATAAACTGCTGGCAACAAAAGTGAGTACACCCCTACGTGAAAATGTCCAAATTGGGCCCAATTAGCCATTTTCCCTCCCCGGTGTCATGTGACTCAGTGTTACAAGGTCTCAGGTGTGAAGGGGGTCAGCCTGTCAGTGCTCAGACCATATCACACAGAAGGAAGCCTCTTCTAAAGATGATGCACAAGAAAGCCCGCAAACAGTTTGCTGAAGACAAGCACACTAAGGACATGGATTACTGGAACCATGTCCTGTGGTCTGATGGGACCAAGATAAACTTATTTGGTTCAGATGGTGCCAAGCGTGTGTGGTGGAAACCAGGTGAGAAGTACAAAGACAAGTGTGTCTTGCCTACAGTCAAGCATGGTGGTGGGAGTGTCATGGTCTAGGGCTGCATGAGTGCTGCTGGCACTGGGGAGCTACAGTTCATTGAGGGAACCATGAATGCCAACATGTACTGTGACATACTGAAGCAGAGCATGATCCCCTCCCTTCGGAGACTGGTCCGCAGGGCAGTATTCCAGCATAACGACCCCAAACACACCTCCAAGACAACCACTGCCTTGCTAAAGAAGCTGAGGATGAAGGTTATGAACTGGCCAAGCATGTCTCCAGACCTAAACCCTTTTGAGCATCTGAGGGGCACCCTCAAATGGAAGGTGGAGGAGCACAAGGTCTCTAACATCCACCAGCTCCATGATGACATCATGGAGGAGTGGAAGAGGACTCCAGTGGCAACCTGTGAAGCTCTGGTAAACTCCATTCCCAAGAGGGTAAGCAGTGCTGGAAAATAATGGTGGCCACACAAAATATTGACACTTTGGGCCCAATTTGGACACTTTCACTTAGGGGTGTACTCACTTTTATTACCAGCGGTTTAGACATTAATGGCTGTGTGTTGAGTTATTTTGAGGGGACAGCAAATTTACACTGTTATACAAGCTGTACACTCACTACTTTACATTGTAGCAAAGTGTCATTTCTTCAGTGTTGTCACATGAAAAGATATAATCAAATTTCTACAAAAATTTGAGGGGTGTACTCACTTTTGTGAGGTACTGTATGTCAACAGAGAGGAGATATAACTGATAGTGGCATTCCAAACACCACTGACCAGCTTTCTATCTTTATACGAGTGCGTAATGTGTTAAACAAAGAATCGGAGAGGATTTTAGAAAGGAATAGTTATCTCAGAAATTAAAATTGTGACTATTTACTCACCTCATGTTGTTACAAACAAACATGACTATTTTTTTCTATGGAAAAAAGATGTTAGGCAGAATGTTTTAAATCTCACATGCGCTTGCGATGAATTCAAACATGGAGCGTCAGGACATCAAACAAGGTTTGGAGTCATTGTCAAATATCACTTCAGCAAATCTACATGCATGATCTTACACCAAATATGCCAAATAAACTGATAACGTGTAAGGTCATTTAAAAATGTGCCAATTGTTGTGCACATGTCCGTTTATATTTCGACGTCAAAAGGAAGGAATAATTTGATGGCTTAAAACCTCATGTAAGCAGTTCTTACACTGTCGTTATTGGAATAAGCTGATTTTTTTGAGTCTGTGCATTGCCTTGCACATAAACCTGAATATTGTTTCTTGCATGTCTCATCACTGCATCAAATCTGATGCAACATGTCTTGACGTGCCACACTTGAAAGTAAGCAAATGATATTTGAGAGCTATAATGGAAGGGAAGATTTTCTGTGAACAATATCTTACATTTTTGGGCTATTCCTCACACAAAGCCACTTTGGACATTCTACAAAGTATACCCTTCTCCATAGAGTCACTTGGTTTTGGAACAAAATTTGGGTAAGGTGACAGAATTCTAATTCTGGGTGAACTTCAAATGCTTTAAAGGTTTGTAAGATCCAGCTATTCTGTTATACTGTTATAGTATGATATATTTGAGAGCCAAACAACAATTTTGTATTTAAATATGTGGCATGGAATAAATCTATCCAGTTTCATTAAATCATTTACAAGCACAGTCAACGCCCTTGAAGGAGGTGGTATAACCCAACCAGTCAGACAAGTCCTCGAATCCAAAAAGTGTGTATCAAATAAAAAATTCAGAAGAGTAAAGTAAGCTGAAAAAGTTAAAGACAATACTTGAGGTGTTCTTGTTGAGCAACCGAAAGTCAGAGTTTTCCAAAATCATCTTCTAAACACGAAGGAGACTTACTAAACCGGTTTGTTATCTCTGCACTCTCAGACAGAGCGTAAGGGGGTTTGGGTGTTGAGAGAGTTTCTGTGATAAGTGAGACATTCACCATAAGGACTGTGAAAAAACAAACAAGAATTCCTCTTCACTGAAGAACATTCATTACCACATAATCAGACAGAGTTGGTTTTTACATACATACAACATACAGACATGCTTTGGTGAGAACCAAAAGAGGTGACATTCAAGAGACAAATAACGTCCACGTTCGAATGGACAATCTGATGGCAACACAAACTGGGGGGTACGAAGAACCACCATGCAAGGCAAACTTTGACTTGGTCTCACATGTTATCAGCTGCAGAATGATATCTGCGTCAATGATGACAGAAGCATACAAATGATGCAAATGTAAATAAAAACAATGACAATGAATGCCACTTGTGAATGATGGGTTAATTGCCATGCTCCTCAAAGTGTCGACTAGAACGGATGCAATGGTGCACAGAGAGATGAGATGGAGGAGAGAAATGCAGGGAGGTGGGGCAAGGTGACGTTTTAAGATGAACATGGGGTGAAATATTGCAGCTTGATGACACGGGGAACCCTGCTGCTGCATTATTGTCTGGGAAGGCATTACCTGCAGGGTGGGGAAGGGGCGGGGTAGGGTGCCAGAGGGCCCCACGCTCCTCCTCTCCTCCTCCAGAGCTCGAGTCAGACGCTCAAACTGCATCTCCTGCTCTCGCACGGAGGCCAGGAGAGACGCGGCATTCTCACACTGCTCCATACACACTGAGAGAAAGAGGACAGGGTTACACATTCTCACACACACACACACACACACACACACACACACACACACACATCATGAGAATGGGTGCCTTACAATCTCCACACGTGTCCTGAAAACAGAGAGAAACATGCCTGCATGCACTCAATGCAGAACAAATGACATTTGTACAGAGAAATGCATAGCCCTATCCAAGATGGTGTGCACTAGAGATGGATGATCAGTACAGCTTTTCTAAATATTGGTCCTAGAGTAGCCCTCACCAAGCATTTTGGATGCTTCCCTAATCTAACACACCTGATTCAACTCATCAGCTCGTCCTCGATTGGATCCTTCTTGAAACGCAGAAGTAAACTATGGTAAGGAAAACTATAGCAGTTAATAGGGCACTACAGCAAATATTGTTGCATTCCCATTTTCTGCAACAGTAAAAGAAAGAATCCATTATAACTACATTGTATTACGACAGTCTAGGGCTGCGCAATTAATTGTAATTTATTCGCGATAATTTCTGCCACTCACGGTTAGCCTAATTTAGCGTAACCCACTGTGATATTAGTGAACTTGAGCAAAGAAATTACAGCCAGGTAAATTTGCAAATTGCTGGGTCTACTGATGACAGACCAAATCACAAGCTATTTCCATTTTCACCTCAACTGATGCATCAAGCTCTCTGAGGAAGTTCAGTTTACGAGTAGCCTATTGTATGTCACTCTGATCTGTAGTGTATTACACGAGACTCACAATGCAGCGTTTCAGCGGTCAGTGCGGTTCTTTGCTCAATGCACACAAATTCCATCTGCTCTAATAATGTGTTAAACAAAGAACATCTGTGCTCCGAGTTCGGGTTGTGCGCGTCGCTAACATGTACTGACTACATTACATTTAAAAGTGTTCCAGATTTACTGAAACTGCACATTTGTGTAATTCCAAATATGTTTGGCCATTACAAGTTTCTAAACAAATCTAAAGTAATGCCATGGAGAGCATTTCACCATGTGTGAAAGGAGGAGCACAAAGCTGTTGTCTGCTTAAACTAAACACAGACATGACAACACACAATTCTAGGGCTTTGAACTGGGCAGATAAACTTAAGTTCAAATTTTATCTTAAATATTTTCAAAATTTAAATAATATTTAGTCCAATAATATCCTTAGTCCACAAGAGAGCACATTAAAATACATAAACCATTCAGCACCATTATATTACTGCAAATAACATTCCTGGCATTAAAAAAAAAAAATAAAAAATCAATTTTCAACTAATGTGCATAAAATAAACAAAGTTTTGGCTAGTCCATTTTTTCAAATGTTAAGTCAAAATTAAAATGATGGGAAGGAGTCCTTTTTTTAATGACGTGTTTTTCGCCATATGCTTCACTTTTCTGGAAAAACAGTTTGCGACACTGCACACAGTGTGATCACTGAAGACTTAAGTCACGTCTGAAATCTCATCTCTTTAAACTGGCATTTAAGTCTGTTTTAAATGAAATATAAATAAAGCTGAGATTAGAGTGCAGATGTTGTGATTTTAATTATATAAATATTTTACATGATTCACAAATGGACAAGTACTCTGCTTTGTCATCTCATACAACGTGAATGAGAGGTTGGATTTATTTAACGTACACATCTCTTCCGCAGTAAGATTGCAGCATTTATCGGTTTAATAAATCATTCTAGGGCATGTCACAATTTAATTTGATTGTCCGTTTCAGTGTACAAGAAGTAAACCTGCAAGTATTTTAAAGCTGTCATGTGCTGGTACCAGATAGATTTGGTGCTCGGTACTACCGGTACTGCAGAAACACTGGTACCGTTACATCTTTTTTTATTTTAGTATCAAATTAGTACATTAAAGAATGAGGAAAAAAACAAAACATTTTTTTTTAATAAAATTTATGCTGCTAAAAAGGTGGAAACATGTCACAGTCCCTAAAAGGGTCCATTGGTTATGTTCGGTCACCCAAAATGTGCAGTGCCAAGGTAATCCAGGACCAGGATTAAAATAATTATTAGGATTATTATAATTTTGAGTTTGAATATTTTTAGCAGTGGGACTTTAAATCAAATCAATTACTTTTGGACTTCAAATTGCTTTCTGTGAGCAATGTTCCTGAGATTCATATTCCAAAGTTCTCAGCTTTTTGAGGACTAAGACAATAAAAAGGTTATAGATATGTAGCCTTTTTTAATTGAAGGGACGAACCATTTTTGCAGCATTTTTTACATTTTAAAACCAAAAGTATACTTTGGTTTTCCACGTGCCAGTACGTCTCGTGTGTCACCTACACAGTACAACCCAGTTTTCCTAGACACGCTGACAGTCTGCATCTGTACACGGCTAAGATGACTGTGCCGAGAGTAAAGCTTTATATAAACCAATACATCGAGTTGCTTTGTCATGATACTGAATGGATACTTTAGATCCTTGTATCAATATTGCTATTAATATATTTAAATTACTGTATATGTGTTCATATGTCCTACTTTTAATAATGAATCTAGTCCTCTAAAAAAGTACACAGCTTGAAATCAGTGGCTTTCAGTGGGATCAGAGCTACATCTACAAGACTGAAACTGAGCTCTAATATTCATGCTGAGACTCGCTCGCAGTTTCACACACAGACACATCGTATTTTGCCAGTTTCAATCGGGGTCCGATTACCATATTTCAAATGTAATGAATCGTGGCATACGTAATGGGTAAAGTGTGCATGCACTTTCATCCAGTTAGGCCAAGGACACATCCTGTGTAAACGCCCCAATTGAACTATGTCTGATCGGTATGTGGTGGACAATGAACATTATCCAAATATCAGCCTAAATATACGGTGCTTCCTTAAGACAGACGTGCTTTAGACAACCCACAGACTAGTCATTATAAAAATCTATAGTCATGCACATCCCTAGTGTGTACCATGTGACCCATGCAGTAAGCTAAATCAAAAAGCAGTAACAAAGACAGACAGAAAAAAGAGAAAGCACAGAAATGCGAGCGAGATAGACAGAAAATAAAACCAAGGCTCCTGAGCTGTGGAAAGAACGCACGAGAGAGACAGGTACTAAACAAAGCTCTTCAGACGCAGATGTGATCATGCAGTCACCGCTGAGTGACAGTACACACAGGAAACCAGACAGTTTTCATTTGCGCAGAGAGAACTGTGAATCAGACGCGGTGTGAGAAGAGATCGTGTAGAAGCAGGCATAATGAGTTCAGACACAAGGAATGAGCCACGGTCTATTCAACTTGAGAGTGGCTCCACACAACCGTATCACTGCTAAAGAGACTGCGCTGGCCTCTATACACTCAACGTTTTCATGCTTAAACTGACACCCGTTACAGAAAGTACTGTGCCAGTACTGTGGTGCAGTAATGGGATCACTTATTGTAGTACTTCAAAAAATACTAGGGTATTACCATGGTAAAATTTCCATGGTACATTTATATTAGACACCATTGTACCAAATGCTTACCATATTATTTTTTTTTAATGGTGCTCTTACATACTTTAAGGAATACTATGGTATTACTAAGTTAAATCTGCAAAAAAAAAACTTGGTACCATATACCATGGTACTGAATGCTTATCATATTCATACACCTTTATGTTTAGTTACATGGTGCTCCCAGTTACCGTTACCACCGAAAAATTCATAAAAAAACATGGTAATATCATCTTACTTTTTGTGCATTACATTTCTCTACAACCTTAATTTGCATAATTAAATTAGGATAATCTCCCCCCTTCAACTATAATCAGCTTTGTAAAACAGCTGGAGAAGCTACTCTACCAGAACCTCAGAGGACACATTTCATTTTTCATTATTAAACAGAGAAACTCTATTGTGCATCATATCAGCACTCTTCTTACTGAAGTTCTTCTTACTGAAAAAAAGTGATATCAGTAGAGTGGTGTATAAATAACCACTTAGGCGACTTCACGCTGCTTTCGCTCATTAGCACCAGTTATCTGGGTGGGGTGCAGACACAGCGTGTGAACAGCAGGTGAAAAAAAACCTGCATATTCTGCGACAAGCTCAGTGCTCAGATAAGCTTTCCATTAAAACGCTCTGAAGCAAGACTGATGTCATACACAGGAAGCGGAGTAAACTGAATTTGTAGGTTGGGAGATATTCAAAAGGTTCTTTGGAAGATCTGCCTAGCAAGAGATTGTCTGAGGGCACTAAAGAAGTCATACATGCACATAAATAAAGGGAACAAACTGGAAAATGATTCTATGGAACAAGAAATATTTTCAATCATGTACAGTTGTGGCCAAATGTATTGGCAGTGACATAAATTTTGTGTTTTGCAAAGTTTGCCGTTTCAGTATTTGTAGATTATTTTTTCACTTGTTTCTATGGTATACTGGAAAACAATGATAAACATTTCATGAGTTTTAAAGGCTTTTATTGATAAAAACATTAAATATATGCAAAGAATCAATATTTACAGTGTTGACCCTTGTTCTTCATAACCTCTGCAATTCACTCTGGCATGCTGGATATCAGCTTCTGAGCCAAATCCTGACTGATGATGATCCATTCTTGCCTTAGTGCTCAGAGTTGATCACAATTTGTGGGCTTCTGCTTGTCCACTCGCCTTTTGAGGATTGACCACAGGTTCACTATGGGATTAAGATCTGGGGAGTTGCCTGGCCAAGGATCCAAAATTTCACATTTCTTTGGGAGAAGTTGCTCTTGCAGGACATTTTGATACCATTCTTTATTCATGGCAGTGTTTTTGGGCAGAATTGTGAGAGAGCCCACTGCCTTGGATGAAAAGCCCCACACATGGATGGTCTCAGCATGCTTCACTGTAGGCATGACACAGGACTTGTGGTAGCGTTCACCTTTACTTCTCCGGACTATCAATTTTCCAGATGTCCCAAACAGTTGGAAGGAGGCTTCAGAGAAAATATCTTTGCACCAGTTTTCTGCTGTCCAATCCGTGTACTGCCTGCAGAATTTCAGTCTGTCTTTTATGTTTTTCTTGGAGAGAAGTGGCTTCTTTGCTGCCCTTATTGACACCAGGCGATTGACCAAAAAAGTCTTCGCCTCGCTGTGCGTGCAGATGCACCCACACCAACCAGCAAGTTCTGCACTGGTGGTGACACTATTCCGTAGCTGACTCTGGGACATCCTGAAGCCTTCACTGCAGTGAAGCCTTCTGCAATTATTTAAAATGCATCTCTTCACTCTGCACAATAATCTAGAAACAATGTGAATCAACACCACAACAACTGAAGCAGAAAACTTGCCAAAAAAACTTTTGGCAACGGCTGTACAGGACTTCCTCAATCCTCAAGTTTATTATGATCAATACAAAGTGAAAGAGAAACAAACAAAACAACACATTCAATTATTCATCAATCATTATTATGCATCATCAAAAGCCAAATCAAAACATAACCAATCCACTGCACAAAGGTAAAAAAAATCCAAAATAACAACAAAAGTGATCAATGAACAAGCAGTAATATTTGATTTAGCAACCAAATTTGCCCAACGATCACATGCAAACCTACATTTGCAAAAGAATTCTGCCAGGTGAGAAACACAAGTCTGATTACTAAAATAGGGCTGGTTATCAATACAGATTTCCCCATTCAATTTGATTCAGAAACATTTTGTGTATAATTAGTTACACTGTCAATTTTGCTTACATATGACAGTAACTTGTTTCTCAATACCAATTGCGATACAGTCACAAAACACTACCTCATTTGAGTAAACATTGTTTCAAGTTTTCAAGCAATTATTAAAAAAATGTAAACAGTCAGTAATAAATTAAGAGCAAGGAAACAAATTAGGCTACAAGCAAAATAACAAATAAAAAAAAAACAAAGTTTGAAAATTACTGGCTGTCACTTTAATTTACGTTACACTAATAATTGTTAAAGCTCGTGAAGTAATCCAGCCAAGAGTGGTGGTTTTCTTGTGAAAAGTAAGCTGCTTTTTAAGAAGTATTTTACTATTTTACCATTTATGAAATATTTAAATGTTTGAAGGTCCATTTTGATTTTTTTTTTTCCTTCAGATTATTCTAAACTAAATATAATGCATATATAACAGTAACATTTCTTGGGTTATTTTGAGCGATTCAATTAGTTGTCAGATTTATCCAGTCAGTTCTGACTGATTCATTATCTTGTTAATTCACTAACAAGAACAGATAATCAATAAAGAGTCATTGATTCAGGAATCAGACACTGGTAGTACTGTAGTTGTTGATTCTCTAATAACAACTGGCTCAAAAATTCACTCCAAATCAGCTCTTTTGTACCACTATTAAATTTCACTTCAGACCTAACTGACTGTTTATGTTTATACCTCAACAAGTCGAGCATTTCCATGGAATTTAAGTGCGTTTAACCATTTAGGTGGGTATCTGTAAGTGCACAAGCACATAAAGCATGCAAACATGAAGCATGTGCACATGCTGTTAACCGCCAGTCAGTCAGTCAAACCAAAATGAACCTCAATATACTTCCGAAGTTCTTATTCATTCATCGTTCAGAGGTAAAAAGTAGTTCAAATCAGCTGAGCAACAGTATACTGTTTCCGAACATTCTGATACTTGTCACACCATTGTGGGAGGCGTTTAGAAGTACATTTAAATACGAGGATGCGTAAAACCATAACTAATGTGGCATTAAAATGTGTTAATGACTTTGACGCATTCTACAAGTAGAATTCACAGGCGGTCAGTAAAAGCTGTTTTAACCACTCGATGAAGTAAAATAAATATATATATGCAGTAGAACATGTTTAATTTGTCTTGTTTGCATTTTGAATTCATGGCAGCAAATGCGCTCCGTTATTGTAATTTATGATGACACTGAAATACTGCTGCAAAAAGTAGAGCTGCACGATTCTGGATAAATTGAGAATCACATTTTTTTTTTTTTTTTTTTTACTTAGAATAAAAAGCACTATTCTCTCACGATTTTTAAGAAAAATACTTATTTCAGTGATTTACAAAACCTGGACATAAGGCCTATTAAACAAAGTAACAATTTATTAGAGGTTCTGACAAAATGTTCTCTGCTTCAATCTATGCAAAAATGCAATAAAGTTGTAACTCAAATATATAAATTGAAAAAGTCCACAAAAAGGCACAACGAATACATTAGAAACCAAACAGCAACCTTGTGATTATTGCAAATAAAAGAAAAAAAAACAAATCATGTTACTCACGTGCCAAGTAAAAAGCAAAACGAATAGAAAATAGCTTCATTAACAGTTCCATGTTAAATTGGTATTGCACTTGTAAGCAAATATGCAATAAGTTATTTTACAAGGTGTTTATTTTTTATGAATATTAACAATTTAAAAGAAGTCCTTCAGTTTCTCTTGTAAAACTTGCTTCAAGCTTGTAAAGGAATTATTCAAGAGCCAGTAATTAAATAGAGAACAGAGTAAACTGTGCTTTAAGTTTAGCAAAAGTAGCAATTAAATATACAAAAAAATTGTAATAAAACATTAAAAAAGGTAAATTAATGCAAAACTAAACAATTAATGTAGATCTATGACACAGTAAAGTGTGTCGAGTACTTAAGTAATGATTTGATACAGTAAGAATGCCTATAAAAGACAGCATGCAGCTTATACACATTTAGACATCGCACAAATCAAAAATTTTGAAGAATTTGTCCGGTCAGCTTGTACATTTATAGCAGTTTGCTTTAATATCTCTTCAAGACAGCGAAGATTTAATCCCATCTGTTTATACTGGTAATTCATTAACAGCGGTTTACATTAATATCACCAAAAGAGGTGTATTTTGATTAAAAATAGCACAGTCTCCTGCAGGAGCACTGCATTCATCACAAGACACAACTGCATGGGCAGACACACGCATGCAAGCGTTTGAAAGCATCCAGCTGTGATCACAGCACACGGGTAGTGAATTTAGTCAGAACTTGGTTACGGCGGTATTTTTGTAGCAATGGTGGCTATTAAAATATTAAACTGAACAGATATTATGTCACACTCTTAGCTAATCATGGCTTTACCCTGCAGTTTGCAAAGCACTGTGCTGGACAAAAGTCTTTGGCCGTTGCGTTTTAGTTTATTCAGCATCTTGTGCAGGAGCACTGAGGTTTGTAGATGCCATATACAGGTGTATCAACATTTAAAAACACGTTGTGAAGTGAATTTTGGATTTAAATTTGATCGCCTTACAAATGCATGCCGCTTGAACATTAATATACATTGCAGAATCGGTGTCATTTAGAAATTAGATTGCGTGTGTGTCTGAATCGAGATTGTGACCTTTTAACGATTACTTATGCAGCTCAACTGAAAAGATCTGTGCATAAAAGTGTTAATGTGTGAAACAAAGACAAAATAATGATTATAGGCTTACTTGGGCAGATTTGTGAATGAATTTCCCTGCAGATGGCACATGAGTTATGCCATTGTCTGAACCTTGGATTTAGAATGGACCACACCGAACCTCACAGAAATTACCGGCCAGGTTGAACTGCGTTTCACATACGTGATCTCTGCCTGAGGTGAGATCACTGAGGTGATGCAGGCAGAGATCACGTATGTGAAACGCAGTTCAACCTGGCCGGTAATTTCTGTGAGGTTCGGTGTGGTCCATTGGACTGAGGTGATGCAGGCAGAGATCACATATGTGAAACCACGTAGTCCATTGCATGATGGACTACGATCTTGAAATGGAATGCATAGACTAACAATTGCCAACAAAAGCCTTTGTAACATCACTCAAATAACAAAGGACAATTGCATCTAGGCTATGTGAACTACTGCAGTTAATCCAGGATGGACTTCAAAAGACATTAATCTTACAGTTCAAACAAAATCGATGTTTTAACACTGACCCTTAACACTTACTTAATTTATAATTTTAAACCATGACTTTAACTATACATAAGTAATATTTACATTATATTCATGATGTTAGCCAGAGGGGAACTGGACCCCACAGTGAGTCTGGTTTCTCCAAAGGTTATTTTTCTCCATTAAATCAACATCTTATGGAGTTTTGTGTTCCTTGCCACAGTCACTTTCAGCTTGCTCACTGGGGTTTTCAATAGAATTATTTTTTAATTACTTATTTTTAAACAATCTATTAACAATCGTATTTTATCCAATTACACAATGATGATTCTTCAACATTATAGACATTATAGTTTTATCGTCTGTTAATGCCTGATCTTCTGTTAAACTGCTTTGAAACAATGTGTGTTGTGAAAGGGGCTATACAAATAAAATTGACTTGAGTGAATGGGCACTTGAGTATTTAATTCCTTTTGTAGACCAATTTAAAAAAAAAAAAAACATTTCCATGACATGGTCTAGGAAATTCTCTCTACATGAACAATCGTACAGATGTAGGTAAATTTGCACCAGCTCGCAAATAACTCAAGCCGGTGTTCTTGTTGACTGACTGAACAAGGTAGGTGGAGCTCCAGGTCACGCCTACCTTTGACATTGATCAATGTCAGTAAGATTTTAAAGTTTTCCTAAAAGTTCGCCCAGAATTGCGGTTACGAACCACTGAAACAACATCTTTTTGGCCAGATTTTGTTCTAAATGGCTTCACTCCCGTTCATTCTTCGATTTCATATGAAGTATATTTGGGCCTTAATGTGTAAAAGACTGATCTTTCGATATTAAGGATTGATATCGATATTGATGCTGACTACGACCACTGGAGTCGCGAGTTCGAATCCAGGGTGTGCTGAAATTGGCCCGGTTGCTTGAGAGGGTAGAGTCACATGGAATAACCTCCTCGTGATCGTGTTTAGTGGTTCTCGATCTCAATGGAGCATATGCCAAGTAGTGCGTGGATCGCGAAGAGTAGCATGAGCCTCTACATGCTGGGTCTCCGCAGTGTCATGCACAACGAGCCACGTGATGAGATGCATGGATTGACTGTCTCAGAAGCGGCACGCCACCACGAGGACCTACTAAGTAGTGGGAATTGGGTATTCCAAATTGGAAGAAAAAGGGGATCAAATGCATTTATTTTTTTAAATCTGGAAAGTTCAAACGAAGACCGTGATTAATCAGAAAATCTAGTTTTTGCCTACATAAAGAAATAGCACATCTCAAGCCGCATGATTTTGTGTCATTCATGTCCATAGTATAAATGGTGTTCTATCATTTTAAAAACTAAGAAATTGATCAAAGCATTCTAAATCAGTGGATTCGTTATTTGCATGATGAACCACAATCTTGTGTAATTTATTTTGGTTATGAATCTTTAGCAATGGTTCTAACCTTTTTGAAGTTTCCAAACATCTGCAACAGAGCCACTGTATAAATAGTGCAACTGAGATTTTCTGGACCTCTCCCTACCTAGTCCTAAAGTGCAAACATAGCACAACTACCATACATGTCAGAAGCTATTTTAAGGAGACTACAAAAGCTAACAATCCAAGAGGGAAAAGTATACCCAAAACAAACAGTGGCTCCTAACATGAGAACATGATTCAAATGGAAGCAAGCAGGAGCCAAAGGCAAATGTACAAAACAGCATAGGAGAGGCTCTGCCCCTGAGTTAAAGACCATTGTAGCCTGAAATGTTTCAGGCCGCTAACCCAACCCGCAAAAACACACATGACTTGATCTCTCATGCCACACCATGGAGTGTGTGTGTTTGAGTGTGAAAGAGAGAGGAAATGTATGCAGCTGTCTGCCCAGTAGTGAACAAAACAAAAGGAAATATGTCCACTACAGAAAATTGGTAAAGAGAGGGACAGAGGGGTGTGCTGGTGACTTTGGTTGAGGGGGGAATAGTGGGTGTGATAATTGCATTGTCCTTGAAAGCACACAAACAGCAGTAAGTTTCATCTATGACCGAAACAGTTTTCAACCGCTCTTCGACTTCCCTACCCATAAAGCAAACAGACTTTCGTAGAGTGTGTAAATGATGACTTATTCAGCTTTCAGACGGTTGTTTCACATTTAGGTATGAATCATCTAGACAAGACTCACTAATTAAGACAAAGCCTTGTGAAGTCTAATACACGTTTCCTAGTCATTTAAACTACGAACTTAGAAGGGAGGGGCTTACCTTGATTAAACCCTTTTACTGCAAAATTTGGGCACCATACATGTGCATGACTTTGGATAAGGGAGATTTCTTGGAAAAATTCAGGTTACAGCAGCAAACAATTTCTGCCATTTTCTGTGATTATTCAAAACATTAACTTTTCAAAGCCTGCATCTCACTAGCTGATTTTATCCCAAAAAAAGTTTGGTGTTAGCTTCATTAACATAATTACCTGCCAGGCAGAGGAAGACAATAGGGACTCCCTGCCAAGTTAATGGCTTGAAGAACTCAAATGCACATCTGGCTTACTTGAAATTATCACTGGCTGTGGGTAGGGTGGGTACACGTCACCAAGGCAGTGACCAATGAGTGCAGGTCATGTATAAGAGGTTTTTTTTCCCCCGAAGGATGGTTGACATTTTTTTCTGCAGAAAAAGCATGACATCTGGAAAGTGCTTGTGGACGGTTAATTTGAAGAAACGGGTTGCTCTTTGGGGTCAACAAGTATGTTTAAATGACATCTTATACATGTCATATAGTGACAGACAGATCATTAAAAGAAAACCATTTCTACTGCCTAGATCTTTGCACAGTGTGACAATAAATGTGTAGAACCCTTTTTATTTAGTTTTGGGTCTAATATTATTTTATATAACAAATGTAAGCTTTATTTTTCTATACAGCTATATTGCAGTCTACATTTACATAACCATGTATAAATACGCAAACCTTATGCCCAGTTTACACCACCAGCGACTTTGTAGTCTGGTGTCGTTACAATCTACCATCTGTGTCGCTGGTGGGTGTTCCTACTGTTTGTTGCTGTAACGTTATTAGGAGGTCTGCATGTCTGGCCATAGCTTTTGAAATATGATCACGGATGAGACAGGTAAAATTAAGATATCATAACTTGACAAGGAATCAGTTCTCATCTCTATACATTCTGCTTTTGTACATTTATTCGGTTTTATAAAACGTGCAGCAATGCTCATTGCATTAAATCATTAACAAGACGATCAATCCATCATAAATGAAAGTCACTAAGAATGCAGACAGTTTCTGACATGCTTTTCAACGCATCATTGTTTTATTATATCCATGCATGTGGTTACAGACCAACGTTATAGAACATTAAAAATCCCTCACGATGCTGAAACTTCTCCATCTTGCCTGCATTAATTTCTAGTCTGCCAGGAGTCAGATGACGTGAGCGCCTCTGTCTTCACTCTCGTTGGTAGTCGCTTGCGAATGTCACTCGTCATTTGCATAAAGTTAAAATTCTCAACTTTGTCTTGTTGCTCTCCACGGAGATCTCTGTTGGCCGTGGCAGCTCATGTAGCCGGAAGTTATGCTCTCATTGAAAATTAATGCGATCATGTCGTTGTCTCACACAATGCCACTGGTGGTGTGAACGGTACATTACAAATTTATACTTTTGTTTTATTTTAGTTAATGGTACTTTAATACACTTTTGAACAGATAACTTTCTACCGAATTACACACATTTGTTGCTCAGCTATTGCACAGTGTGACAATAAACGTATGAAAGAAAAGGATGCCATTTCATTTTGCTATGCCTTCTCAATAGAACATGTATTTAACAAACAACCTAACATAGCAGATGCTGCAGACTCTATGGAATAGTATTGAAAAATATCTGTACATTCAAAAGCTTCAGGTTGATTGGCTGCGAAAATGGGGCGTGACAGTGAAGTGCTGAGAAAAGTCAAAAGGCAGTCAATAAGTTTGACATCTTCCCTCCATTTTAAACCGGTAAGTGTGACAGGCTTACCAACTAATACAGTTGCCATGGTGTTACTCTGCATAAGGGACAACACCGATCCTCCAACAAGTTTCACAGTGGGTGCGAGACACTGTGGCATGCAGGCCTCTCCAGGTCTTCGTCTAACCATTAGACAACCAGGTGGAGGATTGGTGATGATCTGGATGTGCTTCAGCAAGGCTGGAATCAGGCAGATTTGTCTTTGTGAAGGACCCATGAATCTAGCCATGTACAAGGTTATCCAAGAAAAATTGAATAACCACCAGAGGGAAGCAAGAAAACCACTGGATCAAGAACCAGTCATGGCCAGCCCAATCTCCAGATCTAAACCCTATTGACAACCTCTGGAATGTTATCAAGAGAAAGATGGATGGCCACAAGCCATCAAAGCCAAGCTGCTTACATTTTTGTGCCAGGGGTGGCATAAAGTCACCCAACAGCAATGTGAAAGACTGGTGGAGAGCATGTCAAGACACATGAAACCTGTGATTGAAAATCAGGTTTATTCCACCAAATATTGATTTCCGAACTCTTCCCAAATATAAAACATTAGCATTGTGAAATAAAATCATAATTTTGAACATTAACTTGTTTTCTTTGCATTATTCAAGGTCTGAAAACACTGCATCTTTTTTATTTTGACCAGTTATCATTTTCTGCAAATAAATGCTCTAAATTATTATTTTTATTTGGAATTTGTGAGAAATGTTGTAGGTACTTTATAGAATAAAACAAAAATGTCAATTTTACTCAAACACAAACCTTCAAATAGTCTTTTATGAACTTAAATGGTTGTATTTAAATGGACCCTTTGGTGTATGGACACAGTTGTAGTATCTTTTGAAAGAAGAGATGGGCTTTATTTCCCAAGTTTCAAGTAATTTTTTAAAGTTAGAGAAGCTGAAGTTTATAGTAATGAAAATATTTTGTGCTGAACATGTTTTTATAAAAACAACCCAGAAATACAATGTTCTCAAAGCCAAAAGTCTAAAGAAGTTTCAATTTCAAGATGATCTAACAAAAAATGCAAGCTTTTTTCTCTGTAAAATCACTGCCGGTGTACAGAGTAAAATTAAGGCTCTGCCTTTCAAGACGAAACAAAATCTGACTGCACTACTTGGCTATTATGAATAAAACTATGCCACATTTTTAAAAATAGACTTTGGAGACAGGCTCATTTTGTTTATGAGACTCTAATATTATAATATACAGTTGATCAACATGAATGCTGCACAGATTGCATAGTTTGTTGAAGAACGATGAGGAAGGGTAATTCTTTCAGGCGAGATAATGTAAACAATGAAGAATATCAATATTTCTCAGATTTATCTGTTTTATGGACAAAAAGTGCTATTGGATGTTTTTCAGTGAACACTTGTGATGGACAATTGACCCAAGTGTGGCAAACTGGATTCATCTGGCGATCGCATTTTCATAACAAAGGTATGAAGTCCCATTTTGATATTGCATGTTTTCATCTGTACTCCTGGCACAAATAACTAAATTGATGTTTCTGGAGCGTTGCTATCGTGAAACAGAGATAGGATGTATAATTTGTTAATATTAAGTACATTTATAGACAGTATATTATATATTAAATGTAAGCAGAGTGACAGGTTAAATCTACATTAAACAAATAAAGACATATACACACACACACACACACACACACACACACACACACACACACACTTTAAGGCAGAAATGCATCACAGTATGTGAAATTGATCCATTCTTTCATCCAACCACTGAATTGCACAGCCATGATGCCAAATCACATCCATCCATGATGCCTTCAGAATTGATGTTACAAAAACAGTGGATTTAGACATGCCTTGTTGGCATCTTAACTCCTTATACTCTGCATTTTTCAGGGTTTTGGGCACAGCTTGTGTTACAAATAGACCTCCGGAGGACACCACCAGCTGTGAGAGTTCTCTTCTAAGGAAAAAACTGTCGTGGGATGACTCTCTAAATAGGTCTGACCTAGAACACCCAGAAACTTAGGCAAAAATCACATAAAATATGATTTAACAACACGGGTCCATTATATCTGCAAAGTTTAGCTTGCTGAACAGACAGTACACTGACTCAGACATCTGGTCAAATGCCAGTCCATATTAAGAATCTATGATACGTCATGCAATGAAACCTGCTGTGACTGCCCTGAGCATTGGCAGAAATACAGAGAAAATGCCCTATGTGACATCATTAATGCATCACCAAGGATATTTGACATCATTATCACCAAAGAGCTTTCCTTTATAAATCAAAGGTAGGATTGGGAGTACTAGACATTAGCCACACTAGGCCAGAGTAATTCAATTTGTCAGGTGCTTAATCAATTGTGTCCACTAATGGGATAGCAGAAGTATTAGACTGCAAAGTCACTAAGCATCCAAACTCTAACCACCTAGTGCTAACACTTGCACCGATAGATGGACAGATCACCAGAGCAGGATGTGGCACAAGTAAATAAAGCCTGCTATATAACAGACTGCAGCAGGCGGCCTAATATGATCATCAAATGCATGTGGGAGGCAATTCAGACAACAGCTGCTGACTTCTGCTCCAAATATGTTGATTAGAGGAAAAACATTAAGGGGACCATAATGTACTTTATAAGGAGAGATTCAAACTTAAAACAGGTTTATGAGGAGGACAACATTTACAGTATTTGAAACATGTTCATTGAATTTGTAGTAACATTTTGACACACATCACACATGTCTCCCTGTTCATGCTGACGCAGGCAACCCAAGTGTGAAGAGCTACACCATCAGCATTGGCCTGCCTCCAAACTAATGCTCAGTGAACTTTGGTACACACTCAGATAGGCTGTTAAAATTGAAATTCAAAATTGGAATTGGTCCATTTATCGTATACAAGATAAAAATGCACATTCAAATTATGGATAGGATGATGATCTGATGACGACTTGCATTCTTAGGCTAAAACAGACAAAGCACAACCAATAAAACAGAAAGCGGGATACTTGAAACAAGTTTTAAAGGTTGAATTTCCTTTTAAATTGACAGAATCTAAAAAAATCTATACTGCAAGAGACGCTCGAAAAACAGCAATACACCACACAACTGTAAAAGTAGGGCTGGGCGATATGGCAAAAAATATTACCACAATATTCTTTTCCATATCATTCGATATGGATATTTATCACGATATTTGCAAATTGTTTTGAATTTCCAAAAAAGAAAACTAAATCCTGAACAGTCTAAACATTCTTTACAAAACTGGGTTGCGGGCCCAGACACAGCCAATGCAGTGGTGTCTGAGGGATCTTCTATGAAAATATACAAATATTTTCTAGAGTTTATCAATTGAGTGCAGTTGGATATGAATGTTATAAGATTATCTGTTCATTTAGAATCATTCATTCATTCATTCATACATACATTTTCTTTTATTACATTAAAATTATTTTCATCTTTCTTTACATACAGATATGCAAGTATGGGGGCATAGAAGCCCTTGTGACTGAGGAATGATACTGTATGGGGGTTCAGGTGTACCTCCAGAAAAACTTTTGAAAATGTAAAATGGTCTGAATGGACCATTTTTCAATTTTAATTAAAGTGAGAAAGACTAGGCTACAAACTAGTAAGTGTTTTGTCTTTCATCCTTGTCAGAGATGATGAAATCTGAACATTATCACAAAATTAGAACAGAAATCAATTTGTTTATTATTAAAGGCTTGGAACATGCTGATTAATAAAACTAAATTTAGAAAGAAAAAACGTTATGGTCTAAAGGCTCTCTGGAAGCGGGTGCAGACCGGGACAGTGCATCATTGAAGCGTGTTTCAGTGCTAGAGAAATATATTCAAGAATACAACGCAGAAGGATCAGATATGATGTAACCAGCACTGTTGTTTTGTCTCGCTGCTCACTAGAGACAATGAGAGGGTGTAACTATCGGCATGTCTTGCAGTCAAGATGGAATCAATCTGGTGTCCGGATCTGGAACGCGGTGCAATAGCAACTTAATACAGTCTAAGGGTGTGTTTCCACTGACGCGGAAGAAATCTGCACAAACCCCTCCCAACGCTAGGGAAATGCTTGCCCCGTGCTGCTGTCAATTTTACAATTCACATCGCGAGCTTAAGACTCATGTCTAGCAACACGCATTTGTAGATGTAAAACACAGGCTGAATATATCGAAAAGCTCATCATCGATATCATGGAGTTTATTGCGATAAATACTGATATCATCGCCCAGCTCTATGTAAAAGACATCTGTCTAGCGCATGAATACATAGAAAAAGAAGGATGCTCTGAGAGAATGACCACAAGAGGTGCAGCATTTTGGCAGTTGCTTTTCGCTGCATAAGCATTTAATATGTTCATACAACTGTATTATTTTAAAACATTGTGGTATAGGCAACACTAAGTTAAAATAAAACTGTCTATTGAAGTATTTCTTTTCACCTTTATACCTAATATTTGATATGTAACTGGCTAAATCATTTTACTATCATTTTATGCATATTTGATAACAGTCAAATATATTCTTTGACATAAAAAATTGCTAATTAGTTTATATTGATTTGTTGTGCCCGCTTGTGAACGTAGGAGACAATAGCTGGGTTTTTATCCAACAAATTTTATATACATTTTAAAATTGTGCATAAGAATTCTGAATGGAAACACTTGGCATGCAAATAAACTCAATTATTTTTAAATTGAATGCGCTAGGTGGAGCATTTTCTAGAATTTAGCATTAGTGAAAATGTGCATTAAAGAGATGGAAACGACTTATTTCCAAAACGATGACGCATTTGTGCATGTACTAGGAGTGTATTGTGCTTGATGTGACTGGCCAAACGAAGGTCAGACCTTGGCACACATTTCTTTGAACTAAGTCCTTGACATTCAGAAATGTTAAACCTACAGCTGGTCTTTAAAGTGGGTCTTCACAATCCACCAGAACAGTTTTGAGTGTGGACACTCCAAGATATGCAGAGGCGGATGGCATGCGAGCATTGGAGCCATTTAAGCCCTCATTATATCAGATGTTATGCTTACTGCGTCTCCAGGCAGGATTTAAATGAGGTGTGATTGCTCCAATTGAACAAATAAAACTAAACCTGATGCAAGGTCATTCAGCTGCTCCGTCATGACAAGGTGGGCTAGCTCAAGATAATGCGCATGACATAACGAATGGAAAAGGAGCAACGATTGGCATTTTGTTAAATCAAATTTTTCAAAATGCACTTAAATATGAAACATTTGGATGGAAACCCAGCTAATGTCGATTTAAAAAGCAGATGTCTGGAAATGTTTTCCCCTTACCTGAAATAAAGATTTTAAAACTCAAATACAATTTCTCAGTCCTGTTGACAGTCCTAACACAGCCAACTGAACCACAATAAACTGCAAGCATTCGCCCACTATATAGTGCTATAACTGGTAGTTATTAAAGCCTTAGAGCTCCGAGGAGGCACTTATTGACCTTTCTGAATGGGAACATCAATCAAGCACTGAGCATTAGCCATTACTTCTTATTCAGGCAGCATGTAGCCACAGCACGAGAGACCCGGAAATGGGAGTGCCGGTGACGTAACTCTTTTTAAACATCAACCTCTTACTCCAGGTAAAAGGTAAAGGGGGAGGGACCTCTCGTCTTTGTAAATCCAAAGTACAAGTGAGGTAACCACTGAGGGAATGAGGTGGACGTGCTTTTTTTAATGACATCTCCGTCCTTCCGCGTTTGAAAGACACACCCTGCTGTTAACCGGTCATTACCGCGTTCAAACGATTTGGTTACTAGCCACTGAGTCGTCGTTGTGTTCAAAGACACACTCCCCTACACATTTTGGAGTCTTTCTTAACCTATTCTGGTTAGAATTTAAATTCCTCTCGGGGTGGGGGCGTTTCAAAACCGGGCTTGTGTACACACGTTATCCTTTATCAGCCCTCACATGTCACTGTAGACGAGTGTGAAAACTCCCAAACATTCCTGCTTGAGGCTTTTTTGTTTCGACCCGGAGCTAGATAAGCTTCATGAGTGACACTGACTCACGCTGTGGGTCTCAGAATATCATACACACACGGTGTACCTGCTGTTTCACATGGGTTGTGTGGAAATGAGAGTCACTGTGAAATGAGAACACACACACACACACACACACACACACACACACACACACACACCGAACCGCGCCTTTCCCTTCCCCCACATACACACACACACGGACTAAAGCACCAACTCAACAGGTTCCTAAACTTTTTTTGTATGATTATTGCATTCACCGGGAAAGCAATCTGTAATTCGCCATCTTCTGGGGGTTTCAAATCTGAGTCATACGTAAAAAAAAAGAGAACCAAAGTGACTTGAAGCACCTGTGAGGAGGATATATGTTCCGGTAAACCCAATAGTGGCGATACTATATCGGACACAAATCCCAAGCGAAAACAGTGAAACAAAAATCAAATAAAACATTTAAATGTAATTGCATACATTCAATATGCAAATCGTGGCATTTTCAATTGCATTTTAATTAAAGACACCGGAATTAGACGTCCTACAAATATCTACTAAAACACTTATATTTTTATTTATTTGCAATACATTTTCAAGAAACATTGGCGCTTCAATGATCGGGTGACTTCCGCACACTCAGGTGTGTTCCAGGGCCTTGACCTGCTTTACTTTGCTGCAGTTATTTCTACCCACTTTAAACATACATCTAGAAGTCATTCTGACAACACCTAAATATTAAACAATTATGTAGGTTACAGATGATAGAATGCAAAATTAATACAAATCCCCACTGAGACGCTATAAACTATTGGAATAGTAACATTGCATATTGTCTCATATTAGGCACTTAAACTAATCTAGATGTGCACCAGTTGTATCATTTCCAGAAATCGTGGTTTTAACAGGAGCATAATTAACACAGAATCACATATGACTCAATAATCACAAATAGAACCAATATCAAAAATAGTACCAAACCCCAGTTTAAACCAATAACTTTATCTTCTCTCCATGTCCTCGAAATCACAGGACTGCAACCTGACTGTTGGGAAAACACAGACACGCCGAAACGCAGTGCTCACAACACTTCTTTCGCTATGCATATAAATCAAGATAATAGAAACGACTATGCACAAGACTGGAAAAAACAGAGGTTTCCTTTTTTCCCAAAATGCGCCTCACGCTCGTGCCTTGACGCTTAGCACGGCGGCTAACTCCACTAACCTGCTAGCATGGAGATCTGGCTAACTTTGTTCAACGCCAAAAATGACGAGGCCAAACAGGGAAAACCGGAGGATAACAAAGAAAGCCAAGTGAGATGAGAAACAAACAGAAGAGTTACCATAGAGTCTACCTTTGTTTTTGGTTTCGTTAAAGTCCCGATGTGAGGTCGTGGCCTATCGAAACGGGCTTCTCTATGGCCAGTTTCAGATTTTCCAAGCGGTAGGAAGTGATTGTAATTCCAATCGTTTGCTGCCTCTATATTTGGGCGTTTCAGCCCCACGCTACACCAGACGCATCTGCCCTATTTTTTATGAGTTTGTATTCTACTACGTGGCCTGTAATGTGCCTTAACGATTGAAGCAAAACAAAGATGAAGCCTGAGATGAACAAATTTAAGCACTCTTTTTGAAAACCCACCAATCTATCTCGCTCTCCTTGTTCACTCCTCTCTCTGCTTGTCGTCCCACAGTCTGACCCCTCCCCTGTGAAACTGGAGTTCAGGAGCACCGCTGGGCGGGGACTGGAGACAAGCGAGTTTTCAATATTGCAGCTTTATTACATTGGGCAACAATTTTGAAAATGCTAACGGGTCGTTCACACCGAGCCCGTTATTGCGCCGCGTCTTGCTGTGTTTCGTCGTCTTCAGCGTCTCGCGCAGGAGCGTCGCGTTTTAGACGCCGTGTCAGGTAAAACGCGTTTCAAGACATGTACGTTCCTTTATCACACTTCGGGTTTTTGAACGCGGAAGTAAACGAGTGCAGGGTCAACTTCGGCAGCGGTGAATGGGAGATCACAGAAAATATTAATTTCCACTTACCCATTTGCTCCAAGAGCAAAAGAAAAAATTCACTATTACGTTTGACTGACTTTCCAGAAGAGAAAAGAAACAGAGAGCGGCGGATAAAGACAGTCGGATGGGAGAAGTTGACAAATTTACTGTCACTCTCTTCAGCTGTCATCGAAACCCCCTCGCAGCTATGGCAATTATATTTTTAAAACTAATTCCAGGTTAATATAACACAAAGCATAATGTTATACATTTATTTTAAAAAATATATAATATTAAATAAATTGTTTTACACTGCTAAATAAAGCAGAAACACGTCGTCACAGCCTGTCAAAAAGGTCTATTCTATCCACCTTTTTCCTGGGGGTCTTACTGGAGTAACGAATGTGGGTGGGACTTCCAGCGGAAGTCGTTCTATAGCATTCCCTAGCTCTGGCTGCAATCATTTTAGACCCTGTTTACAGCTGGTAATAAGACAAGTTTCGGATGATCCGATCACAAAGGTCAGCACTAAATATAGTTGTAAACGGGGTGCAAAATGTTCTGTAATTGGATCACAAAAAGCACATACAGAGGTAGTCAAAAACCACATCACATTTGGGGTTTAAAACGGCATCCTGATGCGTCGCGGACAGCAGCAAAGCACCACCTCTCATCATCAGTCAATCAACTGCTGAACAAATAGATAAACCTATATTTAGATTAAATCTCAACTGCATCTGTGAGAAACAGTGTGCCGGTTTTGTTTGCGCTTTCTTTGTCTTTATGACTTTTGTTGCAGTTTGTTATCGTTCATTAACACACTGATATAGTGACTGATGTATGTTCATATGAAATCATACACACTCTCCTCAAAATCCCAACACCACCATGAAAGAATAAATGGACGTATACCACAACAACAGTTGTGTTAACTTGACAATGGAAGTGATGCCCATTTTTCTCATTAAGCATCACGCGATGTAGGACGTAGGCGGATTCGTTGCGATGTGTGTGTTTTTTTTGTTTGTTTTTTTCAGCAAAAGTAAAGTTCAGTCTCAAAAGGCCCTAATACAGTTATTTTGGGTTGGGGTCTTTTGTAGGCGATCACTGGCCATGGAAAAAATAGGCATGTGATCAGCTAAGGACAAAAAAGTAGTAAAATCTGGAACTCCAACCTCTGGCTGGAGAGTTTTACATTTCTGCAAAGCTGGACCTTGGTGTTCCTGGAGTAATGCTGAATGGCTGACACCTGCATGGCCTTTGTGTTGTATTTCACTACTTGAAAGGATTCATACCTATCTACACTTAGGTTGGCAGATTTGGCTTGCATGACGTTGGACATTACACTGAATGCTGATTCTACCTGTGGCCCATGAACAGGGCAGAGTGCAGACAGTGCAAGCTTGTAAAGTGCTGGGTACCTCTCAGTCTTCCTCACAAGATTCCACCAAGAATCAACTTGTCCTCTGTATCTATGGGAAAAAAGTTAATTTACATGTATGACAATAGCATAATGTCATACAGAAGTTGGCATGAAACATTTGTGTCATATTCAGATAACAAGCCAAACATTTAATTTCTATTTGACTATACATGGTGTAGCTATCAAAATTACACACTTGGTGTAAAATGCATGATGTTTGTAAATAGGACCTGGCAGCCTTGACAAACACCTGTGTATTTTATGTTGAAACTCAGCTTTCTTTGTCACTAAGCTTCACAAATGGAAACATGTCTGGCAACTTTGGAAGGTAAGGTAGAATCTGATGGCTTCCCCGAGCATCTGGATCCAAGCATGACAGGGTCCTAAGAGTTGAACTGTCAAGAGGCAGTTTACCTGAAGATCACCTGAACAGCTAAAGAAGGCTTGGATTACCTTTTGAAAGTCTTTGCCACAGGGTGGTTCCTCCCTAGTTGGTCCAGGATGGATGAGGTCTCAGAGCCAACAAAAGGCTTTGAAATATGGGCCTCTTTTGACTTACTCTTTGGCCCAGAAAGATTACTCCCCTTGCTGTCAATCAGGTATTCTGGCTTGAATAAGCAGGATAAAAACTCCCTCAAGAGTCTCTCCTGTTCATCGTGGAGTTTGTGAACCTTTGGATTGAAACAGTAAAACATACTGCTTCCACAAGAGAAAGACTGCTGAATAGAAGTGAAGCTCAATGAAGGTTTTCTTGTCCTCTAGCAACACCTGTCAAAACATGGAAAAATATTTTATCACTGCAGAAATCACTGCAGCCAGCATACTGCCAACATAAAAAAGAGCTGAAATAAATGAAAGAGCTGTTTACCACTGTAACTCGAGAAGATGTCATTGTGTTAAGTGAAGTTTTAAAGTTTGTCTCTTTGGATTTACCACAAAAAATTTGCCATGCACAGAACAACACTTGTGTTTGTCTCCCACGGTTGCATTCAATGTGAAATGATGTGATGAATATTAGCGTTTGTCTGCCATGAGCCTGCGGATGTGTTGCAAGATATGTGAAGAATATGAGCTGCTGTCTGTAGGTGGTGTATTTAGACACAAGCAGGTAGGAGAAATGCATTATACTGTAATAATTGCGATCGCATGCCTGCAAAGACACAAATTAACGTCATCACAAGCGGTTCACTTCTGTGATTTGGTACGATTGTGTTCATATCAGCAGCGAAACATACTTGAGTTCACATAAACTGTACCCCAGAGCACCTTTTCAAGCAGACCCGAGTGCGGTTTGCGGGTTTGCACCCGAGTTGGAAAACAGCGTTCACATTATACAAACGAACTGAACGTCATTCGACCCCAGGTGGCACCAAATGTGCTAGCGTGAATGCACCCTTAGACCCCTCATCACAGCACAGAAGTCTATAAGAATGGACACCAGATTATCCCATGGGAGAGCCATCCTTTCAAAAAGCCTATCCAGTGCATTGAACAGAGACTCTGTTACAGATGTGAGTTCCAAAGCTGCAAGGTGTTGTACAAACATCCTCTCATGCTTCTTGACCAGTAGCTAACAAGTACACCTAATACTCATTTATTTGTCTTGCTAGTGGCCTCATCAGTGAGGGAGAAGGGGACTTTTCTTATCTCCTCAAGTATTTTATCTTGTATAGTCTTCTTCACACCATGTGTAAGATTGTAAGGTGCAGATGTCCTGTTCATTGAAAGCTCATTGTTTTCATAAACTTAAACACAAAGACACACAAACAATATACGCATGCAGGGCAGCTGCCTTTAGTTTTCTCTCTCTCGAACTGCCGCATCTCGTTGCACTTATCCCTCTCCTCGGCTGATTAGCACAATTGGGGGCCATGCGTGCGTAGTCACACCCTGGCCCTGCCCTCCTCCTAGTCAAACTCCTCCCTCCTTTGCCTCAGGCCATGGGGAGGGGGCACTGTCCTTCCTGCCCTACCTGCCGACAGTTCCCCACCTTCCACGACCTGGGAGGGAGACAAGGGGAGGGAAAAACAAAACAAAAAGAGGAGAAGGAAAGGCCAATGCGTAGCGACATTGACAGAGAGCGAGGTAAAATCGTACTAACTTATGGACGAAGCATCAAAGTAATATTTTCAATAAACTTAAACACAAAGACACACTAATGTAAACGCACGCAGGGCAGCTGCCTGTAGCTCTCTCTCAAACTGCCACATCTAGTTGCACTTATCCCTCTCCTCAGCTGATTAGCCCGATCACTGCCCGGCCCCGCCCTCCTCCTTGTCACACTCATTAATATTGAATCAAGTTCAATAATTCCTGGTGTAACTGACAGAGGAAGCGAATTCTCTGCAACAAATCAAAGTATGAGTGCCTGAATAACAGATATTGATTAAATTAATCATTCACAAAAGCAGTACTGTAAAGTGTAGTCTAGTGATCAAATTGTAAATATAAAGAAGACTAAGAAGACAAATTGTAATTTACTGTCTACATAATCTTTGTTCCCTCATAAAAAAATTATATATACTTTTATATAAAATACTATATTTGCAAAATGTACACATGGCTTCTATCCTTTTCTTTCATGTGTCTTTCCTTTAGACTTTACAAGAGCTTCATTACAAGAACTATATGACTAAGGCATTTAATTATAGTCTTTTATACTATATCTGAGCATTAATTAAAAAATGTAAATCTGTTTAAATTCAGTCTGTTTCAGTTAAGTTATCCAACTGTAACCAACTCAATGAAACATTAAGAGTTGACAGATTTTTTTTTTAAACTCACCTGATTCTGTGCAACATGGTCACAGAGGAGGAATTGATCTGGGACGTTCACTGTGTGGAGCCACGACAATAACATTATCTGTGGGTGCCATCTCAATGCGCATATTTTGCTGTTGGATCCTCCATTCATTAATGTTTCCATTGACATGGTATAAATATTGGCCTTCAACATATTTGTACCAATTTGCATGCATTGTATGGACTTACAAAGCTGAAATATTTTTCTGAAAATCTTCATTTGTGTTCAGCATATGAAAGAATTGTAATTTTTGGGTGAACTATCCCTTTAACTGACATAACGTTTCTCATGTTTCTGTAGTCAATTTTAAGAGTTGTGTTCTGTCCTGATTCTTCCTGTGGCTGCCATGAGGTGTTGGTCTTTTGGCACTTAATAATGACATCCTGTGGGCAAAAGTTCAAATCTTTTCTGCAGTTGTCTTCCATAAAATTTAAAGACAGCATTTGTCCACCTTGCACCTAATTTGCTAAAATTTTGAGCTACATACTTCAGGGTTCACATCCAGTCAATATGCTTTGTCACCTCTCTTTATGCATTAGAAATAACAGTTATTTAGCTGACTGTGATTTTTATCCAGATTGACACAGGATCAGTCATATCTGGTGGATCAGTCAAGCATTGGTCATATCTAGTCACATTCATCTGATCCTCCAGTCAATTGAGGGATATGACATAACATGGGCTGTGACGTAACATTCCTTCCCTCCCAGGGAATCGTACTAGGCTGATGTGAACTCAGTCAACTCAATTAATATTTAGAGCTAAGCACAAAGACAGTCAGGCTGGGAGTTTGAGGACCCAATTGCTTAACAGGTGAGTCAGGGTAGGGCTGGACCATTTTTACTCTCTTTTTTTGTTACTTTAGATATAGGTTTAGGTCACTCCCTTGGCCCCAGGGCACACAAAAGTGCTCTGCAGACTACAGCTATAATGTAGGGAACTCCATGATTGTCCAAGTAGTTTTGCAAATCAGTGTTAGTGAAAGGTCATCTGGCAGATTGCAAATTAAAACTAGCCTCAGCAAGTTAGGGAGTAGTTTCATTGTTCGTCGTAGCAGGCCAAAATGCACATAAACACAGCTTTAAATTAATCCATACGACTCCACTGGTTATATCCATGTCTTCAGAAGCGATATAAGTGTGGGAGAAAAACATCAATATTTAGGTCAGTTTTTGTTATAAATTATCTTCCCTGTCCAGTAGGTGGTGATATGAACAAAGAATGCAAATCACCAAAAACAAAAGAAGAAGAATGTGAATGCATAGACTGAGAGTAAAAAGGACTTATATATTTATCTGTTTCTCACCAACACCTATCATATCACTTCTGAAAATATAAATTTAACCACTGGAGTTGTATGGATAACGTCTTTGCTGCTTTTGTCTTTTTGGAGCTTCATAATTTTGGTACCCAATCACTTGCATTGTAAGGTCCTACAGAGCTGAGAAATTCTTCTAAAAATCATAATTTGTGTTCAGCAGAAGAAAGAAAGTCATACACATCTGGGATGGCATGAGGTTGAGTATATGATGAGAGAACATACATTTTTGTGTGAACTATCCCTTTAACTAGCAACTTATATTAAGTTTCCTTTTGGTTGGAATGTATTATTACATTTAGCATTTTTGATATGCTTCATAATCTGAAACAACCAAATTTCTCTAATAATCACAAGCACATCCTATGTGTGAAACCTATAATTGGCTACATCAATCAGATGGACAAACCAAAATTCCAAAATAATTTCTAATAATGGCAAACATTTACATTGATACTGCCAATTGCTCACATTATTTATACTATGTGCATTATATCTGTTTCCGTTTTGGATCCCCAAGTGGTCAGAGGCCTCTGAATACATGTCTAGTTTGGTCTGTTGTTTATTTTCTGTACCTGTTCATAGGGGCAACCACTGGAAACAAGGAAACTCTGATCAAATGGAGAAAGGGACCTGCGGAAGCTTTCATCAAGCATTATTCGTCAAACATACAAGGAAGACCTTAATCAACATGGTGGAGACCAACAGCCAGCAAAGCCCACCACAGAACTATAGATCATCCTTTACCCCTTTAGAGTGGTAGGTAACTGTTTTGGCTTCTGAATTCCAGTCACTCTCCACAACATGTATGCAAGCTCTTAAGGACACTAAGATGAACTCAAATTATACAGAACTTATGGCTCCATCTAGTGTCTACCACAGGAAATTACAGTGGGTTTTTTCACAGTCCTTTTACAGTTTTTAGCTGGTCAGTTCCTCCCAAGCTAAAATTATGTGAGCTAAAGTGTCAGCTTCTTCAGAATGTCAGACATCCAAATTATAAAGAATGTATGTTCTGATCTTGCATAGACTTTTTGGATGATAATATGAAATTATAATTGGTTGCCAAATGTGTGGAGCATTTCTCTTTAGACTATACACTCACCTAAAGGATTATTAGGAACACCTGTTCAATTTCTCATTAATGCAATTATCTAATCAACCAATCACATGGCAGTTGCTTCAATGCATTTAGGGGTGTGGTCCTGGTCAAGACAATCTCCTGAACTCCAAACTGAATGTCAGAATGGGAAAGAAAGGTGATTTAAGCAATTTTGAGCGTGGCATGGTTATTGGTGCGGGCCGGTCTGAGTATTTCACAATCTGCTCAGTTACTGGGATTTTCACGCACAACCATTTCTAGGGTTTACAAAGAATGGTGTGAAAAGGGAAACACATCCAGTATGCGGCAGTCCTGTGGGCGAAAATGCCTTGTTGATGCTAGAGGTCAGAGGAGAATGTGCCGACTGATTCAAGCTGATAGAAGAGCAACTTTGACTGAAATAACCACTCGTTACAACCGAGGTATGCAGCAAAGCATTTGTGAAGCCACAACACGCACAACTTTGAGGCAGATGGGCTACAACAGCAGAAGACCCCACCAGGTACCACTCATCTCCACTACAAATAGGAAAAAGAGGCTACAATTTGAAAGAGCTCACCAAAATTGGACAGTTGAAGACTGGAAAAATGTTGCCTGGTCTGATGAGTCTCGATTTCTGTTGAGACATTCAGATGCTAGAGTCAGAATTTGGCGTAAACAGAATGAGAACATGGATCCATCATGCCTTGTTACCACTGTGCAGGCTGGTGGTGGTGGTGTAATGGTGTGGGGGATGTTTTCTTGGCACACTTTAGGCCCCTTAGTGCCAATTGGGCATCGTTTAAATGCCACGGCCTACCTGAGCATTGTTTCTGACCATGTCCATCCCTTTATGGCCACCATGTACCCATCCTCTGATGGCTACTTCCAGCAGGATAATGCACCATGTCACAAAGCTCGAATCATTTCAAACTGGTTTCTTGAACATGACAATGAGTTCACTGTACTAAAATGGCCCCCACAGTCACCAGATCTCAACCCAATAGAGCATATTTGGGATGTGGTGGAACGGGCGCTTTGTGCCCTGGATGTGCATCCCACAAATCTCCATCAACTGCAAGATGCTATCCTATCAATATGGGCCAACATTTCTAAAGAATGCTTTCAACACCTTGTTGAATCAATGCCACGTAGAATTAAGGCAGTTCTGAAGGCGAAAGGGGGTCAAACACAGTATTAGTATGGTGTTCCTAATAATCCTTTAGGTGAGTGTATATGTAAGGGAACTTTCCCAGTATTAGTGTGTCTTGCTTTTGTACTTAGATGTCCTTATTAAAAAAAAAAAAAAAACAGTATATAATACAACCATTAAATAATATTTTTATTTTAGTATAGAATTGTTTTCCCTCATTTTTTTGCAGGCACACACAAATACATTCTAGTGTCAACCTGTATATGTATAAACAAGCGCAAAGGTATTTAAAAGAAGTGCAAATGCTCAATGTGAATCCACAAGAGGGAGCAAGATGGTCACAAGGTTTAATTATCGACTCAACTACTCAAGAGACAGATGTAGGTCTGGAATACTAAGGGGATGACATATTTTACCTTATGAGAACTCCCAAGGATAAAATCTGTGCTGTAAGTGATGTTCCAAACTACACAATTTCAAAATAACCTCTTTAAAACAGGTAGACAAGTATCTATATCCACAGTAAAACGAGTCCTATATCAACATAACCTGAAAGGCTACTTAGCGAGGAAGAAAACACTGTTACAAAACTGCCATAAAAAGACAGACAGTTTCTAGTGAACATGGGAACAAAGATCTTACTTTTTGTAGAAATATCCTCTGGTCTGATTATAACTTTTTGGCCATAATGAGCATTGTTATGTTTGGAGGAAAAAGGGTGAGACTTGCAAGCTGAAGAACACCATTCCAACCATGAAGTATGGGGGTGGCAGTGTCATGTTGTGGGGGTGCTTTGCTACAGGAGGGACTGGTGCACGTCCCAAAATAGATGGCATCATGAAGAAGGAAAATTATGTGGATATATTGAAGCAACATCTCTAGACATCAGCCAGGAATTTAAAGCTCGGTCACAAATGGGTCTTCCAAATGGACTATGACCCCAACATACCTCCAAAGTTGTGGCAAAATGGCTTGAGGGCAACAAAGTTAAGGTATTGGAGTGGCCATCACAAACCCCTGACCTCAATCTGCTAGAAAATTTTTGGGCAGAACTGAACAAGCATGTGCGAGCAAGGAGGCCTTCAAACCTGACTCAGGAATGGGCCAAAATTCCAGCAAATTATTGTGAGAAGCTTGTGGAAGGTTACCAAAAATTTTGACCCAAGTTAAACCATTTAAAAACAAATTTATTTCTAATTACAAATGTGCAGGTATGATCATTAGTGATTATGATCACTTGCTTGTGTTGAGCATATCAAATATTGATTTCACATAATACACCAAGAGGATCTGAGGAAATATTTGCATGCGTTATTTATCTATATCACATGTTGGGAATCTTTTTGACACTCATAGATCGACTATAAATACTGTCTATAATGGTGCCTTTGACTCTTCATCAGTCATCTTTCTGATTATTAAGGTAAGAGGCATTTTTAGTGAGTTACGCACTACTACTATTTTAATTTTGAGCATTAGAAATATAGTGTTTTTTCTGATACAAGCATGAAAAACACAGCATTCTAAATCTTTCACAGTATTTTTGAACAGTGCTTATCACCTGAAATGCAAGATACATAACAACTTTACATAACCATTTTTAAAGGTGCTTAATGAGAGTGGAGTCTCTCTCTGCTCCTCATTCCTCTTCTTCTCGGCCTGTAACCTCCTTCATCTCCTCCGAATTCTTTTCCTCTTGCCAAAATCACACATTCCCTATCCTATCCCAAAGAACTACAAATATGGGTGAGTGAAACAATGTATAAACATATATATTAAAAATAATTATTTTGTATTATATGTGATGGAGAAATGCTAAATAAACCCATGAATTAAAAAAAAAAAAAAATTAATAGATAAATAGTGCATCCAGACCAGTACTGTAAATATAGTCTTAAAGGAATAGTTGACCCAAAAATATATAAATCGTGTCTTCATTTGCTTACCTTCATGTTGTTCCAAACCTATGACTTTATTTCTTCTATAGAAATGATTAATTAGAAAATGAAAAATTACTAAAAATCACCATGAAAGTAGTCCATACAGCTTATATTCCATGTTTTCTGAGCCCATATGATACTCTTAAAAAAATAGTAACCTGAAATTTTTACCTTTAGGAGGATTTCTGCCTAATCAAACTATTAAAACAATTAAAAATACATGTTTTTTGGCGTTACCTAATGTATTCAGGTTGATTCAAACATACAGTAATATTTTTTAATTTAATCAAACTTGTGAATTTAGATATAACCACATGTAGCAAACAGTTTTTCTTTTTAGTCATAATTCACTGGAAATCCCCTTCGCAGTAGCTCTCAAATCTCATGGCTTTCAATAATTCAGACTTGGCCCATCAAGATGTGCCGTGCAGGGTTTGACATCTGAAGAAAATATACTTTTTGCACGAAACCTGCAGTAGGAGCTATTTCTACCTGATCTAACCCTAACAATTATTTTTATTGTTGTAACTTGTAACCTTATATATTTAGGTTGATTCAGTGATGTAAAATAATATTTATGACTATGACTTGTATGAAGCCAGTTAATTTAGATGGTACCACATGAAGCAAACTTTTTAGGTTTATATTTTTTTTAGTATAATACAGTTAGGAATGACATGTGAGTACACATATTCTATAGCCAAACTATTCCTTTTTTCTAACTACTATATATATATATATATATATATATATATATAATTTGTAGTCTTACCTATAATAACCCAAACACTAATCATTCCTCTATACAGGATGAGCTGTGCAAAATCAAACAGCTTCAATGTTGAAGAATACGAGGCAAAGAGAGAACAGAGTATGAACAATGGCAGTGGTGTAGATAATGAGCCACTGGTGACAGCAGACTCACTATAGCTCCCAGACAACACTGAGAAAGGTTCTGCTTGCTTTACAAAATTATGATGAAGGATGATACTGAAACTTTTCCTTTAAAATGGATTACATAGAAATTAAAGTGCCGATTAAAGGGGCAGTTCACTCAAAAATGAAAATTCTCTCATCATTTACTCACCCTCATGTCATCCCAGATGTGTATAACTTTCTTTCTTCTGCTGAACCCAAACAAAGAATATCTCAGCTCTGTAGGACCACACAATGCAATGCAAGTGAATGGTGGCAAACTGCAATATAAGAGGTGTGGGTGAGAAACAGATACATATTTACGTCCTTTTTTACTATAAATAAATAAATCTACAAATCTACTATAAATCTTCTTTTGTTTTTGCCAATTCTCATTCTTAGTGCATATTGCCATCTACTGGGCAAGGAGTTAAATTTATAGTAACAATAAGGATTTAACCACTATTTTATGGATTACTGTTATGCTGCTTTTATGTCCTTTTCTGAGCTTAACATTTTTGGCCACCATTCACTTTCATTGTATGGACCTACAGAGCTGAGATAGTCTTCGAACAAACTTAATTTGTGTTCTGCAGAGGAAAGAAAGTCATACACATCTGGGATGGCATGAGGGTGAGTAAATGTTGAGGGAATTTAAATTGTGGTGAACTATCTCTTTAACTGACATCAATTTCTCATGTGTCTGTAGCCAGTTCCAAGAGCTGTGTTTTGTCCTGGTTCTTCCTGTGGCACCTGATATGGCTGTCAGTCATGCAGTTGCATCATTATTTCTTCACTGGAACTCTGAATCCAGTGCTCAACAGACTGGCCATCCAAGACCCAGTCATTGGTAACAGTAATACAAAGGAACAATGTTAATGAGGTAATACGGAGGATGTAGGATAGATTTTTGTCTGTGTAGCAACTTCCTGTCTGCATGTCCTTCTGAAGGATCACAACATTAGGAGAGAGTAGCTAATTTATTTTAACAGATTGAGCGATTTTAGATGTTTTATAATCCTTTCAATGTAATGAATTCTATGCGGAGGCTGTTAGTTTGAAGGATGGGGGAGTTAAAACAATATTAGACCAGATAGCATTTATAGTTTAAACATACTCATATTTAAACCAATGAAATTCAAGGGATTTCATGGAATGATTATGAATAACTATCTAAGCTTTCGCTTTTTTAAGTTTCAACTGGCAAAGGGAATTCACAAACTTTCTTTTACCTCTGTGATTTAGAGATAAACTCAGTTCCTAGTCAGCAATTTAATTTCACTATTTATTGTTTATTTACAGACGTTATGAATGAAATACAATAAAAATATATTTGGAGTTCACTGTAGTTGGAATAAACATATTGATATATCAAAACAAAAAAAAAACTATTGGTTTACACATACAAATCAAGAAACATATGTTATGGGGAGATTACATACTGTAAGTGTCAAAGACACAGGTCCTTACAAGGAATCTTGCAGGCAATTGTGTTCAATATTTCCAGACTCTTCCGGAGATGATTTACGTCCGGTTTTGCATGAGGATGAATACTTAAATACCTGCCTCCACAAGGAAACAGTCCTAACAACGTTATAGTCCCACAAGTCAATGGTCTACTGTCCAAAACACATACAGTATAATACTGATAAATTATATCCATTGCATTGTCAGTCCACAATGACCATGCACATCTCTTTTTGGTAGTGAAAGTCCAATCAGTGTGTTTAGACACTGATTGAGAAGTATTTATCAAGTAGTAGGTTATAGCATGTATAAACAATTTTATTGAATTGGCTATGGTTTGTACCATTCAAACTTTGAACACATGTGTAAACATTAGAAAAGTTAAAGGTTGGTTTTGTTTGATTTAATCTCTTTTCAGGACATCGTATAGCTTAAAGTAATTTCCGTTTCAGAACAAAAAATAAATAAATGATGGATGTATAGAACACCGTTTCCCTCTTTGTCATTAAACCAAGTAAATATGTGAAATAAAGGTGTTTGGATGAAGAAACAGCATGGTAGTTGTGTAACGCATACTACTACACTCTTCACATTAGGAAACAAACCGTTTGTTCTTTTACTTTTTCATATATTGTCAAAGTCAGCGAGACATCATTCGCACAAACTCTGTGAAGGGAAATGTGAAAAAATAGATTAAGCTTTGCATGTTTATAAATGACATATACAGAAGCAGAATTCTTTGCACTTTATGTTAATGGAAAAAATAGAGACTCAATCCAAAATGTAGATTTTTTTATATGACTTATAAAAAAATACACCTTTACAAAAAGTACATTATATCTTTGACAGAACATCCTCTTATAACTGTTGTTATCTACTGAATTGTCCTGTGGGCAATACAGTATATGTTTAAAAAGCTATATAAAATATATATATATATATATATACACACAAAACAGATTACTCATCCATAAGCATCTGATTCATTTAAGGCTATAATAATAATGATACAAATATAATCATTATATATATATATATATATATATATATATATATATATATATATATATATATATATATCTCAATCAAAATATATATTGATCAAAAGACACAAAACCCTACAAAGATATCTGTGGTAATCATATAGCTAATTATTAACCCTAGAATGCATATGTGGGTTAAAAACCCACCTGACCGTCTACTTTTGAACAATAATTTTTTTTTTTTACATGAAGTGGTCTTCTGATCCACCACTGTATATGTGGGTCGTATATGACCCATGTGTTTCCTATGGTATTCAATGCATTTAACACTGGTATTATTAAGTTTCCATTTGTTATGTAATTAAACATATGCTAACTACCAAATTCATATTTGTGTGTTGTATGCAGGTAAAGTAAACTCTCATTAAGTTGATGCTTTTATCCATTCATTAAACCCAGTCATGGAGCAACCTTTGTTCGGAACACACAATTGTAATGGCTCCTGGACCAAATCTTAGTGTGTTTGAACACCACTTCGAACAACATATATTGCTACATAGAGTAATATAGCAATGTCGGATCAAACAGCAATAGAGTACTTAAGGTTGTCTTTTTACAAATTTATAACTAAATGTTTTTTGAAAAAAATAAAAAGTTGATTCTTGTTCACTGTACTTAAATATATGAGTTTGTATGGGTAGAATTGTAAAGACATTTTATATGTGTAATACAGCCTTTTTTACACTGTCACCCAAAACTCAATGTGTCTGAAGCTCTTCAGGATTAAATAAAAAATATGACAACCATTAAGAAATGTAAATAATTCCTTTAATAGTAGTTTAATGAAGAACGAGGATCAGCCCCTTTTTCGGGGTTAAGTTTGCATATGCGTTCTAGGGTTACATACTATGCAACTCTCCACAAATTTTCCTGTGTTCAATAAAGAGGGAAATTCTCACCTTCAAAGTCAACCTGCCCATCTCCATTGAGGTCAACATCCCTGAGTATCTCATCAATTTCTCTGTGGTTGAGCTGCTCTCCCATCAGCTTCTTCAAGGCTTCCCTCAGTTCAGCCAGACTGATCTGACCATCACCATTAGAGTCAAACTGAGAGAGAGAGAGAGAGAGAGAGAGAGAGAGAGAGAGGGAATTCAGTTAAAACTGATGAAATCAAAAAAAATAAATACAGTAAAACATGTGACATGTGAATAAGTATTAAATAGGTATATCATTAAATAACAGGATCGATACATGTATATATTTATCAATCCAAATATGCCAATGCATCCATAAATTAAAGGACAAGCAACATTTTATTGTGCATGACACATTTAAAGGACATAATACATTTATGGGACATAAATGATACAATAGATAATTTACAGCTATAGATGAACATTTACTATAGGTCAGCTTGAGTGTACCTTTAAAGGAACAGTTCACCCAAAATTGAAAATTCTCTCAATATTCACTTACCCTGATGCCATCCCAGATGTGTATGTCTTTATTCTTCAGCAGAACACAAATGAAGATTTTCAGAAGAAGATAAGGCACTGTCAGGTCCCTCTAATGGAAATACACAGGTGCCAGCACTTTGACGGTCCAAAAGTCATATTTAGGCAGCATAAAAGTAATCCACATGACTCCATTCAATCAATTAATGTCTTCTAAAGCAAATACATACATTTGTGTGAAAAATACATGGATAATTAAAACTTTATTATCTTTTAAAAAGCGCTTCCTTCCAGCAGCTGATGCGAGAGTTCGGCCATTTCAAACCGCATCAGAGCCCTGTATGGAAGTGCCGATTTAAAGTTAAAAACTTTTATATAAGCATATCGATTCGCTTCTGAATATATTCATTGATTTTCTGGTGTTGCATGAATTACTTTTATGCTGCATATATATGACTTTCGGACCGTCAAAGTGTTGGCACCCGTGTTGCTTCCTTTACAAGGACCTGGTAGAGCTCTATCTTCTTCTAAAAATCTCCATTTGTGTTCTGCCGAAGAAAGACAGACAAACACATCTAGGATGGCATCAGGTAAGTGAATAATGAGAGAATTTTTGGGTGAACTATTCCTTTAAGACATAAAACACACAATAATGCCTGACTAAAAAAGTGTTTAGTTATTATAAATTGGTTAATGAGTTATGTATACCATTATTTTTTTAGTAGCATAACTAACACAAACCTCTCTAAAAGCATCTCTTAGTTCCTTAACCCCGATCATGTCTGCTGTCTCAGCCAGCATCTTTGGGCCCATCAGGTCTACAAAGTCTTCAAAGTCGACTCTACCTCCACCTAGCGGGCAAACATTATTGATTGACTATCACCTTAATGTAGGAAATATCATGCATACACTTTGGATGTGTGGTTTATGTGCCTGTCCTGTTCAAATACCTGTCTCCAGTCTGCGACTAAACTTTGTAAGATGACGCAATGGTGTGACAAAGTTGCCAGACTCTCTGATTGTGCTCTGTCTTTTTTTGTTGCGTATGAGAAATATCAAATGGCAAACGTTCAAAACGAGAAAAGAAACAGCTGTACCCGGATCAGTCAGCGCGGCTCAAGTCTTAATGGACAGATCAGCGCAGAGCGGCTCAGAGACATGCATTTGACTCGTGGAACAGTCTCGAGTGCTCAGCCGTGCAGGCTATTGTAAACAGCGCTGTGAGATGTCTGGTCTTGTTCGCGGATTCGGCATTTATTATTTCCTCAAAACCTCTATGAAATCCCAGAATGTTTCGATGATTAAGCTAGTTTAAAATCGTATTAAATGGCCCAAAACATTCTAAACAGCTTTGAAAAGGAATAAAGCATATGTTTACAGAAATTGTAGCTAAGGCCTTCAATACACACATCACAGATATGTAAGGAATAATTGACGACGGACCATTGAATTGTCTAAAAAAATAATGCACACCCGATGTGGTAATGTGGTCGCGACACGCAGCGGAGTGACGTTAAACCTCGGGTATGCATTATTTTTAAACAATTTAATGGGCCGGAGTCAATAATTCCACTTATACCACGTTTAACACACCTTACGACATAGTTCAGGGTTTTATCCTCAAGACATTTTCTGTTTTTCATCCTTAAAATGCTCTTATGAGAGGAACTTTCTTTCACCACATATTCAGCGTCTTGCTTTAATACAGTCCGAGCCTTCGTTGCTAATTCGAAAAGGTCACTTCTAGAACTAGCAAGGGAGGATTGAAGGCTTGCGCTGCTTTACTGGAAGACTTACTTGAGTAATAAGGAAGTGTGTTTGTGCGTGTGTGTGAGTTAGTGTGTGAGTTTGTATTTGCGAGATTGAAAGAGAGAAACTGAGATATCAAGCTTCTGGGATTATCTTTTTTGTTGCAGCGCTCTTCAGAAGTAACATCGTTTATAAATCGCCACGGTACATGTCGCCACATTCCCATTGTAAACCTTAACTTTTTTTTGCAGGAGTGCGCTGACTTGAGGACTCTATTTTTCTCTCACTAGTATGTTTGGGCCTTAAGTTTGTGCGTTACTTGTATAATGTCAGTGTGTCCACGGGTGTGGGAGTGTGTGTGTGTGTGTGTGTGTGTGTGTGAGGGGGGCACAAGGGTATTTCCCACAGATATTTCAGATAATATAGAAACTGTTGTATTGATCAAGTGTATCTAGATTTGAAATACCTCAAGCCTTCGTTGCGAATTCGAAAAATTCACATTAGAACTAGCATCGGAGGATGCGCTGCTTGTGTGTGTGAGCGTGCGTGTGTGTGTGTGTGTGAGCATGTATGTGTGTGCATGCATGTACGCATAAATGTGTGTGAGCATGTGTGTGTGTGTGTGTTTGTGCGTGTGTGTGTGTGTATGAGCGTGTGTGAGCATGTGTGGGAGCATGTGAGACAGACCCGGCTCCAACTCTAAAATGTAAGGTGGGCCATAGGACTCGCTGGGTGGTACAAACAGTTGGAGAAGTGGGTTCATGAGACAAGTTCATGATTCGGTGTGCCAGGCCCACCCAGGTCCCCCATGTGGAGTCAGGCCTGATGTGTGATGAGGGAACACAGAAATTGAAACAAATGCAGGATATTTAGACATTTTGACGTTCTTAACCAATTTACTTTAATCAATGACTTTGTTTTAATTTGTTATTTTGTTGTGGTAGCCTGTAGTGCTCTTTGAAATAACTGAAATAATTTGGCATAGTGATATGGAACCGTTATGAGTTCAAGACTTGGGACTAATTTAACTTGGGACTAAAATCATACATTTTAGCCAACAGACTTGCTTTAAAGTATTAAAAAGAGTGTGGCAGAGTGAAAATGTGCCCTGTCACTTTAAGGATCCGCCACCAATCCCAAACCTGAGAGTACAAAATGGCTGCTCATTTGAGTGCACCAGGTGTGTGAGACAAGATGTGAAACAAGTGTGGGGTGAACAGAGTTAGAGTTAGAGTTAGAGTTAGAGTTAGAGTTAGAGTTAGAGTTAGAGTTAGAGTTAGAGTTAGTGTTAGTGCTAGTGCTAGTGCTTGCCCAGTGTACGTGTGAAATCAGGAACGCCACTGGAGTGAGAAATTAACAAAGAGGACTGCCAAAAGGTACAAACTAGTGCTTAACATTGTTTTCCTGGATACAAAGAATGGACCAAACCATTTAACAATTGACTCAATGTTTAAAATGGAGAAGTGTGAGTAGCAGAGGATTTCTGACTGGGTGAAGTGCTCTGTAGCAGAGTTAAGTTGGATACAATTGTCTGAAGTGCCAGGTGATCACCTAATGGGGCTTTTCCACTGCATGGTACAAATCGACTCCACTCTGCTCGCTTTTTGAGGGTTTTCCACTTTGGATAGTAGGGTACCTGGTACTTTTTTTAGTACCACCTGGTCGAGGTTCCAAGTGAGCCGAGCTGATACTAAATGTGGGGTTAAAACACTGCAGCTCTCTGATTGGTCAGAGAGAATTGTCACTACCAGCGTCACTGGATTTTCAACACGAGACATAACCTGCTAATTTTAAAGTTAGCTACAGTGATAGCAGTATCATTTGTTCACGTGACTTTCGAATTGTTAAAAGAAATGGCTGTGTGCAAAACCATGCTGTGGTCAATAAACGAGGTGCAGACGTTCCTCTCGTTAGTGACGAATGAAACGAAAACGTCTTTCAGGAAGTGTCTCAGCCATTAGCTTCACAGCAGAGACACAGCTACCACCGGACCTGCCAACAGTGTAGGGAAAAGTACAAAAATTACTAAAAGTGACTACAGAACCCTCAAGGAAAAGTGGAAGTGGTTTGACCAAATGGACGCAATTTAGACCGGCGATCAAAGAGTGCCCTGGACTCAGCCACGACTGGAGTCCACAATGGAGGATGGTACGTTAACTCTATACTCCGCTTGAAAGCTTCACTTTATTTAGTTGACCAGCAACTGGAAAGCTTGCTTCTAAAACAACCAGGCCAATTTAACTGTTACACTTGTTAAAATCACCATGCAACAACTGCTTTATGCAGCACAATGAGCTAGTAGCTAACAGCTAGCGGTCGTGTTATTTGTCATATTTTCTGTCACGTTTAAGATGATGTCACGGCAGTAGAGGCGGTGCAACTATGACGATCAGCCTATAATCCCACTCACGAGTAGAGCTGAGTCGAACCATACCATAAGTTTGCTGACATACTCCATACCCTCGTTTGTGACTCCCTCTGTGTTCTTGAAGCCTCAAACCACACCAAGGTAGATGTGAACTTCAGTGTTTAAATCCTTTCACATTCTTCTTTTGTTTTTGGCATTTTTTTGTGCATATTGCCACCTTCTGGGCAGGGAGGAGAATTTATAATAAAAAATACTTAAATATTGATCTGTTTCTCACCCACACCAATCATTTAGCTTTTGAAGATATGGATTTAACCACTGGAGTCATATGGATTAATTTTATATTGCCTTTATATGCTTTTTGAACCTTCAAAGTATTCATTTGTTTTGTATGGACCAACAAAGTGGAGATTTTCTTCTAAAAAAATTTGTGTTCAGCAGAAGAAAGAAAACCATACACGATACCCCATACATGGGATGGCATAAAGGTGAGTAAATTATGAGAGAATTACATTTTTTGGCGAACTCATCTCTTTAACTTCAATGATAAGATAAGGGTGTAACTCACAAATCTGCTGACTGAGTTCAATCAGCTCCATCTCTGTGGGCATGTAGCCCATCGTCCTCATACACTCTCCTAGATCCTTACAGGTAATGAAGCCATCCTTATCTTTGTCAAACTCTTTGAAGGCTTCTTTCAACTCTGAAAGCAGAGAAAGAGTGAGAGTATTCAAGAGTGTGTGAACGAGAGGTTGTTGCTCTCTGTCAGCAAAGTGTAGCGAGAGGATACTGAAGGATAAGTGTACATTGACCACTTTCTGGTCTTTAAGGGACTTGGATAAGATTATACATAGACGGGGGCTTCTAAAAGCATCTGGATGTTTTAGCCACACTTCAAAATGTGAAAATGTAATTGCATTAGATAACAAAATTTCTTACCAATGACATTCATACATTTTAAGTGTCCAAATACTATATAGAGACATTTATAGAGAGAGGTAATAGGAAAAATCCATGAGAATGGAGGGAAAGGGCTAACAGACTCCGTAGGGGAATCATTGCTTTGGTTTATGGGTTGATTCATCACTGAAAACATTTAGTGTACAAATATAAAGCATATCAGTGATGTTGGACATCTCTGTACCTTCAATTTCCTCTGGCCGTAGATCTCGGTCCTGTTGTGAGTACAGATTTTAAAGAGCCAGTCAGTGTATTAGGATGAACATATGCAGACTACCACAAATGCAAAAACACATACCTTATGCGAAAAAGAAAAATACATGATATTAGGCATGGAACATATAGATAGAGTCATGCACAAAAGTTTGCAAATACCATGCTGTTACAAATAAACAAATAAAACACAAAAATCAACCTTTTAACTTTACTAAAACATGTTCTATATGAATAAAAAGGGCTAGTTCACTCAAAATGAAAATCATTTACACACCCTCATGCCATCCCAGATGTTAATGACTTTATTTATTCTGCTGAACATTTTTAGAATAATATTTCAGCACTGCAGATCCATACAATGCTAGTAAATGATGACCAAAACTTTGAAGTTGCAAAAAGCACAAAGGCAACATAAAAGTAATCTGAACTCCAGTGGATCTTCAGAAGAGAAATAAGTGTGGGTGAGAAACTGATTAATATTCAAGTCCTTTCTTTACTATAAATCTCCACTTTCACTTCCACATTGTTTTGTTTTTGGTGATTAGCATTGTCAATGCATATCACCACCCACTGGGAAGGGAGGAGAATTTATAGTAATAAAGGACTTTAATATTGATCTGTTTCTCACCCACACCCATTACATTGCTTCTGAAGACATGGATTTACTGGAGTCATATGCGTTACTTTATTCTGCCTTTTATGTGTTTTTTTAGCTTTAAAGTTTTGGTCACCATTAACTTGCATTGTATGGACCTACAGAGCTGAAATATTCTTCTAAAAACTTATTTCGCATTCAGCAGAAGAAGGTCATACACATCTGGGATGGCATAAGGGTGTCAATGATGAGAGAATTTTTCATTTGTGTGTCAAATATCAATTTAAGACATTAAGACTCTACAGTTCTTTTATTTTGACATTTGTTAAACATGCTATAAGCAATTTCTTAATTGCAAATATAATTGGATGGTTTCAAAAAAGTTCCCCAACTCTGTCCAGTTTTTCCATGGTACTGAGATGTTTTTACTTCAGAAAAACTATTATGATTTAACTATATTTATGGGTGTGTGTATATATACAGTATATTGTGTCCATGACTGCATATTCTAAACATAAACTATGCAAACAAGAGTGTAATCAGATCTGCATTTTGATCTGTGCTGTTTGATCTCGCAAGCTCAAATGGTACGTTTACTTCACAGTACATTGTAACAGCGAGCCCTCACGCAGAGACCTGTCAGTGTCGCCCGGGGCAACAATCTGTACACTGTTGCAGTGGTCATCATGTGTGAAAACCCCTGTAAGACGAGTTTTGTATCTCACACACGCTATTAATGTGTGCATCTTTTCCCTTTTCTGAGTATCATTAATCTGAGCCACAGAGTGACTCAGGACGGTCCTGCTTGGTAATTATACCAGAAAGCATTTGTACTCCGCATGTGGATCCAGTGATACCTTGAGTGCACAAAATCAGGCATTTATATAAAAGCCCTTTTCAGATAAACCAACTTTTTGCCTAAACTGGTGGGTCTCAGGTCTGTTCTGATAGGGTCACAGACAACAGGGGAAACAATGCTAAATGCAAATAATAAAATGCAACTAGACATTTAGGATCACAAAATACATAGGGTTATGAACTTTGGTGCAAATCAATCTAGATTAGACAAATTCCAACATGGACAGTCTGAACTGCTCTCATCATCAAACACCTAGAGGAAATTATGCAAGGTAAAAACAATATGACCCAGACAATGTTAAATACAGGATCACTTACAACAAGGATCAACATGCTAACCTCAATGTGAATTGTGTGATGAATTGGCTATACAAGCATGAAACCAAATTGAAAAGACATTTAGAAACCAAATGCTCAAAACATAAAGACAATCCTGCTGAGTTTCTCAAAGGAAAGCAACGGAATTTGAACACATGTATACTGTAAACATAATCACAAACATTTTCCTACTAAGGCTTTGCCAAATTAGCAGTTTTGCATCATTGTTGGGGCTATGCAGTTCATAGTAATATTAATGAATATCTACGCTTTATTTTAAGGACATTTTTGTTCCCTTTGTATGGAAAACAATTATGGTACTTCTGTCACTTGATGTCAACCCTTACAAAAATCTGGAGTTCTGGCAAACTTGCCACAAACTTGTCACAAATTTGCCACACATTATTTTCAAATGAGCTTGTGGTTCATCGTAAATGTTTGCCAGCAGTTTACAGCTCTTCACCAGTAGTGGTAAACCTGCAGAAAACCTTTGGCACCAAAGTTCATAACCCTAAGTATTTTGTGATCCTAAATGTCAGCAAAAGATTTTTGCGTGTATAAATAATCAGTCAGGAATTTGTGGCAAGTTTACAGCAAATTTGCCATGAACTCTGATTTCTTACAAACCCTATACTCCATCTCCCGAATAACTGACAAACGGCATCCCCATCAGACATTTTGCCATTAATTAAAATGTGCTTACCTTTCACTGTTGCGCTGCTAAAAAAACGTGTTGTGCTCTCAATCTCCTTGACATGAGTGCTGGTTCCATGAAAACCAGATAGTAATTGTGTTCACAAACAATGGTGAGCGCGATTTGGAAGTTGGATTTTTGCTCTAAAAGTACATTTTTACTCCTCTGACAGTTGGACTTCAGATTGGGTTAAGGATTAGGGTTAATAAAATGTGCTTTCTTGATGACTTGTGTCATTTACAACTAAAAGTGGAACTACCTTTTGCTGTCACTTTTCACCAAAACACTTCCTGCTTTGGCCACTGGGGGCAGTGGAATACATTTGGGTATGCACAGACTGATTTCTGCAGCAGAACTTTCAACCTACTGTTGTCGAATTCACAGTGTGATCAGTCTGCTGTATCTTTAAGTTATCTAATGACAGGATAGCAAAACATGGATTTGCATGTGTTGTCATACATTTTTGTTCATGGAATTTCAGTCATTAAAGCATCATTATATGAGAAAAGAACTTCTCTGAACCAAAATTTACACATTACATAAATAAGATAATAAAAATGGAAGGGTGATTTAGATTTTGATCTGATTGACTGAGCCTGTGTTTTGGCAGTGGCCAACCTGAACATATTCACAAAGCTGGAGATTATTTAGGCTGATTACTGCAATGAACTGGCAAGCATGATGCAAGCAGCAGGAAAAGGTCACTATGGTGAACAGATTACAAGAGTCTGCTTGCCAGGCAACAAATGGAGTCAAATGGAGTTCACTTATGTTTTTAGTGAAGAACATCCATTTTAATAAGAATCACCATTCAAAGAAACATGGTGTTCTGATGTGACATGCAATACTCTAAAACAATTTAAACTACATTTTGCTAGTTTAATTATTATGCATGCAGATTTTAGGACCTTGCATTAAACGAGAGATTACATGAAATATTTGTCATTTAAAACATGTATTTCTTACACCACAGGGCATTTAGAAACAAACTATTGAAAGCGAAAAGGTGATAAAATGTCGAAAACTTAAATGAAAATATGCACTTACTCTTTAATTGTAAATATTTTACCTAAAATGTGAAAAAAAAAACCCGTATAGACATGTCATGCGTAAGCTACCCATATATAGTATTACATAGTTCAACACACACTAAACATGTGCATATTTACCATCCTGTACTATTACTATGTACATATTATGACATTACCAGTCATAATGAATAATAGCAAATGAAAATAATTGGCCTGAAAAAAAGTTATCACACAAAGTCAACAGAGAAAAGAAGAACAACTTTCAAGGAGATCGATTGAAAATATTAAAATATTGTGGCAGGATTCTCAATATGATAAAGGGAGAGTAATGCACTATCCATGCTAATGGATTTTGGAATAATGACAAAGCTGATACTGATGTGAAACATTAAGCTACAAAACGTGTAGTTTTTCCTCTTTATATTTACGTCCACCATTGGAATCCTGCACAAATCAAAATTTCACCTTTCATCTTTGAAATGAAATGCCTTACCGATCTCTTCCCTACACAATGACTGTGAGTTTAACTAGATCCTTTCATGAATAATAAAAAAAGAACATTATGGCATATACTGTATAAATCAACACCCAATAGGACTATAGGATATTAAACTTAAAGTGGTCTCAGGCACTAATGCACTGCTTCATGGAGCCATATTTTCAAATCATCAATCCACACTTTAGAATCTAAATTACAATCTTAAAAACCCTACTTTGCCATTTCTCCATTCAGACCATACTCCTCTCAGGTAATATTATATTATAATGGCTATATTATAGATATAAAGATTCCCACCTTTTTTGCACACCTACAGAAATTGCGTTTGGGTTGCATTCCATGTTAGTGTCCATGTGAGAATGCAACTACATATGGATTGAATAATAGTGATCATATTAATGAACAATATATGTATGTACTTAATATTTAACAAGGTTGTGCTTTGTACTTTTTAAAAAAAATTTAGGTAACACTTTACAATAAGGTTGTATTTGTTAACATTATTATGTATCATGAACTAACAATGGAAAATATATTTTTACAGCATTTATTCATCTTTAAATGTTAATTTTTGAAATATCCAAGTGTTCATTGTAAGTACATGCCAGTTCATTATGCATGAACTAATGTTAACATATACAGCTTTTAATTAAAACATTTATTGGTGTATATATATATATAATTCATGTTAACCAAGATTAATAAGTGATGAATAAGTGCTGTTCATTGTAAGTTCATGTAAACTAATGTAGTTAACTAATGTTAACAAATACATACTTATTGTAAAGTGTTATGCAATTGTATTTAATATGGAATTATGAAAACTTTGAAAATGAAAATTTAATGTAATTTACCTTAAAGATGCTGCATCAATGACTGCTTACAATTTAAAAGTGAACATCTATATGTAATCTGAACCACATTTGTTTGTTTTCCACTGCTCTGCAAAAATGCAATAGACCTAACTTTGAATTTCAAAAAGTATTGTACTACACACAGTATCATTTATGATGGAAATTCACTTTGGATGGTGATTAGTGGACAATGACTCGGTATCCTCCAGTACCATGACAGTGTGGCAGGTAATAGGTCATTATGGAGTTGAAGGAAAGGAATGAGTGGCTTGACTCAACACAGATAAATAAAACATGGATGCAGGGGCATAGCAGTCATGTTAAAAGTGGGGGGGACACAGCTGTCAGTAGGTGGCTCGTACAGACCCAACACTTGCAGTGCAGTATTAATATATTACAGTATATATTAATATACAAGTATGATAAAAGTATTATATTTATACATATTATTTACTTTTAATATTTGTAGTATTTTAAAAATTCAAGTATTGCAAAATATTTGCAAAATTTGGCTAAATTAGCTGCAAAAAAACAGGGCATCTTGTGGAGCACTTGCTTCTGTTTCACACATGACAATAAAATACGGAACACAAGCTTGTCCTGAACAATTGTGCATGTGCACATTTTGATTTTGTTACTCTGTGGTTGTGCATTGTGGGAGTTAAATGTATCTGTGTATAAGTGGCTGGTGTGTTTTGACTACATTCACAAAAATTCTTTCAGATTCATTTTGAGTTTCAAAAACATCCATACATATTCATGTATAAAAAAGCATGTCTACATATGCACTTCAGTGTTCTAAGAACAGCAGATCTATCTTTTTTCCTACAGCTTATCAACAGGACACCAACAACAGGAGCTTATATTAAAAATAGCTTTAAATATTTAACAGATCTAGTAATCTGCTTAACTTGGCAAAAAGAACCGATCAAACTATTACCACACAAACATAATGTAAAAAGCATAACTTAATGAAGACTCTGATGAAGGTGCTTATATAAACTCCACTTACAATGTGTGCTTAAAGAAGGATTGTCATTTGTTTTATTTATTTTTTGCAGTGCATTTCACGTAAGGCTGCCAATCAAGAACGATATGCTGATAAATAACTCATTTGTGTGTTCCTCATCTATAGATGAATAATTTAAATCAACATCAATGGCGATAAAAAATTTAGAAATGAACAGAATCACATTGATTAGGCAATCTGACTGACGGCCTATTATGTAAGGGTTGTTTTGGCTCATGAAACTCCCCTGTGATTGGCTGGATGGTCGCTCAATCAGCCAAAAGTAACAAAATTCAAAGAATAATGTATACAAATCAACCAATTGGACTTGGTACGGGTTTAGCTTGGAAAAGTGCGGGGGACAAATATCACCTTTTAAAGGGTACAGGGTACGTGTTCCCCATGGCTGCTATGCCCTTGAATGGATGGATGGATGAATAAGACAGTGATGACAAGATTCACTGATAGGAGTATTCTGCTCAACGAGATGCATTTTTTTGAAGGGGGAATTTGTGTACATACGAGTTGAGACTGAGCGAAGCTCTGTCGGAGAAAGATGCAGGCGGGACCCACGATGTTGTGCAGCATGGTACAGTTCTGAACCAGAGCACATATCGGCTCCTCAAACTGTCGATCGACCCCCAACTCTTCATCATCTTCATCCTCAGCTGCCGTACCTCCACTGCCCACTAACAAGGTGCCTGCCAATGGCACTCCACTGCCCTCAAGGGTCGGTAGCCCCTTCGCAAGGAACCATTTCATTATGGACTACACAAACTCAAGACTGACAAGTAAAGTCTGATTCTCAAATGTGCTACATTTAAGCAAAATGTATCTCCATGGTTGAATGTCTTCACCAATCATCAGAAATATCAGGACGTCTGCTATAAATTATATTTGTTGGGTTTGATCAAATACTCCAGATGAAATAGGCTCACTGGACATACTTTACATGTAACTGAAGCTTTTATGGTTAAAATAAGGTAAATATTGTCCATTTAAACATCAATAACATTTTTACAGTGTAACAAGCTTAAATTAAATAACAAACTTTATTTTGATGGTTTAAAGGGACAGACATCAAAAATGAAAATTCAACATTCTTTGTAATTTTCAAAAATGTAACTTTCAAAATCAGTCTCACTCATACCTACTGTCTACAGCTTCTCAAAAACAGTAATATTGGACTATATAATCTACAAACATTTTATAAAAAATGGTAACATTACCTTTTTCATACTGCTTCTTTTAGATTGCTTCGCTCCCATCATTTATATTTCTCTCCTATTTGCTCCAACTCTCTCTGGTCTTCTCTGTCCCTCCCCCTTCCCCCCTGCCAGTATATCTCACTTATGGCCCCTGTGCTCAAATATTATATAAATTTTAGGATCCCGTCATCAGCACAGTCACATATCCAAAGGGAGGGTGGAGCTGCTTAAACAAGAGGTGACTGGTAGTGTTAATACCTCTAAAAACAGTCAAATGCACAGGATGTATTGGCAGCAGAGAGACCTGTTTCTTCACTCGGCATTATTTCAAGTTTTTTTCTCTGAACAAACTAATCCTGATGCTATCATCTTACATCTGTGCCTATTTTCTCTCTATCTCTGCACACATTCCTCCTTTCCACATTCTATTTTCTATCCTCATTTTGCCTTGTGGTGGCAGCAGGGGTCTAATCACACATCTTGTTCAACTGGACTGCAAGCGACTGCTCTGGCACGGTACAAAATGAAAAAGGGAGGGAGGCAGGAGTGGGATAGGCCTTAATAATCTTTAACATTCCAGATTACATGGAGAGTGAAAGGCAGCTGGCAGGGCTGATAACAGACTGTAGGATTGTAGAAAAATAGAGAGCAGGTAGCGATCCATCAGATGATCTTTAGAAGGCAGATGAGCCACAGAGGTCAGAGGGGCAGAAGAGGATGAATAGATGAAGCTAAATCAGCACATATTGTACTGATTGTTAGCGTAGACAGGACAGAAAACATATTGAGAATATAATGGTACACAATATGAATCACTGTGAAGACTGTGAATTTTACAACAGGAGGTCAAAAGTTCTGCTGCTCAAATCTTACCGAATTCTTAACCCCAGTGGCCGAAACGGGAAGTGTTTTTGAGATAAAACGTCCACAGGGTGGTGCCAAGAGTGAGTTGTATTGATGAAATTATGAAATAGTCAACAGGAATGCATTTTCTTTCACCATACACTCAAACTCCAACATTGAAAGTGTCCCGTTTCATGATATACATACACTGACGTACAAATGAAATCTTGGTTTATTAAAATAAAGTTACATTAGGATTGCCACGAGACCAATCAGTAATCATGTATAACAAATGGTTGATGTGCTCCGACCCAAATCCCTACCATCTAGGGAGTAAAAATGGTATTTTAGAGTGAAAATGCAACCTCTGTAATGCGCTGAACATTGTTTATGTAAACGCAATTAATTCCTGGTTCAAATGGGACCAGAACCCATGATTCAGAGATTTTTTTATGCAATATGCTAGCAGTTGCACCACTTGCAAAGCTGCAAAAATGTCTAATAGAGGATGATACTTGTCAGTAATTTGGCAGACTGAAGTCGAATTCATGGCACATGAAAAATCGGAAGCAGCATGTGATCCCATGTTGGTAACAAAGCAATTCTAAAGTGAATAGGGGAGACCGGGCCAAGTCGTCACACTTTTCACTCTAGTGAATGTTTGTAAATGTAAAATATTGTTTATGTAAAAAAAATGTTTTGGTAGTCTTGGCTACAAAAAGCTATTAAACATTTACACTGTTATTGCTCAGGAAAAAAGACAGAGTTGGCCTTTTGGGACAACATGCCTTAATAACAGGGAATGTTATCAAACTTTATGGGTAAGTTGTCATAACAGCGACCTGCCATAAATTTCCTATTATAGGCAGGTACAGTAGTTAGGCTAACAGTTAAGCAATTGAAACACAAGACTATTCATGAAACAGGAAATTGAAATGGTAATATACAACAATATTAAAATCATTGTTTAAACCAAGAGAAAGTGTAATTAATAAATGTATTAAATGACAACATACTCTGTAAAACATGTGAAGTGTTACCAACATCATGCATTATATATACTGTATGTATATACAGTGCTAGACATTAACGCTTGTACACGACAAGTGGAATTTTGAACAGGCAAGTTAAAGAGAATTTTACTTGCACGACCGGACAAGTAGCCTGATTAATATAACCTAACAAATGTTAGCTCAATAGTGCGGGATTGCGGGGATTGAGCACAATTTTAATCATTCCAGCATGTTTCACTTTCAAAATACAGGGAATTCCCTTTGTCTCACTTTCGCTCCTGGTGCAGTTCAGCAGCTTGTGAGTGTAAGCAGTGGGGAACACATATTTACTGAACTTTAGATTTTACATATATAAATGGGTATAAACCTGTTAATTGAACATGCAAATAGTTTTGTCTCTATAAAGCATGAGATGCGATAAAACTACAATCAACAAAGTCTTAATCGCAAGCATGAAATGTTGAAGAGGTCTAATTTTGTCTCATCATATTGTGGCACTCCCTCATAATACAGCAAGAAAGGCAGAAATTGCAAAAACGTTTTGTTTAATGATACCACCTGTAGAGTGAAGAGAAACACTTAAAACAGACTTATGCACCCATTACATCTCTCATCTTTCTAGCGCTCCATCTGATGTACAGTTGAAGACGGAAGTTTACATTCACTTAGGTTGAAGTCAGTAAAACAAACGTTTTAACCACTCTACAAATTTAATATTTGCAAACTACAGTTTTGGCAAGTCATTTAGGATATTTATTTTGTGCATGACATAATAATAATTTTTCCAACAATTGTTTAGACAGTTTGTTTCACTTTTAATTGACTATAACACAATTCCAGTGGGTCAGAAGTTTATATACACTAAGTTACTGTGAGAATTGTCAGAAATTGGTGTCAAGTCTTTATACAATTAGCTTCTGATAGGAGGTGTACTGAATTGGAGGTGTACCAGTGGGTGTATTTTAAGGCCTAGCTTCAAACTCTGTGCCTCTTTGCTTGACCTCATGGGAAAATCAAAAGAAATCAGCCAAGACCTCAGAAAAGAAATTGTGGACCTCCACAAGTCTTGTTTATACTTGGGAGCTAATTCCAAATGCCTAAAGGTACCACGTTCATCTGTACAAACAATAGTATGCAAGTATAAACACCATGGGACCACGCAGCCATGAAACTGCTCAGGAAGGAGACACAACCTGGCTCCTAGAGATTAATGTAATTTGGTGCGAAAAGTGCAAATCAATCCCGGAACAACAGCAAAGGACCTTGAGAAGATGCTGGAAGAAAAAGGTAGACAAGTATCTATATCTACAGTAAAACGAGTCCTATATCAACATAACCTGAAAGGCCACTGCTCCAAAACTGCCATAAAAAGCAAGACTACAGTTTGCAAGTGCACATAGGGACAAAGATCGTACTTTTTGGAGAAAATTCTCTACCTGTGTTTTGAAGAAACCAGCTCCCGGTGTACAACTTTGACTCAAGATGGCGCCGAGTATGGCTGCTGCGTCGCGAGCTCCGTCAAAACACTGCAGTTTATTGTTTGTTTTGTTTACAGTTCTGTGTTTTTTTGTCTTGGATGTTGTCTGCCTTATTGTGTACGACAGACAAACGCTTTTGGACATTGGTTCGGCAATCACACACCGAAAACCGGACTTCACATTCCTCAATGCCGACCCGCGGTTTACAAACACGCCAGCGGAGCCCTTTGTTTGGGCTGCCCGGCCGCGGAAACGCAGAAGGAAAAGAGGAAAAAGAGCCGGCGTTCTCATCAGATTAAGACGTCGCGCAAATCGCCCCCCGCTACCCAGTATAATACTGGCAAATGTTCAGTCTCTGGACAACAAGCTCTGTGAGCTGAGAGCGCGGATCTCCTTCCAACGAGAGACGAGAGAATGCTGCGTTATCTGTCTTACGGAAACCTGGATGTCCGCGGAGATTCCAGACTCGGCCATCGAACCCACGGGTTTCTCCGTGCACCGAGCGGACAGAGCGAAAGACCTCTCAGGTAAAAGCAGAGGTGGAGGTGTATGTTTTATGATCAACAAATCATGGTGTGATCAGAGGAATGTACATTTTATCAGGTCTTTCTGCTCTCCTGATTTGGAATATCTCATGCTTCTGTGTCGACCATTCTGGCTACCGAGGGAATTCACAGCGGTCATTATCACTGCTGTGTACATCCCCCCACAAGCCGACACAGACCGGGCACTTAGGGAACTGTATGGCAGTATAAGTGAGCAGGAAACCGCGCACCCTGAGGCTGCGTTCATTGTTGCCGGGGACTTCAACAAAGCCAACTTCAAAACAATAGCACCAAAATACCACCAACATATCAGCTTCAACACACGAGGGGACCGGGTTTTGGATCATTGCTATTCTCCTTTCCGGGATGGCTACAAATCCCTCCCCCGCCCACCATTTGGCAAATCCGACCACTCTTCCGTTCTGCTTCTGCCCGCTTACAGGCAGAAACTGAAACGGGAAGCACCCGCCCTCAGAATGATCCAGTGCTGGTCGGACCAATCAGACTCTGCGCTACAGGACTGTTTTGATCACGCGGACTGGGAGATGTTCCGGTCTGCCTCCGATGACGACATCGAGGTTTACGCTGATAGCGTAACGTGTTTCATCAGGAAGTGCGTAGAGGACGTTGTTCCGACGAAAACTATACGGATCTACCCCAACCAGAAACCCTGGGTTAACGGCGATGGTCCACGCAGTAAGTGCCGCGCGAACACCGCTTTTAATTCCGGGAACGCGGAGGAGCGTAAACAAGCCAGTTATGCCCTCCGTAACTCCATCAGTACAGCCAAACTCCAGTACAGGCACAAAATTGAAGGACAGTTCAACACCACTGACTCCAGAAGTATGTGGCAGGGAATTAACACCATCACGGACTATAAACAGAATAAAAACTCTGCCATGAACACTGCAGCCTCTCTCCCGGACGAGCTTAATACTTTTTATGCTCGTTTCGAGGATAACAACAACACCGCCCTCGCGGAGAGAGCACTCGCGGCCGATACTACAGATGATGGTTCACTCTCCGTCTCTGTTGCGGATGTAACCCGATCCTTTCGACGGGTGAACATTCGCAAAGCCGCGGGTCCAGACGGCATTCAGGGCCACGTCATCAGAGCATGCGCGAACCAACTGGCTGGTGTTTTTACGGACATTTTCAACCTGTCCCTCTCCCTGCCTGTAGTCCCCACATGCTTCAAAACATCAACCATTGTGCCTGTACCGAAGCAAGCCAAAATCACTTGCTTAAATGACTGGCGTCCTGTTGCCCTCACCCCCATCATCAGCAAATGCTTTGAGAGGTTGATCAGAGATCACATCTGCTCTGTTCTGCCCACCTCTTTGGACCCATTGCAGTTTGCCTACCGTAACAACCGCTCCACTGATGATGCTATTGCATCTACAATACACACTGCTCTATCCCACCTGGAAAAAAGGAACACGTATGTGAGAATGCTGTTTGTAGACTACAGCTCAGCATTTAATACCATAATGCCCTCCAAGCTTGATGTGAAACTCCGGGCTCTGGGCTTAAACAGCTCGCTGTGCAGCTGGATCCTGGATTTCCTGTCAGGCAGACGTCAGGTGGTTAGAATGGGCAGCAACATCTCCTCATCACTGACCCTCAACACTGGAGCCCCGCAGGGCTGTGTTCTCAGTCCACTCCTGTATTCCCTTTACACACATGACTGTGTGGCGACACATAGCTCCAATGCCATCATTAAGTTTGCTGACGATACGACGGTTGTAGGTCTGATCACTGACAATGATGAAACAGCCTACAGAGAGGAGGTGCACACTCTGACACGCTGGTGTCAGGAGCACAACCTCTCCCTCAACGTCAGTAAAACCAAGGAGCTTGTGGTGGACTTCAGGAAGAAAGACAGAGAACACAGCCCCATCACCATTAATGGAGCACCGGTGGAGAGAGTCAGCAGCTTCAAGTTCCTCGGTGTCCACATTGCTGAGGAACTCACATGGTCCGTCCACACTGAGGCCGTTCTGAAAAGGCTCACCAGCGCCTCTTCTTCCTGAGACGGCTGAGGAAGTTTGGAATGAACCAACACATCCTCACACGGTTCTACACCAGTACTGTTGAGAGCATCCTGACTGGCTGCATCACCGCCTGGTACGGCAATAGCACCGCCCACAACCGCAAAGACCTGCAAAGGGTGGTGCGAACGGCCAGAAACATCATCGGAGGTGAGCTTCCCTCCCTCCAGGATATATATAACAGACGGTGTGTGAATAAAGCTCAGAGGATTAGCAAAGACTCCAGCCACCCGAGTCATGGGCTGCTCTCACTGCTTCCATCAGGCAGGCGGTATCGCAGCATCAGGACCCGCACCACCCGACTACATGACAGCTTCTTCCCACAAGCAATAAGACTTTTGAACACATGATCTCTCACGATCTACAATCAGCACTGCACTTTATTAATCCTCATTCTGTCAATATATTCTCGCTCCCAATTCAGTTAGTGTATATATATATATATATATATATATATATTTATACCCTTATCTAGTGTATGTGTATTCTACATTGTGTGTATTGTGTACATTGTGTGTATTGTGTACATTTGATATGTAAATTGTTGTGTAGGTATGTGTACATTTGTTGTGTAAATGTTGTTATTGTAAAGTGGTTTATGTCTCGTCACTGTCGTTACTGCAATGTTGCTCGGAACTGCACACAAAAATTTCACCTGCTGTTGCACTCGTGTACACAGTAGTGTGACAATAAAGTGATGTGATTTGATTTGATTTGATTTGTTACAGCTACCAAATACTAACAAAGTGTATGTAAATTTCTGACCCTCTGGGAACGTGAGGAAAGAAATAAAAGCTGCAATAAATCATTCTGTACTATTATTCTGTCATTTCACCTTAAAATAAAGTAGTGATCAAAACTGACCTAAGGCAGGGACAGTTTTCTACGATTAAATGTCAGGAAATGTGAAAAATTTGTTTAAATATATTTAGATAAGGTGTATGTAAACTTCTGACTTCAACTTGTATGTATCCATGGTATTTTCTCTGCCATTTGAATCAGTTTTAATAAGTATAACAATATACATTATAATATGAATACTATAACATTAATACATTACACACAATTAAAACATAGTATCTATCTTAAGATTGCATATCTGTTTTGAATATACAATATAATTGATTTAGCAGCAAGGTTCTCTAAGGATATTATCTGTTACATTTCAATACATTTTGTCAGTATTAAACAGCCGTTTTTAATGCAATTGGGTTGGGTTGCACCAGCTGTGCATAAGGGGCCAGTTGCAACAGCTATACATATGTTACAACTTAGACTATAGGTGTGGCGTAAATGTCTAATGGGGCGTTCACATACAACGCGTTGTGAGCGTTTTGCGCGGCACGATTACATACAAAGTCAATGCAAAATGAAGCGAATGGCGTGACTCGAACACGCGATTTACATCCGCGTATTCGCGTGAGTTGAAATGTTTCTACACGAGCAAAATATCTGCATGACGCGTTGTCGCGAAAGCCAATCAGCATTCAGATTGTCCGGATGTCACATGAAAAGAAATAATCAAATATTTACAAAAATGTCAGGGGTGTACTCACTTTTGTGAGATACTGTATGTGTGTGTGTTGACAGAATAGTGACTGTGACTAACATTCTGCCAAAAATCTAATTTTGTGTTCCTCAGAAGAGAGAAATTCATTCAGGCTTGAGGGTTAATTCCTATTAGGTGTAAATTATGAAGATGGAGTCTTTTCTCTTTTTTCTTTCTTTCTTGCTGCCTTTGTTTTGTTTTTGTCTCCAGACAAGTAACTTTTTTACTCTGACAAGTGAATGACCAATTACATGAGAATGCTTAATGTCGAGCTCTGATATACAATATATATTACTTGAGACGTATTTTAATGTTATGCGGGTTGACATGAAATTGTTGTTGTAATGCTGTTATATGCCTGCTATGGGTTTGTGTTTTCTGTTTTTAATTTTTATTTCTTGAATTGTTGAGCTGAAGCAGCAGCTGCAAGCAATTACACCCTGATTGGAGATGCAGCCGAGATCTGAGCTATTTAACGCAAACGAGTTCCTTTCACGGAAGAGAGAGAAAGAGATTTTCAGAGACTTGCCGTTTACGCGCCATGCGCGTGTCTTCAGATATCTTTGATTCTCCTCCTGCCCCCAAAACTGTCACCCGCGTGCGTGCGTGCGCGTGTGTCTGTCATCTTGTGTGTCATCTTATGCTGTTTGCTAAGACTGAAGAAAGTACTAAATTGTTTGACTTTATAATTTTTGAACACTTAATTTATATAGAAAATTGTAGGGAGGAGGACGCCATTTTGTGTTTATAGACCACCTTTCTCTCCTGTTTTTGGCTATTTAGGGAGTGAGGGTAGATTTCTGTTTATTGTTTAACTTTATTTGTTCAAAGGTTTGGCAGTTCCTCTCATAACTAGGTTGTTATGGCCTGGTCCCCTCTTGAAGCCATCTTAGATTTGTATTTTAATCCATTAAATAAAAATATCTTTGTTTTTAGAACTGGAATGATGAGCAATCATTCTGAGATAGGAGCCAAAGCCTCCTAAATGATTTAATGTTCTTCTGTTACCCTTTTCCTCAAACCTTAGACAAAAGGGGAACTGGACATAACACACACGCACACGCACACACATATATATCTATATACAAATTACACTCAAAAAGTTAAAGCATTCATTTGGAATAATGATTTTATCATTAACTAAAGTGTTTGACAACATTGCTTTGTGTTTTGCTATAACATGCTCACATCCCCAAAAATATGATTTCATTTCAGGCCAGTGATCTTGTTCTAGGTATAAAGATCTATACAACAAAAATCACCTATAGAACAGGCTGGCACTGGGCAAATATTCAGAGGAGGGTCAGCAATCTAATAAAAGTACACTTTCATCAGAAAGTTGAACTACATTCCCAAGACAAGAGTATTTATATTAAATGTCAGGGCGGGGCAAGTCTTTGAACATATTAGAATATTTGTTGACCAAAAAATTGTTGATATTTTTTATATATGGCTTTTAACATTTTTCATTTCATTTTTAATTTTGTGTTTCTTTTCTTTACAGTTAAAATGTTTTGCGGTTTAACTGTGACAACTTACCCCATATAGTGTGACTATTTTCCCCGAAATTGGGTTGTGACATGAAAGATGATCAATGTACGCCTGCTTAGGTCACTAAAATTACACTTTATGTTTAGAAAAAAACATTTTATTTGGGTTTATGTTTTATATTTTACATCAAACAGAATAGACTAAAGATATATATTTAGCTTTCTTCACCTTTGACAGTCAAGTCTTCAAAAAAAAACACTTTGCACATTTAACCACGAGAGGGCTCCAAACAAACTGCGATAGATGCAACACCCAAAACTGCACCATGTTCATACGTACACTACACACTTTAACCTAAAAGAAATTCAAACTTCAAGTAAACTCAAAAAGCCCTAAACATTTCTTCACTTCCGATATTTTACAGTGTTGCTTAAGTTATTTCTCAGATTTCTGTTTTCTTGTTGCAATGCATATGACTTATTTTTTTTTTACCTAGAAGTCTGCCAGAGCTTTCCCAACACTTCTGATGAATAAGATAAACCATCAAAATGTCAGTAAAGAGATTTATTGTCACCTCTCTTTTTGTCTGCAAAGTATAAAAACAATTAGGATTAGTCTACCTATTTTATTTATTTATTTGCAACTTCTGAAGATCATTTTTGTTTCTATGAGATTTCAACCAAGAGTAATGGACGCAAGAATGATCATCCAAGATAACAGTAAGTTGTTAATCTATTTGCACAAAAACAAGTTTGAGGCGAGAAAGAAAAATGTTCAATTCTGTGTTATAATGTGATTTGTGTTCAAAATGTGTGTCCATTTTTATTTGCTATGCTGTTTTCTTTGTTCATCATTTTGAATTAAAATGTTTCAAATGAAATGGGGTGGGATAGTGGATGGCATAACAATTTAATTTTTTAATTAAATATAAAATGAATAACACTCACTTAATTCAGTACATACAGCTACTCTTTTTACTCTATACACCCTCACTCACATATGTGTGTGTGTCATAGGTCCTATTCGACCTGCCCCGAGAGGTATTCAAACTGTTCATCCCCGACATGGGAGTTCGACTCTAGCAATGCGGCAGTAAAAGCCTTAGCCTCAAGCCTCGGTCAAAGGTGGGTCTCTAAAGGTCAGGAGATTACCACAAACATAATACACACTCCACCACTATCACGTACCATCTGGCTACCGTTACATTTGCACCCACCAAGCCACACACAGAGCAGAAATCTTTTTATCGCAGCACAACCTGAACCTACAACCAGGTGGTCATTTGGTCACCAGTCAAGATCTTTAACTACTAGGGAACTATTCAGAAATGTACTAATGCATACAATTCACATGATCCAGCTTGAGACTATTACTTGCTTAAATAGATTAACACACAAGAAGAATTATCCAGCCTTTACTCATAGACCAGTTGAGCAACGTGTTTTGTTTAGTGATTACAATCAAGAATCATCCAAGCAGACTAAACAGATACCTGCAACGAATACACATACAGAGCAAGATGAAAAAAAACCCCATAAAACAGCCTGTAACGTGTTGATACATGTGGACACACCTTTCCAAGCAGCCACAAACGGAGCCATCACTTTGAGAACAGTTTAAGAATGAATGATGACATGTCACTACAAAAATGCATCCAACAGCAATGCAGCATTCACTTGAAGGTGTTGTGTGTACATTTTTTAATATATATATATGAGTGTGGTTTGTTCTCTGTTACCTTATGCAGCAGAGAAACTAGCACGTAGACGTCTTGAAAATTATATATATATATATATATAAAATAGATTATATATATATGAATGTTGATGTCAAAGTGTAATTAGCTAGCAAAGTGGATTTAAAGGTTATTAAGTTGTCAAAAGCTATCATGAGTATTTTAAAGTGCTCAGGGAATGTCAACTGGAAGCAGAGCGCAGAGATTTTAAAACAAGAGTACTTCATTCATAAATACACAAGATCCTACCTTCACACAGTGGACATACTGATGTGCCTCTGTGCTCAAGAAACACCATAGAGACAACTTAAAGTCATTCAATATATCTCGGTAAGACAACTCTGACCATCTTCTCATGTCATTCACCCATTGTTTTATATTAAAGGTGAGTTTTACAACATATTTAATCACAGTGAAGCCTCTTAAAATCAGGGCTGGACTCGTAATCTGGCATACCGGGCATTTTCCCGGTGGCGCTCTTTAGGGCCGATCAGGGGCGGAATGGCCATTGGGAGAACCGACTGGCCGCGATAAGCAAAAATGAGCCACGAACACCCCCCATCTTTAGATACCAATGGCTTTGTAGAAATTAATTGAGTGTAGATCTGCAAAAGGAAGACATATCAAAAAGTAAGAAATTCTGAAATTCTTTATATTTCTTTTTTAAATTGTATTACTGTAAATTAGAATTAATGAAATTAGAATGAAAATTAGAACGCAAAATAGAAGCATTTCTACTAGTTGTCTCAATTGTTTCTCCACCTTAACCCTGAACTATAAATTTAATTTCTCTCTATCATTAATATCATTCAATATAAAACTGGCATAAGCGTGGTGCAGAGAAACTCCTAGATGGGTTATCCATGGAGATCTAGTCTTTGAGTGGTGGATGGAGCTATTATTTTGTTAGACAGCCAGACATCTGACCTACAGATGGTGAAATGTAGAGCGTCTCGTTTTTGTTGATACAAATATTGTGTCTGTACTTCGGTGACTGTGTTTGTGTGCTATAGAGGAGATTTGGCTTGTCTGCTGTATAGTGGTGGGCTGTCAATGGATTAAGGCCAAAACCCAAGAGAAGAGAGAAATCAACAGGGAAAATAGAGAGAAAAAATGTAACCTAAGGCTAACTGATTGTGTAGTTGCAAGATCACGTGCATCAAAATATAGTTCATCCATCATATTAATGGGAAAATGTTAATGGAGTGACAGTGGCACTGTCATTTCAGCATTATATTTTCCGCTGATATCATAGACAATTGCAAAAATGGTACATAAAATGTATTGTACAATGTATATAATATGTGCAGTTTTGAACTTCAATCAAACATGAGAATTCTGTCATAATTAAAGGAATATTTGGGGTTAAATACAAATTAAGCTCAATCAACAGCATTTGTGGCATAATGTTGATTACCAAAAAAATTATTTTGACTTGCTCCTCCTTTTAAAAAAGCAGGTTACAGTGAGGCACTTACAATGGAAGTGAATGGGGCCAATCTGTAAACTTAAAAGTACTCACTAAGTATAGCCACAAGATATAAACAATATGCTTGTTAACATGATTTTAGTGTGATGAATTCACTTAAACGTTTTCTGTTTAAAGTTATAGCCAATTTTACAACTTCCTTGTCATGACGATGTAAATTAAACAAACCCTAAAACTCTAAATTGACTGTAAAAATGCTGATTACATCTTTACAGCAAGTTTTAACAGTACAATAAATGTAAGTGCTTTTATAAAATTATAAGCTTCATATTTCTGCCTTTTAAACCCTCCAAAAATTGGCCAATTCAATTCCATGTCAAGTGCCCCACTGTAATTAGATTTTTTCTAGGGAGGGATGAGTTTAAATTATGTTTGTGGTAATCAACATTATGCCACAAATGCTGTTGATTGAGTTTAAAACGCACACTCATATTTTTCCAAACCCATATGACATTCTTTACACTGTGGAACACAAAAAGAGATGATGACAGAATTATCTTTTTAACATACTTTTGATTTAGTGCCTATTTGTGACATGGATGTTGCCATAATCACAAAGCTATTTCCTACATCTAGTTGAATAATTATAGTGTCTGCCGTGTTATTACAATGTGTTCAGCCTAGAGTTCTTCTGAGTGAATCCGTTTTTAACAGGATCGGATCTCTTCATTTGTTAATCTTACCCATATAATCTGTCCTCAATCAATCCCTTTCATCCCTCACTCTCTCCTCTCAGCCCTTCACTTTTCATTTTTTCCTTCCTCTCGGTGTTGTTGTCTTTATTTTCTCTTTCCATCTGTTGCTTTGATGGAATGATATGACCCAAGATTCAATCCCTAAACTGTAGATGAGTTACCATTGCTGAGACTGGTTGCTGTTGTGTATTTCCAACCATTTTCAGTGCAAAATTATGTATTTGTTTTTATAGCATTCTTGCAAACAAATACATCATATTTAGTTTAATTGCAAACAAAGCATTCTTGCAAACAAATACATCATATTTAATTTAATTGGGATACAATTTGTTGTATTATCTGCTAATAGTAATAGGTAGCCTAAATAACAATACAAATGAATACAGCATCCAATGTATATATTCATTCTGCCTACTTTGAGTTCTATCCTAACCTTCTGCTTTTAAAGGAAAGCAATCATGAACAAACCTAACCTACTTTTAAGTAAACTTGCATAAATACATACTGTAAATAAAATAATTAGGGAATGGAAGTAAGCTACTGTACAGTGGGGTAAAAGTATATAGTGGTAAATGGGTGACCACAGCAAATATTATTTTTGCATTACATTTGCTCCAATAACAAAATAAAAAAAAATCTACTATTAAGTTTCAACAACTTTCTAAAAGAGAGAGAAAAAAATGATAGCGATGGATTACGGCAGTCAGAAATGGCAAAGATGCCAAATTTAATGTCACTCCAGCAGTATACTTAAAATCATGTGATAACATAGCAGTATATTGTTAAGTTTTATTAGATGAGATAAATGACAGTACTAGGTTTGGACACTAGATTAAGATTGGAGTCTTTAAACGTAGGCATTTCTATAGAGAGATGCAGAGAAGAAAAGACAGAATGTGAATGAGTACAACATTGAATACACAGCTTACCATATGAATATAGGGATCATTCATGTCTAAGCACTTAAGAGCTGTGAGAGACTGAGAATGTCAGATAGACGTTATAGAGGTCAAGGGTAGAATCACAACTCTGTGAACAAGAAGACTAAACAGACTACTGCGTACAGACTTAGTGGAGGAGTTTGAAAAGTAAGTGAAAAGTGAGATAAATAGATATAATGGAAAGCTACATGGCATGAATACCAGTCATTATCTTTGGTAACACAAGTTCAAATCCATTCATTTTATGAAATGCGACCCATTCATATTGTTGTTGTTTTTTTAAAGCCATATAATTAAGTTTCATATAGAGTATGTTTTGTACAGTAAGGGAAAGTTCAATATAATAAGTAAAGCTGAGTCGCAGGTCGATAAGGACAGGGCATTTTATTCAGAAAATAAACTATAGTTCACGGAAATGAACATGAACAGCATATAATTAATTCAAACAATAATATCAATAATTTTATTATGTTAAGTTTTTACCTACGCAGTAATTTCAGATCATTATTCTGCGTTTGTGATTACTGCTGACAGCGGGGTTGCAGTTACAGCATGCTTGTGTGTAGAACAAAAATGATTCAAGCAACAACATACCTATGTTCACATGTACAGTTAGAGACACTCTTTCAGAAACACACATAAACAGATTTTGGGAAATGTTTACAATCCAGGGGTGTTGCTAGACTCTGGGGAATAAGTTCTAGTAAATTTCTGCTCTGCACATATTATCATGTTCACAAGAGTTTCTATGTCAACTATGTGCACACGAGTTAATATGACATGGCCACAAGAAAACTTGTGAACTGAAACCCATTTTTCCTGGGCTTCATAGTGTTTAGATCCAGATCTAGCAATTTCCGATACATAAGAATGCTGGATGGGGGGACCTGGGTGGCTCAGCGAGTATTGACGCTGACTACCACCCCTGGAGTTGCGAGTTCGAACCCAGGGTGTGCTGAGTAACTCCAGCCAGGTCTCCTAATTAACCAAATTGGCCCGGTTTCTAGGGAGGGTAGAGTCACATGGGGTAACCTCCTCGTGGTCATGATTAGTGGCTCTCGCTCTCAATGGGGCATGTGGTAAGTTGTGCGTGGATCGCGGAGAGTAGCATGAGCCTCTGTACTGAAGGTAAAGATATTTTCCAACCAAAAGAGTATGAAAACACTAACAATACATGAAGTAGCTGTCCACACATACACCATTTGGCTCACCAGTTGGGAACCACTTGCTTGCAGTACAACATACTAGGGCAACTTTCACTTCCTGCCTATTTTAGAACTGTGTAATAAGTTTACTCATTGACATCTTAAATGCAAATTTATGCACATTGTAAAAGCATGTTGTTGTTTTCTAGCTTGTGTATTTGCATGGGTGTTTATAAGGGCTAGGGGTATACAGTATATAAAGAAACATATTAGCAAATACCCTTTCACTCAAATGCTCTTACTCCTCTCTAAAATGAGAGACATGTTCTACTGAATCTTAAATAATCCACGTTCCTTCAGCAAGTAAAAAAAAGGTTAAATTAAGAGTGACCATGAGTGAAGATACAACATCTCTCATAATTTTGCAGTTAACACAGATCACCTCTGCACAACCCAACAACTGTGTATGAATGAATAACAACACCAGTTCTTACCTGACCAAAGACAGATGCCACCATGGGTCTGAGTTTCCTGCGCTCCATCTCGCATCTGAAGGGTTCCTCCTCAGGCTCAGCCGGTGAGCTCAGGCTGAGGGTCTTGGATTTGGGTGGGCGTTTGAAGCTCCCACCTGAGGAGGTGCTCCATCTCCTCAGCTTCTCTATCTTCTTCCTAAAGGATCCCTAAATTTAGAGTAAGAAGCAAAACAGCATTTGATGACTGAAACTCAACATCTACCAGAACCTCGGATACATCTGATGTGTCTTTCTGTCTGTGCATGCCAGTTCAAAGGTCACATACCTTTTTGACAATCTTGTCTTGGGGGATCTCAATGGTTTCCATGCTGCCTGCTTCCATTGACATTTTCCTCTGACATGGGCATAAAATAATTTGTGTGGCTCTTTGTTTCTGCCTCCCACTCTCTGTTTAGATTCTGTTGCAGTAAATTGCATTGCGGATTTCAATCTCTCATCACATCACTCTCTCTCTCTCTCTCTCTCTCTCTCTCTCTCTCTCTCTCTCTCTCTCTCTCTCTCTCTCTCACTCTCATTCATATGTAGGTTCTCCATCTCCTCCCCCTCAGCTAGGTGCTTTAGGTCAAATTAATATGGCAAATATTTTTTACTTACTAGACTCCAACTTACCTTAAACAATGAATTCATTAGCAAGAATACAATAAAACTGGCAGCTCCTCTTTATGCTATTCATTGCTTTTGCTTGTGAGGATGTTGTTGCTATTTTTGTGTAAGGAAAATTGTTTCATTGCTCATTCTTTCTCCTGTTTTACATCTGATTTAATCCTTTATCCTGTCTCCTGTGCTCTCTCAAAATCCTCTTACACATTCATATTCTTGTCTGTAATTTTTCATCCTCTATTCCCACCAAAACCATTTATTTACATTTACACACACATTTATGCTTCACTGACAAATATAATAATGTAGACATTAACTTTTTTTTAAAAAAAATCAAGATTAAGGTTAAATGGTATTCTAAATTAATGTTTGGGAGGAGCATGTTCATCTAATCTGTCAGTCATACTCAAAAAGAAAGATTCATTTGTTGAGTCAGTTCATTTGTTGTTTGACTCAGTTATTGGAATCAAAAATGCTATAGATTATTATTATTTTTTTTACATTTGTGAATATAGACCCAATAAGATAATGTCATTTTTTTTGGTGTGGTATTTCTAGCTATATTATCCATTTTGATGTTCATGATAATAACACCACATGTCACAAGACAATTTTACATTTTAAATACACTGCTAATATTGCTTAAACTGTGAATTAATCATTTTGTTTTAGACAAAATCTATAGTTTTTGCTGCAGCCAACCCTTATGCAAAGAAAATATATTTCCTTATATATTAAGGCTCAATATATTAAATAATTTTCAATAATATAATTATATATTATAATTATATAATTAATAATTATATAGAATAATACATTGTGTTAATATATTACAATATACTGAGTAATACATAAGGAATTGCTAATTTTCATATAGTGTGAAATATATAACAATATATTTCCATATATATTGAAATATATGTAATTTTATGGTAGTGTGATATAGTCACATTTATATGGGAATATATATGAGCAATATATGTACACAATTCTGAGGAAATATATACTGTAATATATCTCCATATATGTGAATATTTATGTAATTATATATATTAGTATAAATATATACATATTGATTATAAACATATTTAAACATATATGCAGTATATATGGGAACATGCATGTGATAAATGTGTACAATTCTGAGAAAAATATATACTGAAATATATATGTATTAAATATAGATTTATATACATAGATAAATGTGTGTGTGTGTGTGTGTGTGTGTGTGTGTGTGTGTGTGTGTGTGTGTGTATTTATATTCTAAAATATAAGCACTAAATTCCCATATTTGAAAATTTATTATTTAATATATCACATTATATTGTCCAATATATTCACATATATTTTTGTTTAGTAAGGGAAACGCTGATAATCTACGAGAAAAATTATTGTCATGTCAACTAGCCAAACAACCTTCTGGATCCATCTACAGAAGTCTGTGTTGAATTAGGGACCAGGTGTCATGACAAGCAGCAGTTTAAATAAGTGGAGGTAAGACTCACATTCCATAGCAAATATTTTGATTAGAGGTGTTTAATGGTAAAGAAATTACATATGGCCCACACATAAACAATAATGTTATTTATGACCAAAAGAGGAAAATCCACTGAGGCAACTGACCTCCATAATCTTCATTGTACTCTTAGTTCTGATCTCAAGGACCTTCTGTCACACCCACATAGATGCTGGAGACACATTCAATTGATAATCTGATAAAACCAATGAAATAATCAAGTATTTCTAGTGCAGTTTAAATTAATAGGAGCCATTGTAGAGCACAGAAATTAATATGGCTAAGTATTAGAGGACACAGAAAAGTGGATATGTTCACATAGTTTAAACTAAGCTAGAAATTAAGAGGAAATTAACAAACAGGTTTTTTTTTTCACAAAAAATGACACCATTATTATGTAAATGGTTAGATAGATAGAAATTGTAGATAGACAGACAGACAGATTAGCTTGGGTCCTTGTCCTCATGTCCATATTAAAGCACTCTGAAAGGCATCTACAAGCTGCTAGTGACGCAAATAATACCACTAGATGCATCTGTTTTGTACAATAACAGCATAAAGCTTACTCAAAACGTCACTTGAAACATGAGCTAAAAACATGAACTATTCTGTCTTTTCATTCCATGTTCTGCCCGTTCACCAGTTCCTACCAGTTTTTTTTTACTGCTACTTATGAAAACTGGATCACTCATCGGGTACACATGTACAGTGCACAGTTCTGTATAGTTCAAGTCTGATACCACATTAAAAATCTTTGCTTTCGTTTATTTAACTTAGTTAATAACAAAGTTTTAGGATTTTACAATTTTGAAACAAAGAAAATTTAGTGACCTCCAGTTGTTCTATCATTTACAATGCAAGAGTGCAGTAAACTTTGTTATAAGATGTAGAAAGGGTAAAGCAAAGTCTTACTGTTGCGTCATATAGATTTTATTTTAATATTTTGCAGTATTTTAGAGTTAAAAAGCAATAAAAATAATACAATTGTTGTATTCTTTTTTCTTTTCTTTTTTTTTTACACATGCTGTATTGATCTAAACCTCTAGATATTCACTTTTTCATGCAGACACTCTTTGGCTAAAGTCTATGTGTATGCCTGTGTGTACATTGTTGTGAAACTGCAAATACTGGTGAGAATACAAATGTTGTTTTAGTAATGTTGTCTGTGTGTATGTGTGGTCTGGGTTAAGTTATTCTAAGTAGTGATGTTGTATGTATGTGTGGTAAGGTTTAATCTGATCAATGTGAAAGAGGTGAGATAGGAATATGGGCCATGTTGCTTTGTCTGTGATTGTGGGATTTTTGTTTTTAGTCCCATTTTTTTTAATACAAGAAAGAGTACACGCTCTTTAATATTCACAAAATCACAACAACCTCAGAGGTAATCTAGCATGACTATGGCTTAAATAAAACCCAGTGGGCGAAAAAGGAAGAGAGAGTAAGACAAAAAGACAAATAAAGGCTTATAGGACCATTCCATGATTTTGACCTCTAGTTGGTGAACAATAGTCCACTCAAAAACATCAGTCATGAGCAGTCAGAGGTGTACTCGAGAGTGAAAGAATATGTTATTTCACATCAGAGATATATATTGTATATGCACTATAAACATTTTTAAAAAATCTTTGGATTTCCTTAGATGCCACACTGCCAAAAACCTCTGAAGAACCATCAGGCACCCTTTAAAATATTCTCAAGGATCATGTTTATGTTTTATGTTAAACCTTTCCCTTATGATGAGGTTACTGAATAAAACATTGATAGAGTTCTTGCCAAAACAAAGACTAAGTTTCACAGGAAACTTGAGGTTCTCCAAGGAGAGGAACCCAAATCTTTTAATTCTTTCAGTAAATGTCACATTTTATCTTCCCCCTCTCCCTCTTTTGCGGGGCACCTTTTAAAGCCGAAGAGGTTGATGGAACCCTGGGAATCGCATTGGATGCGAGGGATGCTGGGGGTGGTGGGAGTGCTGACTGAATTTGGGGACGTTGGGCCTTTTCTCCTAATCCTCCCTGTAGCCAACACTAATGGTCCAGCTTCCTCCACCAACCCCTCGAACACTGCCTCCAGACTCTGCCGGATCCGTGTGCAGAAGTGCGGACAGCTGAAGGTGTATATTATCGGGTTGAGAACAGGGTTCAGGAATGCAAATGTTGTTGCCACTGGCAAGGACACCTCCACTAGCATCACAATCTGTGGCATGTACTGAGCTGCCACCTCGAGCAGGCAGAAGACATGGTAGGGCACCCAACAGAGAATAAATGTTGCTATCACAGAGACAACCATCTTTGTAAAACCTTGCGAGAGTCGAGCTGCATTTTCTCCAGCTGATGTAGAAGAACTGGAGAGGCTGCGGAAAAATTTGGATGCACTCTTTTTAGCATTGGTCACTCCTGGCTGCCTACTCTTCAGCCTTTTTCTTCGAGCTTGCAGCTTTAGAGCAAAGGAAGCATAGCTGACGGCAATGACCACCAGTGGCACAACAAAAGTCATCAATACCTTGGACACTGCAGTCGCTGCCTGCCGCACCTTGCAATCTTTATGCAGTGTGCTTGGAGAGGAATAGAGTGCAAAATTATGGTAGCAGAGTTTACGGCCATCCTCTTTAACCACAACAGAACGGAACATGAAATACGGAAGTGCATTAACTGCAGCCCACAACCATCCCAGGGCACAGATCTTCCATGCTGCAGACACAGTGCGCCGGTTCTGAGTCCACACCGGCTTGGTCACTAACAAGCATCGGTCCAGCGATATCACAGCCAACAGGAAGGCAGAAACAAACATGTTGAGGAAAAAGATGGAGGCCTGGGCAGCGCACAGTGGGGCTCCCAGCTCCCAGCTGTGACCCATCAGTAGGTAATGAGTGAAAAGTGGAAGGGTTAGAGTTGTAAGGAAATCTGACAGCGCCAAATTTAGAACCCACACTGCTGCAACTGTCTTGTGGCGAAGACGGCAGCCGAGCACCCACAGCACCAGGCCGTTTTCCAGGATCCCCAAACAGGACACCACCCCATGCACACTGACCACAGCCAGATTCACACGAGTGTCATTGTTCAGTGTGTGAGAGACCATTGTTTGCAGAAGGGGACAGTGGAGGTCTGAGGGGGGCGATGGACTGAGGGAAGAATTAAGAGGGAATGACGAAGTCATTTCTGTGACAAAAAAGAGAGAGAAATTGATTAATAAACTTTTATTTGCAATATTCTAAAATGAAGCACAAGCAATTGACTGATTAGATAATCACATGGATGATGGTTGGTGCCAGATGGGCTGGTTTTAGTATTTCTGTAACTGCTGATCTCCTTGGATTTTCACACACAACAGTCGCTAGTGTTTACTCAGAATGGTGCCAAAAACAAGAAACCTCCAGTGAGTGGCATTTCATGTCATTTCAACGGAAATGCCATGTTAATGAGAGAGGTCAACAAAGAATGGCAAGACAGGTTCAAGCTGACAGAAAGGCTACAGTAACTCTGATAACCACTCTGTACAATTGTATTGAGCAGAATAGCATCTCAAAATGCACAACATGTCAAACCTTGAGGCGGATGGTCTACAACAGCAGAAGACCACGACAGGTTCCACTTCTGTCAGCCAAGAACAGAAAACTGAGGCTGCAGTGGGCACAGGCTCACCAAAACTGAACAGTTAAAGACTGGAAAAACATAGCCTGGTCTGATGAATATTAATTTCTGCTGAGGTGCACAGATGGTAGGCCCACTGCGGCCTTAGTTGTATGAAAGATTAAATTTTATCTACTTTTAAATACACATTTATATACATTGCAACATGATCATATGGGAAGTCGGAATGTTGCTTCCAAATGTTCCAGCACCCTGACATCGACCCTATTATGCTGACAAACAGCATCTCTCATCAGACATTTTTGCATCGGTTCAAATTTGTTTACCTTCTCCTGTGGTGTGACCAGATGTAATTGTGTCAGCAATGTGGGAGCCCTGTGTTCTCATCCTGTGTTCAAACTAGGTAGTAATTTACCCTTTTATAAGCTCCGCCCCCCGGTTACAGTTGCTCACTCTTACAAGCTCTGCGGAACTCTCCATAGGAATAAATGGGAGATTGCCGTGAATGACATGGTTGTTGGCTAAATAATCTCATAAACGGAATGGATCATATTTATATGTGGGCTGGTATGAAGAGTGACATTGTAATGCATATGTATCTGAAGTTTTTAGTAAGAGAAATTGTTAAATTACATAGTAATTTGATTAAAAACTGTGGAGACTGTGAATCAGAATCAAGGCAAATGATTATTACAGTCTCTTGAAAAGAGAAAAACTTCATTTAATGGCGATTAGACATCTAATAACATTAGCTTAAGTAAACCGAGCTGTTTATAACGTCTCATAACACTCTATAATGCTGTGCACCCTTTATTTACTATAGCTTTTACTATGACTTGAATCAATACATAAATAAATGAATGTTCAGTTATTAGCTTTAATTTACCTTTAATTTGCAGATGTTATATGTATATTTTGGAATGAGGGCTGACACAGTTTAATCCATAACAAGCTCTTCTCCAGATTTATTTAAAGATTTTAATTTATTTTTTTAAAGAAAGGAAAACACATCCTCTCTGGGTAACTCGTGTTAATATTACAAATTACCCAGCAACAATGTTTACATTTTTTGTTTTATTATAATTTTTTTAGAAAATCCTGCTTAAATCTTCTCAAACACACATTTCTCCCATAGGCTCTCATTGTAAAAAGGCAAACACTTGTTAGAGTAATGACGGCAGGGCAACAGTTGCTAAGACAGGATTTGTCAGAAACGGGAATTAGCGAAGGGTCAATTGCGATTTTCCCTCTAAGAATATATTTCAACTCTATATCATTTTCAATCTTCCTATCATTTGTATGTATTTTTTACAGCTTTGCATGCCCCTTTTGAGATATTCGAGGCAGTGTTACGAATATCGGTAAGCACAGACTGAGTTTAGCTTAAGAAAAGTCAACCTTCTGTTTTTTAATTCAGTGTGATATCAGTCTGTCCATTTTTAAATATACAACTGTCATTTCAAATATGTTTCTTGTTTACATGTGTTTTTTGTTCTTGTTGTTTCCAACTTTTTTTTTTTTTTTTTTTGGTGTTGTGGGTGCTTGCTCAGGCAAATCAAAAGAGCCCATGTTTTGGGTTATGCACCAAAATATTAAACATATAAAACCTTAAGTATGAGCAATAATAGCAGTGCTTACCATAGCAAGCACTATTAATATCTAATCTGAGAATGAGAAGCAACAAGCAAACAGGAACCAGGATGGTATTGATAATCATATGATGTTTGGAGTTAAGCAAACTCTATTAACTGCATTTACACAAATACAGTCATTATACACTCTTTTAGTCATTTAACTGTGTTAGTCTGTCTGTGAGGTTCATACTGTTGCTATGTTGGCTTTGTTCAGTCTTGTGTGAAGCACACCACAACATATTCATCCTAGACCTCTACCATAACATCATCTAAGGTATGTTGAAATTTGGTTTTAGTCATGTGTTTTGCCAAAGCAGCATTTGCAATTGTTGTATCAAAATGCATAAAAAACATCGTTCACCAAACTATGATACAAACAAATGCTACAAATTATATTTGGGGTGATTGAAGTATTAAGCTGGTGCCTATTTATCAAAAAGTGCAGGTATTCAGTTATTTAGATTTTGGCTGGAAAAGCAGGTTACCCTGCCTACATTATACCGTATGTTATATAATTTTGTCATAATACATATTGATTTTACATATTGAGTTTACAATGTCTAAAAACCAATGTGAATTATTATAATAGTTTGTGATATAACTTTACAGATCTTTGTTGTAAAGGGTTTAAACAATATTTTCCATGCTTGTTCAATGAACTATAAACAATTAATGAACATGCACCTGTGGAACGGTCGTTAAGACACTAACAGCTTACAGACGGTGGCAATTAATGTCACAGTTATAAAAACTTAGGACACTCGTTTCTACTGACTCTGAAAAACAAACAAAAAAGATGCCCACGGTCCCTGCTCATCTTTGTGAATGTGCCTTAGGCATGCTGCATGGAGGCATGAGGACTGCAGATGTGGCCAGGGCAATAAATTGCAATGTCCGTACTGCGAGAAGACAGCACTGCAGGGGGACAGGAAGGACAGCTGATCATCCTTGCAGTACCAGACCACGTTTAACTATCCCTGCACAGGATCTATATATCCGAATATCCGAATATCCCACCTGCAGGACAGGTACAGGATGGCAACAACAACTGCCTGTTCCCTGTGCAAGTTACACCAGGAACGCACAATCCCTCCATCAGTATTCAGACTGCCCCAATAGGCTGAGAGAGGCTGGACTGAGAGCTTGTAGGCAAGGCAGGTCCTTACCAGACATCACCGGCAACAATGTCGCCAATGGGCACAAACCCACCTTTGCTGGACCAGACAGAACATGCAAAAAGTGCCCTTCACTGTGGTTTTGTCTAACCGGTGATGGTCGGTTCAGGTTGTGTCCCCTTGTTCAGGGACACATTATTCCATTTCTGTTAGTCATATGTCTGTGAAAGTTGTTTAGTTTATGTCTTAAGTTGTTGAATCTATATGTTCATACAAATATTTACACATGTTAATTTTGCTGAAAATGAAAGCAGAAGAGAGTGAGAGGACGTTTCTATTTTTGTTGTTTAGTATTGAGATTGAAATAAATTGAGTTTAGTGAGTTGTACGGGAAAATGACTAGGCATGTATCACACACTTGCATTTCAGTGGAAATGATGACCAAACAATGAGTACAAATCATCCCTCCAGCATAATTTTAGCCTGTAGGGCCTGTAGGATGACGTCCTTACTGACCTCCAAAGCCTACAGCACCAACGGACAGTCACTTCCGCCCTGCATGCAAGGCAGGCACTTAAAGATTTGCACTTGGGTAGTCCTGACCCCAACGTGCTGCAGGAACTGCGCTCAGCGACCGACCTCGCCCTCAGGGCCACGAAAGTCACAGCGCGGTCACTCGGGCAGGCGATGGCCACCCTTGTGGTTCAGGAACAACATCTGTGGCTGAACCTGGCCGAAAGCACGCTTTCTCAACGCGCATTTCTCCCAGTTCGGCCTTTTCGACACCATCGAGGACTTCGCCCAGTAGTTCTCAGCAGTGAAGAAGCAGACGGAGGCCATCTCTCACATCATGCCCAAGTTCAGAGATGCATAAGGCTCTCAAGAGAGACCCCCTAGTGTTGCTTCTTCGACACAATGTCCCGTTCCCTCCATCAGGGAACGGAGGTTACAACAGTAACTTAGACGTTTTGATGCCTGTATATTTTATGTTTCATTATTGTTTATATTTTTAAATGGTATAAATTTGATACACTAACTTTCTGGAACTATAAAAATCTGCTTTTCACTTTATAATGTCTTGTTAATCACTGTAGTAATTGCAAAAAGGCACATGATGACATAAAGTTCACCAATAGTGGCCCTTCCATGAGCAACGACCATGTAGGCACAGTGTCACATGTGAAATTAAAATAATGCACTAAACATGAACTAAACTACATAAAATATAGCACAGAACCCCAATGTACCCCGCCTTTCACCCAATGTTAGCTGGAATAGGCTCCAGCCCCCTGCGACCCTGTACAGGATAAGCGGTTGACGATGGATGGATGGATGGACCGTCATTTTTAATTTACCGTAAAAAGAACATGCACTAACATAACATACATTTTTACCTTTAATTATATTGTATAATAATACTTTTTACATCTAACAAACATACATTTTCTAACATTTTTTAATTACATGTATTTTTTTGTTAAATTTATTATAATTTTTTCTGAATATTTTAAGGCAACTACTTAACCAACTAACGTTTTTACTGTAGCCTGGCCAAAAAAATTAAAAAAGTCACATACTCTAATCTTTCTTTTTCTAACCTTTGTCGTGGCATTGATTCGACAACTTTTTGAAACGTCACAACATTTATTTCCATCCAGAGTTGCATTCATTTTTGGCCGAGATCTAGTATTGATGATGGGAGAGTTGAACCGCTCCATAAAATCTTCTCCAGCACATCCCAAAGACTTTCAATGGGGTTAAGGTCAGGACTCTGTGATGGTCAATTCATGAGTGAAAATAATTCCTTGTGCTCCCTGAACCACTCATTCACAATTTGAGATATTTGAATCTTGGTTCCCTTCTTACCCTGACACGTTCATCGCTTTAGAATTGCCTAAATCTGGACTCGTCAGACCACATTACCTTTTTCCATTGCTCTACAGTCCAATCGTTATGCTCCCTAGCAAATTGAAGTTGTTTTTTTCCGATTAGCCTCACTAACAAGTGAATTGCTTGTGGACACACACCTGTTTAGACCCAATCCTGTAAGTTGTCATCGCATTGTGTGTGTGTGGAAATGTTTTCACTTTCACTATTAAATATAGCTGGGAGTTCTACTGTCGATATTTTACTATGTGACTTCACAGAGAGTTTTAGTGATCTCCGATCAAGATAATTAAAGATTTTTTTCTGACCACATGTCTTTCACAAAGCTGACAGTTCACCACTATCCTTCCAGGTTTTAATTATGTGTTGGACAGTTCTTAACCCAATTCCAGTGATTTCAGCAATCTCCTTTGTTGTTTTCTTTGCCAGATGCAGGCCAATAATTTGCCCCTTCTGAAACAGAGTAACATCTTTTCAAAACCACAAGATACATCTTTGACCTGGTTGTTTAAGAAATGAGAAGCTACACTCTGAAACAGTTAGGATTAAAAGATCTGCCAGCTGAAACATATTATTCACTCACATAATGAGCCAATCATAGGCTCTTGTGTATCTGTTTATTTAAATCCATTTAAATAATTTAAAACATTTTTTTTTTTTGGTCAGGCAGTGTAGGATCTAGAAGCAAAATATTTGTCAAAATAGCACTTGGTTATCACAGATACATACTTTTTAATATTATATTACCACTTTTTGCTCCTTTGTATATTTCAAAACTGTGTAAAAATAAACGAAAACGAAAAGCCTTACTTACAAACTCAGTAATATCTCTGAAGTAGCATATTATACAATGATATTATATAAAAACATTTCTGCACGATTCCATTACAACATCACATGCAAGAGCTAATTTTAAAATGCCTGTATAATGGTTTTGATATTTCAAGATTCTTAATTTCAAGAATTCATCAAGAGTCAAGACTTTTTTTTTGTTGTATCTAAAGGACTGTAACATTCTCTTAAACAAGTTTTTCAGGTTTAATTTTTTTTTTTTGGCTAAAAGTAGCATTTAAATTAGCACCTTAGTAAACCTTGACAGACTTGGAACATACCTTTCGTAAAGTTTGTTTATTGTGATACCTTCTTCGCAGAGCATCTTCTCCAGTTGCTCTGTTGGACTCTCACTTACTTCCTTTTGTGAACATTTCTCTTCGTCTGTTCCTTGTACCCTTGTCCGTCTTTCAGGTGTATTTCATCATTCCTGTTTCTCATACGTCATTTAGTACAGTACTTTTCTTTTCGGGAGGCGGGGCGTGACTGAGAGAGAGACAGCTAAGAAGAGTAGAAAAGAGTAGGCGTGAATGTGTTCTTTGTTCATCTTTGCTATTCATAATTACTGTATTTTCCTCTCGCATACATGACAGCTGTGGACAATCCACAGTCCAATTGTATTGCATAGAGTGACTCCAAAAAAGCAAATGCATGGATGAAAATGTGCTGACAATATAATAACAAGAGGTGATTTGCAACTTCTTAGTTTGTCAGAATCTCAGTAACTGTGCAATGTTATGAAGAAGCAACATGACAGCTGCTGTAACTTGCTGGCAATCATGCTCTCTTTGATTTGTAGAGAGAAAGCAAAAGGAATTTAGAGTCTCTATTTTGTGTTATTTCTTTATGTCAATTTGATACACACACACAGTATATATACTGTACCAAAAATAAGTAGCTGTGGATAAGAAAGCATTTACTGCATCTAAAGTGTTAAACTAGTTTATCTTAATGATAGAAAAGGGAAATTTACCAATTGCTTTCTGTAAAGTGTCAAGAAAATATTAGCCAATCGATATCAGCCAAAATTTGTCAAAAAGATAATGTATACAACTCATTTAATCTATAACACAGGCAGGGTTGGGAGGGTTACTTTTGAAATGTTTCCACTACAGATTACAGAATACATGCTGTAAAATGTAATTTGTAATGAATTCTGTCAGATTACACAAGGTCAGTAATTTATTCTAAATACTTTGGATTACTTCTTCAGCACTGGTAGATTTTTTCCACTTGTTTTGACTATAAAAACTCTGCCAGTACAGTAAGACAAAATACACATGTTAAAAATACATACTCTACGAAACCTAAATATCATAAGCAGTGTTGTTTTTAAAACAAGATAAATCAAATTAATCTTGTTTTAAGAATTTTTAGATATTTTTACAGGAAAACAATAAACAAAAAATGATTTTTGCCCTAATATCAAAGGTCTTACTAGAAAAAAAGAAATTGGGATCCAACATGAATTTTCTTGATAAAAAAATTAAAAAAAAGTAGTGCCTGGTAACATGTGCATGTAAAATGTTTCTTTTGCTTCAAACTTCAAATGTACTTCTCTGTCTGCTCGTATGAATGTAACACATCATAAGAAAGTGTTTCATCGCTGTTCAAATGCACTTTGGATCACATCATTTATATGAATAAATGTTTTCAATCTGAAAGGACTAAATATTAAATTAAACAAATGACAGTAAAATGAAAAGCAATCTCTTCAGTAATCAAAATACTTTTTGAATGTAACTGTATTCTAAATACCAATGATTTAAATTGTAACTGTAGTGGAATACACTTACTTATATTTTGTATTTTAAATATGTAATCCCATTACATGTATTCCGTTACTACCTAACACTGAACACAGGGTCATCAACATCACAGAGGAAACACACTTTTACCTGGACAAGTGGGAAAAGGTCTTGTCATATTGTGGAATGTGACTTTTGTTTAAAAGATCATGAAGATCTCTTTGTCTGGGATACTAAAATTAAATAGCACATTTCTTGAAAGCTGCATTAATCTAGATAATTATTACCCTTGGCAAAAAGGTTGGAAACAATTTAAGATTTAAGTTGTAAGAAACTATGTCAATATATGCACTCTAAAAAACTGTTGTGATATAATTACAATAATTTCACACACTATATATAACAAAATATATAACTGTCTTGCATATTATAAGACTAGTTCTTTCTGTCATCTCATCCAGAGTAAGCCTTCATTTATATTGTGGAACACAAAAGGTTGTTACGCAGAATGACAGCCTCAGTCACCTTTCACTTTTATTGTATGGAATAAAAGATGCAATGACAGTGAGTGGTGACTGGAGCTATTGCTTTATGTGAAGAATATACAAAAATGTATTGTGTTTTTACTGATAATCTTAACTTATATTTAAGCAATATAACAAGAGCAAGAGTGCGATATGGCCCTACATAAGCACTGCTGTGATTCGGCAGCAGGCCAGGTGCCATAGGTAATTACAGCAGTGCTGATGTAGGGTCATATAGCACAATTGTGAGTGTGATATTGCTTATATACAATTCAATGAACAAGTACATTTTAAAAAATTAGGAAAAACAGAGTAAGGTCATAAAAACGCATTTGAGCATGGAACTACTTTATTACACGACGAATCAGAATCTGCCATTGCTGGTTCAAAACAAATGATGCGTCCAAACCTCCGTTTGTAATTCAAAAAGTTCACTTCAGAAATAGTATCACGGCTTATGCTGTTTCTAACAAGCTGGATGTGTGTGTGTGTGTGTGTGTGTGTGTGTGTGTGTGAGAGAGAGAGAGAGAGAGAGAGAGAGAGAGAGAGAGAGAGAGAGAGAGAGAGATGGAGCCTGTGCAATCACCTGTTGCAACACCAAATCAGAGATGCTGTAAGCTTTCTCAGTGGAAAATAGACACCCAAGCAGGGTTATTCCTCCCCATTTTGCGCAAGAGTCATTCACTATAGAAACAGCGATGCCCTCAGAATTTTAAACAGTATGTATCCAATGTGGAAACTCTGATAAAAGGTAAGAACTTGAGTTCTGTAATAAATCAGTCTGTTGTGTCTCTCAGCATGAGCCTTAATCCTGAAGTTGTCCGTTTAAAGCTATTTCCTAGCTTTGTTAATGTATTAGTAATACCAGGATCACAGAGAGCTGCTCTATGTAAACAATGACTAATGGATTCACTTTATGTCACCAACTGGCTCATATTACACACAAAAATTATCTTTTGCCACTACCTGCTGGCTAACATATGTAATTTCAAAAATAAAGACAGTAACTCCTAACAGATACACTTTAGTCTAGAACAGCACGAACACAAGCGGAGTGATACACACAGTGAAGCATTTGAATGCTGATGGTGTCGCACCATCAGTGCTCATGGAACGTCTCTCGTCCAATCAGATTCGAGGACCGGAACTAACTGTGGTATATATAGTGTATATAGTGCATTGTTGTATCTTAGCTACAAAGGAAACTCTTGTTGCATCTTGATGGTCTCTTTTATTTAGGATTCATCTCAGTAGCCAGCAATACACATACAAGTGCCCCCACACTGCGCGTTCTTCTCTGCTTTTAACAGTGCTACAGCCCACAACACAATGCACCATCTACTGGACAAACCCAATACCAACATTAACATTCAACAGTTATGGTGCTTTTTTTATATTTAAGGACCTAAACAGATGTGGTCACCATGAACTGTTGTATGAAAAAACCTGCATAAAGATTCTTCTAAATTTCTGCTTTGTGTTCCATGGAAAAAATAACAGCATAATGAGTAAAAAATTATAGATTTGTTTTTCTTTTTGGGTGAACTATTCCATTAAAAATTCAATTGAACTAGATGAAGCAAGGTGTAAAATTAGTTGGTAAAATTAGTGCTTGACATGTAACAAATATAAATATAAGCATTCATTACGTATCTTTTTTTTTTTTTTTTTTTTTTTCTTATGCCAACTTCATCAGACCAGATCTCCCCATTGAGAACATTGCAGGTACAGACAGGTGTGGGTGTGATTATGAGAGAAAGTCAAATGTGGGGGGAAAAAATAAGATTATGCCATTCTGTAGGCTTTTATTGTTGACATGTCCAATGTTCATGCGTAAAAATCAATAAAATCAATCTTTAAATTTATAACTGGATATAGGAGAACTGATGACTTGGTTCAAAACTGATAAGATGAATAATAGTGAACAGGTGACACCAGAGAGTAAATATATCAGATAAATCGTCCTGAAAGTGGCCCTAAACAGAAGCAAATCACTGTATTGAGGGCATATCTGTGATGGCATGTGTTTTAATGGATGATGTGTGAAGAGTATAAATTGGTTCCCTGTCCATTAATGAGATGGAATTTGAAATAAATTAGTCACGCCCCACAAGAAGTTAATTTAGAATTTGAATTGGAATGACAGAAATTACATTCGTTTACTGAATTCAAAGAAATTCCAAACTGTCATACAAAGGTTTTGCGACAAAATAGAATTAATTCATTTTAAAATGATATTTAAAAAAATAAAGAAATGTATTATTTCTAATGCCCAATTTACTGGATATTTAGAATACAATTATTTTTTCTAAACTGATTGGACATATTTAAACTAAGTTCAGTAAATTCAAACAATTAACATTGCCATCAAAAAATACAGCTGCACAAAATGTCCAACACATGCTGTTTTCAGCCATCTTTATAAAAGTAAATGTTGAGTATTCTGGGAAATTAAGCGCTATTCTACCATGGTTTATCAGTTACACAGGTAAATGTCTAAACTTGGGCATTACTGCCTTCCACACCTCAGTACGTCACTGAGGCCAAAAGAGTCGCTTACAACATCATCGACAGTAAGAATGGAACTCAAGATGAACCATCTGAATATATTCTGGTGCAGTTTAATGATCCAGGTGAGTACAAAAATATTTCTTCAAACTCTTATTAGTTGCAATGAAGCAAAAGTAATCAGACATTGCCCAAATAAAATTACATATAAATTTAATCTATATGAATTTGTACAATTTGGACCCCCAATAAGGACCACAGACTCATGAAGTCTTTGATCCTTGAAGTCATGAAGTCTGAGATCTCCAAGCTCAGTGCTACAGGGGGTTGGAACCTCCCAGAAATGTGTCTGTCTGCAATTCAGGTACTGTGTTGTTTGGGACTCAAGTTGTTTCAAACCCAAATTATATTCTGTCTTGTGTGGAACACAAAGCATTTTACGCTGTACATTTTTACGCTGGCTGAAATGGCAGTCGTCTTGGACTTATACTGCTACCTAGTGGAGTACACGCAGCATCATGCTGGTATCATTTACTGTACCAATGCCATTGTAGAAATTTGTTGTTAGCAGTCAGTCATGATTCATTATATCAGAGGTGTCGGATAAGAAGGGAATTATTGAGTAATAGTTGGCTGGACGTGTGATCTCAAGATGGCGGCCCAAATGAGGCAGCCCAGCATAGTGTAAAATAAATATTTACAGTATTAGGCTTGTGAGTTACATGATTTTAAACATATTTCTTAAAAGTACTATATATTTCTTTAGGTGCAAAACTTATTTAATGAGGAAAAAATTATTGAATGCACCTTTAAGTAAAACAAAAGTTTTGAAATGCACACATCTGTTTTTCATGAATGTATGCACACTTTCTTCTTCTGTCAGGTAACAATTCTGCAGCGTTCCAGAAATCCTGGTCTTGTGAAGAGATTCCCCTTTCTGCTGGATGTGTATATGTCTAACCCTACCATCTACATTACAGGGACTGACCTCATATTCACCATTTACAGCCCTACTGGTAAAATCAGAGGCCAATTTAGTATGTACAAATGTGAACTGATTGTATTTGTATTGTATACATTTATTCAGTTAGTTGTTATGTGCATGACCTCAAAGAAAAACATAAAAATAACAATTCCTCTACTTAAATATTGACTTACATAAAGTGCTTGCTTACAATCATCGCTCAGAGTGTCTAATGGAACAACAGAGGAAATGGGTAATGGATATGTCCTAGTTTTCTGTGAAAGAAGTACCAGAGGGAGAGTTTGTGGTGTGGCTGAAAGGAAAAGACACAACCTCCTCTAGCCTTTTCCAGAGGCAGAGCACCACACAGATGTCTCAGTCCAAGTCAACATTAAGGTACAAACTGTATTCTTTTGTGGCACATATACCTTTTTATTTTTAAATGTGACTGTTTCTTGAAGAATCTCATGGAACTTGTCAATAAATGACCAGGTCAAATTTCATCAAAAGAAAAACAAAATTAAGAAATCATATTTTGCATAAAGAATCAGTGTTGCGTGTAATGCATTACTAAGTAACTAATTACTCAGTTATTTAATTACAGTTAATTCTGTTGTAATTGTGTTAAGTAATATATAGAATATAGAACAATTCTATATAAAACAATAGTGAATTAAAATTTTATGTCTAATGTTAAAATGTATGTTTTCTCATTTAATGCAGCCCCCTTAAATTCTTTGGCCAGTTCGTGAATAATTTTATGTGATTTATTTGACAGAATTAAAATAACAATTTCATGTCTCTCCTTATATTTTTCATCTGGTCGAGGTTGATAAGGGTTTTAGAAAGTAATTAGTAATAAGTAATGCAATTACTTTTCGGACAAAGTAATTATTACAGTAATCTAATTACACTGTAGAAGATGTAATTAGTAGTTAGTAATTCATTTTTTTATTCACTTTTTTAGAGTAAATTACCCAACACTGTAAAGAAAATGTATTCTTAGCATTGTATTTTCAGGACTGAAATCTGCTATTGGCTTACACATAATTTTTTAATAATGATTCTCATTACTGTAATATAGTAATAAAGACAGTTTTTCATTTTTTCAAATTAAAAACAGTAAAAAAATATTAAAGGCAGCAAAACAACATGCTAACATGATGCATAATTGCTTGTCTAAAATGTACGTATTATTATTATTATTGTGCTAAGTAATGAGAATGAGGTGGTAAAGTGTGCTTATTTGTAGCGAATTTTTTTTTTACAATAAGGCATGTGACAGTATATGGTAATACGATTTATCACGTAATTAAAATGCACTATATAGTTATTGTGGGCACTTCAAAATACTGTAAATAATTCTAGAGATCCTTTTAGTCTAATCGTTTGGATCAGGTTTTTTTTTTTTTTTTTTTCTCCCCTTTTTCTCCCCAATTTGGAATGCACAATTCCCAATGTGCTCTTAAGTCCTCATGGTGGTGTAGTGACTCTCCTCAATCCAGGTGGCGGAGGACAAATCTAAATTGCCTCTGCGTCTGAGAACATCCACCCGTGCATTTTATCATGTGACTTTTTGAGCATGTTACTGTGGATACATAGTGCGGCATCCACGCACAACTCACCATGCACCCCCACCGTATAACCACATTATAGCGACCACGAGGAGGTTACCTCATGTGACTGTACCCTCCCTAGCAACTGGCCAATTTGGTTGCTTAGGAGACCTGGCTGGATTCACTCCGCACGCCCTGAATTCGAACTCGTGACTCCAGGGGTGGTAGTCAGCGCCTTTACTCACTGAGGTTCCCAGGCCCCTTAGATCAGCGTTTGCCTAGGACCCACACTTACAAAAAAAATGCAATATGCTGTATTTGCTTTATATCCTTTAATTTATTTACTTTTTACAACTTAAACAATTGTGATACATACAGACTCTTACAGAAATCATTATTATTCTTTTACAGACTCTACCAATAATTTAATTAAACATGCATTCTTTAACTCTACAAATTTACATTTATGCATTTGGCAGACGCTTTTATCCAAAGTGACTTACAGAGCCCTTATTACAGGGACAATCCCCCCGGAGCAACCTGGAATTAAGTGCCTTGCTCAAGGACACAATGGTGGTGGCTGTGGGGTTTGAACCAGCGACCTTCTGATTAGCAGCCCTGTGCTCTAGCCACTACGCCACCACCACTCTAAATATATTGCATGTTGAGTGACCTGTTGGTTGAATCATCTCTGCACATCCACCTCGATTGTTATCACGCTGAGAGACCGAGCATATCAAATTATATTTTGGAACACAGCCGATAAACAGTCATGGCCAGCGTGACAGTGTGAAAAAGTGCACTTGCTCTTAACAACTTCAGTTACTTTTACTATGGAAATAGTTACATGTATATCAAAATACAAAGTGACCCAACATGTATGTCTATGCGAGTCTTTTTTATTTCATTATTATTATTTCCAGTCTTTTTTATTTCACTCTTAGAGACAATTAACAAAGTGACAACTAAGATGACAAAGAAAGTGAACTGTTGTTGCCATTTGCAGATAATGTTTAACTTGCTTTCAAGTGGCTGTAGACTAGTTTGCTAAATCACAGCTAGCTACACAGTAATGTTTGTGTCTTTTAGTACCAACTAAAATACAGCTGTAATCAACTAATACTAAGTCCTGTTATTAATAATGGCAATGTGTCACAATGATGATTTCAATATTAAGTTAAAGTTGGAACGCAATCGTATGTTGCTATGCAGTGCGAGTGAACATGCAGTTATTCAATTTGTAGCTAGCACCTAGCTATAAATTAGCAACAGGCTTGCTATCTAAACATGCATTATTTTTTTAAAATGTTCAGGGTTTTTTCAAAGCTCTTTGTTTTCTGTTCATTTAAAAGGACAGTTTAATATTGAAAAATGTGATAAAACTTTTTAATTAAGAGAACAACAATAAAGTTTGCTTATCTTTCAACCCGTTTTTGTAATGTAATTCAATACAGTGATGGGACCATATTCCGTGATAAAAGCTTCAGCAATTATTGTGATGTGAAAATTTTATACCGTTACATGTCTAGTCACAATGTAAAAATCTCAAGGTTAGACATTATTTTCTTAATGCAAAATATAATAAATGTTTTGATCTTTTGAATTTTGGGGTAAAATGTAACCTGGACATCTCTTCTTCAGCCTTCTATTCCTTTTACAGGTAATCTAAAAAGTTGTAGTCATTTAGTCAATTTATGAACACAAGACCAATTCATAATGCCATTTTATACAATTAAATGTCCTATTGTCTTTTCTTTTATCTCTTTTACCACAGGCAATGGTAGGCAGCTCCATGTAGCCAGGACAAGAATTTCAACAAAATTTTACTGTAACAACCAATGGAACTGGTGGTGCCTATACAATTCATGCAAGGAATGACAAAAGCATCGCTATGAACTATCCAGCAACGTAAATGACCTGTTAAACTGTCAAATCTTTTACACAAATTGTCTTATCAAGAACAAAACAAGAACAAAAAATGTGAGTGCCACACTTGTGTTTCTGTGTCAACACAGGCTCACCCTTGTAAGTGGTGGAAGTGTTCAAGGGACCGTGTCTCTAACTCCTCCTGCAAACACTGTCTCAGGCACAGATGTTACTCTCACTATGGAGGCAGAGGGCCCTGGAGGAAGTGACTCTTATTATGCTGTGCTTTGCCTTTCAGTCCTCTCTAAGGTAAAATCAAATGATTTCAAACAGATTGAAGCATTCTGCTATTGTGAAGTTTAAATAACTGTGGGAAATAAAATTGTCCTTAGATAAAGATAAAAAGGGGGGCGTATTAATGTTTGAACTGCTAATTTTTAACATAAGAGTTATAGAGTCACGTAGAGTGACATCTAAGCCAGTAGTTCAGGGCTCAGGCTAAGAGACCCACGGTGGTACGTCACTCAGAAAAAAGGTCACTGAAAATGCTAAATTTATATAAATAGACAAACTGTGTTGGAATGTGTGACAGCCTTGTTATCTTTCCCTGGGCTCCTAATCAGAGGCCCTAATGAAAAAATAATTATTTTCTATAATACTATAATATATGACGAACAATTATGTATTTTAGCCTATCTGCACTCGGCTTCCTTACATGTATGACACTTGCTTGTAAAGAAGCCAAGAGTAGATATTCTAAAATATGTGCATATGTGTCTTTGTGTTTTTTGTCATGTATAATGACCATGGTTTGAGATTATTTAAAATAAAAGCCTCCCTTAAATTTTCTGCATGAGAAAAATGAGTAGTGACACTTTTATAAAGTACAAGTGCCATTTGTTAGTTATCAGCTATCTCTTATATGAAATTTATTTAAAGTCAGTAATATAAAGTTAATATAATAATTAGGGCTGTCGATTTAACACGTTAATTCCGTGCGATTAATTTTATAAAAAATAACGTGTTAAAAAAATGAATGCAATTAATCGCAATGCCCCCAGAGCGCAGCATAAGGAAGATTACTGAGAAATGCAAGCTTGTAGTACCACCTGTTTACTCTAGAGGGCAGTAAGTGAAACTTCAGCTGTATGGGCAATGCACAGTTTATACAGTGAACAAAACAACCATCCAGCAGCAGCACAACACAAACATGCGTTACATTCTTGCATTCAAAACACTTGACGGAGATGTACAGTTGCCTATAGAATTGTCAAAAGTACCAGTAATTCCGTACCAATTTGGAACTAAAATAAAAAAAGATATCGCTACCAGTTTTTGTGCAGTACCAGTAGTACCAAGCAGCGTGTGCTCTGTTACTCCTTATAAAATGCAATGCACAATCAATACAATTTAAATCTGGATTTTTAAACCGTGAAAGGCTGCAATATTTTTCTGCATGAGCTGCATGCTTTGAATGAATGTGTGAAGCAGACCGCTCATACACTAGAAACACCACAGATATTTCAAATAATTTCCATTGTATGAGATGACAAAGCAGAGCACTGTTAAGTGTGCAGCACATGTAGACAATATATTTATATAAATAAATCACAGCAATTGTGCTTTAATGATCACACCATGTAGAAAAGGTTTATCCATCAAAGGAAGAAGTAAAGCTTTAAAATAAAAGCACAATTCAAAAGCTAGATGCCTAAAATTGAAGAAATTGCAACAAAAATATATTACAACTGTATAGTAAAATGTAATGTGCTATGTAGTAATATTAAGCAATATATGACAAGCAAGATTGCTGTTATATGTACTGTGTACTGAATAAAAGTTTGTTAAAAATGTAATGGTATGTTGAAAAGTATTTGTTACATTTTTAACTTGTTAAAGGTTTTTTAAGAATTATTTGATTACAATTTGAACTGATTGTATTATGCAATCTAATATGATATTTCTGTCCTAAATTCTTCACTTTCACACATTATTTTAGGACTTTCTGATTAAAACCACCAGTCCATATTTTACATGAAGGAATATCTTTGATATTCTGTGTGAAATATTTCTTCATTCTGTCATCTCCACTGAAATTACTGCCTCAGTCAATGCATGTCTTTAACACTGTGTACTTTATGAACTTGCAACGAACATGAACATTTACCATTACGCGAACGTTAAATTAAAGTGAAACCAGAGAACTTTGCACTCACTATGAAATCCTAGCTTTTTTTGTGTGAGTTTGGCGCAAACCTCCACAGGCGACACGCAATTTGGAGCACTTAAGAAGCAGTTAATCTTCACACGCTCTTCAGGATCTGCTCTGAGTTTGGTCAGCGGTATAGCTCAGCGAGACAGTTGGAGTATCACATAATCCAATAACAATAGTAAATGCAATGCAAAAACACAGTGTTCATGGAATTTCTGGAATTGCTAAAGTTCCATCCCATGCGTGGTGTTTGAGGGGAAGCAGGCAGGGGGCCTATGGGAAGCTGGTGCCCCGGTGCCTCCCAGGACCGTAATCTGTCCCAGTGGTTGCTTTACCTCTCCCTTTTCTGTTCCTTTCAGGTGACTGACTTTACACCTCCAAAATGTGAAGTGGTCAGTGTTCAAGGCAATTGTTCCTTCTCTTGCAGCTCGTCAAACTGGGAACTGTCTGTCAACATCACAGATGGAAATGGCACAGGTATCGAGAGCATTACCATCCAGTAAGGCAGAGGAAACCTCACTCAGAATGAAGTGTTAGACGACAATGTAACCTATACAAGGCCTCATGTTGCTCACCTTCTGTGACTTTGTCTGCAGTTGACAAGGTGGGGAATGTTGGCAGATGCTCAATGAAAACCAGAGCAGGCTCTCCACTCGTCCGCATGTCCCTCCCTCTGTGTGCATGCTTGCTTATATCTGCTGTGAGTTTACTATGTGATGCCTTCTCTATTTGATGATACAGATCTCTTCCAACCAAATACAAAAGCATCCTATCCATTGCTTAATCGTGTCTTAATAAAATTGCTTAATATGTTCAGGCAAGTTTAATATTAATGCTGACTCATAAACATCTGTGATGACTTCTACTATAAATACACATTGAAAAAACATGGTTTGACAGCTCAAATGTACTGTACAACAGTATTTAAAATAAAACCTTAAGTAAAAGTTATACTGTAGGCCTAAAGATTATTTTTGTATATTGTAAAGAAGTTCAAGGGAAAGGAGGCGGCGAGAACCGGCTTGTCAACATAAATAATATTTTAATGATAAACTTAAAAGGACAAACACACATATGACGGACATAATGTCTCCATACATGATCTCTCTATCGTCGCACCACCGTCTGCCATCAGCCTTTATCCCTCTCGGAGGCATCATCACAACCCGGCCCCGCCCTCCACCCTGCCACATTCCTCCCACCCTTTCCCTGGAGAGGGGCGCGCCTTCCGCGCCGTCTGCCGGCAGGTCATCTCCGTCTACCTGGACGAGGGAGGGGACAAGGGGAGGGAAACAGAAATAATTAAAATGTGACAGTTTAAAATAGAGGGAAAAGGCCAACGCAGAGCGGCAGTGAGAGAGAGAGAGAGAGAGAGAGAGAGAGAGAGAGAGGACAGAGAGAAAAAATAAAAAAAAAACCTACTCGCCGGTTCTCCGATACGCTGTAGCTTGTTCCTCAGCCACTCCTCCAACCTCTAACAGACAACAGCCAAGCCTCTCCGGGCGGATCGGAGGCAGTCCTCCAGCCCCTGGCGTACGGAACACCCTGCCGCGTTCTCGGGGAGCCGAAGGGGTCTCGCCCGCCCCTGGCAGCGGTTCTCCTGCTCCAGGGGGGTCGGTCCTCGAGCCCCTCCCCGCTGGCGGTCAGCGGTCTCAGACCCCGCCGCGTTTCAGTGGCTGGAAGGGGACTCCTCCTCCCCTGGCAGCGGCCCTGACCATTCCAGGTGGTCGGCTAGGAGCCCCTTCATCCCTCGCAGTCGGCGGCTGTTCCTCCGCTTCCTTCCTGGGTTTCGGCACCAGTGTAAAGTAGTTCAAGGGAAAGGAGGAGGCGAGAACCCGCTTGTCAACATAAATAATATTTTAATGATAAACTTAAAAGGACAAACACACATATGACGGACATGTCCGTAAATGATCTCTCTCTCGTTGCACCACCGTCTGCCATCGGACTTTATCCCTCTCGGAGGCTTGATTAGCCTCCGCCCTGCCAATAAACAGACTAGACTACCAGTAAAATGCATGCATTGTGGTCACCTGCTAAAATGTATTAGCCTGTATGGTGCTTTTATTTTCTTTGGATGAGATGGTACATGATATCACATAAAAATGCAATCTTTAAGACAATCTAAAGCTGCGAATTAACTGTTAAAATATTAGCTGCATTATTAAATTTTTTTTTCCATTAAAGCCTTGAGTCTTTTTTTAAAAACTGGGCTTTTTGCTTTTGAACCACTTGTATGGTTGTTGCAAATGAAATTTAAACTATTTCAGAGTGCAAAAGTCCTGCAGGAACATGCAGTGGAATGCGTAGTTGAAAGTGACAAAGATCCCCATTTAAATGCTTGTACATTTTGGTTTGTGCTTTATGCACCTCAACTGCAATCCATTTTTAGTTATTAGTTATTTAGTTATTTTAAACTTGAGGTTTGTTACTGACTTTTTGTACTGTCTATTTACTGTTGTAACAAACAATGATATTACACTGCCACATAGTGCTTGAACTGATTTCCCATGAAATCTCATTTGATGCCACTATATGATAGATACATTCTTCCTTTGATGTTTCCCCAAATAAATTACGTTCAAAACAGAATTGCTCATTTGTGGAATTTATCCACTGGAGGCACCCGCCCTCTCCGCTGCATTTTTTTTTTTTTTTTGGAAGGGGTTGTGTCAGGTTCCCTACACATTGGTCTAATTTTTATTCAGTGTTGGGATCCTGTCATGTGTTTCTCTGTTTTTTGTGTTTTGGTTTGTTTCCAGTCTAGCTCATAGCTTGTTTATTTCTTGGTACCATGTGCTCTGTCTCATTTGAAACCCTTCCTCCTTGTTTGCCTCATTAGTTTATTCCATTCACCTGACTTGTTCATTTGCCCTCTTGATTTCTCCTGCTTTATATTCCCCTCGTGTGCTGTGTCTTGAATCGGATTCTTCCCTCGGTGTTCAGTCGGCTCCACTGCTTCCCCAGTCAGTTTTTGTTGCATCACAGTGTTCCCATGGAACATTAAATGATACAACAGTGTTCATTTTTATTTAATAGGTCTTAAATTTGAAGGTGGAAAGACAAGAATCGACAGGAATATATGACCTAATGTGATTATCAAACTTAAAAAGAATATGATTTAATACATGCGCTGCATCCTTCAAAGTGAAAACGCAGCACTGTTGTATTTTCTCCAAGCATGCAAGGGCTTGTGAGTGTTTTCAGCTGTCTCAGAGCAGATCACAATCATTAAACCATATCGTAAATTTATGACAAACTATCATTAAAGATCAACTGTTGATGATGATGATAATGATAATGTTGATGAAATATGACAATGTATACTTAAGTGTTTATATTGTAATACGTAGTAGATTAATGTAGGAGTGCACATTTTATAACCCTTTGTTTGAATAAGCAGCTGGAATCAGTGAAGCACAAACATTTCAAAATAAGAGTCCCCTTTATATTTCAAAGATAAAGTTCCTTTAAAGTTAAAAGGTCTACGCTATTGAATCAAGTCAAGTCAAGTGTTTTTTATTGTCGTTTCAACCATATACAGTTAGTACAGTACACAGTGAAATGAGACAGGACCTCCAGGACCATGGTGCTACATAAAAACAACATAGGACAAACACAGAACCACATGAGACTACACAGACTAAATAAAAATACCTATATAATACCTATATAATACCTATCTATGCAAAAACATGTGCAAAAGTACGGGACAGTACAATACATTTCTAACAATGAACATTACAATAGGCACAGTGATAGACAGCGCAGCGCCGACCAGTATGCAGTAGTGCAAAAAGATGACAGTTACTAAAAATGCCAAATGTAAACATAACATACTATGATATAGTGTTCTATGCACATAGCAGTTATTGAGGTAGTAGACAGTTATAAAGTGACAGTTATTAAAGTGCAACTCAGGACACGTGTGTGTGTGTGTCAAACCAGTCTCTGAGTATTGAGGAGTCTGATGGCTTTGGGGAAGAAGCTGTTACACAGTCTGGTCATGAGGGCCTGAATGCTTCGGTACCTCTTGCCAGACAGCAGGAGGGTAAAGAGTTTATGTGAGGGGTGTGTGGGGCCGTCCACAATGCTGGTTGCTTTGCGGATACAGTGTTTTATGTAAATGTCTTTGTCTTGAAAACTCTATGTAGAGTTTTCCTCACATCCGCCGTGGTGAGACAGAGCACCTGGTCATTGGGAGGAGGGGTGGTCTTCCTCACCACCACGCCGTTCTGCACTTTCAAACTGAGTGTAGAAATCGTTCAGCACATCTGGAAGGGAGGCATCTTTGTCACAGGCAACGGATGTTGTCCTGTAGTTGGTGATGTCCTGGAAGTGACTGTGGATTCTCTGGGCGTGTGCATGCTTTGCCTCTCTGATTTCCCGTGACAGTTTGGCCCTAGCTGTTCTTAGGGCTGCCTTATCGCTTGGAGAAAGTGACATCATCAATGCACTTGCTGATGAAGCTGGTCACTGATGCTGTGTATTCCTCCAAGTTGGTAGAATCGCCATATGTTGCAGCCTCCCTAAACATGTGCCAGTCAGTACACTCAAAACAGTCCTGAAGAGCAGGGATGGCTCCCGCTGGCCAGGTTTTTACCTGCTTCTGAAGCGGTTTTGTGCGTCTGACGAGCGGTCTGTATGCTGGAATTAGCATAACAGAGATGTGGTCTGAGTAGCCGAGGTGGGGGCGGGGCTCCGCCCGGTATGCGCCTAGGATGTTCATGTAAACAAGATCAAACGCATTCGCCCCTCTCGTTGCAAAGTCCACATACTGATGGAATTTAGGGAGCACTGTCTTGAGATTCGCATGGTTTAAATCTCCGGTGACAATAAACAGTCCGTCGGGGTGAGCGTTCTGCAGTTCGCTCATAGCCCCATACAGTTCAAAGAGCGCTTCCTTAACGTTAGCACTGGGGGAATGTAAACTCCGGTTATGCAAACAGTGGTGAATTCCCATGGTAAATAAAAAGGTCTGCATCTAACAGTCACAAGCTCCAACAGCGATGAACAGTAGCTAGAGACTAGCACAGAGCACCCTTCCGTGTTGATGTAAACACACAAGCCACCACCGCGACTCTTACCGCAGAGAGCTGTATTTCTGTCGGCACGAAACAAGGCGAGCCCGTCTAGCTGAATGGCGGTGTCCGTAACACTGTCGCTGAGCCATATTTCCGTGAAAACAAAGACGCAACAGTCTCTAAACTCATGCTGTGTAGCCTGCTGGAGTCGGATATAGTCCAGTTTATTGTCCAGGGAGCAAACATTTGAGAGCAGGATAGATGGGAGAGCCGGCCGGCTAGGGTTTGTTTTAGCCTAGCATGGACCCCCGCCCTCTTGCCACGCTTCCGCTTTCTCGCACACCGCTTACGATGTCATCTCTCCCGGCCACCGGCATCAGGCGACGCCGAGGCCTCGAGGCCTGGTCTCCGTAGCAAGCCGAGTACGCGTTGCGCCTCCCGCAGTTCATCATGCAGCGTAGTTTTTGCATGAGTCTTATATCTTAGTAGTGTTTGCCGATGGTAGACACGAACACCGTTTGCTCCGATGTCCATGTGCCGCAAAAGTCGGGCTTTTTAAACAAAAATTGCACCATTTTGGATCCGGATTGGCCGCTGCGTGCTACCGCACCGCCATCTTGGATCAAAACATCAAAAAAATAAGTAAATAAATAAATTCCCCACAACCATAAAGTGCATCTGAAATGTATTTAAATTGTAGCCTCCGTCTAGCTCTCACCAGCACAGGAAGAAAAGGATTTTATTTGTAATTTTTTTTATTCCCTATTCTGCCAATTTGGAATGCCCAATTCCCACTACTTAGTAGGTCCTCGTGGTGGCGCGGTTACTCACTTCAATCTGGGTGGCAAAGGACAAGTCTCAGTTGCCTCTGTTTCTGAGACCGTCAATCCATGCATCTTGTCATGTGACTCACTGTGCATGACACTGCGGAGTCTCCCAGCGTGTGGAGGCTCAAGCTACTCTCCACAATTCATGCACATCTTACTACGTGCTCCACTGAGAACAAGAACCACTAACCGCGACCACAAGTAGGTTACCCTACGTGACTCTACCCTCCCTAGCAACCGGGCCAATTTGGTTGCTTTGGAGACCTGGCTGGAGTCACTCCGTACACCCTGGATTCAAACTTGTGAGGTGGTACTCCAGGGGTGGTAGACAGCGTCAATACTAATATATAACTAATCTAAAAAAAACACGTACACACAAATCACGCATGCAGGGGAAATGAAAAAGTGAAAGTGAATGAAGCTATGAAAAGAGTAATTTAACCATCTGAAAGAACCATCAGTTTCTTACTTCAAAGCACCTTTGCTAACGAAGGGGTTCATAGCTTACACGAAACCTCTGTTTAGTTAGTTAATTGTTTGATACTTGCAATGCCTTGTCTGTTAAAAGAACGCCTGGATGCAGTCTCAGGAGAAAGTCTTGATGGTTCCTTAAGGCGATGGTGTTGAAGTTGCAATCAACTTCTTCCACATTGAATGAAGAAATGATGATGAATTTTCATTTGTGTTAGTTTGACTCTCGAGGAAGTTACACATGGGTTGATTTGTTGATGAGTCCTGCAGGCCCGCGACCTCGTGGTCGTTCCGGGTGTTTCCGGTCCCGAACAGCAACCAGGAGAAGAAGGAAGAGAGCGGGAGGTCACTCACAGTGTCCTTAAACTCCTGAGGGAGGGAAGTTTGGCTTGACCAATGAGAAAGGTGCAATTTTCCAGTGGAAAATTTTCTTTGTTTGGAAGCTGACTCATTTGCATGATTGGAGTAAGCTGGCAGTTTGTGCCCCTTTATGCTCTGATTAATATAACAAGCATACAATGCATATTATAAGGAGGGGATATACACCATTGTGCAGGGTGTCACACAAGGATTAATTTTATAGGACTCATGATAACAATAATTTTACATTATCTAGTGGTTCTGAAATAAGGCATTCATAAAAAGGTATACAGTACAAAAACACTGTACAAGTACTAATCATACACACAATGTCCTGGGGATATGCAAGTTCATTTATAGAACAGTTTGTCTAAAAATTAATGATGAAAAGTCTGTTTTATTGGCTTTATGTGTCTTTCCTATGGGGAAATGGAGTGCACTGCTGAAATAAGCAAACTATCGGATGCAGGCTATGTAATGAAAATCCCACAATCAACAACTGCACAAAACCAATGGTTGTACATTCCTCACCATATGGTCCACCACAATGGGAAGAACATGATTGTTTTCAACTGCTCCTTCAATTACAAGGGTCTAAGCTTAAATTAACACCTTCTTGCTTGGAGTACTTCTTCGCTTTTGGGAGTAAGCTGTAGCCATTAGCAGCGATATTAAAGGGATGTTTCATCAAGTCTGTTTCCTGTCAGATGACCAAATATTCCTGAGATTTCTCAGGCAATACTTGAACATCAACAACCCACCTGATGTGTACCAGTTGTAAGTGTTACCTTTTGGAACCACCTGCAGCCCGTGCTTTGCCACGTTTGCTATACAAAATCAGGTTGCAGACCATAGCCAACCTGATAGTGATGTTTGTGCATCAATGGAGCACTGCTTCTATATGGATAATTAGTTACAAATTATCCCTTCTCTTGATACTGCCAGGAAATTAGTAGATGTCATGCAACATCTGCTTGCTGATGGTAGATTTGACCTGGCCAGTGGGCTAGCAACACTCCACAACTGATAAATCACATGCCACAGGAGATTAGATCAGAAAGATCTAATCTTTAGTCTGGACAGATCAGATCCTCAAGAGCTGACATGCTTGGCCACAAACACAGTCACACAGAGAAAGCTGAACCCACTATATTGCATTCTCTCCAGCCAGTATGATCCATTAGGATTTATAATTCCCTTTACCACTAGAGCTAAGATCATAGTTAAAAAGCTTTGGGACAAAAAGAGAGAGTGGTATGATCCTGAACTACCAGCTGATCTCCAACATGCATGGCTCACATGGGAAAACAAGCTTTTACAGCTTTCCTGTGTCACACTGACAAGGTGTTACACCACAAAAATAGATTCACTAGTTAGCTCAAGAAGTGTTTATGTCTTTAGTGATGCCTCTGAGTGGGCATATGGCGCTGTGGGATATCTTTGCACTGAGGATGCTCAAGGAAAAATTTAAGTGGCATTCTTGGCAGCTAGATCCAAGGTAGCTCCTAGACAGCAACAGACAATACCGAGACTTGAACTTTGTACAGCTCTAACTGGAGCTCAATTAGCAGCCATCCAGAAAAAAGAGCTTACCTTGGAAATTACCAGTTTAAATTACTGAACTAATTCCACTACTGTTCTGCACTGGCTTCAGACAGACTCATACCACTTTAAGGTGTTTGAATGAACCAGAGTTGCAGAGATCCAGGAGCTTACTGACTCCCAAGCATGGTCTAATGTGAACTCGCAAGAAAACCCCACCGATGACTTAACTCGTGGCATGTCATTGTCACAGCTTGCAGAAAATAACCGCTGGACAAAAGGTCCTGCCTTTCTGTGGAAACCTATATCTTCTTGGCCAAAATTACCCAAAATGGAGCCAGTAAATTATGCAGAGGAACTGCATAAGTCAACATCTTGCCACCTCCTAATAACTTACAATGAACAGCATCCAATTGATGCTACTCAGTTCAATACTTTCCAAGAGCTTGTGGAAGCAACTGTCCAATCTCTTCACGAGGTGGCCAGTGCTACTAGCCCTCCCTCAGCTGACTCAAACAGGAAAGCTGAACAAGAAATCCTAAAACATTCACAAATGGAGAGCTTCCTTGATGATTACAAACAATTTCAAGCAGGGAAATCAGTGTTTCCGAGCAGTCGCTTAATGACACTGTCCTATGAGTTCGATTCAGACACTCACCTGATTAGAGCAGGGGGGGGTGACTTCAAAGGTGTAATCAGCTAAGCTTTGATATTCTTCATCCAATTGTCCAACAGGGTGTATGCACATATATACCACCCTGGTTCATAGCACGTATTCGCTGAAATCAGAAGCCTTTTCTGGATTCTGAGAGGACGGAAAGCTGTTCGTTCTATTCAACAGCAATGCATTGAGTGATGCAGATGGCATGGCAAACCAGATACCCCAAAGTTGGCAGACTGTTCCAGTCTATGACTCTTCCAACCTGCCTTTTACTCCACAGGCATGGATTGTTTCAGCCCATTTACTATCAAAATAGGTAGACGGAATGAAAAATGCTGGAGCAAGTGTTTTGACTCCTAAAGCAGTTTACACTGATCTTCTGTCTCATATACTATATTTTGGATAATCCCAGTTCAACAAAGATGTTCTTTGCAAATATTGTTAATTGGTATCATGTATGCGAGAATCAAATAGTAAATATTTTCACTTTGAAATTTGTTACATTTATAGCCTTTATACATTTAGAATTAAGATTTGTCTTAGTTGTACTCATTGCACATGCTGCAGCATGTTATGTATATGTTGCTATCTGCTACCTAATTCTATATAGTTATCGAAATATATTTCAAGTATTGTTATACTAAATATTGTTTGTGTAAAGACTTTAATGACAGTACAGCATCTACTATTTTTCTTCTTACTATTATATCATGTGTATACTGTATACTCATACAAAATTGTTGTTTCATTATATAGAACCACACATCTACATACCTTGAAACTACTCCAATAAATAGCTACATTTACCCATCAACATGTGAAGAATAAAGAAACTTTATTTTCCTAAAAAGTGTGGTCTGTGCACTAATATATCTCCTCTTCAATCGGACATATATAATTTGTTCTAACCGGACATTCTTTGGTGGTTGCTAACTGATAGTAATCAGCACCTAAGTGCCTTTATAGTATAGCTCAAACGCTACACTCTTTTACATCCAGAGTATGGGCCTCGGTGTAATGCTCATTCATTCGACAATAAACAGGAGTCCGACCATCCCCCCTGGTGAGACAAAACGTGACTCGTCAGTGAAGAGCACTTTTTTCCAGTCTTGTCTGGTCCAGCGAAGGTGGGTTTGTGCCCATTGGCGATGTTGTTGCCAGTGATGTCTGGTAAGGACCTACCTTACAACAGGCCTAGAAGCTCTCAGTCCAGCCTCTCTCAGTCTGAGCACTGATGGAGGGATTGTGCATTCCTGGTGTAACTCGGGCATTTGTGTTGCCATCCCGTACCTGTCCCACAGGTGTGGTATTCGGATGTACCAATCCTGTGCAGGTGTTGTTACACGTGGTCTGCTACTGCAAGGACGATCAACTGTCCTTCCTGTCTCCCTGTAGCTCTGTCTTAGGCGACTCACAGTATGGACATTGCAATTTATTGCCCTGGCCACATCTGCAGTCCTCATGCCTCCATGCAGCATGCCTAAGGCACATTCACAAAGATGAGCAGGGACCGTGGGCATCTTTTTTGTTTTGTTTTTCAGAGTCAGTAGAAAGGTCTCTTTAGGGTCCTAAGTTTTTATAACTGTGACATTAATTGCCTACCATCTGTAAGCTGTTAGTGTCTTAATAACCATTCCACAGGTGCATGTTCATTAATTGTTTATGGTTCATTGAACAAGCATGAAAAACATTGTTTAAACCCTTTACAATAAAGATCTGTAAAGTTATTTAGATTTTTACGAAATTATCTTTAAAATACAGTGTCCTGAAAAAGGGACATTTCTATTTTACTGAGTGTATATTGCCAGGATAAGGGTATTTATAATAAATGTCAGGTCAGGGTAAGTTATCTTTGTACAGTTTACTAAATACAAATTTTTTTTAACCTAAACAATATTTTGATATTTTTGCATAGTGCATTTGACAGTTTTGCATTTTCACGCATAGTTTTGTCTGATTTTTTTTTTTACAGTTAAAATGTTCAGTTTCACTGTGACAAATTACTCCATACATTGTGACAACATGCCTCATTGTTGGGCATCAGTGTGACTCAAAGCTAGGTGTGACAGGAAAGATGGCCAATGTAGGTCTTCTTTGGTCAGTAATATAAAAATGTAAGATTAGAAAAACACCTATTCTTTGTTTTCTTTTTTATATTTTTTATTTTCTTTTACTTCACATTTTCTTCTCAAGGTGCTAGATGTCTACTATGATGTCACATCTAACCATGATGGGGTACCAAACAAGAATTTTTGACATCCACTTCGATAGATGACAAGTTGCCAACACACAAAATGGCATACTGTTCAGTATGTGCACTACTTCATTTGAATTAAGTTGGTACAACAGTTTAAACTAAGGTTGAGTAAACACAAAAAGCACTTAAGGGGACAGCCTCAATAAAAAATAAAAAATTACAAAAAACTTTCCCAGCATCAGATATATTTGGCAGTGTTTCAAGAGCTTTTTCTTACATTAGGTTTTACATGCATGTGAGTTTTTTTTCAACCTTGGAGTCTGCCAGAGCTTACCCAACAATTCAGAGGACTGTTTAATGAATAAACCATCAACAAAGCATGTCAGTAATGAGATTTATTGTCAACACTCTTATTTTTGATTCAATAAGCTTCCAACCAAGAGTAAGGAATGTAAGAATGATCATCCAGCCTTTTTTTCCAAGTGGGCTACTGTTGCGTAAGAAAGACCGGTAAGTGTTGTATTATTGTGTGTGTTGTAACACGTATAACACGTAGAGTTACCATCGTGAAAACCATCGGCGAAATAGCTTCAGAGATTAAACCCTTTCATACATGAACAACTTGCATAACAATTTTAGTGTTACATAAACATAAAAATAATAACACTCACTTAAGGCTGAAACATACTCTATGTAGGGACGTGAACGCAGATGCGAGAGCTAGGCCACCATAATGCCAATACACGGTCTGGTTGAACATGCTTATCGTGGGTTCTTGCATTAACATGGAGGGAACAAACATCACTACTCAAGGAGAGTTACCTTCAAACATCTGTACCATAAAGCTGGATGTATTTTCATTCAGGTGAGTTACAAATATATTCATTTTAACTTACTTGCTCAGCAATGTTCTCTTCAAACTGTTGCTCTGCTGTGACAGTAGTTGACTTGAAAGAGAAAACTCACCATAGAAGCGGACAGTTCACACTACTCTTACTATAGCACCCCATGCTGCAACGTTTAGTATGCAACACGTAGCTGTGTTAAGTAATGAAACGGTCGGACTCATTTTAGAATGCAACAATTTGTGAAAGCGAGCTTCTGTTGCAAGATGCGTCTGCGTTCGACCCTTACATTCAGTAAATACAGCTACTCTCTCTACTGTATTACCCCTTATATTTGCACCCACCCAGCCATATTTTTATCACCACATAACTGCTACTTACAGTACAATGCCAGGAACATTCAATGTTGCCATGTTAAGTTTCTAGGGGTTTGAATCTACAACCTTTTGGTTACCAGACCAGATCTTTAACCACTTGGCAACTCTTCAGAAATATACTAATACATACAAAGCACAGGATCTAGCAGAGACCATTACTTGCTTAAATGGATGAACACACAAGCATTATCCAACCTTTGCTCAACAGTCGAGCAATGTGTTTTGTTCAGTAAATACAATCAAGACTCATCCAAGCAGACTAAACACAGGGCAGACACCTGCAACAAATAGCATTAAAGCTGTGGCGGAACGACCCGACAACGCTGCCATAAAATTGCTGTGCACGCCTCTCCTCAGGGAACTGGCTTCTATCTAATTGTATGCACTCACTGGTGTCCTCACATGCAGTAGCAGATCCTGGCATAGGTGATATAGGCTGGTGCCTAGGGCGGCATGACAGAGTCCCCCTTACACTCGAATGGCCCTCGTGCCACGGACCACCGAGGGGAGTGCGTTGTAACTGGCGGACCCCGCCCACGTCCTGGACCATTGCCTTGGACACTCCCCATCCTACACAATCTCCCCTTTCACCGCAAGGATGCCAGATTTCCTTTTATTTTGAACACTTTTCCCCAAGAACACTATTTTTCCCAGTGTGGGGAAAAATATTATTAATAAATGAATTATTAATAATTTTAATAAATGTCTCTCTGAGGCATGATTCCTCACCCACTGTGTCTGACCCCCACCTCAACACACACACACACACACACACACACACAGAGGATATTCCATCAATTACAGAGCAAGACTAAACAAAACCACAAAACAGCCTGTAACTTGTTGATACATGTGAACACACCTTTCCAAGCAGCCACTAACAGACCAGGCCATTACTTTGAAAACAAAGTGAAATGATTACTTGTTACTACAAAAAAATACAAAAATACTTCAATTGAAGCCATTGTAATAATTCACTAATTAAAGTCAGCCATTATTAATTCAATCCATGAGTGAAAATGTCCAATAACAGGGCGGTTACTGAGAGTAGTATTCAGCTGGTCAATTCTAACATTGAAGCCCCCAGCTTTTATAAGGTTACTTATAAGACTGGAGTCCTTATCTCAGTTGAGTGCTCATGATTTTATACAAATGTTTCAAAATTACAATAATTCCTTTAATGAGGAACAATTTTTTTTAAAGCACCTTTAATATGCAGAGACAACTATAAGCTCTCAACATATTGCTCTGTTTGTTTGAGCATCCCTTTCAGCCTGATACTGCAACAATAAGTCATTATTTTTGCAATTCCGTTCGGTAACAGTACATAAAAGTACATTCATTCCAACATGACATGTTTATATTAAATGTTTTGGTACCCTGACATCAACCCTATTCTGCCAAGTTACTGACAAGTGCTATCTTTTATCAGACTGTAACACAGTTCATTTTCACGGGCAAGGAAGAGGTGAGAAACCGGCTTGACATATAACTTAAAGGTTTAATGTAAAACTCAAAATACAAACACATAAGATAACGGACATGTCCGTGAACGATCTCTCTCTCTTGCATCGCCGTCCGCGAGTGGCCCTTATCCCTCTTGACGGCTTAATTAGCCTAATACGGGACCGGGCGTGCGTAATCATGCCCCGGTCCCGTCCTCCACCGTGCCACACAGACATTTTTGCATCAATTCAAATATGTTTACCTTTTTGTGTGGCACTACAGACAACGTGTTGCACAAGCAACCAGGAAGTAATCGCGTTCACGTAATCAAAGATGAGCGCAATTTGGAGGTTACATTTACGCTCAAATTTTTTTTACTCCACTGACGGTAAGGAAGAATTTCTCAGAACTTTGAAGCTCCAAATGCACATGAAGGCATCTTAAAAGTAATCCTTTAGATTACAGTGGTTAATCTACCATGTCTTCAGAATGGATGAGAAACAGATCAATATTTAAGTATTTTTTACAATGAATATCCACAATCTTTTTCACTATCTTCTTTTTTGTTTTGTTTTTGACAATTATAATTTTTGATAATCATAATGATATAAGTGGCAAAGATAATGCCACAGGGTTGGGAGGAGAATTTATCGTAAAATTGGATTTAAATAGTAATCTTTTTCTCACCCACAGCAGTGACACACCCAGCAACCATGACAAAAATATACAATAGATAATTACTAAACAAAATTATAAGGGCTCTATGTAATATATCACATATGACATTTTAAATTTAAGTTTAAATCGCTTAGAGTTGAGCTTTTCTGACACAATGCTTCATTGCATCTGTTGTAAAAATAAGATGATGTATGATTTCCCACAATTAATCAGGAGGAAAAAATTAAATATTTTTATTCAACACTGGCTATCAAAACAGGCACATAACCCATATACTACAGAATCCTGAACAGGGTTAAGTCTTGTCGTTGCGCAATGCTTGTGCATTGTGTAATTTCAGATCTTGATTCAGCATATGTAATTACTGCTGACAGTGACCTGGGGGGGGGGGGGGGGTCAAAATAATTTTATACAAAAAGAATTCAGGCAGCAACATGCCTATGTTTCTTGTTTACAGTAAGAGATACTCTTTCACAATCACACATAAACAGGTTTTGGGAAATGTTAACAGTTCAGGGGTGTTGCTAGACATCGGGAAACAAGCTCTATGAAATTTCTGGTGTGCCTCAATATTATTTATTATTTTTAATGATACATCCTTGTCTGACGAGGGTCTTTGAATAGTTGACACTGATTTTTTAAAAACACAAATTTTCTTTGGTCATTCACAACCAGAACAACAGAAGTGAACAAGAACAATTCGTTAACTTAAAAGATTAAAAAACATCTATTCGTTCACGAGCGAAACACCAGTACTATATCTTTAACATTATCTTTAATAATTAATAAATGACTAATACAAGTGTAACTCAATTAAAATGCCATTGAAGATAAGTAATTCACTCACAATAAAACTGGTGGCCATGAGATAAGGATATCATGATCTCGAAAAAAGATCTGGAAGCCACATATAATCACGTTCACACAAGTTACTATGTTAAAGGTTAGATTTAGTGTTAGGGTTAGTGGAAGGGGTAGGTGTAGGTGTAGGACTCTAAATAAACAAAAAACGCTGTGTGAACATTCAATGTGACTCTTGCAAAACTTTAGGTAACTGAGGGGGTTACCTTTTAGACACAACCTTGAATCAGTCTGAATCATTCGGAGAGATGAGCTCACAGAATACAGACAGAAAGCAAAAAGAGCACTGCATGAAGTGGATTTCGGAACGAAATACTCTTCTGGCCTCATTTGACTTGGAAAGACTACACACCGCAGCAACTCACAGATCCAGCAACCAGCTGGACCTAATTTTTACACGTAACTGTATAAACTCAAATATTCTTGTTACTCCGTTACATGTCTCTGATCACTACTTTGTTCAATTCAACATGACTCTCCCATCTACATTCAAACAGACTCCACCTTTGGTTTCCTTTCTCCGTAACCTCCGTTCTCTTTCACCCTCTCGTCTTTCCACTGCTGTCTCTACCTCTCTTCCTACACAAAATGTTTTGTCCATGCTTGATGTAAACACTGCCACAGACACACTAAACTCTACTTTAACAACCTGTCTAGACAACATCTGTCCTCTCTCCTCTAGGCCAGCATGTACCACACCACCCAGCCCTTGGCTGTTTGACGTCCTTCGGGAACATCGGACTGATCTCAGGGCAGCTGTGAGGAGATGGCGGAAATCTAGAGATCCAGCAGATCTATGTAAATATCAGTCTCTGCTCACACTTTTTCTAATAATGTTAAATCAGCAAAAACCTAATTTTACCAGAATAGGATCAACAACACCACAGACACTCCCAGTTTATTTAGAACATTCAACACACTGCTTTGCCCTACACCACCACCACCTGATACATCACTGACAGTAGACGTCTTCGCCACATTTTTTACTAATAAGGTTACAACCATCAGCAATACATTCACAGCACCACACCCCATCAAACAGCTGTCGCCAGTATGCAACTTTTCTGTCTCTACATTCTCTCCTCTGACTAACACTGAGGTCTCCAAACTCCTCCTCTCCAACCACCCACCACCTGTTCCCTTGACCCCATTCCCTCTCACCTTCTCCGGGCCATCTCTCCGCCCATCCTACCTGCACTCACACACATAATCAACACATCTCTACTTAAAGGTACTTTTCCCATTACATTTAAGCAGGCTCGAGTAACCCCACTGCTGAAGAAACCTGCACTTGGCCCCACACAAATAGAACAATACAGACCAGTCTCTCTCATCCCATTCATGGCAAAAACACTTGAAAGGGCAGTTTTCAGTTATCTCTCACAGAACAAACTGCTGGATGACAATCAGTCAGGCTTCAAAAGTGGATACTCCACCGAGACTGCACTGCTGTCTGTCACAGAGTCGCTGAGACAGGCGAAAGCTGAATCCAGATCATCCGTCCTGATTCTGCTGAACTTTCTGCAGCCTTTGACACAGACAACCATCAGATTCTGCTCTCCACCCTCTCCTCGCTGGGGATTACAGGAACTGTGCTTGACTGGTTTAACTCCTATCTCTCAGGTAGGTACTACAAGGTAGCCTGGAGAGGTGAGGTATCCAAGCCACATCAACTACTTACTGGGATACCTCAGGGATCAGTGCTTGGGCCACTTATCTTCTCTATATACACAACATCACTGGGACCCATCATTCAGGCGCATGGATTCTCATACCACTGTTACGCAGATGACACACAACTCTACTTGTCTTTTCAGCCCAACGACACCACCATGGCATCTCAAATATCTGCCTGCCTGGCAGACAGCTCAGCCTGGAAGGAACAGCACCTGCAACTCAATCCAACCAAAACCAAACTCCTGGTCTTTCCATCCAACCCTGCTGTTGAACACAACATCTCCATGCAGCTGGGTTCGACAACAGTAACGCCTTCAAAAATGATCAGAAATCTAGGGGTAACCATTGATAACAAACTACATTTCACGGACCACATCTCAAAGACCGCAAGATCATGTAGATTTACTCTACAACATCAGGAAGATAAGACCCTTCTTATCTGAACATGCCACACAACTGCTTGTTCAGTCACTTGTCATTACTAGACTGGACTACTGTAATGCTCTCATTGTAGGCCTTGCTGCATGTGCAATTAGACCTCTGCAAATGATCCAGAATGCAGCAGCATGTCTGGTCTTTAATGAACCAAAGAGAGCACATGTTACACCAATCCTTGTCTCTCTCCACTGGCTACTGGTTGATGCACGTATCAAATTCAAGTCTCTGATGCTGGCATACAGCACAGTCACTATGTCTGCTCCAACATACCTAAAATAATTTCCGCAGAGCTACACACCCACTAGAAGTCTACGTTCGACTAAGGAACGTCACCTTGTTGTACCAACACAAAGAGGCACCAAAACACTTTTCTCGGACTTTCAGCTTCATCATACCACGTTGGTGGAATGACCTTCCCAACTCCATCCGTGAAGCAGACTCACTCTCTGTCTTCAAAAAACAGCTGAAAACACATCTTTTCCATGAGCATTTAACTCACTAACATTTTGTCACTAACAAAAAATAAAAAAATAAAAAATAATAAGAATTTGCACTTATATATTTTGAACACTATTCTGATGCTAGTGAAACTTTGTAATATGGCACTTTTGTACCACTGTCTCCTTAAGATGATTCGTTTATGTTTTTCCTCTTTTTTAAGTCGCTTTGGATAAAAGCGTCTGCCAAATGAATACATGTAAATGTAAAATTTCCAATCAATTTAAAACAAACCTGCAAATGCATCTTGTGCAATATTGATGAAGATCTTCATTACGTTCAAAACCTCTGTGTGCAGCTTCGGAGCGCCTCTGTACTGAAGGTAAAGATATTTTCCAACCAAAAGAGTATGAAAACACTAACAATACAAAAAAGCAATAATAGTAACCCAAAGTACCATTGCATTACCATGTGTATTGAATTTCCATGGAAATACCATGGTAAAGTGATGGTATCATGATACCATTTATTAACAGGGTATACACAAAGTTCCATGTTATAACATCAGATACCTTAACTTCACCATATTACTGCCACAGCGTGACCTGTTTTCTAGCACTGGATTTCTATATCCACTGACCCACTATAGGTGAAATTTCCTACTTATTGTTAAATAAATAATCTGGAATGATTTATCTGTGACACCATCTGACCAGCTGAAATGCATGACAAATTGCATCCTGTATTGACAGCATAATTTCATCTTTGAATATGGTACAATCCCATATTTACAGTTGGCAACCCTACCTACGTTGGTCAACAGTGCATCTTTTAGCAGGTTTCAGCATGCACGAGGCATGCAAAATAATTCATTTCACAACTTTAATTGTAGTGCACTGAGCTCTGTGGAACTAGCTAGCTAGTTAACCCAGCTAACACAGTAAATTAAATGCTACTGGACCATAACTGATGTGTAACAGTTAAAAATCTCAACTTCTGTCTGTGGGGTTTCAGATGCCTTACACAAATAGATGTTGTTAATGAAGCCTCTGTAATGTTTGAACCACAGGTTCTACATGTTGTTATCCTTTTGTTGCCTTTGACATTGTATTCTTTATATCCAAATGAATGTGCAAAAAAACTGAAATGTGTAGTCTTCAAACTTGGTCCTACTCTCGTGGAAGTTGATTGGTTGGTTGTCTGATTGGTTGAATGTGGCATGTGGAAATGCAGATTTGAAAATCAAATGAATCGTTGATTTGCTGCACATTTTTAAATTTACATCTCTGATGTTTGGTTTTAGAAAGTATAAAGTCTTTCCAAGTCAGAGGGCTTGAGTCCAAGTCAAGTCACATTAAGTCATTTTTGTCAAAGTCTAAGTCAAGTCCCAAGTCTTCTTTGAATACGTTGAGTCGCAAGTCATCAAATTTATGACTCGAGTCCAAGTCAAGACTAATTCATGCGACTCGAGTCCACAACCCTGGAGCAATCACTAGACCAAGAATTTTATTAGTATTGACCATATTACCAAGATGAATTGCAACAAAATATAGACCTATATATCTGATATATTGATTTATACAGTATATTGCTTTTTGGAACTATGAATTATCTGCAAAAATCTAAGCCGATAGTTTTTTTTAATTATTATTGGAATTCTTACGTGTTCATCCGTGGCTGGTGGTAGATTATTCTATTGTTAGAACAGCTTGGTTCTACTAATAACAGCGGCCTCTAGAGGTGAAACAAATACGATTACTAACACTTCGTGTTAGTATCTAAATATTTCATCCTTGACTATATTAGTCCATATTTTTATCCTTACTTAAATGCATATTTTGTTATTTTGATCATCGTGTTCTAATTGAAGAGAGGTCATGAAAAGAAAAATGTGACAATAAAGAAACGTGCCCCGTCCGTCAGCACATACATCTTGTCTCCAACTTCATAAAAACCTAATCTAGGGATATACATTTACTGTATATAATCCTTAATTTGATGAATATAGCTATAAAAAGATTAATTTGGTAAATACTTAAATATAGAGCACTGCAACAGAGCCAAGTCTTCATCATTTCAAAATAAGGGCCCTGAAATAAGTATGTGTATTTCGAGGGTGTATCTATGTTCCCAGCATCCTACATTCCCTGGGTCCAGGGTTGGGAGGGTTACTTTTGAAATGTATTCCACTACAGATTATAGAATACGTGCTGTAAAATGTAATTTGTAACATATTCCATTAGATTACTTAAGGTCAGTAACGTATTATAAATACTTTGGATTACTTCTTCAGCACTGGTAGATTTTTTTCACTTTTTTTGACTATAAAAACTGCCAGTACAGTAAGACAAAATACACATGTTAAAAATATATTCTCTGAAATACCTAAATATCTTATGAGTGTTGTTTCTAAAACAAGATAAATCAAATTAATCTTGTTTTAAGGATTTTGAGATCTTTTTACAGGAAAACAATACAAAATTATTATCAAGAATACGATAAGGTCTTACTAGAAAAAAAAGAAATTATGGTCCAAAATAAATTTTCATGATAAACAAATATGATCGTGTCTGGTAACATGTGCATGTAAAATGACTAGAAATAGCATTTGAGCTAGCGTAAGGCTGACAATTACCACAAGGTTTATTACTATTTCTTCTGCTCCAAACTTACTTGAAACGTACTTCTCTGTCTGCTCGTATGAATGAAACACATCATAAGAAAGTGTTTCACCGCTGTTCAAATGCACTTTGGATCGCATCATTTATATGTATAAATAATTTCTAATCTGAAAGGACTAAATATTAAATTAAACAAATGACAATAAAATGCAAAGTAATCTCTTCAGTAATCAAAATACTTTTTGAATGTAACTGTTTCTAATTACCAATGATTTAAATTGTAACTGTAGTGGAATACAGTTACAGTTACTGAAGGAAAGTTTTCATCAAGGACCATTTTACTTACAACTCAATTGATCTATAACACAGCATCATCAACAGCCCTTAGGGGACTCTAAATGTGGGAAAAGGTGTGTTCATATTGTGGAATGTGACTTGTTTTCAAAGGTCATAATGCACTGAAGAGCTTTTTGTCTGAGATTCACGCTCACATTTGTGTTTAAATTATTTTTTTCTTGAAAGCTGCATTGATCTAGATATTTATATACCTTTGGCAAAAAGGTTAAAAAATAATAAAGATGTAAAATTAGACATAAGAAACTATATGCGCCATCTGGAAATAATACAAAAGCTTGTGTGTACATATTATATGGCAAAATGTGGTTCTGACCCAATCACAACTAATTTCACACACTCAAGACAGCAGAAACCAGTGTTCACTGCACCACCTTATTTTTAGAAAGTCTTGCATATTGTAAGACTAGTTCTTTCTGTCATCTCATCCAGAGTAAGCCTTGGTCAATTTAGCTGGATATGTTCTAGTCAGCTCAAAACTATTCTGGTGGATACAAAATACTTTGCATTTCCCAGTCTTACATTGAACATCCCTTCTGTGTTCTGTATTCAATCTCAGTGATTCAAAATCAGTTAAAATTGCACAACATATGCTATATGTATGAAAAAAAGGGGCAAGCACATTTCACATTGCAGTATCTTAAAGGCACTCCTTTCTCAAAAATTTAACTCCCCCCATCGTGCCATTCATTTGCTGGGTTCTGAGTGCATGACAGCTTAGTCTGATATTGTGTGAATATAATCAGAGCACAACAAGGATTCGGTTTTGGAAGAAGTGCAGGAGCATCTGGTACAGTTTGAAAAGAAAATACAGTCAGAAATAAGAGGGTAAGGAAAATCTTTATTTCATTTATATAATTGTATTATAAATAATATGTTGTATTATAAATAATTTTCTCTGAGTTTTCTAAAACAGTATTGTTTAATAAACTTGTTTGTTTCTTCCTCTGCCATTACATATCTAATTATTGTTTCAGTTTAGTTCTTGCAGATGATTAAAAAATAAATAAATAAAAAAATGGTATGGATTTGTATAGAAAGTCATAATTTGACTATTTTTTCTGACAACAAAGCATCTACATCAGGGGTCTTCAACCATTTTCAGGCCATGGATGCCTTGGTGGGTATTGTTTAAAATTAAGTGTTGCCTTATATGCCTGTAATAACATGTGTATGGTGATATATTAATGTATGTAGCCTGCATACTTATACAATATACTGTAATACTATTATTAAAATAATATTATATTATTTAATGACATAATAAAATCAGCATTGAATTATGTAATGCAGAGATCTGCCACCTTTTTGACATGAAGTGCCCTTTAAAAAAATTCTCATTTATAAATGTGCCACACCCCTTCCAAAAAGATCTCATGTGAGATATATTGATAGTTAGACAGACAGCCAGACCCTCTCCATGCAGAATAAAACAGGATAGCCTACTGAGTCCCTAATGTTAGTGATATTTTTGGTTACGCTTTAGATTACAGCCCGCAATTTATAGAGTACCTTTATGTAATAATAGTGTACCTATAAATTACTTAGGTGTAGGTTTTAGGGAACAATATGCAAAATTTGGGGAATAAAGATGTAACAACCTGGAAAATTTATACTGTAATTATTTTATAACTAAGGGGTAACTATTCTAATATAAAATGGTATGTATGATCTACCATGCTAAACAACACACACACACATATGTATATATATATATATATATATATATATATTACTGAACAACAAAACTTGAAATCTAGGGAAATTAGTTAGAGTTTCTGCTATGATTTTATTTCGAATTTTCCATGTAGGCTACTTACCTTACTTAACCCCCCTCCCCCGAAACACACATAAACACACACTTTTTTATAGCAAAAGAGTAGAGGATTTAGTTGGGTCATCAAGCAAATTTAAAACTAGGCAAGCAAAAAATACAAAATAAATCTGTATTTACAGTGTAAATATACCATTGTTCCATGTTGTTATAGTTGTTGCAAGTTGCAAGTCCAACTTGTTACACCCCTTTTTCTATGTAGTTATTAGGTATTTGCAGGCTGTAAATTGAAGTGAAGCTTGTTACCCCCTTGTTCAATGTAGTTACAGGTAACTCGTGTATCCTGTAATAATAGAGTATGTACCCGTAGTTAAAAAATACCTTAAGAAGCCTATATGTGTAGGTACACTATTATTAAAATTGCTCTTAAAGTAAGATTGTTGTTTAGCATGGTATAAGGTCACATACCACGTAATATTAGAATAGTTACCCTTAGTTATAAAATACTTAAAGTATAAATTATTTGTCATTTTCCAGGTTGTTACCCCTTTATTACCCAAACTTTTCATGTTGTTCCCTTATACCTACAAGTGTGTACTGTGTAGTTACACTATTAATACAAAAAAGGTACGCAATAAATTTGGTGTACTTACACTGTAAATTGCAGGTCGTAATCTAAAGCACTACCATTTTTTTTTCTAAAATGTGTTTAAAAATGACCAGGGGTGGAAAGTATATAAATTATATTCAAATAGAAGTACTGTTACTTCCCAAAAAATCTAGTGTGAGTATAGTAAAAGTAGCTGCTCATTAAAAGAACTCATGAGTAGGGAGTATTGAGTAATGAGTTTCAAAACCTATGCCCCTTTATAATGAACACTGTATGCCAACTTTTAAAATACATCTCTTATCTATGATAAACACTACAAAATAATATTAAAAAATATTTACAAAAATATGCTAAAAGAAATGTCGTTGTGTCGAATGAAGCGACAATAGAGGACTTTTTTGAAGGCCTGGGTTACCTCTGAACTTGAGAAAAGGCCAATGAGAAATTGGCAGACGGAATTTGCATGTCCCTCCCCCGGACATACGGGTATGAAGTGAGGGAATCATGCGTCTGTCTATTCAGAAATTAATATGATATGAAATTAATATGATATGAAATTAAATTCTTCTGTCCAGCTGTTGTTAAATTAACATGTTGTGTGTGTGTGTGTGTGTGTGTGTGTGTATATATATATATATATATATATATATATATATATATATATATATATATATATATATACATATACACACACACATACACGCCAGCAGTAGGTGAAGCTACCGGAAGTGCTCTGGCGGTCATTTTACTATTCCCTACCGACAGAGGGCATCGCGGCATGTGCGGTGTTTAACTGCGAAACAACACTCACTAAAGGATGTGGCAAAAGTGCCTACAGGTTGTAATATATACAGACTGTGTACCTATTAAGCACAAATTAGTCGTTATCCCCATGTAGAGTGGGCATAACGATCATAATCTTTAATAATCAACAGTAAAAATACAACACCAAAGTGTATTAATACCCCTTTTTAAAGCAAAAGTATCCAATAGCGACATCTGCAGATTGTTGATGTACAGTTCTAATCTGCCTTCATAGTTTAAATCTGTTGGTCTGTTCTAATTTGCCAACATTAACTCTTTATTTGTACTAGATTATATAGTAAATGTGAACTCATTTAAGTAAAGTTCATATGCAGTATGTGTGTGTATATGTATATATATATATATATATATTTCTGTGTGTAGGCTATATATATATACACACACATACTGCATATACATACACATACACATAAATGAATTTACCTTTACTTGATGGAATTATCCATTTGCATTAATTTCTGGAATATGTACATATCAGCTTGTGAGCATTTAATTATTTCAACAATCGCCTTATCTTTTAAATCATAATCAGAAATACGTTTATTGACATATGCACTAAAGGAAATCATACATATTTATTTGTTCAATAACAAAATCTTCCAGTACACACAAAAATTTACTTACTGAACAATACAATAAAAATTTGCAGATATGTGGGGACAAATCTGCTAATGGATTTAACAACAATGTCACATAAGTCAGCTTTCAAAAGAATAGCAGCAAGACATGCCATCAGAGCTAGTGGCAGCTGTTCTCCACCGGACAGTGACACTGGAGGCAACATCTTCTGATATGCAGGCATTTCAGGCAAAGTGACATTCAGCCTTACACAGAAGACAACAATCTTCATACTCAAAGTGCATTGCTGAAAGCTGCACTAACATCAGGCTCCACTTCATTGCCAAGGAAACGTGCTGCATCACACTCCAAACAGCTTAGGAAAACTGTGGGCAAGCTTGTACTGCAAAAAAGAAGAAAAAATAAAAGTTTGATATAAAGATCAGGGGCCGATTGCACCAGCAATACACAAGTTTAAACTTAGCCTAGTTGTGGCGTAAATGGGCACTAAGTCACAATTTACGCACAACTAAATATTTGAGCGTTGCACGATTAAACTATTTATAGATATAGATCAGTGGACTCCTCCCATCTACTAGTGATGCATGATTCAATTTCCCGCCTCTACTACAGGTCTGTGCAGATATCAACAGCGCAACTGGGTTGTGGGTTAACTGTTTGGGGTCACAAATGGGTTGAAATTTGTATGATGTGTCGATTTTATTAGTAGGACGCGTTTTATACAAGATCTGGGAACTGGACAACCTTGGAATAATATGTTGATGTGATTATTCATATAATGAGGTTTGGGCCTTACAAATCCACTGTTTTACCCTGTCCTCTAAGAGACTCAGTACTGCTTTCCATTCAGTTTATTTCTAAATAAAGCAGAATGCCTGAATATGATGACTGATTTCAACATATCGATGAACTTTTAACAAAAAATAAATAAATAATACCTCTCTCTGCGAGTGAGTGATTAATACGAGGGCCAGTGGTGGATCAAACAATAATTTGCAGACCACCTGCAGTACCACCGCGGACCCCTTGTGGTCACAGACCCACTGTTGAAGACCCTTGATATACATACTTATCAATAATTAAATTAAATAGTTTAAGTTAACAAAACTATCTCTCCATTACGCAGCTGCTCCCAGATATTCTTAAATAGATAGTCCAATCAATAATGAAAATTCTTTCATTGGTTGCTCTCCTCATGTTTGTCCAAAACTGTATGATTTGATCTATTTTGTGGAACACAAAAATATGTTAAGCAGAATGACAGCCTCAGTAACCTTTCACTTTTATTGTATGCAATAAAAGATGCAATGAAATTGAATGGTGAATGGAGATAACATTCTCACAAGTCCTTTTGTGTCCCACATAATAACAAAAGTCATATGGGTTTGGAACAACATCAGGGTGAGTAAACGATGATAGAGTTTCATCCTTTTAACTATGTAGTAGAGTTGTTGTCTGCTCAGCAATGCATTACTAAAGAGAATATTTTGACACCTAATTCAGATGATCATGAAGGTGAGCATCGTGGCCCTGATGGCATTTCTGGTGTCCCGGGCTCAGGCATTCATGTCAGTTGGGGGCAGCGGAAACACTCATATTACCATCACTGATAGTGCTGTAATGGCAAAGATCTATGAGGTGTGTGAAGCAGTGGCTGAGTCTGAGGGAAGAGAATTCAAACCAACAGTAAGTATGTTTGTGTACATCTTGTGCTTTTGTTTGTCAACACATGTTTTGATTGCAACAAGCGCTGGACTTCAGATAGTAATAATTAAGTTGAAGAAATAGTTCATCCAGAAAATAAATTGAGAATTCTGTCATCATTTGCACACAGTCATGTCGTTCCTAACCAAAATGCTTTCTTTCTTTATTGGAACACAAAAGGAGACATTTTGGAGATTGTTTATGCTGTGCTTTTCCATATAATGAAAGGGTTATAAAGAAGAAAAATGATAAAACAATGATAAAAGTGGACTAGATGACTCATGTAGTTCAAGCCATTACAGAAGTCATACAAAAGCTTTGTGTAAGGAACAAACCAAAATGTTAAGTTATTATTCAATAAAAACTTGGAATATAGTGCACAAAATGAAGAGAAATTATGGCAATGATTGCTTCAAAATATTTTTCATTGGCCAGCCAAATGTGGATTATAAAATAGTATATAGCATAGTTCAGCCAAACCTGTCTGTCACAGTCACAGGACAGAGTCATAAGAGACTTTATTTCTGTCGTAACTCGATGTGTAGTTACTGCATTTTGCCGTTGCTGGGCAGTATTCCTTTCTTTTTTTTAAAAAAAAAAACCTCTCACACAGGGTTCGGCAGCAGAAGAGCTGCTGAGTGCCTGCCTGGATACGGCCACAGGTGAAGTTTCAGGTTCCAAGTTTCGTACGGCTCTGAATGAAATCTACATGCAGAACAGCTATGTGGACCGTGACTTGATGGACAGTGCACCACACCACTTCAATAATGAGGCCTTCAATGAGGGACGTAACCTCATCACTCAAGGGACAGCAGCCATTAAAGCTAATGTCCACACTAACAACCTTCAAACTGCTCGAGAGACACTGGGGCGGGTGTGTCACACACTGCAGGTGAGGAAGAAAAGACCTATTTACTATGTGTTTTTATTAAACATATAATAATTATGGAAAAGGTTGCACTGAGCTAGGTGAAACAGGGCATTTTACAAAATCTAAATCTAAGTATTCATTATGAATCTTTTTTTTTTCTTTCAGGATTTTTATAGCCACAGTAACTGGGTTGAACTAGGTAACAAAAGTCCATATGACAACCTCATCAGACCAGACCTCCCCATTGAGAACATTGCAGGTACAGACAGGTGTGGGTGTGATTATGAGAGAGAGAGTCAAATGTGGAAAAGAATTAAGATTATGCCATTCTGTAGGCTTTTATTGTTGACATGTCAATTGTTCAAGTGTAATAGCTCAATCTAAAATCAATCTTTAAAATGATAACTAGATATAAGAGAACAGATGGTTTACAACTGATCAGATGAGAGTAAATATATAGTATCAGATAAATCGTCCTGAAAGTGGTCCTAAACAGAAGCAAATTACTGTAGTCTGATTCACTGGGCATATCTGTGATGGCATGTGTTTTAATGGATGATGTGTGAAGAGTATAAATTGGTTCCCTGTCCATTAATGAGATGGAATTTGAAATAAATTAGTCACGCCCCACAAGAAGTTAATTTAGAATTTGAATTGGAATGACAGAAATTACATTTGTTTACTGAATTCAAAGAAATTCAAAACGTCATACAAAAATTTGGCGGCAAAACATAATTAATTAATTTCTAAATGGTCAAAATTAAGAATATAATTACTATTTATATGCCTATTTATTAGATATGTTGAATACATTTACTGGACATTTAGAACATTTTTGTCCTAAACTAATTAGACATATAAAACATCTAAACTATGTTCAGTACTTTCAAACAATAAACATGGCCATAAAAAAAAAATTATAATTTTAGCGTGATATAGAACCACAAAATATCTGTACAATATTTTCAGCCAACTTTATAAAAATGTATTTTCACATTCCAATTTCTGAATTATTCTGGGAAATTAAGTGTTATTCTACCATGGTCCATAAAATAAATTAATTTATTAAACATAATGAAATTACGATTAGATTTCAGGTGGCATTTCAAAAGTGTAATATTGTCTAAAGTTTCTGAAAATAATATATATGTTTAGTTTATGATAAAAAGCTTATGGATTATTTATACTCAAATGAAATTAGGATTAAATTACTATTGCAACAGTTTCTTTGAATTTCAAACCATTTGAACTCGACTTCCATAAATGACATTTGGATTCCTGATTGCTACCTTCAAATTCAAATTCATTAACTGATTGTAATTTGAAAGTCATTCTCTATTCAATTCTGAATAGATAATAACCCTGATGTATATATGTATATGTGTTTGCATGCAGATGTTACAATACCAACATGCAGTGACTGTGCCAGTGGCAAATGTCCAAACCCGCTTCTGCCTGTCATTCTGAACGGGAAGTATCTCACTTCGGGATACATGGGCTTGTTATCCCCTGACAAACCTCAGGGTGAGGAAACAGTACATAGATTTACACCTATAGACACACTTGAGCACACACAACATTCTGTTGTTGAATAATACTGATGTTATACTATCATTATATCTCTCTGGCAAAGGTAAATGTAGCCATGGTGGGAATACTGATCTCAGCAGTAGCCAGAATCCTCGTGGTGGGATCAATAAAGATGAGCGCCTTTCCTATAATGCTCATCTACATAATACTGCTGCAAACCTGGCATCTGAGGCCACCCTGGACCTGCTAGAAGATATCCGTGGGGCCATAGGAAACAAGGACTACCTTCGGTATGAGAGGAGATTCCTTATACACCTTTGTACTGCAAAAATTATTTTGTTAATTAGTATTTTTCTTGTTCTCCATTAAAAAAAAAGCATTCTTAAAACAAGATAAATTGACTTGAGAAGAAAAACAACATTAAATATTAAGTTTTGTTTTCAGAGGAATCTAAAAAAAAAATGGTGAGGTTCATGCATTTAAAACAAGAAAAAACTAATTGTAATGAAATAAGAAAAATACACTTGTTTTCACTTTGAATTAAGGTTAGTTATCCTAACCCATTTGAAAATATTTTTTCTTGTTTTGAACATAAACCTTACTAAAATGATGGATTTCTCTAAAAACAATGTTTAATATCTATTTCACACTTCTTCATCATTGAATGTATCTTATTTAAATATATATATTTATTTAATTTTTATTTTTTATTGGAAAGCAAGACAACTTTTTTTCAAGTTTGCATACACTTAATTTGTTTGTGTATGCACTTAATTTGTTTGTGAGGATTATAAATATATAATCATTTTAGCATTTCATATTTGTAAGCCACTGAAACCATCTGCTAAATTAATAAATGTAAAGTAATCTAAAAGTCTTAATATGTTGAAATTATTGCATTTAAATTGAAGCATTTACCAACAACATTCTCCCTGTCTCTGTCAGGCTGATGGGTATCACACGATCTGCAGTGCTGGTCTTTGTCATTGACACTACAGGCAGTATGTCACAAGACATTGCAGAGGCCAAAAGAGTCGCTTACAACATCATCGACAGTAAGAATGGAACTCAAGATGAACCATCTGAATATATTCTGGTGCAGTTTAATGATCCAGGTGAGTCCAAAAACATTTCTTCAAACTCTTATTAGTTGCAATGAAGCAAAAGTAATCAGACATTGCTCAAATAAAATTTAATCTGCATAAATTTGTAGATTTTGGACCATTAATAAGGACCACAGACCCAGATGTGATGAAATCTGAGATCGATAAGCTCAGCGCTTCTGGGGGTGGGGACATCCCAGAAATGTGCCTATCAGGACTTCAGGTACTGTGTTGTTTGGGACTCAAGATGTTCCAAACCCAAATTATATTCTGTTTTATGTGGAACACAAAGCAGATGTTTAATTATGCAGTTCCTCACTTTATGAGGACCCAAGAGTATCATAAAAGCAGTATATGTGGCTTGCGCAAGTCTTCCAAAGGCATACGATGAGAAACTCCCCAAAAGTGGATATCTTTGCATCTGTTGTGCAGGTGCACGCATAAATGTAAGAACTTGAGCTGTTTTTACATGCAAACAACTGTGAAAGAACTTCTCTTATTGGGCTCATGAACATGCAATGGATCTCAAGATTTTCACTGAGAAATTATTTACATTTCGAGAAAATAACACAAGGTGGTAGATCAGTATAAAATGGAAACTCTTAAATCAGTCTATTCATTACTCTACTAGAGTACATTTTTCCACTGTACCAAATCTTTCTTTCCTCCTTTTTGAATTTCTGTCTCTCTCACAGCTGGCTCTGACAGGTGCTCCCTCCTCCTCACAAATATATGTGTTCACAGATGCCCCAGCTAAGGATATGTCCCTTGAGAATACCATCACTGCCCTTATCCGCAGCACCAAGTCAACGGTAAAAATCTTTGTTTCAGAACAAAAAAATTGTATTTGTACAGCTATCAAAATTTCCATCGTACGCCTTCTCTTTTCAGGTGTCTTTCTTCATGACAGCACCAATGAGGAAGAAAAGGGAGTTGCCACGCTCACCGTTTCAAGTGTATTATGACATCGCCTTGGCCTCTGGGGGTCAAGCCATTGAAGTCTCAAAGTCCCGCCTCTCTCAAGCCACTGACATCATTGTTGACACCTCTACTTCTGCCCTGGTATGATGTCTCATACTCAATATGAAATTCTAAAAGCATTTATTGACGTATATTGACACCAAGTGGGGCAGACGCAGCATCATGCAGGAATAGTTTACTGTACCAATGCCATTGTAAAAATTTGCTATTAGCAGTCAGCCATGATTAATTTGAGCTGAAGTGTCCGATAATAAGGAAAGAACCGAGTAGTAGTTGGCTGGTCGTGTGATCTCAAGATGGCGGCCCACATGAGGCAGCCAAGCATAGTGTAAAATAAATATTTACAGTACTAGGCTTCTGATATGACTTGAATCTTCATCTCATGTTACATGATTTTAAACATATTTCTTAAAGTACTATATATCTCTTTAGGTGTAAAACTTCTTATAGGAAAAACATGACTGAATGCACCTTTGAGTAAAACCAAAGATTTTCTGGCATATGCAATGCACACATCTGTTTTTCATGAATGTATGCTTACTTTCTTCTTCTGTCAGGTAACTATTTTGCAGCGTTCCAGGAATCCAGGTCTTGTAGAGAGTTTCCCCTTTCTGCTGGATAAATCTGTGTCCAATACTACAATCTACATCACAGGGAGTGGCCTAATATTTACCCTACGCAGCCCTACAGGTAAAATCAGAGGCCATTTTAAAATGTACAAATGAGATCTAATTACATTATACTCTACTGTACTTATTCAGTTATTATTTGTGCATGGCATCAAAGCAAAACATCAAAGTCCCTCTACTTAAATATGGACTTACATAAAGTGCTTGCTTACAGGTGTGTCTCAATCTAACACGGTTGCCAGTGGACCTCTAGGAATAATTCAGAAAGTGGGAAACCTGCAACGAATCCAATTGAGTGGAACGGACATAGGCCTGTGGAATATTGACATGAAGTCAACAGGGTCCTATACCATAAAAGTAATTGGTGAGTCAACCTGTAATGATTTGATGAACCAATCCAAAACCAAGCTATGGGGGTGTTTACACTTCCTCTCTTTACATTTACAAGAGCAGTTATAATCGGGCTACTGCAGGTTTTGTGTAGTCGAGCTACAATCTTCATTTGGCTGTCCAATTATACGGTATATGTCACAATGTGTAATCAAATATTTTAATAAAGAATGACAGCTTGGCAAGTGAAGCTCCTCCAAATCTCCACAGGTAGGGACAAAAATGGATTGATGCTGCTCCTTCCATTCCTTGCATCTTTCTTTGGCCTTTAATAGCTCGATTTGAGGTCCTTCCATCGCACACTGATCTTTTTGGGGCTTGGAATTAAGGCTTCTAGCTCTTTGGTCACTTTTTAAAAAGTTTGCAGTTCCTTGTTTTCCGTCTATCCATGTTGCGCATCACCTGCCTCTTTTGGTGTACCCGCACAATGCCGAGGCCAATAATGGTCCGATTAACAGGTTAAAATGTTGGACGAAGCCGAGCTACAGTCGCATTACCTAGGTCTATTGGTCCGTTTTCCACAAAAATCAGACCGATAAGAATTCAACTACACTAAGGCTTTTACATGACATCAGAATACCAAAGTTTGGGAGAGCGGTAAGGCTCGTCACATGGGTTGCGATTACTCTTAACACCTGTCTCTCATTATAGTGATGGCGGAGGGAGACCTGTGAAACCACACAGCAGACAGCAGATAGAGTTGTGGCTGCATGTGCCCACCTGACTAACAATGATTCGTTTGTGTGTAATTGGCCACAAAGAGCCCTTTTTTTTAAAATGTTTTTGTGACGCTGAATAGTAATAAAATATTCATGCTGACAGTTCGTTGCCTCCTGACTCCTCAATTGCTCACAAACTTAAACGTATAATGGTGGAGTATTAATACAAATAAAAGTTGCGGCATTCTGAGGTGTCTTTCCAATGTAGACAAAGAAAGGTAAAAAAAGATGTTTTGTTTCTTTTGAGTTTGATTTCTGATGTGTTTTATTTTTAGGTCAGAGTGCAATTTCATTCATCTATGACTTTGTAGAGGAATTCAAAGGACCACATCCCGGATATGCTGTCATTGATGGACGCCCATCAGCAGGTTTGAACCGTCGTAATGTTTAACTATGAAATAATTTTAAAATTAGGCTCCAAAAATATTCAATGCTAGTACACAATCTCAGAATCTCTAAGTACACTATGCAAGCTCGATTTAATGTGCCATTACGTTCTGAAATGTGTTAGACTGGAATTCATGAGTCAATTCTTGCATACTTGCATTGCATTCTCAATGTTGCCACAAGGGGTAAAGTGGACTTGAGTGTGAACTGTCTGCTTTCACCGTAAGTCAACCACTGTAATAGTAGAGCAACAGTTTGAAGAGAAATTAATTTTGTATATATATTTATTGCAACTAATCTGAATAATAACACATCTGGCTTTATTGGCACACGCTTTTGAAGATAACTCTATTGCCCCCATGAGTATTGAGGTTATCACCACATTAACGCAAGGTCGCACAATAGTGTGTTCAACCAGGCACTGGCAACGCGTGTACCAAGTGCTTGGGTCTGTGTTTGTATAATTGTTGTCTAAGGGTGCACATTAGGCAAGAAAGAAATACAACAAAAAAAAATATTTTGTTTTATTAATTTGAAGTTCATTTGATTCTTCTTACCTCCCTCTTGGTTCATGACTGCAGCATGGCTCCAGGGGTGGGTTTTAAGAGAATGTCCAGCCTATCTCTTTCCTGTTTTATAGAGTAATCATGGAATTATGGGTAATGTAGGACTGGTCAACTAGGCCTTCTGTTGAAGAGCATTCACTGATTATAGTATATGTATTGTTAATGTTAAATGTGGTAATTTATGGTGTATTTGTTATTTTCTGTATTAATGTTGATTTATTTTATGTTTTAATGTTAATTGTTGAGTTTGTTTATTTATGTATTTATCTTGTATTGTGTTGATTATTTTTTCCCCTGGGAGGGTCAAATGGTTTGATCCTTGGGTTAAAAATGTGGTGTCTTTGTCTGATCAATCAGTCCTGAAGTGGACCCTCCATGAGGAGGGTCAAAGGTTTTTTTCTCCATGGTATGTACGTTTGCCCAATAGACATATATCTATGCAAAGAGGGGGAGGAAAAAAGGCCAATAAATTGTATATTATTTATGAGCAATGTCTCCTGATGCTTTTCTTGGTTGACACCCCACACTATGTGTCTGCATAATTTGTGTAAATTATGTTTCTAGCCTTGATGAGATTTTCTCTCACACCATAGTTTTCAATTGTATGTATGTATAGAGGGAGTTTGTCAGTTCATTCTTTGTTCTTTATTTAGGATTACCAGCTAAGCTGTTGCTAATGCTGACTGGAGACAAAGGTCCAGAGGTTCTGGAGGTGCAGGAAGTTGCTCTCATGGATGTGTCAAGGCTCAGAGTGTCTAATGGAACCACAGAGAAAATGGGTAATGGATATTTCGTAGTTACTGTGAAAGAAGTACCAGAGGGAGAGTTTGTGGTGTGCCTGAAGGGAAAAGACACAACCTCCTCTAGCTTTTTCCAGAGGCAGAGCACCACACAGATGTCTCAGTCCAAAGTCAACATTAAGGTACAAACTGTATTCTTTGTTGGCACATTAATCTTTAACATTTTTGTGAGTGAATCTTACATAACTTCTAAAAAATATCCAGGTCACATTTCACCCCAAAACCAAATTAAGAAATCACATTTAGCATAAAGAAAATGTAGTCTACTAATAGGACCCTTAGAATTTTTTGAACCTGGCCATCTCTTTGTCAGCTTTCTATTACAATGAAATGTCTTCTTGTCTTTTCTTTTATCTCTTTTACCACAGGCAATGGTAGGCAGCTCCATGGTGCCAGGGAAAGAATTTAAACAAAATTTTACTGTAACAACCAATGGAACTGGTGGTGCCTATACAATTCATGCAAGGAACGACAAAAGCATCCCTATGACCTATCCAGCAACGTAAATGACCGGTTAAACTGTCAAATCTTTTACACCACTTTTATTATCAAGAACAAAAAATTTTAGTGCCACACTTGTGTTTCTGTGTCAACACAGGCTCACCCTTGTAAGTGGTGGAAGTGTTCAAGGGACCGTGTCTCTAACTCCTCCTGCTAACACTGTCTCAGGCACAGATGTTACTCTCACTATAGAGGCAGAGGGCCCTGGAGGAAGTGATTCTAATTATGTTGTACTTCGCCTTTCAGTCCTCTCTAAGGTAAAATCAAATGATTTCAAACAGACTGAAGCATTCTGCTGTTATAAAGTTGAACTTTCTGTGGGACAAAATGTGGCCGTAGTGTCCTACAGTAAAATGTAGGACTTTTTTTTTTATTTATTTTTTTAGCATTTTATATGTAGTGTAGCAAATTCATCTTGAGGCCCCCTTGTGGATCTCAGCCCCCTGGTTGAGAACCACTGACATAGAGCAACATCTAAGCCAGAAGATCAGTGATTGGGCACAGAATGTTGTACTGGAGGTGTGCAATAAATGAAATTATTTGCCAACTAGCCTTCATCAGCCAAATAGAGCCTGGTTTACATTGTAAGATTTTTCGCTAAGATTCAGCCATCTGAATCAAATTTCGAACAACCAAAGGGATTTCTGCCATTTTGGGGCAAAGTCATCAGTTTTACATTGTTTGTGTGACACGCTCACCAACAGCCAATTAATTGCCCTTGTGATAATCTTTAACCTCCAATGAAATTCTGACAAGGTCAGAGATATTGGGTTGAAGTACTGCAGTGTGACTACTCGTACAATGCTCGACTAATAAAGAACTAATAGAAACACAGCATCTCATGACTGATACTAGCTTGTCTATGTTATATGCCAACACAAATATGGTGTTGGCTAGCCTTATCTTCACATTATGATCATACTTTTGCGTTCGTGTTGTAGAATGCACATTCCATGGCATCCTCTTATACCCACCAATGACTCCAGACTCCATCTTTTTATTTTCTTTCAATCTGAAGTCCTAAAAGATCTACTTCATACAGTCTGACATAGAAGACAGTTGAAGTTGCACAGTGTGTCTTGGCATCTTTACTGGGGTCATATCAAGTCAAGTGGTTTTTATTGTCGCTTCAACCATATACAGTTAGTAAAGTACACAGTGAAATGAGACAACGTTCCTCCAGGGCCATGGTGCTACATAAAACAACATAGGACAAACACAGAACCACATGAGATTACACAGACTAAATAACATACCTATATAAAGTGCACATGCAAAAAGTAAGGGACAGTACAATAAATTACTGACCTTGAACAGGACAATAGACACAGTGAGAGACAGTGCAGCGCCGACCAGTACACAGTAGTGCAAAGATGACAGTTTCTAAAAATGCCAAATGTAAACATAACATACTATGAGATAGTGTTCTATGGACATAGCAGTTATTGAGGTAGCAGCCAGTTATAAAGTGACAATTATTAAAGTGCAACTCAGGACACGTGTGTGTGTGCGTGTGTGTGTGCGTGTGTGTGTGTGTGTGTCAAACCAGTCTCTGAGTATTGAGGAGACTGATGGCTTTGAGGAAGAAGCTGTTACACAGTCTGTCCACATTCAGAGACAGGTTGTTGGCTCTACACCAGTCCGTTACCAGTCCACGACCACGGTCGTGTCATCGGCAAACTTGATGATGTGATTCGAGCTGTGCATTGCTGCACAGTCGTGAATCAGCAGAGTGAACGGCAGTGGACTGAGCACACAGCCCTGGGGGGCCCCTGTGCTCCGTGTGGTGGTGGTGGAGATGCTGTTCCCGATCCGGACTGACTGGGGTCTCCCAGTCAGGAAGTCCAGGATCCAGTTGCAGAGGGAGGTGTCCAGGCCCAGCAGGTTCAGCTTTCAAATCAGGTGCTGGGGAATGATTGTTCTGAATGCTGAGCTGAAGTCTATGAACAGCATTCGAACGTATGTGTCCTTTTTATCTAGGTGGGTGAGGGCCAGATGGAGGGTGGTGGTGAGGGGGGCAGCTGGGTCTTAATGTGCCTCATGACGAGCCTCTCGAAGCACTTCATGATGATGGGTGTGAGTGCGACGGGATGGTAGTCATTGAGGCAGGACACTGAAGACTTCTTTGGCATGGGGACGATGGTGGTGGCCTTGAAGCACGTTGGAACGAAGGCGCTGCTCAGAGAGATGTTGAAGATGTTGGTAAGAACATCTGCCAGCTGGTCTGCACATCCTCTGAGCACTCTGCCAGGAATGTTGTCTGGTCCAGCAGCCTTCCGTGGGTTGACTCTACGTAGAGTTTTCCTCACATCCGCCGTGGTAAGACAGAGCACCTGGTCGTTGGGAGGAGGGGTGGTCTTCCTCTCCACCACGTCGTTCTGCACTTCAAACCGAGTGTAGAAGTCATTCAGTACATCTGAAAGGGAGGCATCTTTGTCACCGGCAACTGACGTTGTCCTGTAGTTGGTGATGGCCTGGATGCCCTGCCACATGCAACGCATGTCACAGCTGTCCTGGAAGTGACTGTGGATTGGCCGTGTGCGTGCTTGCCTCTCTGATGGCCCGGGACAGTTTGGCCCTCGCTGTTCTTAGGGCTGCCTTGTTGCCTGTTCTGAAGAAGGAGTCTCGTGTCCTCAGCAGTGTGCGCACCTCAGCAGTCATCCACGGCTTCTGGTTGGAGCGTGTGCTGAAGGTCTTGGAGAAAGTGACATCATCAATGCACTTGCTGATGTAGCTGGTCACTGATGCTCTGTATTCCTCCAAGTTGGTAGAGTCGCCATATGTTGCAGCCTCCCTGAACATGTGCCAGTCAGTACACTCAAAACAGTCCTGAAGAGCAGAGATGGCTCCTGCTGGCCAGGTTTTCACCTGCTTCTGAAGTGGTTTTGTGCTTCTGACGAGTGGTCTGTATGCTGGAATTGGCATAACAGAGATGGGGTCTGAGTAGCCGAGGTGGGGGCGGAGCTCTGCCCAGTACATGCCTGGGATGTTTGTGTAAACAAGATCAAGCACGTTCGCCCCTCTCTTTGTAAAGTCCACATACTGATGGAATTTAGGGAGCACTGTCTTGAGATTTGCATGGTTGAAATCTCCGGCGACAATAAACAGTCCGTCAGGGTGAGTGTTCTGCAGTTCACTCATAGCCCCATACAGTTCACAGAGCGCTTCCTTAACGTTAGCGCTGGGGGGAATGTAAACTCCGGATATGACAACAGTGGTGAATTCCCGTGGTAAATAAAAAGGTCTGCATCTAACAGTCACAAGCTCCACCAGCGATGAGCAGTAGCTAGAGACTAGCATAGAGTTCTTGCACCATTCCGTGTTGATGTAAACACACAAGCCACCACCATGAGTCTTACTGCACAGAGCTGCATTTCTGTCGGCACGAAACGAGGCGAGCCCGTCTAGCTGAATGGCGGCGTCCGGAACTCTGTCGCTGAGCTACGTCTCCGTGAAAAAGACGCTGCAGTCTCTAAACTCACGTTGCGTAGCCTGCTGGAGTTGGATGTAGTCCAGTCCCTGTTGTCCAGGGAGCAAACATTTGAGAGCAGGATAGATGGGAGAGCTGGCCGGCTAGGGTTTGTTTTTAGCCTAGCATGGATCCCCGCCCTCTTGCCGCACTTCCGCTTCCTCGCACACCGCTTACGACATCCTCTACCCCGGCCACCGACATCAGGTGATGCCAAGGACTGGAGGCCTGGTCTCCGCAGCAAGCAGAGTTCGCGTAGCACCTCCTGCAGTACATCATGCAGCTTGGTTGTTACATGAATCCTATATTTGAGCAGTGTTGTAGTCTGATGCAGCAAAAAAAAATCGTAATGTGTGAACCAGGCTTAACAAAGAATACATCTGTGTGCACTTCCGCAGTTAATTTAGCTTCAGTGACTTATAGTCATAAATCTTACAGTTCATACAAAATAATTTTGTTTCAATATTGGCCACCAATTTTTCTCACTTTACTAATAAGAAAAATGACTTGATTTGACAATAGTAGGCAAAAAACATGTATATACTGAACTCTTGGTATATGCTAGACTAATTAAGAGCAAAGATTTCTCAGAGTCCAGTGAAAGACGGATACATTATTCTTCAGAAAGTGGTTGCTTTACCTCTCCCTTTACTGCTCCATTCAGGTGACAGACTTTACACCTCCAAAATGTGAAGTGGTCGGTGTTCAGGGCAGTTGCTCCTCCTCCTCTTGCAGCTCGTCAAACTGGGAACTGTCTGTCAACATCACTGATGGTAATGGCACAGGTATCAATCGCATTACCATCCAGCAAGGCAGTGGAAACCTCACTCAGAGAGTAGTAAACACCGGGGTAAACGTGGTCATGGGTCAATATGAGGCTTCATGTTGTTCAACTTCTGTGACTTTATCTGCAGTTGACAAGGTGGGGAATGTGGGCAGATGCATTTACAGCATGAAGACCAGTGCAGGCTCTTCACTCGTCAGCATGTCCCTCCCTCTGTGGGCATGTCTGTTTATATCCGCCACGAGTTTGCTACATGATGCCTTCTCTCTTTGATAATAGAGAGCTCTTCCAACCAAATTCAAAAGCATCCTATCCATTGCTTAATCTTGCACCCTCTTAAACCCTCTACAAATTGTGAAATTTGAAGAAATTTAATTAAAAGTGAAAGTGAAGAACTGTGCCGCTTATTCAGAACCCATATTAAGAGTTTTATTTTATAGGAAGTAAAAAAATAGTCATGGAAATAATGTTTGATAACATGGATTTGATTGATATTTAAAATACTATCCTTGACAAAGGACTATATTACTCATTTCCTATACATTTTATATACAGTACACAGATGGTTGTAGTACCATGTTTAATACTATTCGTTTTAAATAAAATATTTGGATTATCAAAATACAAAGGCATTGTAGGAATGGAAATTAACAAAGGAATAATTTCCTGTATTAAGACTCTTATTCTTTGTAAAAACAGACCACCTCTTTCATTCCAAGACCTACAAAGCATGCTGGTAGTGATCTATCCGCCTGTTGGCTGAGGTGTTTGTGTATTGGGACTCTGCAAATGGTCACAATTAGAATACAGTGGGGGTTAAAGGTGGTCTGCTTATTGGTCAGTTTAAATGTATCAGGTCTGTTTGTGGTCACATGGTCAAGGAAAGGATGTTGATCTTAACTTATGCTCAGTGCTTTTTTCACTTCTCTCTTCTAGTCTCTGGCTCTTCTCTCTGGGCTTTGCTCTTGAGAGTTGGGTTACAGGCTATAGGCCAGCCTTCAATGGCATCTCTCTTTCTCTTTCTCACCTCCATTCCCTCTCACTCAGGCAGTATGTATTCTGGTTTCATATAAATATTTCATACATCCAATTTGTAATTGTTTTCTCTAAATTGTAACCATCTGATGTAACCTTTTAAGACATTACTGTTATTAAAATTTTTCAACTTGATCTGTCTAGTTTCTAGCTCTGTGTAAACTATATACTTTCAAGTGCTCTATATTGCTTAACAATAAGTTCATATTTTGGTTCTAAACAATACTCTCCCACATTATTAGCTATTCTAACTGAGCTTATTTCCGTCATTGGTATAAGTAGCAGGAGGTGGTAATAGACAAGAAATGCACAGTTTTATTCCATTTCGCTGTTAACTTTTTTCAGTCACCTCAGCATTCTTACATCTTGAACCACCTTACAGCATGTTACAAATACAAAATACAAATAAATGCATTTGCTAATACACAATTTTACTATTTCCCCTGCCCAGATAGAGAAATAAATAAAATAGTTTATAGGTTATATGTGGTACATGTCATCAGAGGAAAATCCAATCTATAAGACAATCTAAAGCAGCTTTTCAAATGTTCAAATATTAGCTGTCTTATTAAAATATCTTTTCCATTAAAGCTTGAAGTCTTTTTTTAAAACTGGGCTTTACTTTAACACAAATGTTTGGTTGCTTCAAGGCATGGCAAGCTTATTTATATAGCACATTTCATACACAATGGGAATTTAAAGTGATACATATACATTTTAAAGAAAATACAAGATACATTAAAAAATTAAAAACCAATTTAGGACATGAAATAAGAAAAGTTATACACACACATTAAAAGTTATATAAGAATACAATAAAATAGCATAAAATCAAGAAAACGAGAGCATATTAGCAACATATTAAGAGCATGACTTCAGTGAATGAAAAAGCAGAGAACATGAAATGATCCAAATCATTATTGAATTTCTTTTTCTTTGATTTTTTCCTCAAAGGCAGATCTCAGTGTACCCATGATCATCCAGTGCCTACACTGTGTATATAAAACAAGAAAATAAATGCAAAATAAATATTTACTCTGATACTAAAATAATCTGCTACGTATGTTTTCCTTCTCCACACCTGTCTGAGTGGAGACACCAAGAGAGATGAGGTTTTCCCATTAAAAATCTGCACACTTTTAGTTGCGCCATCCTTCTGCGGATGTCTCTGATGTCACAAGGACATCCTCACTTTCTAAACAAGATACCACTGCACCCGGGTTTGATATCAAGCCACTGCTAGATTCTTAATAAAGACTCTAAGGACTAGAACATAAGCGTGGATGGTCAGAACCACTCCCACCCACTCTCAGTACAGAGTGAGTGGTGAAACCACTCCCGTCAGGTTGAAATAATCAAATGCGAGTTTACTGATTAACCCTCTGTACGTCTAACTGACTTGATCCTAATGATCTGAGAGGTCTGTTAGGTTTATATTCAACAAGCATATCTGAAATGTATTGAGGTCCAAAGCTATTGAGTGATTTATAAATGAGTAATAGTACTTAAGTCAATTCTAAATGTAACTTGAAGCCAGTGTAAAGACCTGAGGACTGGAGTAATATGCTCAGACTTTTTGTTTCGGGTGAGAATCCTGGTAGCGGCATTCTGAATGTGCTGCAGCTGTCTAATTTGGCAAGGCAGATTAGGAGTCCATTGCAGTAGTCCACCCTACTGATGATGAATGCATGAACAAGTTTCTCTAAGTCTTGACTGGATACAAAACATCTTATTCTTGCTATATGTTTTAGCTAATAGTAGGCTGATTTAGTTATTGCTTTGATGTGGCTAATTAAACTAAGGTCTGACTCCAAAATGACACCAAGATTTTTTATTTTATTTTTTGTGTTTAGGTCCTTGGAATCAAGGTATATATTCACCTTTGGAACGGTTACTTCAGAAGAAGTTGTTGATAACAGTTCTGTAAAATCATCAACAAAGCTAGGAGAGAATTTTGGAGGCCTATAAATAATTATAAATTGAATGCGTGGAGCACCTTTTAGTGCAATACTTAGATATTCAAAGGTCAAGTAATCACCAAGTGACACTTGCTTGCATTGAAAGACATCTTTCATTGAGGACAGTTGCACTGCAGCTGTTATTTAACCAATATATATACAGTCATGGCCAAAATTGTTGGCACCCCTGAATTTTTTCCAGAAAATGAAGTATTTCTCACAGAAAAGTATTGAAATTACACATGTTTTGCTATACACATGTTTATTTCCTTTGTGTGTATTGGAACAACACACAAAAAAAAAAAACTGGAAAAAAGCAAATTTGACATAATTTCACATAAAACTCCAAAAATGGGCCGGACAAAATTATTGGCACCCTTTTAAAATTGTGGATAAATAAGTTTGTTACAAGCATGTGATGCTCCTTTAAACTCACCTGGGGCAAGTAACAGGTGTGGGCAATATAAAAATCACACCTGAAAGCAGATAAAAAGGAGAGAAGTTGACTCAGTCTTTGCATTGTGTTTCTGTGTGTGCCACACTAAGCATGGAGAACAGAAAGCGGAAAAGAGAACTGCCTGAGGACTTGAGAACCAAAATTGTGGAAAAATATCTACAATCTCAAGGTTACAAGTCCATCTCCAGAGATCTAGATGTTCCTTTGTCCACAGTGCGCAACATGATCAAGAAGTTTGCAACCCATTGCACTGTAGCTAATCTCCCTGGACGTGGACGGAAGAGAAAAATTGATGAAAGGTTGCAACGCAGGATAGTCCGGATGGTGGATAAGCAGCCCCAAACAAGTTCCAAAGAAATTCAAGCTGTCCTGCAGGCTCAGGGTGCATCAGTGTCAGCGCGAACTATACGTCGACATTTGAATGAAATGAAACGCTATGGAAGGAGACCCAGGAGGACCCCACTGCTGACACAGAGACATAAAAAAGCAAGACTACAGTTTGCCAAAATGTACTTGAGTAAGCCAGAATCCTTCTGGGAGAACGTCTTGTGGACAGATGAGACCAAGATAGAGCTTTTTGGTAAAGCACATCGTTCTACTGTTTACCGAAAACGGAATGAAGCCTACAAAGAAAAGAACACAGTACCTACAGTCAAATATGGTGGAGGTTCAATGATGTTTTGGGGTTGTTTTGCTGCCTCTGGCACTGGGTGCCTTGACTGTGTGCAAGGCATCATGAAATCTGAGGATTACCAAAGGATTTTGGGTCGCAATGTAGGGCCCAGTGTCAGAAAGCTGGGTTTGCGTCCGAGATCATGGGTCTTCCAGCAGGACAATGACCCCAAACATACTTCAAAAAGCACTCAGAAATGGATGGCAACAAAGCGCTGGAGAGTTCTGAAGTGGCCAGCAATGAGTCCAGATCTAAATCCCATTGAACACATGTGGAGAGATCTTAAAATTGCTGTTGGGAAAAGGTGCCCTTCCAATATGAGAGACCTGGAGCAGTTTGCAAAAGAAGAGTGGTCCAAAATTCCGGTTGAGAGGTGTAAGAAGCTTATTGAGGGTTATAGGAAGCGACTGATTTCAGTTATTTTTTCCAAAGGGTGTGCAACCAAATATTAAGTTAAGGGTGCCAATAATTTTGTCGGCCCATTTTTGGAGTTTTGTGTGAAATTATGTCATATTTGCTTTTTTTCCTCTGTTTTTTTGTGTTATTCCAGTACACACAAAGGAAATAAACATGTGTATATCAAAACATATGTAATTTCAATACTTTTCTGTGAGAAATACTTTCAGGGGTGCCAACAATTTTGCCCATGACTGTATATACACACACACACACATATACATATATATATACACACACACACACACACACAGATATAGATATATATTATATATATATATAGTTCAAAAATCAGTCTGTGTGTAATGAATGAATATATATATATATATATATATATCACACACACACACATGTGTGTGTGTGTGTGTGTGTGTGTATATATATATATATATATATATATATATATTTTCATTCATTACACACAGACTGATATAGTTCAAATATTTATTTCATTTACTTGTGATGATTAAAACTGACAACTAATGAAAATCCCAAATTCAGTATCTATTCTACCTTAGAATATTACTTAAGACCAATACAAGGATTTTTAGAAATGTTGGCCAACTGTGGCACTGCTCAAGTGTTATGAGAGCCCAGGTTGCTCTGATAGTGGCCTTCAGCTCTTCTGCATTGTTGGGTCTGGCGTATTGCATCTTTCTCTTCACAATACACCATAGATTTTCTATAGGGTTAAGGTCAGGCGAGTTTGCTGGCCAATTAAGAACAGGGATACCATGGTCCTTAAACCAGTTACTGGTAGCTTTGGCACTGTGTCCAGGTGCCAAGTCCTGTTGGAAAATGAAATCTGCATCTCCATAAAATTGGTCAGCAGCAGAAAGCATGAAGTGCTCTAAAAAATCTTGTTCAAGAGTGGCTTGACACAAGGAATGCGACAGCTGAAACCCATGTCTAGCATACATCTGTGCATGGTGGTTCTTGAAGCACTGACTCCAGCTGCAGTCCACTCTTTGTGAATCTCCCCCACATTTTTGAATGGGTTTTTTTTTCACAATCCTCTCCAGGGTGCAGTTATCCCTATTGCTTGTACACTTTTTTCTACCACATCTTTTTCTTCCCTTCGCCTCTCTATTAATGTGCTTGGACACAGAGCTCTGTGAACAGCCAGCCTCTTTAGCAATGACCTTTTGTGTCTTGCCCTCTTTGTGCAATATGTCAATGGTCGTCTTTTTGGACAGCTGTCAAGTCAGCAGTCTTCCCCATGATTGTGTAGCCTACAGAACTAGACTGAGAGACCATTTAAAGGCCTTTGCAGGTGTTTTGAGTTAATTAACTGGTTAGTGTGTTGCACCAGGTGTCTTCAATATTGAACCTTTTCACAATATTCTAATTTTCTGAGATACTGATTTTGGGGTTTTCATTAGTTGTCAGTTATAATCATCAAAATTAAAAGGAATGAACACTTGAAATATATCAGTCTGTGTGTAATGAATGTATACATTATACAAGTTTCACATTTTGAATGGAATTACTGAAATAAAACAACTTTTTGATGATATTCTAATTATATGACCAGCACCTGTGTGTGTATGTATGTACTGTATGTACTGTATGTATGTATGTATGTATGTATGTATGTATGTATGTATGTATGTATGTATGTATGTATGTATGTATATATATATATATATATATATATATATATATATATATATATATATATATATATATATACACACATACACACACACACACACACACACACACACACACACACACACACACACACACACACACACACACACACACACACACACACACACATGCTGAACTTCTCATGTAAAATCAAAAGCAAGGAAGCAAAGCTTTTTTATTTTAGTTAGTTGGGTTGTTAAATATTTGCAAAATAAGTACTTGTATCTTTTGGCTTCAAGTACAGAATGCCTATCCTATGCATGCCGCCTCTTTCTCTGGCTTTGCCCTCCGCTGTCTTAGCTGTGCCTTCTCGGGCCATGACTCCCTCCTGCAAGCACAGAGCAGCGGCCACCTTCCAGATACAGGTACAGTTTTACTAGAACCCTGAGCACAACCAGTGTGAATGTTTTTTTTTTTTAAAAGTCTGAGTGTTTAATCAAATTGCAATTTAATGCATTCATATTAATTTAAAGCCAACAAAAATGAAGCCAATTGTGGAGCATGTTCCACCTTGCATAAGGCCCAGACTCTGTGTGGAAGACGCTTCAAACATTCCAGTCGCACGGTGAGTTGAGCAAAATCTATCTCTCATTTTTACTGGCCATAATTGCTGTACGAGCTTAAATGTTTGCAAAATTAGTAGTTTTACTTGTATCTTTAGGTTTGGAGCACAGATTGCAAATCATCAATCACCTTCCACTTTCTTATTTGCTATTGCTCTGGACGTGACTCAAACAAAAACGCATCCAATTTTGCTGCAGTCTCCGCCTTGCATAAAGCCTAGACTTTTGGTGGAAGATACCACAAGCACTTCAGTAGCACAGTAAGTTCAGCAAAATATATTTCTCATAAAATGAACAGATGGCAAGAGGTTAGAATTTTGATTATAAACACAAGTTATAGGTCTAGATTTCTTAATTTATATTAGTTCAGTTTTGTACAGGCAGTAGTAGTAGCTTAAGAGCTTTAAGGTTTGCAGAAATGGTACTATTTTTATATTTATAGGTTGGAAGAGCAGCTCTGGTGCATAAATTCATGAGGAACTGTAAAAACCAAAGGAATCAGAGCAACAGAAAAATTTAAATGGAGCAGCTATAAAAAAAATTAAAAAATTAAAGAAGCAACAGAAATACCAGAAGGAGCAACTAAAATAAATGAAAGCAGTAGCCATTCCAAAAACAAGATGAGAAAAAAAAGAGGAGCAGTTACAAAATAAATGAAAGGAGCAGCTACAACAAAAATTAAAAGGATGAATTATCATGTTTACATGCACATAGTCATTTTGATTAATATGCATCATGTAAAAACATTAAAAAGTCATAGTTAACACTCATGTTGCTCCAAAATGACTTCATTTGGTGGAACACAAAAGGCATGGTTAGGCATGACAGCTTCAGTCACTATTCAGTTTCATTATGGGAAAACATTTCAGAGAGGTTATAAGAGGTTATTTCTTCCTTGCTTCGAACCTTGATCTTTGACTCTGCCATTACTGTAGGCAATTTAATGACTATATAGATGTATGAAGCCATTAAATGTGGTAAAATCGATTGGTTTACTGTTTTCTGATTATAGACCCCCCCACAGAGGGCACAGTGCTTGAAAACACAAAAAATTGGTGTTTTATGTGCAAATGCACAGTAATGTGACTAATATTAAATTATAATTTAATACCCTTTGATAAAGAATCCTTTATCTGATGTGCTTTTATTGATATATATATATATATATATAGTTTGATTTACACTAGAAAAATATAATTAAATATTACTTGACAGTAGACAGGTTTCACATTGCTCCTCGCAAAATTAATAAAACAAATAAAAATAAAATACAGAATTGTACTTATTTAACATTTTTAACATTTAATGAAAAATACATGAAATTGTAAAAACCAACAGGTAACAAAAGTCAGTACCAACAATTAAAACCCCTGTACTGTAAGTCCACAAGACTCTCATAATGCAGAGATGCATCAGTTGTCTTTTGCGGTGGGATGATTATAACACATATGTGCACATCCTTTGTAACTGTGCCATTAGTTTGACTCCCCAGCACTACCTAGTCGACCTACATATTATTTGCAGATGGCATCTGGCGGACGACATAGCGCATTCTAAAATACAAAAATAAATTATGTGATGATGCACTCCGACTTTCTGCAGTGCCACTCAGAGTTGAAGTCAGAAGTTTACATACACCTTAGCCAAATACATTTAAACGTTTTTTCACAATTCCTGACATTTAATCGTAGAACACATTCCCTGTCTTAGTTTAGTTAGGATCACTACTTTATTTTAAGAATGTGGAATGTCAGAATAATAGTAGAGAATGGTTTATTTCAGCTTATATTACTTTCATCACATTCCCAGTGGGTCAGAAGTTTACATACACTTTGTTAGTATTTGATAACATTGCCTTTAAATTGTTTAACTTGGGTCAAACATTTTGGAGAGCCTTCCACAAGCTTCTCACAATAATTTGCTGGAATTTTGGCCCATTCCTCCAGACAGAACTGGTGTAACGGAGTCAGGTGTGTAGGCCTCCTTGCTCGCACATGCTTTTTCAGTTCTGCCCACAAATTTTCTATCAGATTGAGGTCAGGGCTTTGTGATGGCCACTCCAAAACCTTGACTTTGTTGTACTTAAACCATTTTTCCACAACTTTGTGGTGTGATTGGGTTATTGGCATTTTGTAGCAGTGGATTCTTCCTTGATGAGCAGCCTTTCAGGTTATGTCGACATAGGACTCATCTGACTGTGGATATAGATACTTGTCTACCCGTTTCCTCCAGCATCTTTGCAAGGCACTTTGCTGTTGTTCTGGGATTGATTTGCACGTATCGCACCAAACTATGTTCATCTCTAGAATACAGAATGCGTCTCCCTCCTGAGCGGTATGAAGGCTGCATGGTCCTATGGTGTTTATTTTTGCATACTATTGTTTGTACAGATGAACATGGTACCTTCAGGCATTTGGAAATTGCTCCCAAGGATGAAGTGAAATGAGGTCTTGGCTGATTTCTTTTGATTTTCCCATAATGTCAAGCAAAGAGGCACCGAGTTTGAAGGGAGGGCACTATCAGAAGTTAATTGGCTAAAGGGTTGACATAATTTTCTGGAATTTTGCAAGCTGCTTAAAAGGCAAAGTTAACTTGGAGTACTTCGGACCCACTGTCAATTAAAATTGAAAATCTATCTGTAAACAATTGTTGGAAAAAATACTTGTGTCATGCACAAAGTAAATGTCCTCAACGACTTGCCAAAACTATAGTTTGCTAATATTAAATCTGTGGAGTGGTTAAAAAAAAAATTGTTTTAATTACTTAACCTAAGTGTATGTAAACTTCTGACTTCAACTGTAGTTTTCCATTCAATTTGACCCAAACGATTATCAAAAGGACATAGATTACTTAGTTTTGTCATGATGCGATGATACAGTTGAATACAAAATGATTAGCCCCCCCAAATGAAATTTCAATTATTTTTCAAATATTTCCCAAGTGATGTTTAACAGAGCAAGGGGATTTTAACAAAGTATTTCTTATTATATTTTTCCTATGGAGAAAGCCTTATTTATTTAAATTTGCCTGGAATAAAATAATTATTTAAAACAATTAATAAAAACTGCTAAGGTCAATATTATTAGCCCCCTTAATAAATTATCTGTTTGATTGCCTACGGAACCAACCACTGTTAATTTGGTTAATTAACCTAATTAATCCCCCAAGCCTTTAAATTGCATGTCAAACAGAGGATTAGTATCTTGCAAAAAAACTAGTGAAGAAATGTAAAACTGTCATCATGGCAAAGACAAAATAAATTTGTTTAGACTTGAGAAAAAAAAATGTTAATGCTCACAAAAAGCAGGAGAAGGATATAAACCACGTTTATCAAAGTTTTTCAGGTGTCAAGAACAGCCATAAGTATTATCAAGAAGTTTGAAGAGACCCACACAGTGGAGAACAAGACTGGCAGAGGATAAAGATTCCAAAAAACTTGGAAAGAAAACAGGTGAGAGAGGTTTCTAAAGACCCAAGAACAACTGCCAAGACACTAGTTAATGATTTAGCCAAGTCTGGGATTGATGCCTCAACGAAGACAGTCAACAGAGCCCTGCACAGGAATGGAATGTGAGGTTGCAGACCAAGATAAACTCCACTTCTGTAGAAGAGACACCTCCAAGCTAGACTTAAGTTTGCCAAGGACAACCTAAAGAAAAATGAAGCATACTGGAAACTTGTCCTTTGGTCAGATGAGACAAAACTAGAGCACTTTTGCCATAGAGATGTTGCCTATGTTTGGAGAAAGAAGGGAGAGGCGCTAAACCCAAAGAACCCCGTTCCCACAGTGAAACATGGCGGTGGGAGTATAATGCTGTGGGGATGTTTCAGTGTGTATGGAACTGGGAATCTCATCAGGGTCAAAGGAACCTTGAAAAAGGAAGACTACGAGAAGATTTTGAAAGACAACCTCAGGCAATCTGCAACAAAACTTGGTTTGGGTTGACATTTCGTCTTCCAGCATGATAACGACCCAAAGCATACCTCACTTCTGGTGGAGAACTACCTCCAAACGAGCAAAGTGAATGTCTTTGACTGGCCTGCACAAAGCCCAGACTTGAATCCCATAGAAAATCTGTGGGCCACACTGAAGACCATGCCAGGAGATCAACAAATCTGGAGGAGCTTGAGAGATTTCCCAAGGAGGAATGGGCTGCGGCGACTCAGGAGAAATGCCTAAAACTTGTTGAGAACTACAACAAACGACTAAAGGCTGTTATCAAGCAAAAGGGATACACTATTGACTATTAACATCAGATTTTGAATAATTTAGTTTCTATTTGTATTATAAACACTAAGTTGCCTAAATAAACTATTATGTTTAGAAATGCTATGTTGAAAAAAATCTTTGCTCCATTAAACAGCACTTGGGAATTATTTGAGCACATCACTTTGTTTATTCTTAGAAAAACTTTAGTAACGTTTGTGTGTATGGTGACTAGATTCACAAATTTTGACTGCCACCTGCACCACATCGACACGTCCTGTATGCGATACCTGTGCCTTGTTCTACCCTCGACGTGGCACTTCTCGACTGGTGTGAGACTGGCTTGATGCCACTGTGATTAGCTGCAAATCATCTGAATGCTATGATATTTTATAGGAAACATGTTCATTCTAATATAGGCAAAGTAGTCTACAAACTTTAGAGAATAGCTCTCCATAACAAATTTTTTCTATTACATTTTCTAGAATGGATCGACTAAATTCACTTCCAAAAAGTCAGTTTTGCTTAATGAATCATATGTTGTGTGTTGACATGTTTCTTGAGATGGGCTGACTGAGTAAACCGTTTTCCACATTCCTTGCACTCAAAAGGCCTCTCCCCTGTGTGGATAAGTTTGTGTCTTTTAAAATTACCTAGATCCACAAATCCCTTTTCACAATGGGGGCAGACATAGCGTTTCTCCCCTCTATGCCCTTGCAAGTGCATATTTAGAGCAACTCTGTGTTTAAACTTCTTCCCACATTGAGTGCAAGAGAATGGCTTCTCTCCAGTGTGCATTCGCATATGCGTAGAGCGGTCTGCCTTGGCCAAAAACCTCTTGCCGCAAACTTTACAAGGAAAGGGCCTTTCTCCAGTGTGGATGAGCTTATGTTTGGTAAGGGTAAAGTGGTAAACAAAGCTTTTTCCACATTCCTCACACTGATACCGCTTCTCCTCTGCATGGACCTTTACATGCCGGTTAAGACCTCGTACACTAGGGAAGGCCTTTCCACACTGAGAGCAGGTATAAGGCCTCTCACCTGTATGAAGTCTCATGTGGTTCTCCAAGGCAGATGCATTGCTGAGCACCCTTCCACACTCAGAACACTCAGTATTCCTCTGCAGTGTTTTACTTTGACTTGCATTATTTGTGGAAACACTTGTGCCACAATGTTTTGCTTCACTAATCAAGTCTTTCTGTGCCCTGTCTATCCTTTCATCCTCGAAACTGAATGTGCAGACATCATCTGCTAAATGTATTTGTCTGGATTTGGAAAAAGCCCTTCTCTGTTTCCGCAGTCTAGATTGGAGTGTGGGACTATTGTCCTCACTATCCTCTGAGAGGTCTTCATCATCATCTTTGGCAACTGATTTAGTCTCTCCAATACAGACTTCAAAGTTATTGACTGGAGAAACTGCAGTCTGTAAAGGTATAATAGGTACTCTCCCTAAAGCAACACTTGAATGGGTGGAAGTTTCTGCTCGCTGCTCCTCCAGTGTTAGCAGAGGTGCAAGTTGCCCAGATGGCTGAAAATGGGGCATAGAAAAATGCTCTGGGGCATCTTGGGGCATCATCATAATGGGTGAGTGCAGATGCAGAGTATCCAGAGATTCAAGTAAACCTGGGGTGTTATCAGGTGGAGGAAAAAAATGGTCTGAAGAAGATGAGAACTGATCAGATAGTGTTGGATATTGAGATTGCGTATGTTGAGGTGGGTGTGGGGTACCACTTGATGAAGCTGGAAGTGTGGAGACAGATCCCTGAATAGGTGTAACTGGAAGGTGGAGAGAAGTAAATGGAACATGGGTTGGTAGATAAGAAGGTTGAGCTGTCTGAGCCAGATTGTGTTGTTGCACCAAAGGGAACTGGAATGATGAACTTGAACTCACAGAATGCACTGGCATTATTTTTGGCGATGAATCAAAAACCTGGGCTTGAGAGCAAGCAAGATTGGTAGAGAGAATCCGATCCTGGACTGGTGGAAATGTGTTTGATGCTTCTGTATCTGAAACATGGTCTGATGGCATGGCAGATTGTACTAGTGTAGTCACCTCCTGGGCTACCTGATTTATTGTTTCAGGATTCTGGTTTGGTCTACCATGAACCATAGGTATTGACATACAACCTTGAACACCAGACAGCTCAATCATTGGTACAGATAAATTAATTGAGGGAACAAGAGTCTGGTTTGAATTGGCATGTTGTACTGAAATAGTTGATGTCTCGGTTGACGAAAACGCACTTTCTCTTTCTGTTTGGTTTTGGGAAGACGAGCCGGCTCTGTTTTCTGATGTTCTTTCAGCTGCACCTCTGGCTGGGTGTTTAGTCCAGTCGGATTGGTGACCACATGAATCCACTCTGCGACTACAAGAGGTCCTAGTAACTAATGGTGGTGACATTTCACTAGAGTTGCTATAGTGCCTGGTTATTGTTTTAAATGCTGGTGGGATCACAACTGTGGATAAAGGGAGGTGAAGATTCAAAAGAGGACATGAAGTGTAAAATGAAAATGTAAGAAGATTTGCATTTTGGTTATTTTGACTGCTTGAGGACTCAACATTAATCAGCTGAGAGTACTCCGTGTGGGATGGGGCTAATAGAGTGAGTTAATACTATTTTTATTTGTTGGTATATGTACATATGTATTAGATCTTTGGCCATAGTATTGCATCTTGCTATTTTTTCAGTGTAACACATTTTTAAGATGGTGTGTCAAGATCAAATTGGAAATCAAAGAAAGTGTCTTAAGACCCATGAATTCTATTATAGTCCATTTCATCATTAAGGCTCTGTCTAGTTGTTTTTGAAATCAAGAACATCCCTAATCTTCTAAAAAAAAAAGGGGTGTTGAGCCCTGTTGCTGCTGCGTGTACTTTTGCTGTCCTGACGCTAACCAATCAGACTGCAAGGTACCACCCAAAAGCACCATAACATTACAATATTAAAAAACTTTTTTTTTTTTTTTTTAAAGTCACACATTTATTGTGTTTACATAATTGATAACTGCTGCCATTTCAGAGTACTAAAGGACTTGGGTACTTTTGCAATTTTTGTATTAAAAGTAACAGCATATAAAATCTGAGAATATTTTCAGATTAACTTTTGTACCTCTTTCCATGGTGTCCTTATTTGGCTCTCTGCGCACCAGTATTGGCTCAGCACCTTCTTGCTTCAATAGAAAGTATCCTGGTGTGTAGTGATCATGTTCAGTCACTAGAGGCTGAAGACAAAAAACAAAAATCAGAATGTTGAGAGCATAAAAAGAACGATGAAAATGAAGTCTCTCATCATATACTCATGCTGTCCCAAACTCATATGACTTTCTTTTGCAGAACAAAAAAAAAAAAGTTATTTTGAAGAATGTGTGTTTTTTTTTTTTGTCCATACAATGCAAGTCAATGGGGTTCAAAACTTTATAAAAGTAATCCATACGACTCGAGTGGTTTAATCCATGTCTTCTAAAGCAATATGATTGATTTGGGTGAGAAATAGGCCAAAATGTAAGTAAGTTTTCCCTGTAAATCTTGATATCCAGCCTAACTGTTCATATTGTACATGAATAAGACATTTGCATTTAAATTTTCTAGTGTTTGCCATCAACATTTTGGCAGCCACTGTACTTAAAGGTAAGGCCCTCATCCCTCCCCAAAAAAACAAACAAATTAAATTAACCCACGACAATCATTTTGACTCACATCTGCATTATAAAAATAGCTCAACTGGGTGTGAAAACCACAAACCTGGCGACAATATGTCTAGTTTGTTTGCGTCAAGCATGAGTTAGTGTGTGATAACACTTCTCTCATGAACGTGCCAAGGTGAGTTTCTCACCCAAAGCAATCATATCATATCATTTCAGAAGACATGATTATACCAATTGAGTCATATGTATTACTTTTATGCTGCCTTTATGCCCTTTTTGGAGCTTGAAAATCTACACTGCATGTCATTTCTTACCTCTTGTTTGATGAGGAGCAATGCAAGCTGTCTGCTCCCATCCTCAGTTGTGCACAGATCTGCCAGTTTATCACTTGTAATATCCCCCACTTGAAGGCGTTGTCCTATACACTGAATAGGGCTGCAGCCCCGGTCAACGAAAATGGCCTTTTCTGTCAAACAAAAATGTGAAAAAAAGACCCTCTGATCAAACCTGCAAAAATCACTATAAAAGTTTAAAATATCAATAATAAAAATGGCACGCGTAGTTGCTACAGTTCGCTCGTACATTCCCAACATCCATAAAAAGACAGTAAATATTAAATTATAAAAGGTCAATAGGACTCGGTAGGAGCAGATATGAAGACCTGCTTTTTTTATGTGTTTACTTTCAGAGAGTATATCCGCCGTTAAAAGTCGTTATCATTTTCCAGGAAGTGTTTAGTGAACGCCATAACTCAAAGATACTGTAACCCCAAAAAGACCTACCACACTGCACGCCAACATCGCGATTTTTAGCAACATTGTCATTCCTCTGACTCCAAACCTTAGTGCATTTCGTTTTGACCTGACTGGATGAATCACATGTCTTCAGATGGACATTCTCCTGTCTCAGTTGCACCAGCTCCGCTTTCAAGTGCAGCAAAGTGCCTTCAAAAAGTTGTGTTGCTTCCCTGACAGCGGTCTGTAAGAGTGTTGCCATTATGGATGTGAATTGGTTTTGAAACATATCGTACTCTTCCATCCTCACATTCGGCATAGTCAAATTCTGATTAAATTAGTAGATTGGAGCAGATGTTAGGGTCGTTGTGACAGAAGCGACGAGGTTTACATGATGACGTATCAAGGGGAGGGCGGTATTTTAAACAGATGCACTGTATTTTAAAAACCTTTATTTATAGAGTAAGGGAAGTGGATACAATCACATGCTTTCCAGTGCGTTAAATGCTTAATACTAATGTGGAAATAATAAAATTATTGTATAAAAAATATAGGACGCCCGGAGCGATCAAAAGACACTTTTGATTTTATTTTCTCCCAAAACACTAAACGGCAACAAAAACTACCACAGTACTTTCCTAAACACCTGCTTGTCTTTATAAACTGCAAAATATTCCTGATCCATTAGATCATTGTGTGCAGTGTCCAACTTTTGTGGTAATTTGATAAAATTTTTAATAATTTTTTAAAAGTTGCATGTAGCTAATGAGAATCCTTGAAAGAATCACATTTATTAGAGACAAAATACATATAATTTTCAGTTTTGTTCAAGGTTTCAAGTTCAAGTTTTTTATTAGCTTTCCAATAATTGAACATATAATATCAGTTTCAGGGGATAAATACCCCCATAAAACCCATTGTTTTTATTAAGTGGGTGAATATATTTGTTTAAAAAAAAAAATTCAAAGTGGGCTTACATTGACCGATAATATTACAATGGAGATGAATTTGTTTATAGAATACTTGAGATGTTATGACATGCCAAATGTGATTGAAATTAACAGAAAATGGTGTGGGGGCCTTTTACCTCAAATTTGGGGGCTTTTTTTTTTTACTCCAAGTGTTGTGGCCTTTTGCCACAAATGTGAGTGTCTTTTACCCCAAGTGTACGGGGCCTTTTACACCAAATGTGTGGGCCTTTTACCCCAAGTGTGGGGAACTTTACCCTAAATAGTCACATTTCCACTACCAGGCCAAATGAGGGCATGCTAGTGTGTGCCAGGGCCACTTGCATTCCCACTGTCACTAACGGGGCTTCATAGTGCTTCCTCTGGGCTTTCTCAGGGCCAACGACCAATGGCCTTTGGCCTGTCGATTACCCTTGGGCCAAACAAGTCCAACTGGGGATTGAGGCAGGTTCAGAGTTTAACAGAACTTGCCAGGTTATCTATCCAGCGCACAGTGGTACAGGTTCAGAAAAATATGCGGGCACTGTACAAATCCATTAAAATGCACAATGGACAATGTGGCACCCAAAGACATTACTTTTCATAGTTCGGTAAATTTTATAGATGTGTTCTGGGACATCGTTCTGCTGTTAGTGGAGAGACCATTTGGGACACCATGGCAGTTACAATTGGTGAGTTGTCAACGCTAACTTATCTTGCTTCCTAGCTAAAGTTTACATTCAATATAAACTTGATATTCTAGATAACTAGATTACATGATACCTCAGCTTGAGCTTCCCTCTTGCTTGTGAAATGGTTGGGGTATGTGACATTGGCCCTTGAGCACCATATTAAGGGTGGGTTTTAGGGCAACGCTGTGGGGTTATTGACCTGATGGTGGGAACGCAGATCGAGTTTTGCCACATAAAAAAAAATAAATAATAATAATAATAATAATAATAATATATATATATATATATATATATATATATATATATATATATATATATATATATATATATATATATATTTTTTTTTTTTTTTTTTTTTTTATATGTGTGTGTGTATGTGTATATATATATATATATATATATATACACATATACACACACACACACACACACACACACACACAAAACATCCTTTAGTTATTATTTATTTTCACAACTATGTATGTCCATGAATAATTAATAATAAAATAAAAATTCGATCTTCATACATTTTGTGACCAGAACAGGCAATTCTATTCAAGCTACGTGCGTTTAGCCCCGTTTTACCACACACACATACGTGAAAATACAATTGATGTGGGATGATGCTGTTCTCAGCCGTATTAATATTGTCCCTTCCTTCCATCCGTATGTTGCTCCCGGAAGTACTTCCAGGTGTTCCTCTCCAAGACGAGAATGCTGCTGGATCAATGCGCATTTTCAGCGTCCATTTATTATAAACGGCTTACATACTTGAAACAGGAGAACAGATAGTCGACGTCTGTGTAGTTAGCCTTTACTAGCAATTCTTTGGACCACATTACACCAATAAAAGATGATTCAGTAAAAAACGCAGTGAAATTCGCATCTCATCGTGAAACGCCTAGAAACAAAAGCAGATGATGTGACAATTTGGGCAGAACGTCTAATGAGGAGCTGGAGAACATTTATAGTGTGTTTATGATAAAAACAAACAAACAAAAAAACACGCGAAACCAGTAGCCTATAGATTGGTGTATTTCTTGTTTTTCACCATGTCCGGTGTCATCCTCACGTTTCAGTCACAGCTGTCCGGAGTCATGGAGACCGTTTTTAAAGCTGCCATGTTTGAGATCACCCGGCTAGTGGAGGAGAGTTTCGTGAATGAAGTGTCTCGCAGTCGAGAACAGGTGGAAACTCTGAAGAAAAGACTGCAGTGGAGCGAGTCCAGACGGAAAAATCAAGAGGCAAGTGACAGGAGACTGACGTGTACAGACTGTGGAAAAACCCGTTCATCTAACGAGGAAAGAGTAGACATTTCCTCACAAGAATCAGGTTTGTTCACAATCTCAATTCAATTGATCTGCTTGGTCTGATCAATCATTGAAATGTAGACTAGATTGTGATTGTATGATCAGTAAGAACCTCATCTTTGATTTAAAAATGTAGTACTTGGCAATTATAACAAATGAATTAATAAATATGAATGTATGAGTATTAATGTTAGCAAGGTAATTTAAGACTGTTAAAGGACTGTTTAATCAATGCCCTCACAGTTGCATTCACCCTTGACCACATGTAGAAAATGAACGCAGTCTCAAACAGGAGACAGTTGTGGAGGGGAGCTGGCGAAGCTGTGATTTGAAGACTACTGACATACCTTTAGTAAAAGAGAGATCAGAAGACCAAACCAGCCTCAGGAACACAGGAGAGGTTTGGGAAACTCTGTTGTGGTCCATGTTGCATAGTAAAATTGTCAGTACATTGACTTTGTACACAAGTGATATTCGAGTATTGCAAACATTTTTATTGAGTTCCAGACAAAATAGAAATGGCTTGCGACAGCACTTAAACTGCATATAAGTTTCATATTTGCTTTATTATCCCAGCTTGGCATTATAATGCACATGTAATCAATTGTACACAAAATATATCTCCACTAATACACCCATGACATTGTGCTCTTATTATGATGAATAACTTTGTTCTTTCTTTGTGCTTTTTGCAGTCTGTAGATACAGATGACAAGAAACTGGACTGCATACTAAAAGAAGAGGCTTTTTATGTCACTGCTGATAATAAGGAGCTTCAGGATGGGTGGACGCTGGATACTGAAGGTGTGGTTTAAAAACAGTTCAAAAACTGTCTATAGTCCAGTCAGTTTTATTTAAAGAGATAATCACCCCAACATAAAAATTCTCTCATCATTTACTCATCCTCATGCCATCCCAGCTGTGTATGACTGTCATTTCATTTTTAGAAGAATATTTCAGAACTGTAGGTCCATACAATACAAGTGAGTTGTGGCCAGAACTTTGAAAGTCCAAAAAGCATATAAAGGGAGCATAAATGTAATCTATACAACTTTAGTTAAATCTATATCTTCATAAGGGATGTGGCAAGTGTGGGTTAGAAACAGATAATTATGTAAGTCCTTTATTACTGTTAATCTCCACTTTTACTTTCACATTCTTTTGTTTTTGGCGATTCGCATTATTCGTGCATATTGACACCTACTGGGCAGGGATAATTATTTATAGTTAAAAAGGTCCTGTTTCTCACCCACACCTATCATATAGCTTCTGAAGATATGCATTGGACCTTCAAAGTTCTGGCCACCTTCCCTTGCATTGTATGGACTGACAGAGCAGAGAGATTCTTCTAAAAATCTTTTTGTGTTCAGAAGAAAGTCATACACATCTGGGATGGGATGAGGGTGAGTAAATGATGAGAGAATTTAAATTTTTTTAGGTGAACGATCCCTTTAACTTTAATAGAGGTATCAGTCTCAACCTCCTGAAAAAATTCATGCTGCAATTAACAGTTATATGCAACAAAGCGCACAAATACACTGTATTATACACTGTTTTATAAGCTACAAAACATGACAGAAAAACACACAGATCATTAAGGATATGTAATCAAATGCAAACATAAATGTGAAATATCCTTTGAAGCTGATATCTCAAATACAAAAAAACAAGCATAAATGCAGAGCCATTTGCATTTGTACACTGATTCAAAATTGTGAAGACAGGTATGTGGCCTAGTTGCTGATGATGCATTGGTACTGCATAACTTTGGGAAATGTTGCCCTTTCTGCTGACCTGCTGCTGAATGGTCCTCCTGGGAACTCAGACAGGATAAGGGGAGGGGAGATAGAAAGAGAGAGCGAGAGAGAGAGAGAAAAAAACTTGCCAGGTCCCGAACATGCCGCCAGATGGTCCTCAGCCAGCTGCACCGCTTCCGTCAGCGACGCAGGGCGATGGCATTGGACCCCCTCAGCCATCCTTTTTGTCACCGGCTGACACACTGCTCCAGGACCACCGGATTGAGCACTCCCTTGGCGTTAAAATCTTCAGTCAGCGGAGAGGACTCAAAGACAGCTCATCCTTCATTCAGATCCTGGGTTTCGGCACCCTTGTGGTTGATCACGTTCTTAATGAAGCGGGAGCTGGGTAAACATCCACACGTAAGACATTTATTGTTCCATTTTTCGGCGTCACAACAAGGGTTTTCTTTTCAGCACAATCCCCAACACACAAACACGTCGACGCACACTGATTCGTGCATCTCTCTCTCTAACTGGTGCCCTGGCTCCTCTATCTCTCCCTGCCAGCTGATTGAGATAATTGTCTGCCAGGTGTTCATCCTCACTTCTTGGCCACACCCTGCTCGCTACAGACACTTGACATTGTTTTTTATTTTTTCCAGGAGCTGAGACCTCTGATTTCTCGGCACACAGTTTCAGTGAGCGGGAGCTGCAGCAGATTCAGGAAGACTGGAGCTCTGGACTTGATCAGTCCACTGACAATGAGCCTTATGCAGATATTGTAGATGTCCAAGGACTGCCATACCGAACACGTTACAACACAGAGGAACTTTCGAGATACAGTGTGCATGAACTGAACATGGGAGACCTGAACGGTCAAGAAAGAACAGAAGACACGTTGGGTAATGCGGCATTGGTAGGGCCCATTCAAAATAAGCAGGGCATAGCTGAGGAAGTTGAAAGACATCCCAGCTCTTCCATTAGGAGTAAGAGAGGAAATAGAGGATCTTTGCCAGCACAAGTTAACCCCGCGAGGAAAGATATGGACAGAGACAGGCACTGTTTGCTTATTAATGAAGATGGCCACTTGCAGGACATGAATGTCCTCATGGAAGCGGCTGAGCATAGAGGACACTCTCTTTATGTTGGGGACACAGCTAATGATGCCACTGGACTTTATAAGGGAAATGCATTCAATGTCTCTCTAGAGTGTAAAGATGGACAAGTGTTAGGAGACAATCGGTCTTCTCTGAATGGTAACCCGCTCTCCTACCGAGTCAGTTCAAGTGCAGCATACACCTGTAACCAGTGTGGGAAGAATTTCACCCTGGCCTGCAACCTAAAAGTCCACCAACGTGTCCACCAGCGGGAAGGTCTCCATCTGTGCAGTCACTGTGGGAAAGGTTACTCGTCCTTCAGTGACCTGCGCACACACCGATGTAGTCAGACCGGAGACAAGCCTTACACCTGCACGCTTTGCGGGAGCAAGTTCAGCCGACTTTGGAATCTCAAGCTGCACAAACGCATTCACACGCAGGAGAAACCGCACAAGTGTACTTTGTGCAATAAGAGCTTTACTCGGGCAGATATCTTGAAAGTACATCAACGCACCCACACAGGAGAAAGACCGTACAGCTGTGGTATCTGTGGACAGAGCTTCAAACGACCAGACCACCTTAGGTCACATCAGCGCAAACATGGTGCCGACCTGAACAATGTTTGAAAAAAGACACCTTACAACCTTACTTTTTTGTTGTTGTTTTGAATTTGAAATTGTAGTGTCAGAACACCTAAATTGAATTTTACTTGATTTTACTCTTTTCTAAGATGTTTTGAAGTTACATTAAATAATGCGGCCAGCTTTGTATTAGATGAAAATTGTAATATTGCTTGATAAACAAAACGTTGTTTATTCATCATTCTCATCTACACTATTTAAAAAGATCTTCCATTGCTCATCCATTGACTGTGTCTTAGTAGGTGGGGTGATCAAGTAATATTGAAAGTGAAAAATTAAGTTTATTTTAATGTCACCAAATATGTGTAATAAAACTTATGGTAAAACATGCAATGTGCCATTTCAGCATTTTAAACATATTTATCTGGTTGTTGTTTGATATAATCCTCCAGCTGTTTATTACAAAAGGTTGATCATTTATTTTATTCAAAACATTCTTGACAATGGAGAACTCAATGCTGCAGTGCAAATAATGCACATTTCTATGCATAATGTATAATATTTCTACTTATTTTAGAAAATATATCATGTAATTTTTTTTTGTTATGTAATGAAAAGCCTGATATCAAGTAAATTTAAACTTATGATTTCCAGGCCTTGTAAAGGCATTCAAATATATTTAGTAAAAATATTTTTTTCTTTTTTATGCTCGGCTCTGGCACATTTCACTCGTTAGAGCTCGTTATGCATGCAACGTCTATAGAATAATAATAATAATAACAAAATATTAGTCATTATTCACCACTGACTGGAAAAATAATTGAAAGTTATGGAATTATTTGGTCATAAGGTGTGGGATCCCTGGCATATTTACAATAAAGTTATTCATAATGCAATAAAAGGTTATATTTGTAATCATATTTTTTTTTTCCCCCTTTTTTCAGTATTCACAAATGACTGGAAAAATAATGGAAATTTATGGAAATTATTTGGTCATAAGTTGTGGGAACCATATAATATTTAAAATACAGTAATTCATAATGCAATAAAATGTTATATTTGTAATTTTTTTAAAAAAAATCCTTTTTCAGGATTCAGAAAACGACTGGAAAAAACATGGAAAGTAAATTAATTGGTCAAAAGGTGTGGGAACCCTGGATTTTAATTTAAATAAGTAGATACCTAGAGACTATGATTTGATAATTATTTGAGTGATTAATATGTTTCAGCTGGCAACAAATCTTTTAACCCTAACTGATGCAGTGTGTAGCTTCTCATTTCTTATCCATGACCATGTCGGAAGATGTATTCTGCGGTCGTGGAAAAGATGTTACTGTGTTTCAGATGGGACAAATTATTGGCCTGCATCAAGCAAAGAAAACATTAAAGAAGATTGCTGAAGTCACTGGAATTGGGTTAAGAACTGTATAACTTGGTGAACTGTCATCTTCGTGAAAGAAATGTGGAAGGAAACATTTTTTTAATGATCTTAATCGGAGATCACTTAAACCCTTGGTGAGGTCAAAAATCACCAGTAGAACTCACGGCTATATTTAGTAGTGGAAGTGATAGCATTTCCACACACACAATGCAACGAGAATTTACAAGATTGGGACTAAACAGCTGTGTGGTGACAAGAAAGCCACTTGTTAGTGAAGTTAATTGGGGAAAAAACAACTTAAATTTGCTAGGGAGCATAAAACTTTAACTGTGGAGCATTAGAAAATGGTCATGTTATCTGATAAATCCAGATTTCGGCTATTCTAAGTGATGAATATGTTAGGGTAAGAAAGGAAGCGCATGAAGCGATGCTCCTGTCATGCATAGTGCCCACTGTACAAGACTCTGGAAGCAGTGTTCTGATCTGGGTGCTTCAATTGGTCAGGTCTAGGCTCAACAACATTGTGCTCAATAAAATGAAGTCAGCTGACTACATGAATGTACTGAATGACCAGGTTATCCCATCAATGGATGTTTTCTTCCTCGATGGCTCTGGCATATTCCAGGAAGACAATGCCAATGTCTCAAATTGTGAAAGAGTGGTTCAGGCAGCATGAGGAATAATTTTCACACGTGAATTGGCCACCACACACCTTAACCCCATTGAAAGTCTTTGGGATGTGCTTGAAAAGACTTTACGAAGTGGTTCGACACTCCCATCATCAATACAAGATCTCGGCCAAAAATTAATGCAACTCTGGAAGGAAATAAATGTTGTGACGTTGCATAAGTTTGTTGAAACAATGACACGACGAATGCGCGTAGTAATCAAAGCTAAAGGCGGTTCAACGAAATATTAGAGTATGCAATTTTTTTTTCTTCCTTTTTTTTTTTTTTTTTGGCCAACCAGTGTATTTTGTATAGTATTATATATCATGTCAACTTTTAAAATAATAAAGCATTACCGTGCTGTCCATTGTGGCCACCGTACAACTCGTGACGTCACCCACAACACAATTATTGTCCGTCTGCAGCGCTCAGTCTTGATATTCTGAATGATGCTTTAGTCAAACATGTCGTTGCTAACACAAAATAAAATAGATAGTATTTACTACAATTATCTGGACACTATCCGACGAGTTAGGCGTGCTTGTTGTGTATTTATTCCTGATTGTGGCTCATATTGTGAAGCAAATATCATCAGCTACATGCTAACACCATTTAACCTGCTGCGATTTATTATCAAGCTTTGAATGTTGTCCTTATAAAGCGTCAAAAGCAACAATTCCAGTGTGTTAAATGTCTAGACTTAGAAATCAATCAATGTCAATGACCACTGTGAGTCGTCACTCGATGCGATTAGCATCTAAATAATTTCTATAAGAACGTGATTTTCGTGAAGAACCGAGGAGATCAGATACAGGATGACGGACACACTCGTCCTCTCGTTCCAGACACAGTTGTCTGCGGTCATGGAAACTGTCCTCAAGACCACAATGTACGAGATCACCAGGTTAGTGGAGGAGAGCTTCTTGGAGCAGATGGATCGCGGGAAACGCGAGGCGGAGGTGTTGAGACGAAGGCTGATCGTGTCGGAGGCTAAACTGAGGGAACGGGAGAGGTTCAAGAGGGTGAGATGTGTGGACTGTGGCCGGACAGCAGTGCCCAAGAGGAGAATACTAAACAGAGGCACATATACACAGAGCAGTAAGTATAAAGCAATGACTTTCAGAGAGATTGATATGCAATGGAAAATCTTTGAGACTCTGCTATACGCCGGGATCCGTCGCTGAATGTTCCTCTTTTCTCTGTTCATTTTGAAAGGTTTGGGCCAACCGCTTATTCTAAAGCAGGAGAAAGCCTCTGACAGTAGCTGGAGGTGCAGTGCCAAGGGAAGCACAATGTCAAACCAGGAGATGCCTTCAACGGTCCTAGAAACTCAGCAAAATGTGTGTCCGATGTTGTTTTACCAGAAAGATTTGGACACTTAAAGGGAGGGTTTACCCATAAATTTAAATTCTCTCATTATTTACTCACCCTCATCCCAGATGACTTACTTTCTTCTGCTGAAAACAAACGAAGATTTTTTTTTTGAAGAATGTCTCAGCTTTGACGGTCCATTTAATGCAAGTGAATGGTGGCCAGTACTTTGAAGGTCCAAAAAGCATCTAAAGGCAGCATAAAAGCAATCCATACGAGTTCAGTGAGTAAATGCATATCTTCAGAAGTGATACGATAAATGTTGGTGAGAAACAGATCAATATTTAAGTCCTTTTTTTGCTATAAATCTCCACTTTCACTTTCAAATTCTTTTGTTTTTGGTGATTTGCATTCTTCATGTATATTGCCAACTACAGGGTAGGAAGGATAATTTTTAGTAAAAACAAAAGACTTAAAGGTGCAGTAAGCGATTTCACCCATTCTACTTCAGTGAAGCTGGGCCGTTGAATTAGCCATGCCCCCTCTTTCCAAAACCTGCACTCCAAAGATACCAAATAAGCTTTATCGAGACCGACATCATGCAGAAATGTTTGTTAAAAACAACAGCAGCAAAATAGCTCCCTCAACTCAAAACTGTTATGAACAATATGGCTTAAAAATGTCTGTAAGCCTCATTAATTTGCTGCAAGTAGAACATGATGAGAATGAGCAAAATGATTGACGGGAAAAGCGTCAATGTCCGTGGTCCACGAACACATTTTTGTTTGCTGTTTACAAAGTCTACAGCTGCCACAGAAACCGGTGAAATATCTCAGGGCACTTATTTCATTAATATTTTTAAGGGAGTAGAAACATTTTTTGCATACATTTCCATGTAAAAATAGCATACAGCACCTTTAAATATTGATCAGTTTCTTACCCACACCTATCATATCACTTGTTAAGATATAGATTTTACCACTGGAGTCCTATGGATTACTTTTATCCTGCCTTTATGTGCTTTTGAGGCTTTTAAATTGTAGTCACCATTCACTTGCATTGTGAGGACCTACAGAGCAGCAATATTCTTCTAAATATGTTCATTTGTGTTCTGCTGAAAAAAGAAAGTCGTACACATCTGAAGGTGATTAAATGATTAGGAAATGTTCATATTTTGGGGAACTATCCCTTTAAGACACGCAATGTATGAATGTCATTGCATTAGATCAGTGGTTTTCAAGCTGGGGTCCGGGGGGGGGGGGGGGGCCAAGTGAGTCGCAGAAAGAAAAGTGTAAAAATGTAAAAGAAAAAAGTTTGACATTACAGAATTTTACATTAACACTGTTTTGTTCTGCTTTCTAAAAACTGGTTGTAAATCATTAGATGAATCTAAAATGTATTCTTTTGATAGCCTTAGTTTTTAACAAAAAATTATAATAATCTGAATAGGTCTATATAGGTCTGTGATAAAAAATATTCTGAAACCTGTATCTGTCACATTTAGCTTACTCACTGGGGGTTGTCATGCTATATTCTAAGTAAAGCTGCTTTGGAATAATATATATTGTGAAAGTGCTGTACAAATACATTCCATTAAGGTTTAAATAAAACAGCTTAATATTAAAATTATCCTAGATTTTACTTTGTCCCTCGCAAGGGGATTATCGTATTTGGGCCCTAGGCATCAAAACCCTGCATTAGATTAGAAACTATTAAACCAAATGGGATTTATTTTAAAGTAAGATAGTAGCAGTCCACTTTTCATGCCAAATATTTCACAAAAATATTTTTTATGATTGTCCAATATAGTGGGACTTATGGGTCTTAAGTATGATTACTGTTTAGGACGTCTCTGTAAACTTGGAATTTATTTCATACATACACTATAAATGACTGTGACATGGCTTAGAAAATTTAAGTTAGTATTTAGAAAAGGTCTAGAATCATATTGTGTTCAGATGTCACTTGGTTTGATATTTTGTTATCTATGCAATGAAATTCATAAATTTTAAGTGAGTCCAAATACTTCCTAATACTTTTTAATTTGTTGGGATGTTTTGTTAAAAACTGAAAAGTTACTATAATTTGTTTTAAGTGGTCTATCGTTTGTGCATAATCTGTCCATGGCAGGCTGTTCAAGAGGATGGACCTAAGGACGTAGGAGAAGTGAAAGAGGAGGCCACCGTGGCTAGAGATAATCAAGCTTGCCTAGTAATGCATTCTCAAATACACAAACAAAAGGATTCTCATAGCCAGCTGGAAGAAACCATTGGGCTGGATGATACTGACTCTGACCACAGGACACTGAAGAACAAACCATGTGGTGGCACACCTTGCATTGAGAAGCCTGGGAATGAGGATGACATGTTACACAGGAACCAACCAAAATGGTTTAGTTCTAAAACAGACCCTCCTCCTCATCCAGAACCAGTCAGAACTTCATCATCTACTCAGTCTCAGGGTTTGAGACCACAAGTAGGCAGCCTAGACTCAGGATCCATTAAACAAGAAGTTGTAGTGATGCTTCCAACAGACTGGGAAGACATTGATAGGATTAGGCCTCCAATGGTTTCTGCTCACAGCAGTGCTAAAAAGACACTGTTGGAACTTAAGCCTGGCGATCCCGTCACTGCTAGACCTCAAGTTGAAGAGCGAGTTCCATATCATGTGCCTCCTACCAATGTTCAGGGCCTTGCACCGCAAACCATGCAGCATTCAGTTAGGAATAACACAAAAGTTGTTCTACATACCAATGCGGTTGTTTCAGATCAAGGTGCCAATGATGTAAACATGGTACATTCCATCTGCAAAGGCCTTCCCGCTCCAAAACAATCTCAACTCCATCAATACCCTGATGGAGTCAATACAGTTGAAAGAAGTTTAAACACCATACATCAAGGTAGGGGTCTCCCACAGGTGGTCAATATGAGGGTTCAGGATGACACCCGACACCATTCGGCAAGGACGACACACAGTTGCAACCAGTGTGGAAAAGGCTTTTCTCACCTTTGCCACCTCAGAGCTCACCAACAGATCCACACAGGGGAGAGGCAGTTCTGCTGTACAATCTGCAGCAAAAGCTTCACAAAACTGAGTAACTTGAAAGCTCACCGCAGGGTCCACACGGGTGAGAGACCTTATATATGCACAGACTGTGGTAAAAGGTTTACCCAAAAATGCAACTTGAAAAGGCATCAGAGAATTCACTCTGAATTCACACACTCCAATATATGACAAGATGTGATGGAATGTGTCCTTCATTTATCTGTGTTACACACAGGAGATATTTGTGGAGGTTCTTTGTTTTGCTGACTTACTGAATTATGTTTACTATTGTGCATCAGATTTGAAGTTGTGCTAATTTTAATTTGCTGTGGGAGACAAATGACTAGATCACTCAGGGGCAATTACCAATCATATTATGATATCTAGGAAACAAATCAAAGCAGAGCACTTTTCCTGCTTTAAGAAATTATCTTTGACCTGTTATATTATTTGACTAAATGAAGCCTATTTTTTAGGACTATTAAGATTGTTTGCATCATGACATTATTTTCATGTCAGTTAAGCACATTTCCCCCCAGAATTCTCATTACTGTATCGTGAAATAAAAATAATCCTGTCTGGAAACAAAAACTAAATACTACTATGATGTATTAAAGTTTTAATTTATTTATACATAATATGAAAATATGAATTAGTTGGATTCACCCAATGTTTTGGAATTTAACTCCATGTATGTACTGTTAAAGGTGATGTAATCAGTGTTGGGTAAGTTACAAAAAAATGATTAATTACTAACTACTAATTACATCTTCTACAGTGTAATTCAATTACTGTAATAATTACTCTTTCTGAAAAGTAATTGTTTTACTTATTACTAATTACTTTCTAAAACCCTTATCAACCTCGGCCAGATGAAACATATATGGAGAGACATGAAATTGTTGTTTTAGTTTTTTTGAATAAATAATATAAAATCTAATAAATTATTCATGAACTGGCCAAATAATATAAGGGGGCTGCATTAAGTTAACATTAGACAATTTTAAATTCACTATTGTTTTATATAGAATTGTTCAAATTTCAAAATTCGGTCAAATTGAATTGAGTAATCTTTAATACAAAATTATATATATATATATATATATATATATGTCATTTCGATTTAATTTAGTTTTTAAATTACACTTTTCAATTTCATGGAATTTTATTATGATAAATTTATTTTCACCCACACCATCATATTGCTTCTAAATACATGAATTTCACCACTGGAGTCGTATGGATTACTTTAATTCTGCCTTAAGTTAATGTGCTTTTTGGAGCTTCAAAATATTGGTACCCATTCACACTGAGGACCTACAGAGCTGTAATATTCTTCTAACAATCTTTGTGTTCAGCAAAAACACAACATGCGATTATCGTATGATATGACATCCTCCACTCCACTACGGGGCACTAAGACTGGATACGACCAAAATTTCCAACATCCGGCGAAGACGACGCTGTACACTTCAATCATCATTTTACTGTATCAATAACATCTATATTCAGATAATTCAGCGCAAGAGCTTTAAGAAATCCGCTGCACGAGGATCGTTTTCAAAAAGGTATTTACAGTCTAAATATTGTGTATCATATGTCATTGTCCATTTTGTTTCTTTTACATAACAGGCCTGAAGAGAGGTGGCTAGCGAGTTTGCTATCTATATTAATGAACCGTGTCAATAAACATTTAAAAGTACATTTATACACTTGTTATTAATAATCTCGAGTGTTTATAATGCTGTAGTAATAATGAGACAATGCCGTATCGTGCACGTGGCTATGCAAACAACAACAACAGTAACTGAAACGAAACGCCCACCTGGTGACAGAAATCATGTCCTCTGAATATTTACATTAGGGCACGTGATACCTGGGCATTTAAACCGCTTGCTTTCTATGAAGCCCTGGGTATTATTTATTTATTTGTATGGTAATTAAGTTATAAATGTGTAATAGCCCTAATGCCACAGAATCTGTTTCTTTTTCAGGGTGGTTGTTTTCCTCCGAGTCAAAATTATTCGGACGAAATTTTCATTGCATCACACAATCAAAAGTGCCCTCAAGGTGACAGGACAATGTCAGAAGGCTTCTTCCTCACATTCCAGTCTCAGCTCTCTGTTGTCATGGAGACCATCCTCAAATCCGCCATGTTTGAGATAACCAGGCTGGTGGAGGACAGCTTCCTCGAGGAAGTGGGTCGTTGTAAACAGGAGGTGGAACTCTTGAGACGAAAGCTGCAGTTGTCTGAAACTAAACTGAGGGAGAGAGAATGGGAACGGGGTAAGAAGTTACAGTGCACAGACTGTGGCCAAACAGGAGATTCCAATGGCAGATATGAAAGCCGACAGGTAGAGACAGTTCCAGGTGAGTTAAAACACACAGGATTTAAAACGGGACCATAGCAGGACCTTATTGTAGAATCAAAAACAAATGATGTTTCCTTCCAATATCTTTTTTCCAGTAGATTTCTTCTTTCACAAAAAGTTCACCTAACTATAAAAATGGTGTCATTATTCAACCTCATGTCATTCCCAGCCCCTATGCTGATTATTATTTAGTGTTTTCCAGCTGAACAAAAATTTTAATATTTCGAAGAATCAATCTTCTCCATACAAGGCCGGTTTGTAAAAGTATTCAGTGCGACCCATGCTATATTTGACTTACGAAGTTATAAAAGCTTTGTGTGAGGAAAGATATTAAAGTCAGAATTCACTGCTAAATGCCAAACGCTCTACAAAATTCGTAACTTGGAAGAAAAATACAACCATTTGCGAATAAAGCAGTGTTCCCATCTCATGTGTTCAAGAGGACAATATCATTGCTTCTTGGGAAATTGGCATAAAATGGAAGTTGTAGCCACTGGGAGAGCCACTATGGCCATTTTGTTCACTGTAATAAATTACTTGTGGTTTAAAACAGGGTTTCTCAGCCAATGGGTCGCAACCCACTCTGTCTGCTGGGTCACGAGATCTTTTCTGTCATGAGTACATATGACCAATTAGAAGAATACTCTGTTGGGTCATTATTGGGTGGCGTTTAAAAAAAAGTGTGTCGCAGTGGGCAAAATGTTGAGAAGTCAGTGTTGGTTTGAATGTCGGGCTGTCTAGCCGTTTGAGGTGTTTGATTTCCTCCATACAGGGCTCCAGACTAAAACAATAACTTCAGAGCCATTGGCTCCTAAACTGAAACATTAAGGAGCCAAATGGCTGTTTTTAGTTGCCTAATCACAGAATTGCTAGATTTAGATTGCTGTTCAGAAACAAGATACAAAGCAGAAGAAAAGGAAAACTCCTGATATTAACCCATTAATATGAGGTTTAAAATACAGTATGGAAGTTGTAGCCATTGGGAGAGCCACTATGGCCATTTTGTTCATTGTAATAAATTACTTGTGGTTTAAAGCAGGGTTCAGAAGATAAGTTTGGATTCCTCTTTTGTCCCATAAATGTTCACACCCATTTAATAATTTATACAAATGCAAGAGATAAAACTTTTAGTACTGCCTTTCAGAATATACATAAACAGATATTAACATAAATTATAATATGCATATGGCAGTGTTTTGCCTTCTTGAGCATCAATAAATGTTTGCACCGTGTGTAATAGTTGTGTACAAGTCCCTCAATTGTCCTGTGTCTAAAGCTGGATCTCATATACACCGATCAGCCATAACATTAAAACCAACTGACTAATATTTTGAAATGTCTGTGCTCCTAGTCGTGAACTCACTTACACTATGGCTGATTTGCTGAGAAAGTGACTTTGAATCAATCTGCTAACCTGAGCTCAAGAGTTTAAAACTTCAGTTTCTTTCAGGTGATTCATGAAAAAGACCCGGTTCAAAAGAGTCATTTGTTCACGACTCTCTCGCACTGGGTTTGTTGATGCATGCAGCGAGCTCATCACAACAGAATGGTGAAAAATGGCGTGAGACACACTGTTGCACGCTCTAAAGATGTATTCAATAACTCACAAGATAATATCTGACGAAACTGCATATGAATGCACACAACCCGACTGACACCAGTGGTGACTAGATTTTATATTACTATATTATCCATAGCGCTTTATGGTGACAAAAATATATAAATTATTTAGAACTTAAAAGGGTCAAGTAAGTTTTGTGGTCTTGGCCTCAAATTTGAGAAGGGCAACTGATCCTGCCCTGCATACTCCTGTCTCTGGAGCACAAATATCGTGAAGCCTGCTGGACTCACCAGAGATTGCATGTGAAACGATGTGAAAAACAGATGCGCATGTGAGATGTGAAGCAAATTCAGCTTTTATGAAGGTGCTAAACGCAAGATGAATGTCATTGAATTTGCTGTCATTGAATGTCATTGAACCCCATCCACGTCTCTTTAATTTTTTTCAGTCTCGTGTGAAGCCCTGTACACTGATAGATACGGATATTTTTTTTTTTTATCCTTTCATTCTCCTTTTGTGTTCTATGGCAAAAATAACTATGGATGGGTTTGGAACGGCATAAGTGTGAGCAAATAATGACAGTATTTTCAGTTTAATTTAAATAAAAAACTCTATTTTGTTCTTTAAATTACGTTGTTAATTCTCTTTTGGTTCCCCTGTTGTTTAGGCCTAAACTTGAGAGATCAATCTACCACAGGGCCTCCATTGACTGGAAATGTGTGGAGTATAAGACAGCAGTTGGAGCCTAACATAGACAAAGCAACACACTCGCATTCTAAAGAGAAGCATGATGTACACAAACAGAGTGCTAATGAGATCACCGCAGCTCACACCAACTCCAATGCACAGATTCCTCAGGATGTTCTACAGAGACTTCTGGGCAATGCAGCAGTTCATAGCGAGTCCACTTGTGACTTTAAACCTAGAGTGAATGACATAGATGAATCTGAAAAGGACTTCACTCTTGATAAGGAAATGGACTTCAATCACGCAAAACTGTTACAAAGTCCTTTGGCTGAGGATGGGCATAATGATTTGGCACCGTCTTCACCAAACAGTAGGGTAAAATCAGAGACAGAGCTGGATCTTCTACCTGTCAAGGATGAGGAAGAGATGGTTCCGGTGTGGGATAGCGATAGAGATGATGGTTGCCATGCTGAAATGGCTGATCCGAGTCACGGAGAGCTCAGAGGGTCTAGTGATCAGGACGAGATACAGGTAGAAAGCTTTCCAAGTCTAAACTCTCTCGAAATGCCAGACGCCACCTCATATTTCACAACTTATTCAGTGAACACATTGATACATCAAGGTATTAGGGCACAACATAGTCAATTAAGCACAACAGAGCTGGTGCTATCCAGCTTACCAGGGAGGTCAAATTCACATGTCCAACAAGAAAACAGACCAACTTGTGGTTCAGAAAGTTCCATCCCCTGTTCTCATGATCTTTGTCCAGGCAAGAAAATAATAAGCCACGCACAACACGCAAAGCATGAACAAATCCATGTAGAAAGCCACCACCGTTGCACCCAGTGTGGAAGAACTTATGTGAGAGCATGTGACTTGAGAGCCCATATGCTGATCCACAAAGGCAAGAAACCTCTGAGATGTACCCAGTGTGATCAGACGTTTGCATACAACTTTGAGCTCAAGGTTCACCAGCAACACCACTCAGGGGAGAGACCACACGTCTGTCTACATTGCGGCAAGGCCTTCGCTCGGCTGAGCAACTTTAAGCAGCATCAGAACATCCATACTCGGGAGAAGCTCTTCAGCTGTAATCAATGCGGGATGAGGTTCAATCGAGCCACCAACTTGCGAGTTCATCTCAGAAGGCACAGCCACGCAGGGAAGACTTATAGTTGCTCTCAGTGTGGAAAGACCTTTCTGGGTCCTAGGCAAATGAAGGCTCATTTAATGAAAATCCATGGAAGAGGAGGGAAATAAATCTATCTACTTTTCAACTTAAGAAACTCAGCATTTATGTTCTGATTTCACTTAAAATTCTAATCTAACTGATCCTGAATTGGTCTAATGTTTACATATTATCAATGGTCTGCTCTGTTGGGGTATATTCAAATATCCTTAGTCTCTATACATGTTTTATCCTTGAGAATGGAAACTTCCTTTTGCTATCTGTATTTTATCCAAATCCCATACCTGAATACATCCATGTAGTGCTAAGAGTGGTGAGAGCTCATGGGCAGCCAACCTCCAGTTGCAATAAACATCAGATAGAACATAAGAGGACCTTAACAACCCTTTTGCAAACATCAAACGCTTAAAGACACCTAAACACCTGTAAAGCACCTGAACAAATCCGTATGCATGAAATAATATTAGTAAATAATACAAATTATACCCCCCCACCCCCTTCTGTTCTGTAGGAACCTCTGTAGGGTTCCTACAGAGCCCTTGGAGGACAGGGATGGATTTATTTTTGTCTGAAATAGTTTTGCATGCCCTTGAAAAAATGTACCATGGTTTTACTTTAGTAACCATATTTTAACCTTGATATTCTTAGTAAAACCATAGTAATAATACAGGAAAATGGAAACTATGGAAATAAAATCATAATTTTGTGGTTATTATGGTTTTACTGTAAATTATTTGTTGTAAAACCATAGTAACCACAATAAATACCATAGTTAATTTAGTAAAAACATGGTTACTATATGGATACATTATACTGTATTAAAACCTTGGTTTCCATCAAAAAGCATGGTTACTTCATTTTAATAGTTAATACAATAATATTACTATAGTAAAACCATGGTTTCCATCAAAAAACAAACACAAAATTAAACATGGTTAGCCTACAACAGTCATGGTTACTGCAATAGTTGTAATAAGTAAATCCATAGTTAAAATATGGTATTTGTATTGTAAAACCATAACCACAAAATTATGATTTTTATTAACATAGTTTTAGTTTTCCTGTATTATCACTTTATTACAATATGTTTACTGTAAGAAATTCATGGTAAATCTATTTCGAGGGAATGCAAAACTTATTGCAAGGGCACCCAAACTACTTTGAGTGTACGTAAAACTATTTCAGAAAATAAATTCCCGCCCTGTCCTTTAAGGAGCTTTTTAGGTTCCTTATAATATCAAGACCTCTGACCTCTAGAGCACAGCATTGTCAGTTCCAGGGGTAAATCCCACTCATTTTTCCATAGGGGAATTGATTTTTAATAATAACTTATTAACCTTTAAAGACAGACCTACCGTGAGCTACGAGTTTGTTACGTGGTGTTTATATGCTTCTGTTGAAGTCGTATGTCTGCGTTATTTCAACTTCAACAGTGCATTTTCTGATAAAGAACTACATTATCCATGATCCAGAAGTGAAAGACTCCCCAATCAAAGAATCACAACAACAAAAGAGCTCAGTACCGCCCAATCCCATGACACGCTATGAATGACAAACTACTTAACTAAATATTTTATGCAATAAACATAAAATCCATTGATTTTATACTTATAATCAACAACTTAAGTCAATACTTTTATATTTGTCTATAGTTTTTAAACAGCTACCGTAATTATATACACAGTCTTTTTGTCAGATTTTCAAATACCTTTTTTTGGTTGTTGCTTCAAATCAAAGTTTGTAATGGTGTGATTCACCTCGAAGCTTGTTGGATTGGTTCAAGAAGGATTTTATGAAATCCCTATGGAAAATATGAATGGGAAAAATACGTACCAGGTCAATTAGACGAACACTGTTATGCTCTATTTAGAAACGGTTACCATTTAATCACTTCAACAGGAATTGTTTTGCTGTTGTATTATCTATGTAAAATGATTTGCATAGTTTGTTATGTTTTGTATGTCTTCAAGCAATTGGGGATGTCCTATTTGCTGAAGTACATTTAAGGACAATTTCACTAAAACAGAGCCCTGACATTCTAAATTGTAATCAATAAAAATAAACTAAATTGTGAATTAAAATAAGTCTCTATTGATCCAACATTCAAAGTCTACTGTTGGGAAAGAGAAATTCACTTTTAGATTTACCTTTCTGAGCAGCAACAACTGCAGACAAACATGCTACATTCCATCAAATCCATTCCAAAACACTACATTTCATCCATTTCTGTCATTTTTCTTTTGTCTTTTTTTTTTTTTTTTTGCTATGAAAGATAATTCTACTATTGATTTGTGGATTAAAGAACAGCGCAAGACTAACCTTATATCCAAGATACTTCAATATTGTGTCTTGTTTTTTTGTCTTGGAGTAATAGATATCAGACAACTTCTCTAGGTAAAGTAACATTAACAGTGATTATGCATTTCTTTCATGTATACACAACCTGCCTAATGATGAGTTCATGGAGGCCCAAGTCTTTACAAATGACTGTTTGGTGGAAATATATATATATTTTTTTAACTAATATTTTTGACCAAAATATTGATTAAGAAAAGGCACCTCAAATTCAAATGATCCCCAGCATAAAATACATAATATAATGGATTTGAATTTTTTTTTCTGACAAAAGCAGTGCATCGTAGCACAATGTGTTACATATATATATATTTTTTAATTAGGCTCTGGAGACTTTTAATTTTATACAGTAATTGTTGTATATTTACATATTTTGTATTGATTATTTCGACTTGAATGGGACAAGAGGTGAAACTGAAATAAGACGACAGATACTGTATTTCTAAAAGGTTTACAGACAAACTTTCTGCACTCCCTATAAAATATAATCTTAAATTATCATTGTCTCAACTGTGTTATTGCAGAACTGACTTTGTCTTTTCTGAAAATAAACAGTAACATAACTCATATACACATTAAACAAATCACTAAACTATTCATCTAGTAAACAATATATTTTAATACAAAGCAGTCAGGATATTCTCTAAAAGAATATATATATATATATATATATATATATATATATATATATATATATATATATATATATATATATATATATATAAAGAATATTATAGAAGCATTAAATTATAATATAAATCAAACAATACAACTCTGTTTTACTAATTTGGTGTTGTGTATGTTGTAGATTGGCCGAAGGTTTGCGGAATGTCCCTCCACAGAACAAGGAAAACTGCACCCCATAAACAGGCGGAGAACATTCAGCGTAAGCAATAAAGCAAAATGATTGCAAATAAATATTGGGCTTTTGAACATTATTTAAACCACCTGTTTAATTTATTCTTACACAGGTAGTGGCCAGGGAGATCCTGACACAGTTTCAGGTTTGGCAGAGGGCATGCTATAGCAGGAATATTGAGTGGGGCCCAATTACAGCAAAGGTTAGATCCTCTTCACTTGGTCATTTGATTAAAGGGGTAGTTCACCCAAAAATGTATTCTCCCTTCATTTACTCACACTCATGCCATCCCTGATTTGTATGACTTTCTTCTGCAGAACACAAACAAAGATTTTTAGAAGAACGTCTTAGCTCTGTAGGTCCATAAAATGCAAGTGAATGGTGATCAGGCCTTTGAAGCTCCAAAAAGGAGATAAAGTGGCAGACAATGAATCCATACAACTCATGGTTAAATCCATGTCTTCTGAAGTGATTCAGTTGTGATACAGACGAAAACTCGTTTTTCACTCTAAACCTTGACATCTGCAGTCTCCTTGGCGTTCATGATTTCAAGCTCGATTACACTTCCTGTTGCACCATCTAGCTCTCTGCGCATGTGTCAAGCACTAGGAAATGTAATGTAATCATGATCGTGCCTAGAGACTGCAATGACAAGATGTACAGTGAAAAAGGAGTCATATTTTGGTCTGTTCTCACACAAAACCAACTGGATCACTTCAAAAGACATTGATTTAACCACTGGAGTCGTATGGATTACTTTTATACTCACCTTTTTGGAGCTTCAAAGTCCTAGTCGCCATTCACTTGCATTGTATGGACCTACAGATATGAGATATTCTTCTAAAAAAATCTTAGTTTGTGTTCAGCAGAAGAAAGGAAGTCATACACATCTGAGATGGCATGAGGGCGATTAAATGATGAGAGAATTTCCATTTTTGGTGAACTATCCCTTAAACCGACCCATTTTCTAGTATCTGGTTTATAATTGAAGCTTAGATTAACTGAAATTAATGAAGATGAAGGCACGCTAACTTTGTCCTTGCACAGATCATTTCTGCACTGCCACATTTGTATGGAAAGGAGACAGAGGTGATCGTTCGATGTACTAAGATGCTACACAATCGCAGGGATTACCTTCGAAGGAGAGCAAAGGTTAGAGTTCATATGCTATAAGAATTAATCTCTTCACTTCATTAGCATAGGTCTATTACTTTATGAATTCATCGTATTTCTTAGAGCCATAAATAAGATGTTCTGAATATTTTTCTTAATAAGAGTATTTGTTTTTTATATTAAGATATGCATTTTAAAAAAATAAACTTTTACTGTATAATGTCCTTTAGTTCATATTATTTGGTCTAATTTACTGCAATATGTATGAGATAATTTTCCAGCTCTTTGGAACATGTGACTGTTTTCAATTTCATACGTAAAGCATACGTGAATAAACTTTTTGAATATGAAGAATAAGAATGAAGGGGGTCGGTCAGTACTAGACAGTCTAATTTTGAAGCTTGTAATGTGTGAAAAGTTCTCAAGTTTGATTCTTTTTGCAACCTGACAAACATATGCACAATTTGAAAGAATATTTTAACATGTACTTTTCTGCTTGTAGGAAGCTGCTGTGGAAAGAAATATGTTACCTATGAGCCAGAGATTTCTTGAACAACTTCAAAATGTAAACTTGTGAATAAATGATAGTTGTGTGATACTGTGCTCTGTTGTTTTTGGGACCTGTTTTGATCCTGTAACAGCCAGACAATAACTTATGTTGTTTAACTCAATGTGTATTGACTAATTAAGCCAATCAATGTTTGTGTGTATCTTGGTTTCATTGGTGCCCTTTTGTGTGGATTGTGATTGTTGCAAAGAGAAAGCCTATCTCAGGACATGCTTGCAGGAATTTAGAAGCTAGGCAAAAATAAAGGTTTAAAGAAAGATATGATGTGTCAAAAGACAAGGTCCTCATGGTCAATGACTCTATGGTATAACCTACTATATTGGGCACAGGGAAGGGAGAGGACACAAAGAAAAAATTTGTCCTGGTTCTTGCAAAACATTAATCTCAGAAGGACATAGAACTGAGAGGCTCTCAGAAAGAAAAGATTGAGAGGTATTTTAGAAGACTTTGCTCAACTCTAAAAGCACAACATTAGTTCAACACACTATTTCTTACATAGCACACAGCAGACACATTATTGTTCCAATTACGTCTTTGTCACGATGGACAATTGTGTTTGTCAGAACATGTACCCTCAACGCTCAATGAAAAGTAGTAAAAACATTTCCCGTTATGTTGTGGTCTGCATGAATGCGTGATGGGGTCCTGAGAGCGGGAATGTGGTCACACTGAGGTTTGTTTCCCGTCGGTCCGCTTTGCGGTTGCGCCGAACGCTCCACAGCGACCATAGAGTGCAGATCGCCTACCTTAAACGAGCAAGAAATCATCGTTTTATTTAAGGTGAGTTACGCTCATTTTGAAGTATTACTTTTCTTTTTATTGCAAACATAGTATTTTGGTAATTTGCGTTCCAGAATCTGCACAGGCGCATTCAAAGATTGATTCCCTGGCCGGATGTTGATACCGTTAGGAAAAATTGCTTTACCAGCAACGCGGCCAATCTGAGTTCCAATTATTATTATTAATAATAATATATCCTCTACATTTGTGATCGTTTTCAAAAACCGCTGGGAGTAATGATATCCAAGCAAATGTTTGTATAGCCGCAGCATGTTTTCGACGGCTCTTCTAAATGTGTACATTGCATGATGGAAAAAAGCCTTCTCACTTGTCTGGCATTCTAGTTTATTACCAGTTGAAACCAGTAAGTATGTAGGCATCCTGCTTAAAGCAAATTTAACCAATAACTGAAAATCCTGTCAGCGTTTATTTACCCACATTCCAAAATCCGACTGACGTTTTCTCGAGGAAAGCAAAAGGGGGGCCCGAATGCGTTAATGCGCTAAAAACAAAGACGCCACGCAGCAAATGGAACAAAAAGCACGAGTCTCAAGTCTCATTTTTAAAAGTTTACGTTCTTTTGAACCTGACACGTCGTCTAAAAAACGCGATGCTCCTACGCGAGTCTCAACGCGGCGCCGCGTTTTTATAATCTAGCTCATGTTTCCATAGAAAAACAACTGAAAAACGGCGCAGACGGTCGCGGAAAAACATGTTCTGCGTGAACGGCCCCTTATGCACAACGTTCACTCTGCTTTTTCCCATAAAATGAAAGCATTGTAGTGACCAAGGGCTGTCAAACTCCAAAAAGAATACAGTTACAAAAAATTAGTCAATTTAACTCGTGTTCTGAAGCCATATAACTAGCTTTGTTTGAGGAACAGATTTAAAGGAATTGTTCACCCAAAAATGTAAATTATCTCATCATTTACCCTCATGTCTTCCCAGATGTGTATGTCTTTCTCTTCTGCTGAACACACATGAATATTTTTAGAAAAATATTTAAGCTCTGTAGGTACTCACAACGCAAGTGAATGGATACCAACACCTTGAAGCTCCAAAAAGCTCGAGGAAAGTAATCTTTATGACTCCAATGGTTAAATCCATGTCTTCAGAAATGATATAAGTGTGTGTGAGAAACAAGTAAATAAAGTCCTTTTTTAAAAAAAAAAATTTTATACCATCATTCTCCACTTTCACATACTTTTTGTTGTTGTTGCCAATATGATTTCTTTGTGCATATCACAACCTACTGGGCAGGAAGGAGAATTAACAGTAAAAAAGGACTTAAATATTAATCTGTTTCTCACCCACACCTATTATATCAAGACTTGGATTTAACCACTGGAGTCTTATGGATTACAATTATGCTGCCTTTGTGTTTTTTGGAGCTTCAAAGTTTTGGACTCCGTTGACTTGCATTGTATGGACAGAGCTGAGATATTCTTCTGAAAATCTCCATTTGTGTTCTGCAGAAGACATACACATCTGGGATGGCATACGAGTGAGAAAAGGATGAGAGAATTAAAATGAGAGAATTAAAATTTTTGGGTGAACCATCCCTTTAAGAGCTGTGGCAGAACAAAATATTCCAGCTAATTGATCTTTTATATACACACCAATACGCTGATCATTCCCAAAAAAAGCATATTTAAAAAATCTGACAAAGAAATCATGAAATAATCATGTTATTCATCGTTTTTGATTTATACACACAACACTTGCATACATTGAATAAGCTTGTAAGAACGGTGGTGAATGTGTTTACATGCAACTTGAAATCTGGTTAATTGGCAGAAATCTACCAGTGTCATTCGGTTTATTCTTGCACCACTTTTGACTTTATACCAATAAAGGAGTGCCGTTTAATGTGTTTACATGACCACACACTTTGTCGACTTGGTAACCCCTTAATGCATACCTCTGGTGTTAGAAACCCAGGACCTCATTCCACAACTGTACCTCATCCATTTTTTGAGTTGTGCCCACACCTCTTTAGTATCCCTCAATCTCTCTCTTATATATTTTATAACAAACAAAAGAAAAATGCCAAAATTGCAAACAAAAATATTTTTATAATGGTTTAAGTACCAAAAGTGTATTGGGTCATTAAAGACACTAGGTATGTAATAGTGTCTTTTTTGTTGTTGTTTTTGTTTTTTTGCACTTCCATTAGTTATATTTGTATGATTATTTCAAATCAGTTTTTTCAGCCAGTTGCGTCTCAAGACATTTCAGTGTAAAAGTAATGAATCCTGTTTTATATTTGTCCTCATTTGTTGCATTTTCTCTTTGATATGTGAAAAATAAAAAATAAAAATATATTTTATTCTATTATTGTCTAATTGTCTTGAAAATATGTACAAATCTGACACTATCTGGGTATTTTGTTGATCCATTTGTAATAGATATAAGTGCTGGGTCTCTAAAGACCCAAATATGTAAGTGTTTGCTGAAATTCCATGCGTTTAAGTGTAATCAGTGTAAGAACGAGCATGTAAAAGCACTCATTATTTACTCTCGTGCCGTTCAAACCCGTATGCTGCTTTACCCCCATTGGAACACAAAACAAGAAATTTGTAGAATCTTTACGTAGCTCTTTTCCACACATTATATTTCATAGTGACCACAGACATTTAATCATTTGCAATGCCTTATCTGCCATTGATCATGGTTGTCAAGCTCCAAAGGAAACTTTGATTTTAGAGCCAGAGAGGAGGGGAAAAATTCTGGAAATAGCAACCTAAATTTCAGGCTGTTCCTTACACAAAAGTATCATATGGCTTCACAAGACTCTGAATATAACACAAGTCGCATAAACTACATTTGTGGAATTCATTTAAATGTTGCGACTTGGACCTTTATGGAGCTTGACAGCTGTATTCACTATAAACAGTCCTTGTGTGGAAAAGAGCAGAATGTGCATCTTTGTTTTCTATGGAAAAAAGACCAAACATTTGGTGCAACACAAGGGTGAGAAAATTGACAAACATTTCATTTTTGGGTGAACTATTCAGTTACCCTCGTAGTGAATTGTTGCCCATCCACGTAGCTACACGTTGATCAGTAGCCATTAATGTGATTGTCTAAATCTCAACATCTTTATATATCTTCTCTATTTAAAGGCAGTTTGAAATGGGATGCACTCAACTTTACTCTGTATAGCTGCACAATAGGAAGGTTGTGGGACACCCACACTCACTTCTATGTAAGGAACCCAACACCTACCAAACACAATGGAAGTGGAGGATCTGTTAGCGGTGAAGTTCAAGACTCTGGTTGAAGGGCTCATGATAAAGACAACCTCAGAGATAATCAAAATGTTCAGCAAAGTGCTGCTGAACACCAGAGTGGAGATCACCCGGAGCTGGAAGGAAATCAAATCACTGAAGCAGCAGTTGGAGCTGTGTGAGCTGCAGAAGGCAGAGGCCATCTTCAGGGCCCAGAAGTTGTCTGAATTAAAAGGAGAAGATTACGAGGTGGAAGTATCAAGTATGGTTTCTCAGCTTGACACTGCCAACATGGACACTGTCTGGCCAGATGCCGAGGTGAGTGTGCACGTGTATTGTTGATTCTACGGTGTCCTTGTTTCCACTTCTCATGTTTCTAATGCAGGCACATATTGCGCACTATTTTATTTATTTGTTATTGGATGCTGCTGATTTATTAATGCAGTGATTTAATAAAAAAAAAAGTGTTACTAATATTTGCCAAGCTTGTCCAACTTTGGTTAAATAATTTGGGTAACAGCAAAATTTTGACTTTGTCACCTATGAAATTAAACTTAACAGAAATGTCAAGATTCTGTATAATGCCATATTTTATCTCTGTCAATAATTATCAATATTTTTTGTATTTTACAGGGCTCTGAAGACGGTGCTGTATATGCATCAGTGGTGAACAGAGTTGTCAGTCAGAAGAATCCAAAAACCAATGGGCCAGAGATGGCTCATTCAAGTAATACAGGTAATCTAATATTTTAAGACAAGATAAGAGAGAACTTTGATGGCGTTTTGGGAGAAATAAAAGTTTGACAGCATTACACATAAATCAAATCACAGCGAAAGACAACACAGGTTTTTTAGTAAGTACTGCTAGACAATAAAAATTTAAATTACAGTATGTATTCATCTTATGTCCACTGTGGCCACTAATGATCTAATTTAATGACTTGTTCTAACAGAAAATTAGTCACTAAGGTGATGTATGCTGTGTCTGAAAGCTTGGGCAGCTACCTATATGAAGGGACCTTGTAAGGGCACTGATTTCAGACAGCCTTTCAAGCAGGGTTTGAAATGAACACCCATCACTCATACAAGCCACTTTGGTGGGTGATGTTTTCAGGAGTTTTCCTGCATTGAAAATTCTGCAGTCGAAACTTAATTTTGCATTCAGCCCTTTATAAGCCCTTAATATGACTCTCCTAACTTACACATGCATCTGTCCAAGGCGAATGAAGGGTGCTTTCACACGTACTGCCGCAGCGCACATCAGCGTTTTCCAGACATAAGATCACCAGAGCTCTGTGACAGTGCAGAGCGAAACTTGCGTGATTCAGTCAAGTGTCACTCGATATCGCAGAGACCACAGAACTTATGTGATCCATTTGAATTCTACAGAGAACATTCTAGTGTAAAGCTTTATATGGAGGAAGTCAAACCTCTCAAACTGTTAGACTACCTGTTTAAGAGGTAAAGAGGAGACAAAAAAAACATCATCAGTTTTTAAAATACTCATCTTTAATAAAAAATATGTATATATATATTTTTTTTTACACTAAATGGTATGGATTCATATTTAATCTAGAGCGCAACAGTCCCCGCCCACTTTTTCAGCCATGTCGGTTCTGGAAGTATTTTTCCCATTAATTTTTTCCCATTGACATTTCAAAAAATTCTTCATAAAAGAGTTCTAAACCATGAACCAAACCAACCAGCTCCAGGGTGAATTACAACATAACAAACATTGATTTGAGGCAAATCATATTAATAATAATTGAAAATTGGATAAAAAGATGGACTGTGCTGTCTGCACTGTACTTATGTACCGTATTTTATGAGGGCTTGAACTACAATCCCATGAAGCATTGCAAATAACGTAATTGGATAAAATGGCTAATGGAGGAAAAGTCACCAAGACTTGTACTGCTCTGATAAAGGAAACCATTTTTCTTACATTTGAAAGTGTTTTTTGTCGCTAGTTTAAGAAGTTTAATTTTCTCTTCTGTGGGCAAACTTCAATTTCTTATTCAAGTTTCTTATTTTCTTTATGTCCCTATGAAACAATACAGTTATGTGCTGTCACAAAACTTTAGCAATACTGATTTGTCTATTTTTATGTAGGTGCATCTGGCTGTGAGACCCAGAAAAGCTCTGTAACTACTGCTGCAGTAGAAAACAGCCCAAAGCAAGTGCCATCAGTGAAAGGGAGAAGAGGTTCAAAGTTTCGCTTTCCATCACAGCCCATGTTTAGAATCACCGCCAATGGACCATCTACAAGTATAGGCACATTAACAATTAACAAGTCAGAGGATATTAAGACTGTGGTGAAAAAAAGAAAATATAACAAAAAGAAGCATGTTAATAGTACTTCTCACACTCTTCGAGATAGACAGCGGCTTAGCGTACAGAGACGTTGCCTATGTTGTTCATCAGACGAGTGCAATCTTCTTTCAAGCCCCTCCAGAGCACATCACCCTAGTGTGTATATCTGTCGTAAATGTGAAAAAAGTTTTAAAACGCATCTCCTGTTCAAGACTCACAAGTGCTCAATGCCTCAGAGTTGTTACCGGTGTGGGCAGATGTTCACTACTCTGCAGGGGCTGGCAGCACACAATCGGGAAGTCAGCCCATCAAGCAGATCTCTGTTCAGGTGTAATCAGTGTGAGCAAACGTTTGTCACTCAGTGCGCTTGGAGCTTGCACAATAGAATCCACACCAATGGCACACCTGCACAGTATGTTCATTCCCAAACCTTTAGTGTGCCCAAGGAATTTAAGGCCAAGTTAGAGGTTTGTCTTGAGAGAATTTCTGACTCTCAGATCAAAGCTGCCTTATCCACAAAAAAATATTCCTGTACAGAAATCCCAACCAGTCATACATCTTCAAAAAATACACTTTTGAGTGAACCGCAAAATTCGACTGCGACCAGTTATAGTGAAGAATCTACATCAGTGAACATGCTTGAAACCAGCAAGACACAAGAATCACCCCCCAGTGTGGCCCAAACTGTAGCAGAAAGCCTGAACTCAAGATCAGGAACTTTTTCAGATTCCAGTGATGAACAGTCAAATGTCAGGAAAGTATATACAGTGATGGCAAGTTCCTCTTGCCAAATTCAGATTAATGAAGATGCAAATGGCTTGATGTCACCAATTGTACATGGATCTGAAAAAGTAACAGTTGATGGAAAAAATTCCAGTGAAAGTGATGAGTCAGGGCTCTGTTCTCCTTCAAGAAAACGCAAAATGGCTGGTAAGTGGTTCGATTTTAAAAACTAGGCTTAGAAAATTAGGGTATTGAATTCAGTATGCTTCATTATTTTAGTCTGATTCTTTTCCCCAATCTGATTCTTAGATTGTTCTCATGATGCATATGATGGTATATTTCCTGTTGAAAAAATTCTGAGATGGAGAAACAATAAGGTAGAACAAAATGAGAAATACATTTTAATACTTCATCCCAGTCATAGATTAATTTAACAGAAATTGTCATCATGGTTTATTTTAATATGCTATTTCATTTAAAAAGGGAAGAAATGAAGTTCGAGTCAAGTGGATGCCATGCTCGTTGTGGTAAGTTTTTACTCCATGGCCATTCTCTATCCTTTCACTGACCTTTAGAATTAAATGGGCCATTTTGGGCCATTTTTGTCTGATGTGCCTTCAGTACTTCTATGTAAACCCCCTCTTGTCATGTAAAGAAAAAAAAAAGTCACAAGGATTACTCGTGGGCTTCAAATTTTGCTGTTGGTTCTCTTCATCATTTACTTTATGCAGTCTTAAACTTGTATGACTTTCTTTCTTCCAATAATCACAAAGATATTTTCAAATCAAATCATTTTTGTTGTCACACGACCATATGCACAAGTGCAACAGTAGGTGAAAGTCTTGTGTGTAGTTCCGAGCAACATAACAGTCATGACAGTGACGAGACATATACCAGTTTACAATAAACAACATATTTACACAACACAATATACATATCAAATGTACAGTAAACAATACACACAATATAGAGTGCACATACAATAAAAATAAAAAGTGTATATATATATATATATATATATATATATATATATATATATATATATATATATATATATATATATATATGCGCTGTAGTTGTACTGTGGAGATTATAATTATGACAGTCCAGTGCGAGATAATAGATTAATAAAGTGCAGTGCTGATGTATATTGATCATGAGAGATCAAGGGGGAAGAAGCTGTCATGTAGTCGGCTGGTGAAGGTCCTGATGCTGCGTTACCGCCTGCCTGATGGTAGCAGTGAGAGCAGCCCATGACTCGGGTGGCTGGAGTCTCTGATGATCCTCCAAGCTTTTTTCATACACCACCTGTTATAGCTTGGAGATGGAGATATAAGATGTATTTGTCCATACAATGCAAGTCAATGGGGTCCAACATTTCCTAACTCCAAAAAGTACATTAAGATAGCATAAAAGTAACCTATAAACTCAAATAATTTAATCCATGTTTTCTGAAGCGAGTATATGCACTTAGTGCATGCGTCAAGTGCAAGGAACTGTAATCAAGCTTCAAATCATGATCGCTCCAAGGAGAATGCAAATGGCAAGGTGGACATTGAAAAAGAAGTTACATTTCAGTCTGTTCTCACCCTAAACTGATCCAATCGCTTCAGAAGACATGGATTAAACCAGGTCGGGTGGCAGACCTCTACGGTATTGTTGGCAATTCCCAGTCCTTCAATAACAGTATATTTGCAAACCATGTAGTACATTGTCACAGGTTCACAAAACAATGTAATGTGTCATATAAGCTGCTAAGGTCAGACTGAAATGATCAGGGATCTTGTTCAAAATAAACTTAAGCCACTTTTGGGATCCTTCAGAAAGATATGCAGAGTGTCAGGTGCTGAACATAGCAAGGAAAGGCACAAGAACAGCTGGACATATGAAAACCGAATAGTTGCTGTTGATTTGTAAATGTGTTAATGATGTCATGGGAAATGTATAGAACTGAAGTTCAAAATGAGTCGCCCTCACACCCAAGTTTCAATAGAACATTTTATGTTGGGGAGGAAGTTTTAAGTTCTGAAAATTACATGATGTTTTCATAATACTTTGAACTCTTTATTTTAATTAATAAAGAATGTCCATGTTCAGCCCATTATTTTCTTTCCACACGTACCTGTAGTTGACCGTACTAAAGAGTATCACTGAGTAGCCGTCGGCCTCATTTACACTTGGTATTAACGGCATTTGGGAGATCCGTTGGAAACAAGATGATGCTAAAGACGTGTAAACTAGGTCCAAAGGTTTTATATTTGTCCACTTCAAACACATTCAGACATTGTTCAAAAACGCCTGTGACCACATGCGTTTGAACAGCCTGTTTCTCAAACACTGCGCAAACAATTTTTTTAAAGATCACCAGTTACAAGTGGTTTTAAAAGGAAATAACTTTCCAATTGAAACATTTAAAAAAATGCACACATGTGTGTATATATATATATATATATATATATATATATATATATATATATATATATATATATATATATATATATATATATATATATACACACACATGCACAAGACTACAGAGACTCCATTAAAATAACAGCATTCTGTTCTAAACATTATGTTTGTGCTTAAATTAAATGCAGATGTAATACGGATAAATGCACAGATTTTCCCTCTTTACTTTTTTGCAATTTATTATAATGCAGTAATGCACTGACATAGAGATAGATGTTTGTCGTCATGAAATCAGAGGCCTTCCCTTCGAAATGAACACAAGTGATCAACAGAGACATGTATCATGACAAGGGGGAAGCAGTGGCGCTGTTAAAAAGGATGATAAAACCATGATAAAATGATGGAGAAAGGACCTCTTAATTGAGGTTGGGAATCGTAAGTAATTTTACGATTCCGGTTCTAATAAATCTTTTTTTTTTTTTTTTACGAATTATTTAGAAATGAGAAATGCAATTCTTATTTCATTTACTACCCTCTGCTGTCTACAAATTATGAGATCATTTCAGATTTGTACAGAGCAGATTTAACAAATCAGAAATAAATTGAATTCAGTTCTTGTAAAAGGTGTGTTTGCAGATGTAAATACCGTCCAATAATATAGATCCTTACTCTGTTATAAATAAAGTAATCTAAACCAACATGAAATATGATGCCACTTATTACAACAAAACTAGTAACTGTACTGCTTGATATAATAGAGACACAGGAGAACCGTTAACGGACCCTAAAATCACGAAGATCATATGATCCTGGTATTTTTTAAAGAATGGAACTCTCGGTTCCCAACCCTACTCTTAATGCTATTTGATGTACAAAATAAGCCCAGATGGGACCTGCGATAGAAATCAAGTATTCTTCAGCCTATGTAAGGCCCATTTTAATTACCACAGTAGCACGGCAAGTCTATCACCAAAATGTAGGATGAGACATTTTTGTTTGCAGTTACTCTTTGTGTGAAAAATTGCTGAAGGAAAGCAGATAGCCACAGTCAACCGGCTGATTAGTATTGTGGAGGATGAGAGTTTAAGAGATTTTTTTGCCCATTGAAATGAAAATGCAACTAATCTGGGGACTGGTTCTTTCAATTAGTCAAGCTCCCAGTTAGACTTTGGGAAACGTTTAATGTTGCTTGAATTGGTGCTATTTTAGTACATTTCCATCTTTATACTGTGGAAGGCTTTGTTTGGAAAATGTTAATAAAGAATTATATTGTTACATATTGTTTTGTTTCCTAAGATGGAAATAAAGTAAATTTTTACAGGAAAATAAATACATGTCGTATCAAATTTCAGCACATTAAAAGTTTGTGATTAACTACAAATTGTTTTGTGATTAAAAAATATTAGCAACTGACAGCACTAGTAAACAGTAATATGTCCTGCCTGACCTTGTGATCTGATCTAACAAAATGCTTACCAGGTATCAACAGGGCCCTAGATTTTATCCGTTGAACGAGTTCATATGGGCTTGTGGTCAAAAGAGCATATTTAAAAAAGACTAGAATCCCTGACTGAGCACAAGTTGTAATGACATGCAGAAAAGCTAAATGAAGCCTAGTCTTAAGATGTCTATACATCTCAACATGTTGTATAATAATGAAAAGCTTGCCAGTCTCATGACAGTTAACCTCTAATTTCTGTCTTTTCTTAGTGGGGCAAAATTTCAGAACACATGGGAGCCAGCAGAGAGCTTTCCAGGTTATTTGGATGACAAGAATGAAGAGCAATAGACATATGAATATGATATATTATGTTGACAGTGTTTTTATGAATTCCTGTTTACACTATAAGAATGTATTCCTTGAATTGCATTTTATTTAACATGTTCTCACCAAACAAAAGTAATTTCTGCCACACTATATTTTGTTCTGTTGTTTTACCATACCTGGCCAATGACAGCTGTGTAGTTTAGTTAAATAGATGGTGTTTAATATAAGACATGATCTCAAGTGCCTGAGATTGAAAGCTTGTTTTATAGCTTGTCATATTATGGCCATCTAACAATTTAGTTCATGAATTTAGATGTATTTGACTATGTTCTGTTAATATTCATCTCTCTGTAATCCCTTTTTGTAATTGTAGCTTTCAAATAGTATTTTAAATGTTGCGCAGTGTTTTAGATGTTTATGCTGAATATTATTTTGATGGATTTTTTACCTCTACCCAGCAATTTGATTTGTGTGTTAATTTCCTACACAACCAATTATAGTTATAAGCTCAACCCAGTTAATGACAATGGCCTGCTCTCAACTTGTATAGTAGTCTACTTACAGCTTATGTGAAGCATGATATTATTGCATTTGTTGCAGGCTGGTAAAATAATAAAGTGGTTCATGTATTGAAATACAATACTTTTGCAGCAATTCTTTGTCTTGGTTTATGTTGAATCCAGGCCTGGCTCCAGCATTAAATTATGTAAGGCAGGCCAAATGACTCTCGGGTGGGTAAAACAGTAGGTGGTGATGATGTGGTTGTCAAGATGGGCCAAGCTCATGACCTTAAAAATGCACAACGCCCATAAAACGACACAGGATTGGGAGGGTTATACTTTAATATTAAGAATACTTTGATACTTTGAAAACATTTCACTATAGATTACAGAATTCCATGCTGTAAAATGTAATTTGTAATATATTCCATTAGATTACTCAAGGTCAGCAATGTAATCTAAGTATTTAGGATTACTTCTTTAGCTCTGGCGGATGTTTTCACTTGTTTTGACTATTAAAAAAGTTAAGAGAAAAAAGCCACCTATATTAAAAATGTATTCTCTGAAAAAACAAAACAAAACCGGATCATCTTATAGTGTTGCATATAAAACACTGTAAATGTATCTTGTTTTAAGGATTTTAGATAGTTTTACAGGAAAACAATACAAAAATTCTGGTCAAAAATAAGATTTGTCCAGTACACCATTGCCCTAATTTTAACGATCTCACTAGAGGAAAAAAAAAAAATCATATGGATTTTCTTGATATCGTGTCTGATAACAGGTGCATGTAAAATGGCTAGAAATAGCATTTTAGCTTAGCATAAAGCTAAGTATATATATATATATATATATATATATATATATATATATATAAAGCTATGTGTTCACATGTCAATTTACACAATGGTAACTATTTCTGCTGCTCCAAACTTCGAAACCCCACAGAGGATACACAAGGACATCTTCTTCTGATCGTATTACATCACCTTTTCACTCATAACAGTGTGAAAGCTCCCTCTGTCTGCTCATATGCATAAGAAAGTGTTTCAAACACTCATTGGATTGTTGGAAAACATTTATATCATTTAAATGAAGCAAAGAAGAAAAAATGTAACTGTATTCTGATTACCATCCATCCATCTTCAACCGCTTATCCGAAGTCGGATCGCGGGGGCAGCAGCTCCAGCAGGGGGCCCCAAACTTCCCTATCCCGAGCCACATTAACCAGCTCTGACTGGGGGACCCCGAGGCGTTCCCAGGCCAGTGTGGAGATGTAATCTCTCCACCTAGTCCTGGGTCTTCCCCGAGGCCTCCTCCCAGCTGGACGTGCCTGAAACACCTCCCTAGGGAGGCGCCCAGGGGGCATCCTTACCAGATGCCCAAACCACCTCAACTGACTCCTTTCCACGCAAAGGAGCAGCAGCTCTACTCCGAGCTCCTCGCGGATGACTGAGCTCCTCACCCTATCTCTAAGGGAGAAGCCCGCCACCCTTCTGAGGAAGCCCATTTCGGCCGCTTGTACTCGCGACCTAGTTCTTTCGGTCATGACCCAACCTTCATGACCATAGGTGAGGGTAGGAACAAAAATTGACCGGTAGATCGAGAGCTTTGCCTTCCGGCTCAGCTCTCTTTTCATGACAACGGTGCGATAGAGCGAATGCAATACCGCCCCCGCTGCCCCGATTCTCCGGCCAACCTCCCGCTCCATTGTCCCCTCACTCGTGAACAAGACCCCGATTACCAATTATTTAAAAATTATTATTCTGATTACCAATTATTTAAAATGTAATTTTCTAAATACACCAGTCCATCCTGCATCAAAGCACCCCCACAAAATGGTGCTGCCACCCCCATGCTTCATGGTTGGGATGTGTTCTTTGGCTTGTAAGCCTCACCCTTTTTCCTCCAATAATAACAATGGTCATTAGACCAGAGGGCATTTCTCCTAAAAGTAAAATGTGCACTTGCAAACTGTAGTCTGTCTATTTTGTGGTGGTTTTGGAGCAGTGGCTTCTTCCTTGCTGAGCAGCCTTTCACATTATGTCGATATAGGACTCGTTTTACTGTAGATATAGATACTTGTCTACCTCTTTCCTCTAGCATCTTCACAAGGTCCTTTGCTGTTGTACTGGGATTGATTTGCTTTTTTCGCTCCAAACAACAGTCATCTCTAGAAGACAAAATGTGTCTCCTTCCTGAGCGGTATGATGGCTGCATGGTCCCATGGTGTTTATACTTGCATACTATTGTTTATACAGATGAACGTGGTAGATTCAGGCATTTGGAAATTGCTCCCAATTAAGAACCAGAATTGTGGAGGTCCACAATTATTTCTGAGGCCTTGGCTGATTTCTTTTGAGGCAGAGTTTTAAGGTAGGCCTTAAAATTCATCCACAAGTACACCTCCAATTGACTCCAATTAGCCTATCAGAAGCCAAATTAGGCTTGACATCATTTTCTGGAATTTTCCAAGCTGCATAAAAGCACAGTTAACGTACGCCAGCTTTTGACCCCCTGGAATTGTGATGTAGTCAATTAAAAGTGAACTTGCATACACCAGTTCTCAGAACAAAGAGCTGTGCGTAGTCTGTGGCATTTACACCTCACTACAGGGCTAGTTTGTGTGATTCAACTTATTTCTGTTAGACAAATATTTTTCTACTATAAAGGAGAAGAATAGACCTTTATCACACTCCAGGTTTTGGAATGCAGAAGTAAAAATTTGCAGGGTAAACTTCGACAGCGGTAAATGGGAGATCACAGCAAATATTATTTTCACCAGTGTTGGGTAAGTTACTAACTAACTACTAACGACATATACAATTCAATAAATTATTCTTGAACTCAAAGAATTTAAGGGGGGGCTGCATTAAATTATAAAACATACATTTTAATATTAGATGTTAATTTTGGATTTTAAATTCACTAATATTTATATAGAATTTTTCTGTAATCTATACAGAATTAAATGCAATTACATAAGAATTAACTGTAATTAAATGACTGAAAATGAAGAGTAATCCCTTTACTTTTTCAAGGAAAAGTAATTTAATTACAGTAATTTAATTACAGTAATGCATTACTTTGTAATGCATTACACCCAACACTGATTTTCGTTTACCCATTTGCTCCAAGTCTAAAAGAAAAAATTCACTATTACATTTGAATGATTTTCCAGAAGAGGAAGAAAATAGAGATCCGCATTTGGCGGATGTTTTTATCCAAAGCGACTTACAGTGCACATATTACAGGGACAATCCTCCCGGAGCAACCTGGAGGTAAGTGCCTTGCTCAAGGACACAATGGTGGTGGCTGTGGGGATCGAACCAGCAACCTTCTCATTAACAGTTATGTGCTTTAGCCCACTACGCCACCACCACTCTCCATAAGAGAGTCAGATGGGAGAATATGCCAAATTTACTGTCGCTCTTTCAGCAGCTATAATATAAAAAAAAAACCTCGCAGCTGTGGTAATTAGTTTTTTTTAGAACTAATTTCAGGGTAATGTTGCACAAAGCATAATGTTATAAATTTACACTCAATATATAAAAAAAAAATGATAATAAAAAATTGCAAGATTTACGCTGCTAAATAAGGCGGCATCAAAGTCTTTAAATAAGGTCTATAGTCAGACTCTGGTGTCAAAAATTGTTATTTTAAATATCATTCAGAGACAGGCAAAACTGATACCAGAATAAAAGCCAGCAATGAAACCTGCAGGGGAGAAGCAAAACAAAGGACAGGTCTACATTCACGTGAAAGGTCAGTAAGGAAGACTGAAAAATGTATTAACATTGAACATTGAGGTGTCTTATCTTCTTCTTCTTCTTCTTCTTTTTCGGTTGTCCATCGAAATCCGATGATGACGTCCATTCATTTAATGGTGAGATCTTTTATGGTTGAACAGTCCCATCCTGGACCCACAAGCTCTTTTGCAGGTGGGGCATATATATATATATATATATATATATATATATATATATATATATAGTAGTAGTGATGGCAACCATGGCTGTGTGTCTCCTGGCTATCTCCTGTTGTCTTCTGGTTGTCCTCTCCATCTCCGGCATCCGAGCCCCATCCCTACAAAGCTGTCTCCAGATGGTATAATCAGCAGCAACATACTCCAGGTCCTCGGGTCTGATCTTACCATTCCTCAAGACAATCTTCATTTGATCCTCATAGCACTTCTTCGGCCCTCCAGCTGAGGGTTGACCATGATGAAGCTGGCCATATAGCACGTGGAGTAGCCGACATGGGGGCATCCTTATCATGTGGCCCAGTCACAGCAGCTGGCCCTGGGTGATCATGGCCTCAATACTTTTGCAGTTGGTCTTTACAAGTATTTCAGGGTGAGGCATACACTCACGCCATGTAATTCCCAGAATGTACTGAAGGCATCTGATATGGAAGCACTCTAAGGACTTAATGTGATGGCTGTAGGTTACCCAAGCTTCACAGCTATAGAGGAGGGTGGTGACACGGGCCGCTTGGTATACTGTACAACAACCTTTGTGGAGAGATGAAGTCAATCAAACACTGGACTAAGCCTAAGCCACAATGGTATTATCATGCTTATGTGCTTTTACAGGTAAGCTTTACATTTAAGATGACTGAATTTTGAAAATATTTAAAGAACATTATGCCATTAAAGTTTGAATGTCAGTCAAGTTTTCTTGATGAACCAGCTGACCAGTATATTTTAGCAATATGACTTGCACTTATTCCAAATAATTACAAAGTAGGTTGAGTCCCAAGCTTAGTTTGCCAGTAGGGTGGGGGTTGACTGGAGTCATGTGGATTACTTTTATGCTGCCTAAATGTGCCTTTTGGACCATCAAACAGGCAGTGGCGTCATGGCACCCATTCACTTTCAATGTATGGACATACAGAGCTGAAATGTGCTTATATAAATCTTCATTTCGGTTCTATTGAAGAAGGAAAGACATATACATCTGGGATGGCTTAAAGGTGAGTAAATCATGAGAGATGGTGTGTTGAGATTTATAAAGGCAACAGGATTGGATTCGAGAATGTAATTAGAATACATATATTTGTATTTATTTTATTTTATTTATTTATTATAATTTATTCATAATAATTATCATTATTAATTTCTCCCCCTACCTTCAGTTGGTGGCGGTGTTGCAAGCTGGTTTGTCAAGTTGCCAACCGGCATTTAACACAAGAAAAAGAAATACGCGTAGTGGGTGCCACTACTCGATCCGTTTTGGATTTTGAAATGTTAAATAATACATTTAAAGTTAATTGGCTTCGTCAGATTGTCAGAAATCCTTACTCAATCTGGAACTTTATACCCTCCCATATTCTTTCTAACCTTGGTAATACACATTTTCTTCTTAGTTGTAATTATAATATTGATAAAGTACCAATGAAACTTTCGGAATTTCATCACCAGGCCTTTTTATCATGGTCGTTGATTTTCAAGCATAACTTTTCACCACATAAGTATTATATATGGAACAATAGGGATATATTATATAAGCGCAAATCGTTGTTTTTGAAACATTGGTTTGATAATGGCATCATATTAGTGGATCAGTTATTTAATTCAAAGGGTTTTCTTTTTACTTACAATGAGTTTTTGGCGCATTATAAGATTCCTGTAACACCAGGGGAATATGCAAAAGTTTTTGGAGCAATTTCTCCTGAAATCTGTATGCTGTTTAGACATCAAAAAATAATTAATACTCAACAATTGTCCCCACCTACTATAGAAAGTACTTATGTAGGTAATATCTGTTTTTCCCTTAACGCAAAGAACAGATCTATAAGAGAGTTATTTCAAAGAAATTATGTGTCTTTGCCTTATATTTACTCATATTGGAATCGTTTTACAGAAGATATTGTGTGGGAAAAGGTTTGGCTTATACCTAATCAATATTTAATTACAAACAAATTTGGGAGGTATCATTCAAATTGATACATAGAATATACCCTGTAAAACATTACTTTTATAAAATTTAAAAGTGATATTGATGTTAATTGCACCTTTTGTGACAGTTGCCCTGAAACTGTGGTTCATTTATTTTGGCATTGCCCATTTGTAAGACCATTTTGGCAAAATGTATGTGATTTTATCACAAGAAACATTGATGACCAATTTATGTTGTTTTGGAAACATATTTTATTTGGTCTTTGGGAGAACAGTAGAATCAAGCATAGTCAGATTTATATAATTAATTTTATTCTTTTAATGGCAAAATTTTATGCGCACAAATGTAAATTCTCCTGTAAAAAACCTTATTTTACTGCATTCAGGAAAGAAGTTGAGCTTGACTCACTCCGATTTTCTATGAAGCAAAAAGCAATTAAAACACTGAAAATGTGTAATTGCCTTAATATCTTCATATAAATTAGCAATAGCCCCCTAGTGTGAAAGTCTTTGTTATGCTGTATTTCAATGTATACACAAGTGTTTGTACAAACTTTTTGTTGATAATAATAAAAAAAAAAAAATAAAAAAAAACTACTCGATCCGTACCGGAGTAGACTTTCGCACATGCGCAGTACCAATCGTGTTTCCGGTACGGATAGAGTAGAGACAACAGGTGTGTTCGACATCGGCTGCGGCTGGATGCATCCGATCGGCGAGAGTTGCCGCGTGCAGGCGGGGAGGAGCTGCAAACGGAGATATGAAGCCGGACCGTCTATGAGCCGGACACGTTGTGGCTGCGTAGTTTGCTACAATTACGTCAGTCATGGCCGATCACGTGGCGTTTGCTTGCTTTATCGCAGACGAGCTGGAAGCGATAGAAATTCCATTATTTTTGCATGACATTGAGTACGATGAGCAACGAAGGTGAGTAAAGGTTAAATATAAGAAGTATCTTTTTAAACAAATTATAGACACATTATCAATTTAGTTTTAAAGTTACTATACCTAGAATCTGAAAATTATATGTTGAATAAAAATACTGTATCGAAAGTCTAAAGTCTTTGCAATGTATTACTAATGTAATGGGTGGCTTTTGTAATCAATTGCTACTGTTGCTTGCCTTTTAAAAATAATAATTATTTTATTTTGGTTTAAATAGAGAATTACTCATTCTGACAAAGAAATAAAGGAGTTTAACTCCAATTTCAACACTTCTGTATACACTAATTATTTGAGGAAAATCCCAATTCAACATAAAACACTGATAATAAATGTTTGACTACATGTGTGTTCAGTTAGGCTACATGTATATAGTGAGTACAATTCCTCTTGTTCTTATATTTTGTGGAGGATGTTGTCCCTCTCTACAGTCCCTCAGAATTTAGAGGTCATTTCAGGCTTTCCAAAGAACAAGTGGAGGTTTGTACTGGTTAATATTAAATTCATCAAACTATTACAAGTGTTAGCATGTTGTCTTGATAACCTATTTTTCTACCTTTGCAGGATGTCATTACTACCCTTGGTCCTGTTTATATGAATTTACAACAGACCAAACTGCCACTCACAAACAGTGTTATTGCCTGCCTTTGGACATTGGCGAATCAGGAGTCATATCGTGGGGTGGCATATAGATTCAACATGTCAAAATCCACACTTGCCAAGCATCTCCATGAGTTTTGTTGCAATGTGAACACATACATGGCCCACTACATTTCCTGGCCCAGAGGTCAAAGGCTGGAGATGTAAAAGTTAGGGTTTGATGCAGCAGGTTTCCCCAACACTGTATGTGCAGTGGATGGGTGTCACATTCCTATAATGAGACCCCACTGTGATAATTCCCTAGCATACATGAATAGGAAACAGTTTTATTCTGTAAATTTAACTGGGTTTTGTGACAGTCAGGGGTGCTTCTGTCACATCAGTGTGGGTCACACTGGGAGTTGGCATGATGCCAGAGCATTTCGCTTCACAGAAGTTTGTTGTGTTCTTGAAGAAGATCCTCATTCCCTTGTTCCACAGGGAATGAACATAATTGGAGATTCTGCCTACCCTTTGTTGCCTCAACTTATGAGGCCTTATAGAGACAATGGCCACTTGTCTGCTAGGCAAAGATACTTTAACAGAAAGCTCAATGCAGCTCGCGTGGTCATTGAGTGTGCATTTGGCATTCTAAAATCTAAGTTTAGGAGGCTCCATTGCCTGCAAATGAGAAGCATTTCCAATATCAGTTCAGCAGTCTTAGTCTGCTGCATTTTGCATAATCTTTGTTTAGAGCCCAGTGATCAAGTTGTTGTGGTAGATGATGGTGTTGATGAACCACACCCCCAGCAACCCCACAACACTAATGCATGTTATTATAGAGACCAGATTTGTGGCCAGATCTAATACAAAAAAATAAAACAAAAAAACTGAAAAGTAAAGATTTGAATGTACAGAAATATTCAACAAATGATAAAAACCAGATTTTGTGTTGAAATAAAGAAATTAATTTTATTGAACAAAATGAGTGTCATTAGAAATTGTGTTCTTTGGGAACATAAAAAAAATACATAGTGGACATTTTGGGGAAAGGTGTAAATCAAAAGAGAAAACATCTTTACATTATAATTTTATTGAGGTTCATGTGAGTTCTGTAATAGATTAATAATTTTCTCTTGTCTTTTTCCCCATTTTCTTCAGCTCCTCCACAATTGTTCCCAAGCTGGTCACCATCTTTTTTTCGAAGGACCTTCTCCGCCTCTCCTTCAGTCGCTGCCATAGAGGAAGGGGGTCTTCCAAAACAAGATAACATATTGGATATATACTTTAGCAGTTTGACATGTTTCTGCTAATACAAAATGATAAAAGCAACCTTTAAAAAAAAACAAAAAAACAATTCAAACTGGTGGGTATGTGTTTTTCTTTAAGAAGGTTTCAGCAACAGGATTTACAGTACCCTCCAACTGAGCTCTTTTTAACATTTGAGACAAAACACCATTCATTTTCATATACATAAAAATAATGTATTATGCATCATTTGTATAGGAGCTTACATTTATGACCACATTAGATTGTATGTTTTTAAGATGAACATTTGAGTTATTAAAAATGCTCATTTGAATAGTTTATGCAGCTGAATACTGTAAAAGGTCTGTATGGAAAAATAAAGTCATGCAAAATAAACATACACAAACCCTATATTAACAATAAAGTAAATACAGTAAAACAATATTTAATCAATATGATGTATAAGATGAAAACGACATAAAAACGTACTGAACTGTTTTAAAAGTCCATATATGAGAATTTCTGGAACTGAAGTAGTCGCAATAAACTTGAAACGCACGTCATCGGTGTCGTCAGTGAATTCGGCCAATCGTGGATCAGTTGTGTCGTCATCAGAGCTCATGCAGCTGCTCTTGAGAATCTGCGCTGGCATTCTTGAAAAGCCCTGACAGCTTCTGGAACGCTTTTCCATCATTTTTCTTCAATAGTCTTGGTGGCATACATTTCCTACTGAAATGTAATTTTTCTATAGATAAAATTCCCTTGAAATTAGCTGACTTCCACAAACAAGCCCTTCTATCTTGGATATTGATTTATAAACACAATTTTAGTCCACATAGATACTTAATTTGGAATAACAAAGAAATCCTTTATAAAAAGAAGTCTCTGTTTTGTCGGTCATGGTTTGATAGAGGAATTCTGTTGGTTGGACAGTTACTGAACAAAGATGGTTTGCTCATGTCATATTCAGAATTTCTTCAACATTTTAACTTCCCAGTGACACCAAAAGAATACGCAGTTGTATTTGATGCAATCCCTACAGGTTCACTTCAAATTCTAAAGCACATATCATTCACAGATGTTAGTGTTGAATTTAATAGAATTTTTATTGGAGATACAGACATTACAAAGAAAAAATGCACCAATAGATATATTAGAAATCAAATTTCGTGCTCTGTTCCACCTGCTGCACAGTTTTTTTGGTATTCAACCATGGGTGATCTAAATTGGAAAAAGGCAAATACTACTATTTATAAATACTGTATTAATAATAAAGTAAAAGAAGTTTCATTTAAAATTTTACATCAAATTTATCCTGTTAAAGATACATTAAGAAGATTTAAAATAAACATAGAAGAGTCTTGTATTTTTTGCCAATCTAAAAAGGAAACTATTTTCCATTTATTTTATCACTGTATGTACACAAAAAAATTTTGGTCTGATTTGGAAGATTATATAATAACAAATTTGAATGTAAACATCAGAATCAATATTTTTGATGTCATGTTATACTTTGATTTTTATGGTTTGTCCAAAAAATTAATTTTTGTTATTCAACTGTTTGTTATCCTTGGAAAATACCATATTCACAAATGTAAATGGTCTAATTCACAACCTTGTTTTAAGGCATTTCATCTGGACTTTAAATCATATTACAAAACAATAGAAAACATGCAAAACATGAAGGCTATAAGAACATTTCATCTCCTGAAGGAACTGCATAGTTTTTAATTTTTTCCCTTCTATAATTGTTAATTTATTTCTTTATTATCGGTCTGTACACTGTACATTTAATTTTTGTTGAGCAGATTACAGTATTTGAGTGTTTTCTGTACCTATTGTACTATATTGTTCATAATAAAGTTTGTAAAAAAAAAAAAAAAAAGAAAAAAAAAAGAGAATCTGCGCTGGCTGAGTCCTGCGGCTGCTCTCGAATCGCTCTCGCGCTACTTTAATGGCATACGTCACAGTCATGTGGCGTCGGCGCTGCGTCGTCGGACAAAATTTCTAACCGGCATGCACTGCTTCAAGTCAGCCACCGATCGGTCTGCGCAGAGCTGCATGAAGTCGAACAGCCACAGCATGACTTTGCAGTTTCCAGATCTTCCATTTAATACAGTAGAATAGTGATTATGTATTAAATATTTTGTTTGATTCTGTCTCTTGAGGACGCATCTTTAGCGAACGTGGGTTTTAATTATTATTTTTTTTTTAATAAGAACTTTAGTGCGTTTGATATGTTTTAAAGCGGAGAGCCCTTGGAAAGACATTCTAGCGACCAAATAACAAACCGGTATGTAAAGGCCATACACTTGTCATCTGAACACATCTGCATAAACACTTGTTCTAACTTCACTCTACTTTGTGAACATTATGGAGACGGAGCAAATCCCGTCTATTTCCGATGCCGTAACCATGTCTAGAACATTGGGGGTCACGTGTTTAGTATTTTTTTTTTGTTTTTGTTTTTGTTTTTGTGCTGTCGAAAAGACAAGACGAATATAATTAGAATTTCTGTCATCACTGATGTATCGGTAAATTGACATGACTATGTCAGATGGTTAGCAAAAAAAGATACACACAATTATTTAGTGCGCTCTAGTCTTTTTCCCCCAGTAGGATCTTAAAACAATATTTTCTTCAAAAACACTTACGCTGATCTTTTCTATACAAAAAAAACAGTTCATATTGACCCCTACTACTGTCAAGGTCCAAACAAAACAAAATAATTATAAAAATATCATAAAAGTAGTCCATACAACACATAGATATTATTTGGCCCCAGGAAGCTGGAACATGTCATATGGACTACTGTTATGATGTCTTTATACTAAACCTTTTACAGTGCTTTATAGTATATGTCCTTTATGAAGCTTGACAGCTCCTGCTCACAAACTGTTATTCTATGTAACAGAGCTGCTTAAAATATCTAATTTTATGTTCCAAGAAAAAACCTAGCATATGGGTTTTGAACAACTGGGTAAATGAGTATGTAAAAGTAAATTTTCCATTCTCAGGTGAACCACTTTAACTGGTGGCTCATCCTCAAAATAAAATGGTATAATTTAAAAGAAGACAATTAGGAGATGCTGTACAAAGTTCAGAATTAATTAAAGACATAAAAAACAGTATTAAATTAATTTGAAATTATTACCTAATAATATTTGCATTAAAACTATATGACACTGTCCTTGCCATAACCTAAAAACTCAGTGGCCACAGGTCTTACCATGTTCTAGTTCTAATCTGAGGGTGATAATGCTCTACATTGTATTATAGATAATTTTCTAAGATAATATTAAGTACATTTTCTAAAAAGCTACTTCATAAGCTCATTCAATTCCGTTACAATATACATTTATGCATTTTATCCAAAGCGGCCCTTATTACAGGGACAATCCCTCCGGAGCAACCTGGAGTTAAGTGCCTTGCTCAAGGGCACAATGGTGGTGGCCGTGGGGTTCGAACCAGCAACCTTCTGATTAGCAGCCCTGTGCTCTAGCCACTACGCCACCAATAACCGTTTACGTTATTCTTGCAGCAACTTAATGCCAATTAGACAACGGTACATAATGAACTGCAGCAGAACAGCAACAAGGATATCAATTATTGGGAGGACAATTTGGCCATATCTCCTTATTGGGGGGTGATTTGTCCCCCTCAATGTATATTGTAGTTACGGCACTGTCTATTACCACACTCCTCTAACTTGTAAATAGTTGGTTAGAAAGTTACTGGAAATTTAGAAACTCTGTGAAGTGTTTTTATTTTCATATTTTTTTCATGTTTTTTTTTTTTTAGTTTATTACATTTTCCATAATACAAAACCCCTTTTGTCTACAAACTGTGTTCTCTCTATCTTTTTATCTTTCTTTCTTTTTTTATTGTTCCAGATGCCATTAGACCAACTATGAGGCTATTTCAATCTACAAGGAGACATTTTTTTCTCATAATACTTTTTGGTAAGATCTACACTGCCTGGCTAAAAAAAAGTTGCAGTTTGGATTTAAATAAGCAGATACTTAAAAGCCTATGATTGGATTATTACTGCAGTGATTAATATGTTTCAGCTGGCAACAATTCTTTTAACCCTAACTGGTACAGTAGCTTCTCATTTCTTAAACACCATGTTGTAAGACGTATCCCATGGTCGTGGAAAAGATGTTACTGTGTTTCAGCAGGTTCAAATTATTGGCCTGCATCAAGTAAAGAAAAGGAGATTGCTGAAATCACTGGAATTGTGTTAAGAACTGTCAAACACGTTATTAAATCCTGGAAGGATAGTGGTGAACTGTCAGCTTCGCAGAAAACATTTTGTCTGAAAAAATCTTGAATGATCGTAATCAGAGATCACTAAAACACTTGAAGTCACATCATAAAAAAAATCGAAAGTAGAATTCACGGCTATGTTTAATAGTGAAAGAGTATTTCCACACGCACAATGCAATGAGATCTTACAGGATTGGGTCTAAACAGCTTTGTGGCAACAAGAAAGCCACTTGTTAGTGAGGCTAATTGGAAAAAACTACTTCACCTTGCTCTGGAGCATAAAGATTGGACTGTGGAGCAATGGAAAAAGGTCATGTGGGATGATGAGTCCAGATTTACCCTATTCCAAAGCAATGCATAGTGCCCACTGTACAAGCCTCTGGAGGCAGTGTTATGATCTGGGGTTGCTTCAATTGGTCAGGTCTAGGCTCAGCAATGTTATGTGGCAATAAAATGAAGTCAGCTGACTACCTGAATGTACTTAATGATGAGGCTATCCCATCAACTGATTTTTTTGTTCCCTGACAGCATGGGCATACTATAGGATGACAATGCCAATATTTATGGGGCTCAAATTGTGAAAGAGTTCAGGGAGCATGAGGGATCATTTTCACACATGAATTGGCCACCACAGAGTCCTGACCTTAACCCCATTGAAAGTCTTTGGGATGTGCTGGAGAAAACTTTAAGGAGTGGTTTGAATCTCCCATCATCAATACAAGATCTCAGCCAAAAATGCATGCAACTCTAGATGGAAATAAATGCAATGAAAAAAGATTAGAGTATGCGACTTTGGATGGAAACTCTGGACAGAAATACATTTTGTGACATTTAACGTGTAACGGTTTAACGTGGCACGATACATTGTGGTTAAAAAATGTGACGATGCACGTCATGGAGAGGACTGTTTTGAATTTTTTTAAACATTAGATAGAACAGACGGTAAAATAATGCACGCAACCGAGCATACATAACGCGGGTATACAAATGGAAATCACTTCACTGGACACGGGGAGCTCTAAAATACTATTGCACAATAGAAGCCACAGGTGGTGTATGATGAGTTTATGGCTGAAAATGAAAGTGACCCAAACCATGAGTTCAGTATTGTGAACCGAACCAAATTGTGAGATTAGTGAACCGTTACACCCCTAGTGACATTGCATAAGGTTGTTGAAATTAAAGCTAAAGGCGGTCCAATGAAATATTAAAGTATGCAACTATTGTTTTGGCCAGGCAGTGTGTATTTCTTTCATTGTGAATGAATACATTGTCATTACTCATTTGAAACATACATTAAGCATTCCGATCAGTCCTCACAACCCTTTTTTTAAAACATTGTCTTCCTGAAAACACACTTAATAATTAATAAGATAATTTGCTTAATCAAATATTTTAATTCAAAATGATGTTTAATTGTCTCTTTCCTTCTAGTGCCCATTTTAGCTGGATATTCAATCCCTGTTGCAGTCAAATTGAAGGCCACTGCTGTTCTCACCTGTAATGAGACATGTAATGGAGCTGTTTTATGGACAAATAAAAATAACCGTGAATACCTTGAGGTTTTAAAATGTGTCCAAGAGCGTTGTACTGAAGGAGACGGCTTTAAGAACAGAGTAAGTCTTTCAGATGAAAAGATCAAGCACGGAACCCTGTCTCTCACCATACATCCTTCCCTTTACAATGATGAAGGCTGGTACGAGGCTTATTGTGATTCAGCATTTGTCTGTAGTGTCTACTTGGAAGTTTTTGGTAGGTTTGGTTTTTGGTTCTCACTTCATTAGTTCAGCATCATGTAGTAATCAAGATGATGTCTGATTTTTTTTTGTTTTGTGTCTTTCCACTGTTTAGTACCCAACACTGTGAATGCCTCAATTGGAGACAACATCACATTATCCTGCTATGCACGTACAGAGAAGAATATTGCTGATAATGATGTAAACATCCTGTGGAAAAGAGAGGATCAAATAGTTTTGCAAGTTAAAAAAGGGATAATACACCATGGTTCAGGCTTTACAGGCAGGGCCTCCAGTTCAGTAAATCACTACAGGGAGGGAGATCTTTCCCTTACCATACTCAGGGTCACCTCAGCAGATAAGGGGTTATACCGGTGCTATCACAAATCACAAGAGGAACATGGGCATCCCGGAGCCATCACTCTCAACATTAAAGGTTGTTAAATGTTTGTTTTTATTTGTATTTTTCCACCAACGTTTTCCTCCAGAAAAAGAGTTGTTGTATTAAAACCAATGTTCAATTCTATTTTCAGCTCACCAGCATTTTCTTCATAAAAAGTCTGGCGATGATCTCACCCTGAACCTGTTCAGCTCAGACCCAGTCACGGTAACTTTCAACAAGTCAAAGGCAGCTGAGATTCCTGTCTGCAGTGTGAAGAGAGGCAAAGCTACATGCAGCCATGGCTACAATGACCGAGTGTCTGTCATTAATTACTCTCTTGTGCTGCATGGGTTGACAGCATCTGATTGTGGGACATTTACCTTGAAAGACCAGATGGGTGAAGTCGTTAGTGCCAACACAGTCACTGTGGAGGGTATGTTTAATTTAAATCAATCCAGTTAAGATTTTTATGGTTTAAAACAGATCTGTCCTGGCCTGGAATGGCCATAGGAAGCACAGTGAAATATCCCAGTCTTACTGTGATTTGGCCCACTCGTTTTACAATTTTGTACATTTCATTTCATTTCTTGACTGATGCATAGAAGGCTTATTATATGCAACTTTGGGCTTGATCTAGAAATAAGCCCATAAAAATGCAACCCAAGGAAAAAAAAAAAAACAAGCACAAAGTTGCTTATAATACGTTGCTCTGTGTCCTCTGTGTTTTTGAGCTTGCTGGTGCTTTGCTCCCAGAGCACAATTAACTGTGACAAACTATTAATCACAGCTCTCAGATATCCCCACCTACTTTTCCATGCCATGCTCTACATCAGCGTGGCATGGAAGTCAGTGAAGAGATCAATTTGACTCACTTGCTGCGGCATTCGGCACTCGCTGCATATGCGCAAATTTGCGATTTTAATCGTAAACCAGGTCTCTGACACAGTCACAAGGCAGCCCAGTTTGTTTTCCCCCTATTCATAGCAATAATTAAATATGCATGGATTCATAATAATAGTTATATTCATAATAGCAGTTGTTTCCAAATTTTCTAAAAATTATTATTATTGTTAAGATTTAATGCTGCTGAGAAGCAGAACAGTAAGTAAACGTATCCGTACAGTTTAGTTTCTTTTAGTACATTGGCTTTAATTTTTGATCATGCTCAGTTTCAGAAAGATTAATGTACTCTTAGTTTAGGGATTAGTCCTACATAAGATGTGTGGCCTGTTTGATTAAATTTCACCAATTTCGTCATCTTCAGCAGACGTTTGACTCCACTGCACCAACGCTGGATTGCCAACTGCCAATAAACCTCACAAGAAGAAGAAAAATGTTCTTGCCCGTGACAGCGCTATACAATTCATCATGAAAAAATATTTAACTATACAGTACATAAAGAAACAGCAATGATGCTGATGTCAAAGTTGCTGTTGTGTTCAGCTGAGCTGTATTGTGTTGTCAGTGCCGTCTTGTTCGGTACACAACGATATCATATTAGCCGGATAGCTAGCTAGCGGCTACTGAGCCTCATTGCCTTTTTCCATGACAATAGGTTATACTTCCTAACAGGTTGATGTCATGACTGTTTTAGTAAGCTACTTGTGTGTATACTTTGCCAAACTGCTTGAGTTTTTTAGTTAGACGTACCTAATCCGATCGTCTAGATGTAGAACATAGGCTAAATATCGAATATATAAATTTTTTCAGATAAATATCGATATAATTTTATACTCCAGCCCTAAATAGTTTGTTTCTCCTGTACCAGCTAACATGCGACCAATCTGTCTCAGCTCCTCCAAAACCCAAATGATGTTTAATCGGAGTGTGTGTGTGAAAATATTTAATTGTTTTTTTTTTGCCAGTTGCCCAGTTGTGTAAATTTGAAATATTGTAATTATTTTTGTGCATATTTTTGAATATTAAGGATATATTTATTGAAAAGAATTGTCTTTGTTGTCCACAGGGCTCGACCAAAGACATCACTTCATAGCTATGTTCGTACCAGCTGGTTTTGTTCTCTTTTGCATTTGCCTTATTGCCACAGTCTTTTGGCGTCTATATCAAAGAAAGGTGGAGACAGAGCAAAGGGACATTTTACTGGATATCAGTCCAGCATCATTGAGTGAGCCTGAACAGATTGGATTGTCAGAGCAGGAGACTGGCCAAAACAATATTTCAGTGCAGCCTCCCATTCCTCATGCTCCTGTAGAGGAGACCACACCTTTGATGCCTGTGATGACCACTGAGAAGCAGGACAACACTGCAGAGGAGAGATCTACACACCCAGTATTTTATGATGATCAAGAGTGGGAGAAACAAAGTTAAACAGCATAAGAATGCTTTAATGGAAATTATGAACTGGTTAAGTTTTCTCTTCTACTGTCCTATTGCAGCATTTGGGCAACTGGAGTCTGCTGAAAATGTCTGAAATGTGAACAAAAATACTCAACCAAAAGGGGCTCCATTGATTGAACCCTATGCTCTGGTACATTATTTTTAAGGGCTTTCTCAGGGTACTGCTTAACTGTGCCAATGAACAATAGATGAATCTTAAATATTGAAGAAGAAGAAATTCAATATTTTTTTAGCTGAGATGTACAGTAGTCAACAATAGGTATGCTGGTCCACTTTAGCAAGTTTCATGCATATAAATATAAAATATTTAATTTAATCAGGGTTTCCACAGGTTTTAAACAGTCTTAATTCTGTATTAAATCGGAGCAACAAGTATTAAATCAGAAGATCATGGCATTAAAATGTTGTATGCTACATGGAATTTCTACATGACTAAAAGTAAAAATGTGGTTAAATCATGAAAAAACAAAATACTTTTTATACGAGCCAGAAATGAAACCATCTCTGATGATTTCAGATGTATTGCACTTTTATTTTTTTCCTTCTTGTAAGCGTGATTCATTTGCATTTATATTAGTTTAATTTAATATATTAAAATACTTTATATGACTGTATATTTTTTATTAGCTTTCAAATAACTATATAAACCACATTACATGAATGCAAGTGTGACGACAAATCTGGCAAGGAATTTCAAAACATTTGCAGAAGGTAAAAAAAAAAAAACATTTGAAAGACACTTTTTTTTTTTTTTTTCACTTTTGGAATTCTACCAAAATCTTGGTGTACATCAAAGTTGTATTACATTATTTATTGTAAATTGGCTTAAACAGTTTATTACATTACAATTTTCCATTCTCCTTTGGAACCGAGTTCATGTTGTTTAATGTAACAGGATAAGAAAATGAATCGATTTTAAAATTGCTGTTTTTGTGTACAAGGATTTATCTGGTGTCACACCAAAGTACATCAGTGACCTTCTGATTCCTTTCTCTCCCCAAAGTTCACTTGGGTCTAGTAATCAGCTTCTCTTAACTGTCCCACATTGTCACTGTAAAACTAAGGGTGGTCGGGCCTTCTCTGCTGCAGCACCTAAACTTTGGAACAGCCTGCCCTTTCACGTGAGGTCTGCACCTTCACTAGCCAGTTTTAAATCAGCTCTTAAATTGTATTTGTTCTCTCTAGCTTTTGATTAAGATTATTTAAAGGGTTTTATGTTGAAGTTTTCTGATTGTATTTTATTTAATGTGTTTAGATTTTGTACGTTGCATGTTTTCCTTTAATGCTTTTTTTATATGCTTGTTTTATTGTACAGCACTTTGGTCCAACTCGTTTTAATGTACAGCAATTTGGTGCAACTCGTTTTATTGTACAGCACTTTGGTCCAACTCGTTTTATTGTATAGCACTTTGGTCCAACTCGTTTTAATGTACAGCAATTTGGTGCAACTCGTTTTAATGTACAGCAATTTGGTGCAACTCGTTTTATTGTACAGCTCTTTGGTGCAACTCGTTTTATTGTACAGGTCTTTGGTGCAACTCGTTTTATTGTACAGCACTTTGGTCCAACTCGTTTTATTGTACTACTCTTTGGTCCAACTCGTTTTATTGTACAGCTCTTTGGTGCAACTCTTCCTATTAAATGTGCTATAGAAATACATCTTGACTTGACTTGATGTTTTCCACTTCTTTGGTGTTAGTCTTAAACCACACAGAGTTACTAAAGACTATTGTTTCTCCAAAGTTATCATCAGTAAACACCATTATGCAATAATAGAACAATATTCAAGTACCATGAAATTATGATCTGCTATTCAACTAACCAACAAATGCACACAATTTTCTTTAACCATGCATACTTTATAAAGTAGGACATCTAATTAAGTTAATGTTTCTTAATGTTAAGAAAAAAAAAGCCTATTCATGGCCTATGCAATTAAAATGAGTTATAAATCCTTGAAGAGGGATTTTAAACTAGAAGGTGCTACTTGTTGAATATTATTAAAGTTGCATAATATGTGTAAATCACATATTTTAACACTGTACTGTACTCTGTGCATGGAAACCTGCCCTTAATCTAGAATATATATTTTTTTTTCTGCCAGTATTTAGATTATTTTCAAGTTTTTGGAAACAAAATTCAGCAATGACAAGCAAAGATCAAATCACAGGTTTTAACATTTTCTTGGGGTAGAAGTTATTTGTTGGCCTTATGGCCTCCAGGGTTGATAATGAAGATGCATATTTGGTCTATGACCTAGCTAAAACTGACATGCAGACAAGGAGACTATAATGCAAAATGTTTTCATGTAGATCAAGGACAAACCACAGCTCAGACCACAGCTCTGCTGTCATGTAACATTGACCATTCCTGCTGGATATAATGAACACAATGATGTCATGGACTTCCTTTAAATCTGTGTACTTTAGTCACTTAAAGTCTAAAATCCTTAAAATAAATGACACATTTTGCCAAAAGGAATCCCTGTGGCAGACCTCAGTATAATTAAACATCAAAAGCATTATGGCAGTTAACCCAAATAAAGTTTCCCAATACCCCCCCCCCCCCCCCCCCCCCCCCCCCCCCCCCCCCCCCCCCCCCCCCCCCCGATAAACAGCTGGATTAGTGTTAAACTCTAATTGGCTAAACTAAATCACCCAGCTCAATAAGGGCTTTGAAGTCCTACAGGACAGAGCAAATCACTACTGGGCTGGAGGCTGAAGACAAACTTTTTGCGCGCTCAGGAGAAACATGCATTTACAATAGGCTTATATTCATGTTGCATGAAAGAGTCTCTATCAAATTCATATGAAGTATTTTGATATTGTTTGATGCAATTATTATTATTTTTTAGATTCTAAGATGAAACTCATATAACATGTTTATGGCAACCATTGCACATGTAAGATTGCATCTTATGTGTCACTAACTAAATAATTTCACCTTTCCTGATCTATCAATTCAGACTTTCTTCATTCACTTTGATTCTTTACTCTCATTTAGATCACCTCAGCCAAGGTAAGAGAATTCATAACATCAGAATTATATTTGATTAGTTTATTGTGACAAATTAAGCTGTATTTATTTTTAGAAACTGCGTCTGATCAATAGTCTGGTAACTGGTGAAATTGGAGTTAACCTTGTTGGGGGGGGAGGTCTAAACCCACCTTGCTGTCTGGTGGTGGCGCTGTTATAGGATAGCCTCCATTAACACAGGAAATTAGTATTTTCTGTTAATAGCACTTATTTTATCCCACTATACAAACAATAACAGATGCCTTTGTGTCTGACAGATTCAACCATCACCTATGCCCCCCTATTCTTGCCCTGATATTTAACATACATTTCAATAGACAGTAGAACCAGTTATCTTGTTGATAATAATTTGAACTGATTTGAGTTTCTTTTTTCTATTGACAGATACTTTGATGAGATCTTCTCTTTTCAGCAATAAAAGGCTGTTTTTTTTTAACTATTTAATTTAGTAAAATAAAGAATCATTGCCAATAACCAAAATTTATTAAAATGGCCTATTTTATGTGAGACTTCTTCCAATTCTAAACCATTCTAATTGTTTAATGCTTTTCTTTATTTATACTGACAAAGTTGTTAACATTTACATAAATAAACGTCTCTGGTTAGTCATAACTGTCAATATGTCACATGTGATTTTAGTTATAAAACTAAAATGTTTATAGTTTGATTATTATATTACATTGTGCTGCCATCTACTGGAATTTATTTTTTTACAAGGAATGGTAAAAAAAAAAAGCTGTTAAAATAAATTTCACAGACCACACCAGCCATATCTTCTGTCTGGAAAATTCAGCCACTAAGAAATATATCACTGAGTGGTAGTGGCATCAAAATAACTTATTATAATAATAATTATAACTGTTTTAAAATGATTCAATCTGCCATGAATGTTTTTCCATTCTTAGTCAGGCCATAATTTGTCTCTTTACCAAGAGCAAACTGCTTTCCATTCAGACTGCTTATTAGTCCCGATCTCAGGCAATTAACCAAAATACTTGTATTTAAAGTAAATCATGTCAATTATTTTCAAGGTTCAAACTAAAAGAAATGCTGAAATTTGTGGTTGTTTCAGGAAAGCTTGTGTTGAGGACAAAAATGTGTCAATCCACAAAATGTGTCATCAAACACACATCAACAGAAAATAAATCAGTAACCAATCTGCTCAGGTTTGGGGGTGTTTGATCATAATGAAATATGACGTAGTATAGGCAATTAGAGTAGAGTACACATGGTTTATGTCACAACTATAGCAACCTAACACCAATAGAACTACCCAGGGTAAAAGGCACTTTTGATTTTATTTTCTCACAAAACACCAAATAGCAACAAAAAACTACCACATTAATTTCCTAAACACCTGTTTGTTACTATACACTGCAAAATATTCCTTATCCATGAGATCTTTGCGTGTACTCTCTAAAGGCTGATTTGATGTAAGATTTTAATATTTATTTAAATATTGCAAATGTATGTAGAAAATGGAAATTCCTGAAATTATCACATTAAATCAAACGTTTTTCAATAACTGTCCAATAAGTCCAGCTACAGATAGCATCTGGGGTAAAAAGCCCCCCCCTGTTACCGGTGCTCAAGGCCCCTATAAAACACAATGCTTTTCTTGTGTTTTTGGGGAAAATAGATTTATTCTGAAAAATGTTCAAAGTGGGCTCACATTGACTGATCATATTAGAATTGTGATTCATTTGTTTATAGAATACTTGAGATGTTACAAAATGCCAAATGTGTTTGAAATTAAAAGGAAATTGTGCACCCTTTTCTGACGTAGCAAATTTGAGCATTATCTTAGTTTGTTACTCAAAATAGCATGTTGCAGTCTCAAAATGAGTTGCATTAGTTGAAAAATTGTATTCTTATCATATCACGTTTGAACACATGGATTTAACTACTGGAGTCTTATGGATTACTTTTATGCTGCCTTTATATGTTTTTTGGAGCTTTCAAATTTTGGTACCAATTCACTTGCACATATGGAATAGCATGAGGGTGGGTAAATGATGAAATTTTTGGGTGAACTATCCCTTTAAGAACCAAATCAAAGTCACTTTTCTGATCAACATTTACACATAATCAATTAATTGGTGATTAATTAGTCATTAATTTAGGTCTATTAGCCATGTGATTCTGGTATGGGTGCTTCTCAATCGGAAGTCTGCAGCCTCCTATCGGCTGGATATTTCGGCTGCCAAGTCATCCAGCACGGTCGAAGGCCGTCACAATTGTGAGGACACGGAAGGCAGTCTCATTTCGCAGCATTATTTGCCATATTTTCGCGCCCCTATTAGCGGCCCTCACCGGGCGGGTGGCGCGAGACCCGTGTGATCACGTCGGGTACCTGACGGATCCTGCCAGTAACACATACTTGTCTCAAAGATTAGGCCATGCATGCGATCAAAGGGGAAGGTCGCGGCCAAACATCTTTCACTCAGGGCGGCATGTGGATGCTCTGGCTGGTGCCTAGAGCCATGTGACGTGTTGCGAACGCCCCTGAGAGTCCGGGGAGTGTGGCTGCCCCCGGCTTGAAGCGATTTCGAGCCCAAATTTTATATATATATATATAAGTGCTGAAAACGAGTTGCTTGACCGCGCAGGCGTAAACCTTTATGACGCAGCTTCTTTTTCTCCTTTTTTTTCTCGCTCTCTCTCTCTCTTTCTCTCTCTCTCTCTCTTTTTTTTTTTTTTTTTTTTTTTGCAGCAATGACAACATGTAGAAAAATAAAAAAAATGCAAGTAGTTTTAGAAAATACAACAAATTAGAAGAAAACAGCACAAAATAAATAAAACAAAAAAAAGGGCAATTAGATTAATTTGAAAAGCTTGAAATGTTTTATAGTTTTTACAAGTCAAGGGTTCCGTTTTTTCATATTTGAAAGGGGTAAAATATAAATTTTAAGATCAGTTTTGGAAAATATATTATAAAGAAAATATTTTTTGAGTGACTTTAGCTTCGTGAATAAAACATTTAAGCTAAAATAATTAAGGGATTAAGGACATATCGTTTTCTGATGTATATGGGTTTTCTAAACAAAGTAAAATATCACATGGTTCTAAGCTTATGGTTCGCCATGCACACTAGACAGTCTCATTCTAGAGTGCTGAGGAGTCGTCTAGACTACAGCCTCAGAAGGACTGGTCTAGGAAAGACACAGCCTTACTCGACTCACTGCATCCTTCCGTTTGAGAAGCATATCATGGTCATCAACAGTTTTTTGAATGTTGTTGTATTGTTGTTGTAATGTTGTTGTACATATTGTTGTATTATAGTGCCATCTACTGGTAATAAAACTCTTGTGGTCACTGCATTAAAGGAATATTCCGGGTTCAATACAAGTTAAGCTCAATCGACATTATTTGTGGCATAATGCCGATTACTTCAAAAATAATATTTGACTCGTCACTCCTTTTCTTAAAAAAAAAGCAAAAACCTGGGTTACAGTGAGGCACTTACAATGGAAGTGAATGGGGGCCAATCCGTAAACATCAACATACTCACAAATTACTCCATTTCAAAAGTCTAGTCAGACGACATAAACGCTATGTTTAAAAACATTATTTTAGTGTGATGAAACCTCTTGCTAACCTTTGCTGAGAAAAGTTATATGCCTATCCAATTTTACAGCTTCCTTGGCATGACAATGTAGCCTAATGTCAACAAACCCTAAATCGACTGTAAAAACAATTATTTAAACAACTTTACAGCTCAAATAATACGCAAGTTTTAACAGAATTAATTTAAGCGCTTTTATAAAATTATAAACTTCCCATTTCTGTCTTTAAACCAAGGGTGTAGCTAGGTAAAAACTTTTGAGTGAGCCTCAAAAAATTGGAGGGGACAACAACCCCCCCAACCCCCCCTCCAAACTTTCCCGAAAAAATTAAAGGCTGTGAATTCAAACAGTTCTTTCACACTTTCACAAAGCAGAATTTATGCATTTTTTAACTACTTTACAAATATAGATTTTAAGTAAAAAATTATCTCTAATATTCTGTGTGGGCCTGGATCTAATTTGGGTGGGCTGCATTAAACCCTCGACACTGCATTAAACCCTCCAAAAATTATCCCATTCTCTTCCATTGTAAGTACCTCACTGTAACCGATTTTTGCATTTTTTTAATGAAAAGGACAGATGAGTCAAATGATTTATTTTTAATTTATGTTTTTATGGTAATACACATTTAGCAACAAATGCTGCTGATTGAGCATTACTTGAATTGAACCCAGAATATTCCTTTAATATTTTAAGGAGAATGGTAATTAAATCAGTGTAAAAACATTTAAATCACTTCAGTCTGATTCTTTGGTCTGGAAAATTCAGCCACTCTGACATAAAATCCCATAATAGTCGTGGTTACACTTTTGCTTATAATTATCATACTTATTTCCATTACAAGGATCCAATCTGTTTGTCTTGTATTACATTCTAAGCCAGACCATAATTTGTCTCTTTACCTCACAGAGCAAACTGCCCTCCATTCAGGCTGCTCATTAGTCTGTGACAAACCTCATAGCTGATCTCAGGCCATTGACCAAAAAAATCTTTTACACTTTACAGTATGATCAGTTATTAGTTATGTACTTATATATTATGAAAATATCATGAAACTTTGATTTAGATGTTTTCATATTAATATGTAAAAGTACATCAAATATTGACCTGTTAAGTATTCGGTTAACCATGTTTTTATGATGTAATAATCAAAGTTATAATGAACTGTTATCCAAAAACTTAACATAACTATTATACATTATTTTGGGCCAAAACTGTGGTTGTTAAACATTGTGTTTCATCAAACTGGCATCAGGACAGAAAAACATCACATCACTCATCACTCCACAAAAATATGTAACAAAAAACACACACTTGCACATACTTAAACAGAGAAAAAAATTAATAAGAAACACAATAAGAACCTCTGGTTTTAAGGTGTTTGACCATAATGATATGTGTATGTATGACGTTGTATGGGTAATTTGTGTAGTGTACGCACAGTGTGTCACAACTACAGCAACCTGACATTATAAGAGGACAAGCCTCAGTTTAAAAGCAAAGTTGTGAGGATAGCTCAATAATATTTTGCACTTCTGCTCTATCATGAATGTACTTTCATTTCCTCTGATATTGTGCATTTATTGATTTTATTATTTTACTGTATTTTGATATCAAGTACAGATCCTGTCATTCAGCACGTGGATAATATCTGTCTAAAAACAACAGTAATCTCAAAGATTTCTGTCTTTGTCTTTTTAGAAGAATTTATTTTTCCTTATTGATTTTTCATCCACAGCTTTCCAAGATGAAGTTACAGGGCATTCTTTCCTTGGCCGGACTTTTCAGTGTTTGCACTTGTGTCCCTGTAAGTGTCCATCTATTTATAATTAAATGATAGATTGCTTATGTTTTAAGTTTGAACCTGTAGTAATCTGCTTGCATTTCTCAGGTTTACCAGCCACAGATTGGAATAATTACAAGTAACAGTAATGAGGTATTTTTCCTTTTAATTTCTCCTCAATTTGATTAAATTATATTACATAGGTTTTTGTTTTCTGTTATGCATACTGAAAATGATCTACAAAGTAACACTTAACTACTTCTTGTAGATTTTGGGTCTCAATGCACTCACTCTGGCAGGTATCGGATTGGGTGAAGCACAGGTAGTTCAGCTTCCCTTTACAACTTTTTTTTGCGGGAAACACCTTTAACTCTTTGCTGATTGATTATAAAAGTGCTCATTTGAATGTTGTAATTTGTTCTGTTTTCTTTCTTTCTCTATAGGGTACACAATTTCTTTCCCCTTTCCTGATCCAGCAGCAGCCCCCACAGGTGCTGAACTTTAACCCTCAACTGCCAGGACCCTTCTTTCCCCCTCAAATAAACCAACTGAACCCAGCCCAGATGCCCCCATTGCGGCAAGAGCAGCCTGTGCCGCGCCTTGGTCCCAATAGTGCCATACCAGCTCAGAATCCTGCCCAGGTACAAGTACACCCCAGACAATTACAATATTTGATGTCATTTGTAAAACATTCATACAATAATGATCTTCAAACGGATGTTGATTCTGTTTTAGCTATCCCCAAAGAACCATGTGCTATTACACATCTGAGAACAATTTATTGTTACAGCATTTCGGAGAGCATAAAACGTTGCAAAGTAAAAGTCTGATTGTATTTCTGTATAGATTTTTCCATACTTCCTGTCTAATCTATTTCCTCTGATGAACAACCCTGTAAGACTGCCAACAAACCAGAACCCTGGCTCAAATGTTCAAGACCAGGCTAACATGCAACCAATACAGCCATTCCAGGTACTGTCATACCTCAGATAACTCTTTCCTCAGTGTGAGACGAATTGATTCCCCTAAATGTGGTTCTTACGGTCCTAAGTAATGAGTGAAATTAGTGGTGATGAATGAGTTTCAATGCACCTCACTGAGCACTTTATTAGGAACACCTGTACACCTACTTTTTATACATTTATCTAATCAGCCAAAAATGTGGCAGCAGTGCAATGCATAAAATAATACAGATACGGGCTAGGAGATTCAGTTAATGTTCACATCAACCATCAGAATGGTGAAAAAAATGTGATCTCAGTGTTTTTGACCTTGGTATGATTGTAGGTGCCAGATGGGCTGGTTTGAGTATTTCTATAACTTCTGATATCATGGGATTTTCACGCATAACAGTCTCTAGAGTTTACTTAAAAGGGTGCCAAAAACTAAAAAACATCCAGTGAGCGGCAGTTCTGTAAACATAAATGCCTTGTTGATGAGAGAGATCTACAGAAAATGGCCAGACTGGTTTGAGCTGACAGAAAGGCTTTGGTAACTCAGATAACCGCTCTGTACAATTGTATTGAACAGAATAGCATCTCAGAATGCACAACACGTCGAACCATGAGGAAGAACAGCAGAAGACCACGTTAGGCACTTTATTCGGATCAGAGTGTTAATTAGGACCCCATAAAGTGCTCAGTGAGTGTAGAATACCTCCACAAAACCCACCATTAAAAATAAGTGTAATTTGTCCAATCTCCAAAAATAATGTAGCTGGAGTTGGTGAATAAAAATGTTTCTTCTTAGATATTGAGGCTTTTTTCCTAACATTTTTCAGAATAATGTAAAAGCAGCGGACCCGAGTGTAACATCTGCTCCAGATTACCGCGGTGATCGTCCTGGTCCTGGTATTGGACAGGTAATGCAAGTGTAAACCTGAAATCTGTTCATTTCTGAAGATTTTACTGTTTATTCAAATTGTTTCTTTTCTTTTTTTGCTGTTATTTTAGAAAGTAAACCTAAAAACAAACATGACCAAAACTTTGTTGCGTAGAATACCTGCTTGAGAATGTGATAAAAAACTGAGTTTGTTTAATAACCAATACATTCTCAATGACAGGGGCATCTTGGCATCCCATTGTTTGAGCCATAGGGTTCTTGGAAGATTTACATTGTTAACAGAATTAAGGTAAATTATGTTTCTGGTGTCTTTCATAAAGATATTTTATGATGGGATTTTTTACATATTTTTCTCAGGCTTCACCCTAACCTACAGTAACCCCAACCCCTTTCTTCTCAAATAAATATATGAAAATGTGTTGATTTTTCAGACTTCCCACCAAGGAGACCCCTTCCAGGAGATACTTTTGTTCAACATATTCAAATATCACCAAATAAATAACTGACTCTCAATAACCTGGAATAGAAGTCTTTTTTTGCTGTTCATACTCTTATTCTCTCTCATTTAAAATTAATCCATGAGTTCACTGGATTACATTTTCCTAGAGTGTATTAAGGTAAATAGATCTGGCATGCTGTCCATAATGGAGAGACAGCTCTAAGATCCCCCTGGATTATTTTACTAAAGAAATATTAATTATATAGTTGTTAAGAAATAGCAGTGGAGGTAGAGGGATACCAGATGATTTGTCACCAAAGTGAGGGAACAAGCATCTTTTATATCCTACCTTAACATATAAATGACAGGAGTAGAACAATCACCTGTTGGACTTATATTTGGAACCTCATTAAGAACTGTGATTTCTATATATCAAGCATAAAATCAGGGATATACAGTGCACCACAACAGAAAAATGTAAAAAATGATCAATGCTGCCATGTTGATGCTAAAACTTTTAATGACATAATAACAGATTATCGAGTAAATGATAAAAGTAAGCACTGTGTGCAAACAAACAAAACAAGCATTAACAAGCAAGAAAATAAAATCTATATATCTATACATCTATACATTTCAGTGTAATAGTGGATATAATAATAGTTAGATGTTCTATCACCTGTGGAAAAAGAAAAGAAGGTTAGTTCAAGCCAAAGTGAAGTTATGATGTAAGATGTTAATGTTAGCATGTTAGGTGCAGTGGCAATCTGTCCTACCAGAGAGATTATTGTATATTGTTGCTCTCAGCCTACTTTGGCCCATAATCACTTTCAGACTCCGCCTGTGGAGAGTAACAGCCAAAAGCAATGTTTTATGAATTAATAAAGCATGAGCATATTAAATGCATGCTTATTCAACTCGAGGACCAAAATACTGACCTTCATGAACGAGGGAAGCTATAAAGACAATCATGACATAGAAAAATAAATAAATACAATATTGAAGTCAAAAAAATATACTGCAGCCATAGAGATATTGTAAGATGACAAATAATTACAACCACTGATTAGATATTTACAACATATAAGAAACTCTTCATGTTTACTTACAAGCTGGGTAATGCCATACTCAAATGAGATTTTTTGCTGTTGGAATTAAACAAATGTACTCTTTTACACAAGCTAAAGTGACAGGATATACTGTGTGATCCACAGAAAAACTATGGACAAATGTTTGTTGGTACAACATATTCTTATACTTACAGTTGCAGTAGGGTTGTAGATGAGCTTCACATAAGGCTGTGAAATATAGAAAGGACTTTTACAGAGTTGGATTCGTAAACTTTTGTACATTTACTTTTAAACCTTCTCTTTTCATTCATTTCAAAAATGATGAATTTTCATAATAGTGCCAAGGGCTGTTACCTGAGGGCTATACAGAGAGTAACCACTCTGACCATACTGAAAAAGAAAGAATTACACAACAAAACACATTATCTGGAACTTTTCTCAATTGTGCATCGTTGTGTTTAAGTTTAAGGCTTAGTCGAGCATAAAATCAAAATAACTTTGAATACCCCCATTTCCTGAGGCCTATGTACTCCAACCTGTAAAATAGCGATAAATTGTGTAAATGGACTGAACATGAAGCATATTATTTTCACATAAGATAATACTTTTGTACCTTTGATGTCTGCATCTGCCCTCTTCCCTGGAATGAAGCAGATTCTTTTTGGTTTAATATCTTAAATGTATCTTAGTCTTTTGATATTAAAATGGCTATATACACACACTCTTATAACTCTTTGCCCACATGTTCTATGCTCTCATTCAAAGTAAACAACAATAACAACATTAATTATATAAATCAATAGTTAAAAAGTTATGAAAAATAAAAGAGAAAATTATTTAAAATCCCTAACCTAAATTGTATAAAAAAGAATGTGCAATGACTCACTTTTGGTAGAAGGAAAATATTTTCACCCTGAAACAAATGCAAAACAATTCTGAATATATATCTATTTTATTATATTTTCTGAATTATGTGAAGTTAAAGTACCATATTTAGTGGTATTACCTCTTTTAGAGCAAGACTAGCATTCTGTTAAAGGACAAAACGTGTTTTAGCATCCTTTAAACTTTATTTGGAAAGTAATTTAGTCACAGAATAACATTGCATCCCAAAATATAAAAAGAAGAGCTTCACTCACCTGAACAGTCACATTCTCAGCCTAGATGTTCAACCAAGTGAAATAAAATATTATGCACATGTTAGTCACTACAGATATGTACCAGTTACTGATTATCTTTAAATAGGTTATCAACCTCTTACCCTGAAGACTGGTAGGAACTGCCTGTTGTCCTAGAACATTACAAAAAAGGTAACTCATAATCCATACAATAGCAAAAACAATCTAAAATAACCCCTTGTTTTCTCCCTTGAATGATTTTTTGAAGGAACACATTATATTATTAGGGTACAGACTTACCATCATGTTGGGATTTAGAGGTCTTCCAAACATTTGATCCATTTGATTATCGCTACCTACTGGAGCTTGAGAGGGGTGCAGTGGCATCCTGTCAGGCTGAAGGGATTAACAATCAGGAGTTTGTAACAATACTGCAAACATTGAGTTGAGAAATCGGTGCTCACATTGGGGCTTATTCATGAAACATGAGCAGAACAAATTCTCTCATAATTTACTCACCCTCATGCCATCCCAGATGTGAATGACTTTCTTTATTCTGCAGAACACAAATAAAGATTTTTAGAAGAATATCTCAGTTCTCTAGGTCCGTACAATGCAAGTGAATGGTGACTAAAATTTGAAGCTCCAAAAAGCACATCAAGGCAGCATAACAGTATTCCATAAGACTTCAGTGGATGAATCCATGTCATCTTAAGCGATCCAATCGGTTTTAGTTGAAAACACGAGGAAATGTAACAAATTTTTCAGTATAGATCTTAACAGCAGTCTCCTTGGCGATCATGATTTTAAGCTCAGTTACACTTCCTAGTGCCATCTGGTGCTCTGCCTATGTCTAGCACTAGGAAGTGCAGTCGAGCTTGAAACCATGATCATGCCTAGAGACTGCAATAGCAATATATACATTTAATTTTTTTTTTAGTTTTGGGTTTGTTCTCACCCAAAACAGATTAGATTGCTTCAGAAAATGTATGTCGTTTTTGGAGCTTCTAAATTTTGGTCACCATTTACTGTATGGACTTACAGAGTGGAGGTATTCTTCTAAAAATCTTCATTTGTGTTCTGCAGAAGAAAGAAAGTCATACCCATCTGGGATGGCATGAGGGTGAGTAAATGATGAGAGAGTTTTCATTTTTGGGTGAACTATTCCTTTAATAAAGCCATTCCAGTGTAAATTGACCCATTAAATTAAAACATGTTAAAATTAGTCTTTGTATTTCAAGGATCAGACAATAAGATATATTTCAACCCTGATACATAGTTCACAAGTGTTAAAGGGTGTTTATTTTAAAATAACATTATTCGTTTGATATCAAAAGAATAAAATCTTTGCAAAAAAACAGTTTAGCTTAAGTAGCAAATCTGCAGCATTACTTACTCTGAAAGGTGGTCTGTTCCTACCCGATCTAAAACTCTTCTGTGGTTTACCAGTACCTCCCCATCTATCCAATTGTCTGTTCCTCCATGCACCCTGGTTCAAACTGGACCCTGGTCTGGTCCATTCAAACTCTTTACCCTACAGCAAAAAGTGCATAGACAACCCTAATGTGTGCCTGACACATGTTTTCTAATTTAACTCTATGGAATTAAAGTTATTTAAATATTGCTGATATTTTGATAGAATATATTATGCTGCTGTCTCACCATGTCTTCTCTTCCATTTTGACCAGGGAATGTTAGACCTACACTATCTTGGGCTGGTTCAGCAGATGTTCCATCTGGATTCCATGGGTTCATCTGATCTGGCTATAACAGTTAGTGAAATCAACAGAAATAGTAACAGTTGGTGAAAAAAAAAAAAAAAAAAAACGTCTATCTAAAATGCACAAGTTACGCATACTGTGAAAAAAAAAAAAAAAAAAAAAAAAACCTACAACAGTCAGAATTCCAAAACGGTTGCGCTCAAATCTCGGTCTGATTGGTTTTCCACTCACTGGCCTTGGGAAATATCTGTCGCCATTCACTGGGTTTACCTCGTCCCAGAGATCTCTGTCACTGGGCTAAAACAGAAGTCACCTGTCACCAATTTATGGCTGAAATATTATTATTTATTTTTTTAATTGCACTATATTACTAACTGCAAGTATTCAACCAAGATTTGATTCCTGTACCAATAAAACAGACAAAATGGTACATTTTTTATGTTTCTTGTGTTTTTGTGTTATACTTACTTGAGCTGCCACCACAGCACATGATAATACCACTAAAAACCACATTATTCTGTAAAAAATATAACATTTTCAGCATGAAATGTCATTTTTTAAATTTTTAATAGTTAAACGCTGATGTACACCATATATTCTGATAATGTATCAATAGAAATTAAGAGAATACCTTTTCAATGTTTGTCCCCAGTGTTTGTCCCTGTGCCTTCTTAGTCTGGTGTCTCTTTTTATAAAAGATGATGGTTGAGCAATCAGCTGTGTTGCTAAAACTCCTATGTTTTGGCTAAGTACTTATCAATTATCTGAGAGATTGTTGGTCACAACTAAAAATACTAATACAAAACTGATTTTAGATAAGATGGCCCAAATATAACATGTAAACAAAATGTATAGCCCATTTTAATCCATACAAGCATGTTTATTTCATAACAGGTTCAAAATTATTGCTTCAGAAATGATCTCAGTGACAATTCTCTCTCTCTATTGCAATATCAGTTTTGCAGATTAAAGACAGCCACAGAGTAGTCATGAATTGTAGGGATCTGCCATATTGCTAAACTAATTTGTTGCCTTAAGCCTATGTTTAGGGTCCTCCTGTATAGCATTTAGCAACAGCAGTCAAGCTGAGGTATTTGACCCCAAATAATGACTGTTTTGAGTAATCCGTACAATTTACCAGATAAACAGACAACTCATAGAAAGACTGTGAAAAAATAAAAACTTTGATTATGTACAACCAGCAATTTATTAGGAACACTATGGTCCTAATAAGTGCCCACCGTGATCTTCTGCTGTTGTAGCTGTATGTAAAATTGAACATAAAACATCTAATAACATGTTGCTTTAAAAACTTGTGGAGCAAAGGTCTGTATGGACCTTAAAATTAAACCCGAACCCAATCTGACCCTACACGAGACAGGCACCATCAGATTTGAATCCCGAACCCGACCTGACCCTACACGAGACCACCACCATCAGATTTGAAGCCCGAACCCGACCTGACACTACACGAGACCGCCACCATCAGATTTGAAGCCCGAACCTGACCTGACCCTACACGAGACCGCCACCATCAGATTTGAAGCCCGAACCCGACCTGACCCTACACGAGACCACCACCATCAGATTTGAAGCCCGAACCCAACCTGACCCTACACGAGACCACCACCATCAGATTTGAAGCCTGAACCCGACCTGACCCCAAAATCGCTCATATGCTTTATAATTTCTTCTCCAAGCAAGTATTTTTGCAATTTGCTATGTTTATGTAGGTATCATTCGTAACAGTTTAATAACAATAAACATACACAGTTTTAACAAAGCACTGTGGCTCCTTGGCACACCAGAACAGATGGAAAAAACATTGGCTTACCATTTATCAAGCGCTGAAACTTTGCTTGTGTAACAATGTAACAAGTTCTCTTTGCTGTCTGAACTTCTTCATGATGTAAAATCTTTGTGACACCTGCACTAAAAACAAGACAAACGCAGTGCAATGAATAAAAAAGAATGCAGATGTTTCGACATGTGTTTCGACTTGACACAGTGTCTAAAAAATACGGCGGTCCTGCCCAAGAAGCTGGAGAAACAGCGAGACACAATGCAACAGTCAACATCATCTGTCCAACACGTGTTTGCATAGGAAAACATTAGTGCAGATATTCTGTGTGAACAGCCCCTAACTTGTCCGAGTGCGAAGTTAGGTAGGTCTGGTTATTTTTCATTAATTACAAACCCAACCGGAACCCGAAGATATACTTGAAAAACTGACTAAATCCCGGCCAGAAACCTGATGGTTTTTCAGGTCCCGTCAGGCCCTGGTTGCTTAATTTCTCTTAATAATCTGAGTGGACCTGTTTTACCCCTCTGACCTCAAACCACATTCATCAGCTGCTGTTGGCCTATTTTTCAAGGACTTTTCCAACTCCAACCCCAGCTCTGACCTCTAGCTCCAACTCATGCCCCAACTGAACTCCAACACTTGCCCCAATTCCAACCCCTAGCCCTAGCGGTCTGAGGGTTAGAGGTCTGCACCCGACTCGGGCTCGTCGGGTTTTGGGCCGGGTTTGGGTCAGATTTTCAAGTAGGACTTTGGGTTCAGGTTTGTAATTAATGAAAAAAAAACAATTCAGGCTCACCGAACTTCTTTTGCGCGCTCACTCTCACTCACAGACACGCGTCAGCGGACAAGTTAGGGGCCGTTCACACCAAATGTGTTTTTGCGCACATCTGTTCTGTTTTCCCATTGTTTAAACACATGCCAAGTTAAAAATAACTTTTTATCTGATTGATCTGCATCAGGTGAAGTTTCAGCGTATAAACGGTAAGTCAATGCTTATTTCCCCTTCTACTTAAGTGTACTAAGGGGCTGCCATGCCTTGTTATAACTGTGTATGTTTACTGTTTCAGTACTGTTACGAATTGGGGCAAGTGTTGGAGTTCAGTTGGGGCATGAGTTGGAGCTAGAGGTCAGAGCTGGGGTTGGAGTTGGAAAAGTCCTTGAAAAATACGCCAACATATAATATATGCTTACATATAATATAGCCTATTGAAACAATACTTGCTAGGAGAAGAAATTAGCTTATAAGTCATTTCGGGTTTGTGCTTAAAATCTGACGCTATCGTTTGGGCCGGGAAGGGTATGGTCGGGCCACAAGGTCTTGTGTATTGATTGGGTTTGGGTTTAATTTTAAGGCCCGTGCTGACCTCTACACAGAGTCCAACTACAATTCCTGCCCCAAACCAGCTCCAGTTCCAACCCCTACCCCAACTCCGACTCCTACCCCAAGTTCTAACTCCTGCCCCAACCCAACTCCAACACTTGCCTCAACCCCTAGCCCAAACACTGACTCCAACTTCAAGCCCAGCTCCAACAACATGCCCCAACTCCTGCTCCAACGGAACTCCAACTCCTGTGCCGACTCCAACCCCTAACCTCAACACAGAGTCCAACTTCAACACCTGCCCCAACCCCGACTCAAACCACTAGCGCTAACTTCTGCCCCATCTCCGACTCCAACCCCTGCCCCAAACCTTCGGTGAAAACTTTCACAGATATAATGAAGATAATTGATTATTATTATGTAAAAAATCCCAGTCTCATCCACCTCTAAAGTGTAATCTTTGTTTTTTTGTGTGTATTTTGTAAACCCATAACCCAAGTATCTTTGCATTTAATATACCATAAGAGTACAGACAACCATGTGAATCACTTTCCTAATTCCCAACTGTTGAGTAAAGTCCAACTTGCCAAATACAGAGTGATGCTGAGGAAACGTTACATTTTTCAAACCTGTCACAGTGTAATGTCTTCTGCTGATTGGTTGGTTGCATGTTGATAATGTGTTTATAAAGCATTTGCCAATGCTGTTGTTCATACCTGAAACTGAGAAGTCTCATACATACATTTGCCATAAAGGTAAGAACAAAAGGTATATACATTTACTATTATGTTCATGCATTTAGCAAATGCTTTTATCAAAAGCAGGTCACACTTAAGGGATGCTAAATCACATATTACAATTTTTACCTATTAGATCAGAGGTTGTTGAGAACCATGAAGGCTTTCCTTATAGTTGCCTGTGTCTTTGGAATCTGCTGTGCTGTGCTAGTGAGTGCCATTTGTTTACATTCTCTATTTAAGTGCTCATTATGTCAATTGTTTTGTAAAATTTTTATAACATGGGAAATGTTATGCAGATAGGAGGTAAGAAAATGACAAAATTAAATATTTTCACAGGCAGATGAAGAACCACGAGAGAAGCGCTCATCAAGCCGTTCCTCAGAGGTCCGTTTGAATGCTAACATACACATCTCTGCACTGTGCACATACACATGCACGTTCTCTTGATATCTTTGCCTTGCCATTTGATTCATTCATTTTCATTTTATTACTTTATTTTATTACCTTAGTGCAAATATTATCCAAATCATAGCAAATATTACTGCAATATGTGTTATGGAAGAACACTGTGATTAAGTGCATTTGGGATCATTTGTATGTAATTTGTATTGTCTTTATTTTTTATATTTGCCTCCTATGTTCTATTGGTTTTACTGCAGAGAGGGTTTGGAGGCTTCTACAACCCATACCAGTTTCAGCGCCCTTATCCATCGTACATACCCATCTACCAGCCACCTCAAAACAACAATGCACTCCTCAACCTCTTACCGTTGCTCTTAGCACAGCTGGCATCTGCCCCTGCTCCTGCTCCAGCTCCTGCTCCTGCTCCTGCTCCTGCTCCAGCTCCTGCTCCAGCTCCAGCTCCTGCCCGTAGTGGTTGATAAGTCACCGATTAAAGATGAGATGTGTTTGATTACTTCAATGCATTGTCACATTTGCCTTGTTACTCCTGTTTTTGGTGTTTTAAATATAAACTTTGCATCATTAAATCATATATTAGTGTTTACGTTATTATTTTTCTTTTAAAGGCACTGGAAAATGTAGATATGACTTATCAGTCACTGTGTGTGTGTGTGTGTGTGTGCTATCATTAATGCAGCCAAATAAAAGTAATTTTGAAAATTTCAAAGATAAATCATTCATCAGTTTGATATGACCCACATCATCAATAAATGAGAGTGTTTCACAGCTCTGAAATGATTATAAACCTATAAATCACATAAACTACAATTATGTGGATAGATGCTACTCTAATAATTCTACTCTGATGTTAAAATTTGCTGTAAGCAATTGTTTTGGAATATGATATGTGGAGTTTTCTCCGAGGAGGTAAGGAAGGCAACTCTTCCTAAAAAAAATAATTGACTGTACATAAATACTGGAGTTATATTTGATAGAGTGATTTTCTCTATAAAAGAGTAATTTCCTCTAAAAGAGCTTTACACAGCGGCGTTGAACGTCCTTTTCAGGACACGTCTTTTTAAAGATGCCATTCCGCCCCTGTGTAGTTCCTGGATGCGGTAGAGTGCTCTCCGTTTCAGACGGCCACAGGCGTTGTCTCATGTGTCTGAGCAGCGATCACACCGAGGCAGCGTTTGTGGATGGTTCATGCTCTCACTGCGAGGGCATGACCATGGAAACATTGCGGTCGCGGCTTGCTTTCAATAGAAAGCATGCCAGTGTCCCCGCGTCGCTCCTTCTTCCCACGGGATTGAGGACGATGCAGCTGGTGCTGGAGGCGATCTGGGGATGGCAGCGGGTGCAGCTCTGCCGGGTACGCCCCCTCGGACCACCCGCCACCCGACACGCTTGTTGACTCCCGTCCGTGCTCGAGGCAACAGCGGCTCGCCTCATGGCCTGCTTGCCTATCCTCTAGAGCTCGAGGTGGATGAGCTCACCGCTGCATCGGAGCACGTGGCGTCTGACACTGATGCCTCCCCTGGGCTGCCGCCTTCGGGCCAGCACGTCCAGGCTGAGGCTGACGCGCAGATGTCCGACATGCTTGCCCGGGCCGCCACCAGCGTGGGGTTGGACTGGAACCCTCTGTCCTCCCCACAGCCATTGCGGTTGGATGACTGGTTCCTGGGGTCTGCGCGCCGCTCACAGCCTCGCCCCTCCCCCAGTCCCGTTTTTCCCGGAGGTGCATGATGAGCTGACGTCTTCGTGGATAGCCCCTCTCTCCACTCGTCACAAAGCCTGCTCATCCGCTCTCGCTACCCTTGACGGCGGAGCGGCCCATGGGTATACGGCATCGATGTCCCGGTAACCCTACCACCTGGCGGGGTTGCCCTGTGCTCCCTTCTAAGGCCTGCAGGACGACGTCATCGTTTACTGCCAAAGACTACAGCACCGCTGGACAGGCCGCTTCCGCCCTGCATGCCATGGCCATCCTGCAAGTCCACCAGGCCAAGGCACTCAAAGATCTGCACGAGGGTAGCCCTGATCCCGATGTGTTGCAGGAACTGCGCTCAGCGACCACCCTCGCCCTCAGGGCAACGAAGGTCACAGCGCAGTCACTCGAGCAGGCGATGGCCACGCTTGTGGTCCAGGAACTTCATCTGTGGCTGAACTTGGTCGAGATGCGTGAGACCGACAAAGCTCGCTTCCTCAACACCCCCCTCTCCAAGTTTGGCCTCTTCGGCGACACCGTCGAGGACTTCGCACAGCAGTTCTCTGCGGTGAAGAAGCAGACGGAGGCTATCTCTCATATCCTGCCCTGCCGCAAGCCTGCCGCCATAGGCCATGCCCCATCTGCCCGCCAAGGGCGTCCTCCTACGGCAAAGAAACACCCTGCTCCGCCTCAACCCAGGCCCAGCTCTCAGCCCCAGCGTCGAGTACACCGCAGGAAGCAGACGCCCCCCCGTCTCACAGACCCCCTCAAGGACCCATAAGGCTCCCAGGCGCTCCTGAGACACTCAATCTAGGGACCAAGACGTTAGCTCCAGAGATGGTAAGACCACTCCGCCCCCCAGTGGAGGGCCGGGAGGAGAATCCGACTCGGTTATGTTATGGATTATCGACCTATTCAGTTTGCCAGGCCTCCTCCCACCTTCACTCCGCAGTACACGGCGAACATGCCAAATCCCTGCGCACGGAAATTGCTACTCTCTTACTCAAAGATGTACCTGTCCCTCCAACCGAGATGAAGAAGGGTCTCTACAGCCCTTACTTCATCGTACCCAAGAAAGTCAGTGGCTTACGACCGATCTTGGACTTTTCAACCAAGCGTCGCACAAACTCCTGTTCAAAATGCTCACGCAGAAACACATTTTAACCTGGTTTGCAGCGGTAGACCTGAAGGACACGTACTTCCACGTCTCAATTCTGCCTCGACACCGACCCTTCTTACGGTTCGACGGCCAGGCGTATCAGTACAAAGTCCTCCCCTTCGGCATGTCTCTGTCCCCTCGCGTCTTCACGAAAGTCGCAAAGGCAGCCCTTGCCCCTCTCCGAGAAGCCGGCTTCTGCATACTCAATTACCTCGATGACTGGCTCATTCTGGCCCACTCACGAGTTACTATGTGCTCACAGAGACCAGGTGCTCAGGCACCTCAGCCATTTAGGGCTTCAGGTCAACTGGGAAAAGAGCAAGCTCACCCCGGTCCAGAGCATCTCTGTGGAGTGGAGTGGGGCGGGGCCGGGCTGGAATGTCGCACGCCTGGTCCCCAATCGGCCTGATGAGGCATGCGAGGGATAAAGGTGGCCGGTGACGACGGTTCAAGAGAGAGAGATCAATCATGGACATGTCCGTTGTGTGTGTGAGCTTTTTGTTTAAGTTCTTTATTAAATTATAATTTATATTGACAAGCTGGTTCTCGCCTCCTCCTTGCCTATCCTAACCCCGTGTTACATTGGTGCCGAAACCTGGGAAGGAGAAGGGATGCCCATCGCAAAGTCCTCGACACTGCCATCCACCCAGGGGAGTGCCGCTGCCATCTGCCGGGTGACGGAGTGGCCGACCGCCCGGACGAGGAGAACGGCCGCCATCCGCGGGGCAAGTGGGGACTGGATTCCCCGACTGCCTGGAGCGAGGGAGCCGCTGCCGGGGGCACAGGAGTGCCCTGCTGTCCCCAGAGATGTAGAGGGGTCGAGGGAAGACTGCCGTCCGCAAGGGGAGGAGGGAAGTAACTCCCCGACCGCCCGGAGCGGTAGGGCCACTGCCAGGGGCGGAGGAATGTACCCATGCGTCACCAGGAAAGCGAAGGGGAATGTGTTGCTTCCCACGGCCGGGAAGCTGGTCTGAGGAAGCTTCCTCGCCTACGCGGGGCAGGAACAGGACCTGGAGAGAGAGTAGAGCGAGGAGGTAGAGGGGAAGGGGAGGGAACAGGGGAAGATACAGGGGGTGGAGGAAGAGAGAGAGAGAGAGAGAGAGAGCTCCTCCACCCTCGGGATCTCCGCCATAAGGTCCTCCGCGAGCTGGACGTGGCTGGAGCGGCCACATGGCCGAGGAGACTCCGGATCTCATGCCGGTCCTCTGCTTGAGCCCGCATGATCTCGAAGAACCGACGATCTTGGTCCTGATGGAGCTCAAGCAGGGATTGTTGGTGGCTCTGATGCATCGCAGCGAGGGACTGGAGGACCTTCGCCAGCTGGGAGGACTCTACGGGGCAATTCGCATCCATGACTGGGAAATTTTGATCCCGGGTTTCGGCACCAGTGTAACACACACACAATGGACATGTCCGTGATTGATCTCTCTCTCTCGAACCATCGTCACCGGCTGCCTTTATCCCTCGCGCGCCTCATCAGGCTGATTGGGGACCGGGCGTGCGACATTCCAGCCCCCCCCTCCACTCCACACTCCTCCCGGCGTTACCTCAGTCCGGGGTTCCATCGGCATGACGTACACCCCCCCCCTCTTTCCCTGGGGAGGGGTGTGCTTTACGTTCCATCTGTTGTCTGGTTATCCCTGCCTTCCTCGACCTGGTAGACAGGAGGGGGAAAACAACAACAAAAACACAAAATAGGCAAGGGAAAAGGCCAACACGGTGCAAAAGAGCGAGTGAGAGAGGAGAGAGAGAAAAAAGCTCACCGGTTCTCTGATGTACCAACGTGTGGTCCTCGAACACTCCTCCACACTCTCCGTTGGACCACAGCTTCTCCTCTCCGGGCGAACCCGGACGCTGAACCCCAGCGGACAGAACGCCCCTCCGCTTTCCTTGCGATGTGTGGGAACATTCCTCCGTCCGGGCAGTTGTGAAGTGCGACATTCCAGCCCGGCCCCACCCCCCTCCACTCCACAATCTCTTTTCTCGGCATGGAGTTAGACACAGTGCTTTAGGGGCTCTGAGCAGTTCTTTGTCTGCTTTGGGGGACAGCGGAAAGGGAACGCTGTCTCCAAACAGAGGCTCTCCCACTGGGTGGTGGATGCCATTTCATTGGCCTATCGCACCCAGGCCATGCCCCACCCCCTTGTGGGTCTGAGCGCACTCAACAAGGAGTATTGCGTCCTCGTGGGCACTGGCCCGACATATGTAGAGCAGCGGGTTGGGCAACACCTAATACCTTTGTGAGATTTTACAATCTCAGGGTTGAGTCAGTATCATCCCGTGTTTTCTCGGGTCCGAGCCAGTAGAACTCGGTAACACGCTGACGATCTGGCCGGGTGAATCACTTCCACCTGGCACCCTTTCCCTTGGCCGAAATAAAACTGTGCGCTTTCTCTCCCAGGAGATCCCATCCACCCGGTCCCTGGACGATTCCTCCCTAGCCCTTTTGGGTGCGCAGTTCAGCGGAGGAACTTGCTGACCCATACCAATATGGTTACTCTAATCTACCCTGAACTGGAATAGGTGGTCCACAGATCGAGACTCCTACACGGAATCCCCCTGTGTGTATTTTCCGCGGTACGGTCCCCTTACGAAGTGGACCAGCGTCTCCCTTAGGCAGTTTTTGCTGCCCTCCGGTCGCTATGCTGTAGCAACTCCCCCTTCCTTGAGGTTGGATCTGCCATGGCGCCACGTTCCACATGTTGCCTAAAAAACCCATGTGATGTATTCGCTACCTTTACCTCCCCTTTTGGGCAGGTGTGGACTCCGCAGGGTCTTTTCCCCCTGAAAGAATAGGAAACTGGGTAAGACCCCCTTCCCTCGAAGCATATAAGGGTCCCGCTGTTCTTGCTCTATGCTGAGAAACATAGAGAGAAAAGAGGCCCAGCCAGGCTTGGCCCGTTCCCAGGTTGGCAAGTGTCGCCTTGTTCCCCTCTAGGGTAACCAGAAGGATTCCGACGACATTTTTGGGGCATTGGGGAAGGGTACGTGCAGTCTGAAACATAGTTGGTCACTTGTGCACGTGAAATACCTGCCCGCTCCTGTGTCAGCAGTACACGTACACAGCTCAGCGCATGGCGTGATTTGAAGTGGACCCATAGTGACGCTTCTTCGACATGACGTCAAAGTGAGCGACAGACAGGGAACGTCTCAGTTACGTATGTAACCTCCGTTCCCTGATGGAGGAAATGAGATGTCGTGTCCTCCCGGCCACGTCGCTGAGCCGAGCCACTGCAGTGGCCTGACCATTTCAGGCTCCTCAGAAAAATCCTGAATGAACTCGACGTATTTCCCCGCTTTTATACCCGTATGTCTGGGGCGAGGTATGCAAATACTGTCTGCCAACTTCTCATTTGCCTTTTTTCATAGACCAGAGGCATATTCGGCGCTCAAGAGAGACCCCGCTTTGTCGCTTTTTCGACACGACGTCTCGTTCCCTCCATCAGGGAACGGAGGTTACATAGGCAACCGAGACGTTACTACTACAGCTAATGTTACTACAGTAACTGTCAGGTATATTTCTATAAGGGTGCTGATTTGTGGAATGAAAAGCCTGTAATTACCATTGTGATTGGTACAATGTTTTCCTTTTTACCCGGTCACTGTAGTTTAAATGCTGTTTAATCTTGTTTCAACTAGCTTCAGCAGTGTCTCGTATCAGATGGGTTTATAACAGAGGATTCTGTGTCAAATTCAAATGGATCTCACGCAAGTCGCACTGTGTTAACCTCGGGACAGCACGCCGCAAGAGCAGAGCAGGTTCATCAGATTAGTGAGACCGGTCCCGCATTTTCTCTGCTCTGCCCAGCAAAATGCGCTGCCCAGCCTTTCATCACACTATTGTAGTATTTGCAGACACTAAAAAATCCAGCCAACTGTCCAAACTAAATTATACATGTATGCAGACACTCAAAGGAGTTCTCAACCAGTTATTTTTTTATTTATTATTCAGTTGTAAATAGCATAAAAATGTATTATTGAATATGTACAAATTACCAAGTTCCAGACCTTGCTGACCTCATAACTGGCTATGGCCATGACTGGCAAGCAGGGTCGTAGCAAGGTGTTCCCCGTCTGTCGCTCACTTCGACGTTGTGTCGAAGAAGCAACTAGGGGTCTCTCTTGAGAGCCTCATGCATCTCTGAACTTGAGAAAAGGCCAATGAGAAATTGGCAGACAGAATTTGCATGTCCCGCCCCCAAACATACGAATATAAAGGGAGGGAAATGTGTCCATTCAGAAATTTTATTCAGAGCCGACAGGTTGTGTGATCCGCCTCAATCCATTCATCAGGGAATAGAGGTTACAAAACTAACCTAGATGTTTTTGACCCCCTGACTCTATATTGCTCTTTGACCCTTTCCTATTAAAAATATTGTTTAAAATTTGTTGTGGGATCCCCTGGATCAGTGGGACTCTAGAATTGGTACCAACATTAGCCCCACTAGTTACAGCCCTGCTGGAAAATACAATGGTCAAAATTGATAAAGAACACAGATGATGCAAATCTAGAAAGCTAAAATTAAGGGAATGATATGTAAAAATAGGTTAGACCTTGAAAAGCTAAAATAATGAAGACATGCCACTTAAGGAAGAAGTTAATTGGTTTATAACAACAAGAAATACAGTATGACCATTTACATGTGGAATTCAGTAGTAAATAATCTTTATGAAAGCCTTCACAGATATAAAGACAATTGAACTATTAATCATTATTGCCTAAATTCCATGGGTCACACCCAATCCTAATTAAAAGTGTGTCTTAATCTTTTGTTTTGTTTGTGTATTGCATGAGTTAAGTTAAACCCACATATATTTATATTACATATAAGAGTACAGACAGCCATATGAATCACTTTCCTAATTCTGTTGAGTAAAGTCCAACTTGCCAAATACAGAGTGATGCTGAGGAAACTTTTTTCAAACCTGTCACAGTGTAATGTCTCATGCTGATTGGATAGTTGTATGTTGATAATGTGTTTATAAAGCATTTTCCACATGCTGTTTTCATACCTGAAACAGAGAAGTGTCTTATTTGCCATACAGGTAAGAAGGAAAGGTAGAATACAATGCATATATACTTGCAAAGCAATTTACACATAATATAATCTTTCTCTAGATAAGAGGTTATTGAGAACCATGAAGGCTTTCCTTATTGTTGCTTGTGTCTTTGGAATCTGCTGTGCCGTGCTTGTGAGTACCATTCTCTTTTAAAATCTGAATGCTCATCATGTCAAATTGTTTTGTAATATTTGCTGTAACATGGGAAATGTGATGCAGATGTGGAGTTACAAAAATGACAAATTGATTTCTTTTCACAGGCAGATGAAGAACATCGAGAGAAGCGCTCTTCAAGCCGTTCCTCAGAGGTCCGTTTGAATGTTAAGACTCTCTGCACATGTACATTCTCTTCATCTCTTGATTTTTTTATTAAGTTGATCCTTTTCAAAAAAAAAATTCCCCAGTGCAAATATGATCCAAATCATAGCAAATCTTACAGCTATAAGTGTACGCTTGAGTACATTTGTATGTCATTTGTATTGTCTTTGTTTTTAATTTTTGCATTACATAAATAAAAAAAAAATTGAAAAATGGAAGTCTTACTATATGTTATTGGTTTTACTACAGAGAGGGTTTGGAGGCTTCTACAACGCATACCAGTTTCAGCGTCCTTTTCCATCGTACATACCCATGAATCAGCCACCTGTGAACAACAATGCACTCATCAGCCTCCTGCAGTTACTTTTAGCACAGCTGGCATCCGCCCCTGCCCCTGCCCCAGCACCTGCCCCTGCTCCTGCCCCTGCTCCTGCACCTGCTCCTGCTCCAGCTCCAGCTCCTGCTCCAGCTCCTGCCCGTGGTGATAGATGAGTCACTGATTAAAGATGAGATGTGTTTGATTACTTCAATGCATTGCCACATTTACCTTGTTACTCCTGTTTTTGGTGTTTTAAAAATAAACTTTGCATCATTAAATCATATATTTGTGTTTACGTTATTATTTTTCTTTTAAAGGCACTGAAAAATGTAGATATGACTTATCAGTCACTGTGTGTTTATGTGTGTGTGTGTGTGTGAGTGTGTGTGTGTGTGCTATCATTAATGCAGCAAAATAAAAGTCATTTTGAAAATGTCAAAGTTACATCATGCATCAGTTTGATACGACCCACATCATCAATAAATGAGAGTGTTTCAAAGCTCTGAAATGATTATAAACCTATAAATCACATAAACTACAATTTTGTGGATAGGTGCTACTCTAACAATTCAACTCTGAGGTTAAAGTTGCTGTAAGCAATTGTTTTGGAATATAATATGTGGAGTTTTCTCCGAGGAGGTAAGGGAGGATTACCTCCTAAAACAATTTGGGTGAGAAAAACATTTGACTGTACATAAATAAAACAAATAAAATATTGTGTAATTTAAGCTCAAATCATGTGTATATCATACATATTTCCAAAGTAACTCTGAATAACAGAGACACCAGCAGATAAAGTTTCAGAGGGAGGCAGCGTCTCTCACGTCTCCCTTGAATGCATTGCAATCCCATTGAGCTTCTAAAGCAGGGCGTGAATGTGAGCCGAGAACCTCAGAGTACAGGCAAAAAGTCACGTGAGGGGAGAGATTGCCTCAACTTTGCACTGATTCATTCAATATGTTGTCAATGAGTGAATGCGATAGTGTCCACCTTTCATGCACTCACACTTGCAGCGAGTCTCTGCAGATTACAATGAATGAGACAAGCTGATGGAAGTGAATAAATATTTACAGAGTAAGCAACTAACAGACTCAGACAACTTCACTTTTGGTCAAGTCCAAATCAAAATGAACTTGAAATTACTTTAAACATTGGCGTGTCAGTGAGCAGGTTTTTTTGTGAGCGTTCACTCTTAAAGGTAGAGCTCTGTGGCATCATGCCATCATTATAGATGAGTAGATGACTGATCCAAAAATAATACTCTGTAAACAGCAAAATAGAGTAGGGGGAGTGTATAAGTAAATGATTGTCTTTTTTTGTCTCTATCATGCTGTCAAAATTGTGTTGCTGCCTTTCTTGGCCAGGTATCTCTTAGAAAACATATTCAAATCTCAATGACCAACCTGGTTCAAGAAATGTTAAATAAATAAATGAAAAATATCCTTTAAAAAAGAAGTACAGTGGAGTGAGGGTTACTATTCAAATATATTACAGCAAACATAAAACCTTAACATTTGATACAAAGTAGACAATTGACAAAATGAAAAGGTTTAACAAATAATGCACAGGCTCTCCAACACAATAGACACTGTACACTGCTTCCCCATTTTCAATAATATTTGAATGAATGATTCACAGCAGATATTTGCAAATTAAAATCTGGAAACAGCAACAGAAGATTACTTGTTGCTTGATGACAAAACCTGAAAAGGTCTAGGAACAAATGACCATTATGCCAAGGGACAATAGCCAACTACTGCCAACAATGGCTTAATTTAAGATTTGTAGGTACTGTACATTAACAGTGATCACATCCATTTACTTATTTGATTAAATGTGTAATATATTAACTGGTCATTGCAGTGTATGTCTTCAGCAGGAGTACTTGAAGGAGTGACATTTCCATCCAGTAAGGAAATCCTTCTACTTTTAATACACTGGCAAGCAGGGTCGTAGCAAGGTGTTTTAGACCCCCTGACTGTATATTGCTCTTTGCACCTTTCGTATTAAAAATATAGTTTAGAATTTGTTTTGGGGCCCCCCTGGATCTGTAGTCCTCTAGAATCGGTACTACCATTCACTCCACTAGCTATGGCCCTGCTGGTAAATACAATTGTCAAAATTGATAAAGAACACAGATGATGTTAATCTAAAAAGCTAAAAATCAGGGAATATGTGTAAATAGGTTAGACCATGAAAAGCTAAAATAATGAAGACTTGCCACTTAGGGAAGAAGTTCATTGGCTTATAACAACAAAATATACAGTATGACCATTTATATGTGGAATTCAGTAGCAAATACTCCTTATGAAAGCCTTCACAGATATAAAGACAAATGAACAATTAATCATTTTTGACTAAAATCCTTGGGTCACACCCAATCCTAATTAAAAGTGTCTCTTAATCTTTTGTTTTGTTTGTGTATTGCATGAGTTAAGTTAAACCCACATATATTTATATTATATATAAGAGTACAGACAGCCATGTGAATCACTTTCCTAATTCTGTTGAGTAAAGTCCAACTTGCCAAATACAGAGTGATGCTGAGGAAACGTTACATTTTTCAAACCTGTCACAGTGTAATGTCTCCTGCTGATTGGTTAGTTGTATGTTGATAATGTGTTTATAAAGCATTTTCCACATGCTGTTTTTCATACTTGAAACAGAGAAGTGTCTTATTTGCCATACAGGTAAGAAGGAAAGGTAGAATCAAATGCATATATACTTACCTTGGTTCATTTAGCAGACGCTCTGATCCAAAGCAATTTACACATAATATAATCTTCCTCTAGATAAGAGGTTATTGAGAACCATGAAGGCTTTCCTTATTGTTGCTTGTGTCTTTGGAATCTGCTGTGCCGTGCTCGTGAGTACCATTCTCTTTTAATATCTGAATGCTCATCATGTCAAATTGTTTGTAATATTTGCTGAAACATGAGAAATGTGATGCAGATGTGGAGTTACAAAAATGACAAATTGATTTCTTTTCACAGGCAGATGAAGAACTTCGAGAGAAGCGCTCTTCAAGCCGTTCCTCAGAGGTCCGTTTGAATGTTAAGACTCTCTGCACATGTACATTCTCTTCATCTCTTGATTTTTTTTATTTAGTTGATCCTTTTTCAAAAACAAATGTCCCCAGTGCAAATGTGATCCAAATCATAGCACATCTTACAGCTGTATGTGTTATGTAAGAACACTGTGATTAAGTACGCTTGAGAACATTTGTATGTCATTTGTATTGTCTTTGCTTTTAATTTTTACAGTACATGGACACATTTTTTTTTTGTAAATGGAAGTCTTACTATGTGCTGTTGGTTTTACTACAGAGAGGGTTTGGAAGCTTCTACAACCCATTCCAGTTTCAGCGTCCCTTTCCATCGTACATACCCATGAATCAGCCACCTGTGAACAACAATGCCCTCATCAGCCTCCTGCAGTTGCTCTTAGCACAGCTGGCATCTGCCCCTGCACCTGCTCCTGCTCCAGCTCCTGCTCCTGCTCCTGCTCCTGCTCCAGCTCCTGCCCGTAGTGGTTGATGAGTAACTGATTTAAGATGCAGATGTGTTTGATTACTTCAATGCATTGTCACATTTGCCTTGTTACTCCTGTTTTTGGTGTTTTAAAAATAAACTTTGCATCATTAAATCATATATTTGTGTTTACGTTAATATTTTTCTTTTAAAGGCACTGGAAAATGTAGATATGACTTATCAGTCACTGTGTTTATGTGTGTGTGTGTGTGTGCTATCCTTAATGCAGCAAAATAAAAGTCATTTTGAAAATGTCAAAGATACATCATGCATCAGTTTGATATGACCCACATCATCAATAAATGAGAGTGTTTCACAGCTCTGAAATGATTATAAACCTATAAATCACATAAACTACAATTTTGTGGATAGGTGCTACTCTAACAATTCAACTCTGAGGTTAAAGTTGCTGTAAGCAATTGTTTTGGAATATGATATGTGGAGTTTTCTCCGAGGAGGTAAGGGAGGATTACCTCCTAAACAAATTTGGGTGAGAAAAACATTTGACTGTACATAAATAAAACAAATAAAATATCATGTAATGTAAGTTCAAATCATGTGTATAAAAGACATATTTACAAAGTAACTCTGAATAACAGAGACACCAGCTGATAAAGTTTCAGAGGGAGGCAGCGTCTCTCACGTCTCCCTTGAACGCATTGCAATCCCATTGAGCTTCTAAAGCAGGGCGTGAATGTGAGCCGTGAACCTCAGAGTACAGGCAAAAAGTCACGTGAGGGGAGAGATTGCCTCAACTTTGCACTTATTCATTCAATATGTTGTCAATCAATGAATGCGATAGTGTTCACCTTTCATGCACTCACACTTGCAGCGAGTCTCTGCAGACCACTATGAATGAGACAAGCTGATGGAAGTGATTAAATATTTACAGAGTAAGCAACTAACAGACTCAGACAACTTCACTTTTGGTCAAGTCCAAATCAAAATGAGCTTGAAATTACTTTAAACATTGACGTGTCAGTGAGCAGGTTTTTAGTGAGCGCTCACTCTTAAAGGTAGAGCTCTGTGGCATCATGCCATCATTATAGATGAGTAGATGACTGATCCAAAAATAATACTCTGTAAACAGCAAAATAGAGTAGGGGGAGTGTATAAGTAAATGATTGTCTTTTTTTGTCTCTATCATGCTGTCAAAATTGTGTTGCTGCCTTTCTTGGCCAGGTATCTCTTAGAAAACATATTCAAATCTCAATGACCAACCTGGTTAAAGAAATGTTAAATAAATAAATGAAAAATATCCTGTAAAAAAAGAAGTACAGTGGAGTGAGGGTAACTATTCAAATACTATACAGCAAACATAAAACCTTAACATTGGATACAAAGTAGACAATTGACAAAATGAAAAGGTTTAACAAATTCTGCACTGGCTCTCCAACACAATAGACACTGTACACTGCTTCCCCATTTCCAATAATATTTGAATGAATGATTCACAGCAGATATTTGCAAATTAAAATCTGGAAACAGCAACAAAAGATTACTTGTTGCTTGATGACAAAACCTGAAAAGTTCTAGGAACAAAAGACCATTATGCCAAGGGACAATAGCCAACTACTGCCAACAATGGCTTAATTTCAGATTTGTAGGTACTGTACATTAACAGTGATCACATCCATTTACTTATTTGATTAAATGTGTAATATATTAACTGGTCATTGCAGTATATGTCTTCAGCTGGAGTACTTGAGGGAGTGACATTTTCATCCAGTAAGGAAATCCTTCTACTTTTATTACACTGGCAAGCAGGGTCGTAGCAAGGTGTTTTGGACCCCCTGACTGTATATTGCTCTTTGCACCTTTCGTATTAAAAATATAGTTTAGAATTTGTTTTGGGGCCCCCCTGGATCTGTAGTCCTCTAGAATCGGTACTACCATTCACTCCACTAGCTACGGCCCTGCTGGTAAATACAATTGTCAAAATTGATAAAGAACACAGATGATGTTAATCTAAAAAGCTAAAAATCAGGGAATATGTGTAAATAGGTTAGACCTTGAAAAGCTAAAATAATGAAGACTTGCCACTTAGGGAAGAAGTTCATTGGCTTATAACAACAAGATATACAGTATGACCATTTATATGTGGAATTCAGTTGGAAATACTCTTTATGAAAGCCTTCACAGATATAAAGACAAATGAACAATTAATTATTTTTGACTAAAATCCTTGGGTCACACCCACTCCTAGTTAAAAGTGTCTCTTAATCTTTTGTTTTGTTTGTGTATTGCATGAGTTAAGTTAAACCCACATATATTTATATTACATATAAGAGTACAGACAGCCATATGAATCACTTTCCTAATTCTGTTGAGTAAAGTCCAACTTGCCAAATACAGAGTGATGCTGAGGAAACGTTACATTTTTCAAACCTGTCACAGTGTAATGTCTCCTGCTGATTGGTTAGTTGTATGTTGATAATGTGTTTATAAAGCATTTTCCACATGCTGTTTTTCATACCTGAAACAGAGAAGTGTCTTATTTGCCATACAGGTAAGAAGGAAAGGTAGAATCAAATGCATATATACATAACTTGGTTCATTTAGCAGACACTCTGATCCAAAGCAATTTACACATAATATAATCTTTCTCTAGATAAGAGGTTATTGAGAACCATGAAGGCTTTCCTTATTGTTGCTTGTGTCTTTGGAATCTGCTGTGCCGTGCTCGTGAGTACCATTCTCTTTTAAAATCTGAATGCTCATCATGTCAAATTGTTTTGTAATATTTGCAGTAACACAGGAAATGTGATGCAGATGTGGAGTTACAAAAATGACAAATTGATTTCTTTTCACAGGCAGATGAAGAACTTCGAGAGAAGCGCTCTTCAAGCCGTTCCTCAGAGGTCCGTTTGAATGTTAAGACTCTCTGCACATGTACATTCTCTTCATCTCTTGTTTTTTTTATTTAGTTGATCCTTTTTCAAAAACAAATTTCCCCAGTGCAAATATGATCCAAATCATAGCAAATCTTACAGATATATGTGTTATGGATGAACACTGTGATAAAATACACTTGAGTACATTTGTATGTCATTTGTATTGTCTTTGCTTTTAATTTTTGCATTACATAGACAAATGTTTTTTTTGTAAATGGAAGTCTTACTATGTGCTGTTGGTTTTACTACAGAGAGGGTTTGGAGGCTTCTACAACCCATTCCAGTTTCAGCGTCCCTTTCCATCGTACATACCCATGAATCAGCCACCTGTGAACAACAATGCCCTCATCAGCCTCCTGCAGTTGCTCTTAGCACAGCTGGCATCTGCCCCTGCACCTGCCCCTGCACCTGCTCCTGCTCCAGCTCCTGCTCCTGCTCCAGCTCCAGCTCCTGCCCGTAGTGGTTGATGAGTAACTGATTTAAGATGCAGATGTGTTTGATTACTTCAATGCATTGTCACATTTGCCTTGTTACTCCTGTTTTTGGTGTTTTAAAAATAAACTTTGCATCATTAAATCATATATTTGTGTTTCCGTTATTATCTTTCTTTTAAAGGTACTGGAAAATGTAGATATGATTAATCAGTCACTGTGTTTATGTGTGTGTGTGTGTGTGTGTGTGTGTGTGTGTGTGTGTGTGCTATCATTAATACAGCAAAATTAAAGTAATTTTGAAAATGTCAAAGTTACATCATGCATCAGTTTGATATGACCCACATCATCAATAAATGAGAGTGTTTCACAGCTCTGAAATGATTATAAGTTTATAAATCACATCAACTACAATTATGTGGATAGTTGCTACTCTAATAGTTCAACTCTGAGGTTAAAGTTGCTGTAAGCAATTGTTTTGGAATATGATATGTGGAGTTTTCTCCGAGGAGGTAAGGGAGGATTACCTCCTAAAACAATTTGGGTGAGAAAAACATTTGACTGTACATAAATAAAACAAATAAAATATCATGTAATTTAAGCTCAAATCATGTGTATAACAGACATATTTCCAAAGTAACTCTGAATAACAGAGACACCAGCAGATAAAGTTTCAGAGGGAGGCAGCGTCTCTCACGTCTCCCTTGAATGCATTGCAATCCCATTGAGCTTCTAAAGCAGGGCGTGAATGTGAGCCGAGAACCTCAGAGTACAGGTGAAAAGTCACGTGAGGGGAGAGATTGCCTCAAATTTGCACTGATTCATTCAATATGTTGTCAATCAATGAATGCGATAGTGTCCACCTTTCATGCACTCACACTTGCAGCAAGTCTCTGCAGCCCGCTGTGAATGAGACAAGCTGATGGAAGTGAATAAATATTTACAGAGTAAGCAACTAACAGACTCAGACAACTTCACTTTTGGACACGTCCAAATCAAAAATAGCTTGAAATTACTTTAAACATTGGCGTGTCAGTGAGCAGGTTTTTAGTGAGTGTTCACTCTTAAAGGTAGAGCTTTGTGGCATCATGCCATCATTATAGATGAGTAGATGACTGATCCAAAAATAATACTCTGTAAACAGCAAAATAGAGTAGGGGGAGTGTATAAGTAAATGATTGTCTTTTTTTGTCTCTATCATGCTGTCAAAATTTTGTTGCTGCCTTTCTTGGCCAGGTATCTCTTAGAAAACATATTCAAATCTCAATGACCAACCTGGTTAAAGAAATGTTAAATAAATAAATGAAAAATATACTGTAAAAAAAGAAGTACAGTGGAGTGAGGGTAACTATTCAAATACTATACAGCAAACATAAAACCTTAACATTGGATACAAAGTAGACAATTGACAAAATGAAAAGGTTTAACAAATTCTGCACTGGCTCTCCAACACAATAGACACTGTACACTGCTTCCCCATTTCCAATAATATTTGAATGAATGATTCACAGCAGATATTTGCCAAATAAAATCTGGAAACAGCACCAAAAGATTACTTGTTGCTTGATGACAAAACCTGAAAAGGTCTATGAACAAAAGACCATTATGCCAAGGGACAATAGCCAACTACTGCCAACAATGGCTTAATTTCAGATTTGTAGGTACTGTACATTAACAGTGATCACATCCATTTACTTATTTGATTAAATGTGTAATATATTAACTGGTCATTGCAGTATATGTCTTCAGCTGGAGTACTTGAGGGAGTGACATTTTCATCCAGTAAGGAAATCCTTCTACTTTTATTACACTGGCAAGCAGGGTCGTAGCAAGGTGTTTTAGACCCCCTGACTGTATATTGCTCTTTGCACCTTTCGTATTAAAAATATAGTTTAGAATTTGTTTTGGGGCCCCCCTGGATCTGTAGTCCTCTAGAATCGGTACTACCATTCACTCCACTTGCTACGGCCCTGCTGGCAAATACAATTGTCAGAATTGATAAAGAACACAGATGATGCAAATCTAAAAAGCTAAAAATCAGGGAATATGTGTAAATAGGTTAGACCATGAAAAGCTAAAATAATGAAGACTTGCCACTTAGGGAAGAAGTTCATTGGCTTATAACAACAAAATATACAGTATGACCATTTACATGTGGAATTAAGTAGCAAATATTCCTTATGAAAGCCTTCACAGATATAAAGACAAATGAACAATTAAACATTTTTGACTAAAATCCTTGGGTCACACCCAGTCCTAATTAAAAGTGTGTCTTAATCTTTTGTTTTGTTTGTGTATTGCATGAGTTAAGTTAAACCCACATATATTTATATTACATATAAGAGTACAGACAGCCATGTGAATCACTTTCCTAATTCTGTTGAGTAAAGTCCAACTTGCCAAATACAGAGTGATGCTGAGGAAACGTTACATTTTTCAAACCTGTCACAGTGTAATGTCTCCTGCTGATTGGTTAGTTGTATGTTGATAATGTGTTTATAAAGCATTTTCCACATTCTGTTTTTCATACCTGAAACAGAGAAGTGTCTTATTTGCCATACAGGTAAGAAGGAAAGGTAGAATCAAATGCATATATACATAACTTGGTTCATTTAGCAGACACTCTGATCCAAAGCAATTTACACATAATATAATCTTTCTCTAGATAAGAGGTTATTGAGAACCATGAAGGCTTTCCTTATTGTTGCTTGTGTCTTTGGAATCTGCTGTGCCGTGCTCGTGAGTACCATTCTCTTTTAATATCTGAATGCTCATCATGTCAAATTGTTTTGTAATATTTGCTGTAACATGGGAAATGTGATGCAGATGTGGAGTTACAAAAATGACAAATTGATTTCTTTTCACAGGCAGATGAAGAACTTCGAGAGAAGCGCTCTTCAAGCCGTTCCTCAGAGGTCCGTTTGAATGTTAAGACTCTCTGCACATGTACATTCTCTTCATCTCTTGATTTTTTTATTTAGTTGATCCTTTTTCAAAAACAAATTTCCCCAGTGCAAATATGATCCAAATCATAGCAAATCTTACAGATATATGTGTTATAGATGAACACTGTGATAAAATACACTTGAGTACATTTGTATGTCATTTGTATTGTCTTTGCTTTTAATTTTTGCATTACATAGACAAATGTTTTTTTTGTAAATGGAAGTCTTACTATGTGCTGTTGGTTTTACTACAGAGAGGGTTTGGAGGCTTCTACAACCCATTCCAGTTTCAGCGTCCCTTTCCATCGTACATACCCATGAATCAGCCACCTGTGAACAACAATGCCCTCATCAGCCTCCTGCAGTTGCTCTTAGCACAGCTGGCATCTGCCCCTGCACCTGCCCCTGCACCTGCTCCTGCTCCAGCTCCTGCTCCTGCTCCTGCTCCTGCTCCAGCTCCTGCCCGTAGTGGTTGATGAGTAACTGATTTAAGATGCAGATGTGTTTGATTACTTCAATGCATTGTCACATTTGCCTTGTTACTCCTGTTTTTGGTGTTTTAAAAATAAACTTTGCATCATTAAATCATATATTTGTGTTTCCGTTATTATCTTTCTTTTAAAGGTACTGGAAAATGTAGATATGATTAATCAGTCACTGTGTTTATGTGTGTGTGTGTGTGTGTGTGTGTGTGTGTGTGTGTGTGTGTGTGTGTGCTATCATTAATACAGCAAAATTAAAGTAATTTTGAAAATGTCAAAGTTACATCATGCATCAGTTTGATATGACCCACATCATCAATAAATTAGAGTGTTTCAAAGATCTGAAATGATTATAAGTTTATAAATCACATCAACTACAATTATGTGGATAGTTGCTACTCTAATAGTTCAACTCTGAGGTTAAAGTTGCTGTAAGCAATTGTTTTGGAATATGATATGTGGAGTTTTCTCCGAGGAGGTAAGGGAGGATTACCTCCTAAAACAATTTGGGTGAGAAAAACATTTGACTGTACATAAATAAAACAAATAAAATATTGTGTAATTTAAGCTCAAATCATATGTATATCAGACATATTTCCAAAGTAACTCTGAATAACAGAGACACCAGCAGATAAAGTTTCAGAGGGAGGCAGCGTCTCTCACGTCTCCCTTGAACGCATTGCAATCCCATTGAGCTTCTAAAGCAGGGCGTGAATGTGAGCCGAGAACCTCAGAGTACAGGAGAAAAGTCACGTGAGGGGAGAGATTGCCTCAACTTTGCACTGATTCATTCAATATGTTGTCAATCAATGAATGCGATAGTGTCCACCTTTCATGCACTCAGACTTGCAGCGAGTCTCTGCAGACCACTATGAATGAGACAAACTGATGGAAGTGAATAAATATTTACAGAGTAAGGAACTAACAGACTCAGACAACTTCACTTTTGGACACATTGGCGTGTCAGTGAGCAGGTTTTTAGTGAGCGTTCACTCTTAAAGGTAGAGCTTTGTGGCATCATGCCATCATTATAGATGAGTAGATGACTGATCCAAAAATAATACTCTGTAAACAGCAAAATAGAGTAGGGTGAGTGTATAAGTAAATGATTGTCTTTTTTTGTCTCTATCATGCTGTCAAAATTGTGTTGCTGCCTTTCTTGGCCAGGTATCTCTTAGAAAACATATTCAAATCTCAATGACCAACCTGGTTAAAGGAAAGTTAAATAAATAAATGAAAAATATACTGTAAAAAAAGAAGTACAGTGGTGTGAGGGTAACTATTCAAATACTATACAGCAAACATAAAACCTTAACATTTGATACAAAGTAGACAATTGACAAAATGAAAAGGTTTAACAAATTCTGCACTGGCTCTCCAACACAATAGACACTGTACACTGCTTCCCCATTTTCAATAATATTTGAATGAATGATTCACAGCAGATATTTGCCAAATAAAATCTGGAAACAGCACCAAAAGATTACTTGTTGCTTGATGACAAAACCTGAAAAGTTCTAGGAACAAAAGACCATTATGCCAAGGGACAATAGCCAACTACTGCCAACAATGGCTTAATTTCAGATTTGTAGGTACTGTACATTAACAGTGATCACATCCATTTACTTATTTGATTAAATGTGTAATATATTAACTGGTCATTGCAGTATATGTCTTCAGCTGGAGTACTTGAGGGAGTGACATTTTCATCCAGTAAGGAAATCCTTCTACTTTTATTACACTGGCAAGCAGGGTCGTAGCAAGGTGTTTTGGACCCCCTGACTGTATATTGCTCTTTGCCCCTTTCGTATAAAAAATATCATTTAGCATTTGTTTTGGGGCCCTCCTGGATCTGTAGGCCTCTAGAATCGGTACTACCATTCACTCCACTAGCTACGGCCCTGCTGGCAAATACAATTGTCAAAATTGATAAAGAACACAGATGATGTTAATCTAAAAAGCTAAAAATCAGGGAATATGTGTAAATAGGTTAGACCTTGAAAAGCTAAAATAATGAAGACTTGCCACTTAGGGAAGAAGTTCATTGGCTTATAACAACAAGATATACAGTATGACCATTTATATGTGGAATTCAGTAGGAAATACTCTTTATGAAAGTCTTCACAGATATAAAGACAGATGAACAATTAATTATTTTTGACTAAAATCCTTGGGTCACACCCACTCCTAGTTAAAAGTGTCTCTTAATCTTTTGTTTTGTTTGTGTATTGCATGAGTTAAGTTAAACCCACATATATTTATATTACATATAAGAGTACAGACAGCCATATGAATCACTTTCCTAATTCTGTTGAGTAAAGTCCAACTTGCCAAATACAGAGTGATGCTGAGGAAACGTTACATTTTTCAAACCTGTCACAGTGTAATGTCTCATGCTGATTGGTTAGTTGTATGTTGATAATGTGTTTGTAAAGCATTTTCCACATGCTGTTTTTCATACTTGAAACAGAGAAGTGTCTTATTTGCCATACAGGTAAGAAGGAAAGGTAGAATCAAATGCATATATACATAACTTGGTTCATTTAGCAGACGCTCTGATCCAAAGCAATTTACACATAATATAATCTTTCTCTAGATAAGAGGTTATTGAGAACCATGAAGGCTTTCCTTATTGTTGCTTGTGTCTTTGGAATCTGCTGTGCCGTGCTTGTGAGTACCATTCTCTTTTAAAATCTGAATGCTCATCATGTCAAATTGTTTTGTAATATTTGCAGTAACACAGGAAATGTGATGCAGATGTGGAGTTACAAAAATGACAAATTGATTTCTTTTTACAGGCAGATGAAGAACTTCGAGAGAAGCGCTCTTCAAGCCGTTCCTCAGAGGTCCGTTTGAATGTTAAGACTCTCTGCACATGTACATTCTCTTCATCTCTTGTTTTTTTTTTATTTAGTTGATCCTTTTCCAAAAACAAATTTCCCCATTGCAAATATGATCCAAATCATAGCAAATCTTACAGATATATGTGTTATGGATGAACACTGTGATTAAATACACTTGAGTACATTTGTATGTAATTTGTATTGTCTTTGCTTTAAATTTTTGCATTACATAGACAAATGTTTTTTTTGTAAATGGAAGTCTTACTATGTGCTATTGTTTTCACTACAGAGAGGGTTTGGAGGCTTCTACAACCCATTCCAGTTTCAGCGTCCCTTTCCATCGTACATAACCATGAATCAGCCACCTGTGAACAACAATGCCCTCATCAGCCTCCTGCAGTTGCTCTTAGCACAGCTGGCATCTGCCCCTGCCCCTGCCCCTGCTCCTGCTCCTGATCCAGCTCCAGCTCCAGCTCCAGCTCCTGCCCGTAATGGTTGATGAGTAACTGATTAAAGATCAGATGTGTTTGATTACTTCAATGCATTGTCACATTTGCCTTGTTACTCCTGTTTTTGGTGTTTTAAAAATAAACTTTGCATCATTAAATCATACATTTGTGTTTCCGTTATTATCTTTCTTTTAAAGGCACTGGAAAATGTAGATATGATTAATCAGTCACTGTGTTTATGTGTGTGTGTATGTGTGTGTGTGTGTGTGTGTGTGCTATCATTAATACAGCAAAATAAAAATAATTTTGAAAATGTCAATGTTACATCATGCATCATTTTGATATGACCCACATCATCAATAAATTAGAGTGTTTCAAAGCTCTGAAATGATTATAAGTTTATAAATCACATCAACTACAATTATGTGGATAGTTGCTACACTAATAGTTCAACTATGATGTTAAAGTTGCTGTAAGCAATTGTTTTGGAATATGATATGTGGAGTTTTCTCCAAGGAGGTAAGGGAGGATTACCTCCTAAAACAATTTGGGTGAGAAAAACATTTGACTGTACATAAATAAAACAAATAAAATATAATTTAATTTAAGATCAAATCATGTGTATAACAGACATATTTACAAAGTAACTCTGAATAACAGAGACACCAGCAGATAAAGTTTCAGAGGGAGGCAGCGTCTCTCACATCTCCCTTGAACGCATTGCGATCCCATTGAGCTTCTAAAGCAGGGCGTGAATATTAGCCGAGAACCTCAGAGTACAGGAGAAAAGTCACGTGAGGGGAGAGATTGCCTCAGATTTGCACTGACTCATTCAATATGTTGTCAATCAATGAATGCGATAGTGTTCACCTTTCATGCACTCACACTTGCAGTGAGTCTCTGCAGAGCGCTATGAATGAGACGAGCTGATGGAAGTGAAGAAATATTTACAGAGTTAGCAACTAACAGACTTGGATATCTTCACTTTTGGTAACATCCAAATCAAAATGAACTAGAAAGGACTTTAAAGGAGACGTATTACGCCCCTTTTCACAAGATGTAACAAAAGTCTCAGGTGCCCTCAGAATGTGTCTGTGAAGTTTCAGCTCAAAATACCACTCGGATAATTTAATAAAGCATGTTATATGTGCCTCTTTTTGGTTGGAATCAAAAACACGCCGTTCCCCTTCTGTCACTCTCTCGACGTTATGTTGAAGGAAGTGACACAAGGGGTCTTCTCGGACGCCGAATCGTACCTCTGAACCTAAGAAAAGGCCAATGTCAAGTTGGCAGACAGAATTTGCATGCCCCGCCCCGGACATACAGGTATAAAGGGAAGTGGGGGAGCGAATGCCAGTCAGAATTTTTCTTCGGAGCCGAATGGTTGTGCAGGAAGCAGCTGAATCTCACTACTGTTCCACTCACCTCTACCAGCAAGAAGCGTGGCTGTTGGATATGCACAGTGCATTTCCAGCTGGCGTCTGTCTCTCTGCACGCTGTGCAGTTCACACCCCTGGGCGCTTCGACAGCGCTTCTTCCTGTTTAAAAAGAGTGTTCTCCTCCTAAAAGAGCTATATTTTCCCACTCACAAAAAAGAGCAATACTTTTACATTTACATTTATCAGACGCTTTTATCCAAAGCGACTTACAGAGCCCTTATTACAGGGACAATCCCCCCCGGAGCAACCTGGAGTTAAGTGCCTTACTCAAGGGCACAATGGTGGTGGCCGTGGGGTTCGAACCAGCGACCTCCTGGTTAGCAGCCCTGTGCTCTAGCCACTACGCCACCACCACCTCACAATACACAGCGTCTTTGAACGTCCTTTTCGGGACACGTCTTTTTCAAGATGCCTTTCCAACCCGGTGTTGTTCCTGGATGTGGGCGATATCTCTCCAAGAAGGATGGCCACAGACGCTGATTCTTGTGCCTGGGTTGCGATCACACTGAGGCAGCGTTCGTGGATGGTTCATCTTCTCACTGCGAGAACATGACCATGGCAACATTGCGGTCGCAGCTCTCCTTCCTGAAGGTGCATGCCACTTTAGCCGCCCCCGGTGTCGGTCCTTCTTCCCACGGAATTGAGTATGGCACGGCTGGCGTTGAAGGCTATATGGGGATAACGATGGGCTCGGTTTCGCCGGGTAAATCCCCACAAACTACCTGCTCCCCAACACGTTCGGGATGAGTGCGACTCTCGCCGCGTGGCCAGCTGGCATTCTCCCTTGAGCCCCTGGGCTTGGATGATGACATCACCGCTGCATCGGAGAGCGTCCAGGCGTCTGATGCGGAAGATTCAACTGGGATGCCGCCTTCGGGCCAGCCAGTCCAGTCTGTGGTGGATGCGCAGATGGCCGCCATGCTTTCCTGGGCTGCCATGAGCATGGGCTTGGACTGGAACCCTCCCTCCTCCCCACAGCCTTTGCGGCTTGACGACTGGTAGTTCGGCAACTGGTACCTCAGCGCCCGGTACCGCTCACAGCCACGCCCACCCGGTACCATTTTTCCTGGAAGTGCACGACAAGCTGACGCGGTCATGGAGGGCACCTTTCAATGCCCGGAACTGACCTGCTCGCTCGTCTGCTCTCACTACCCTGGACGGCGGAGCGTCCCACGGAAGTCCCCCAGGTGGATCGGGCGGTAGTTATCCATCTGTGCCCATAGAATGCCGCCACCTGGCGGGACCGCCCATTACTCCCCTCCAAAACCTACAGCACAACCGGACAGGCCGCCTCCGCCCTGCATGCCGTGGCTCTCCTGCAGGTCCATCGAGCCAAGACACTTAAAGATCTGCACCTGGGTAGTCCCGATCCCGACATGCTGCAGGATCTGTGCTCTGCCAATGACCTCGCTCTCAGAGCCACGAAGGTCACAGCGCAGGCACTCGGGTGGGCAATGGCCACCCTTGTGGTCCAGGAGCACCACCTCTTGCTGAACATGGTTGAGATGCGCAACGTTGACAAGGCAAAGTTTCTCAACGCCACCGTCTCCCAGCTTGGCCTCTTCAGCGACACCATCAATGACTTCAGCCAGCAGTTTTCGGCGGGGAAGAAGCAGACGGAGGCAATATCGCACATCATGCCGCGGCGCCATCTATCCAACGTGCCCCACGCCCCATCTGCTCGCCAAGGGCATCCCCCTACGACCAAACAATGGCAGGCAGCTCCGCAACCTGGGCCCAGCTCTCAGCCCCAGCGTCGAGCACCTCGCAGGCAGCGAGATGATATCCAAGTCTGTGCCCCCCGTCTCCAGGACCCCTTCCAGGACCAGAAAAGCTCCGAAGCACTCCTGAGACGGGCAACCCAGACAGTCAGATGTTCGCTCAGGAGATGGTACCAAGACCAATCCATCCCCCGGTGGAGGGCTGGGATGAGAATCCTTGTTTTCCTTATGTTCATTTGCCGCACCATCTTCGGGTTGCAGTAGCCAAATGTTCAATAAAAGAGCAATTTCCCCACTACGTGGGTCATCCAGCCGGTGTGCGCCGTTCTCACGGCACCCCGGCCTCACAACTCTCCGGTCCCGGTTCCCCGGACGCAGCTCTCTCACCTCCGGCCCCACGAGTGTTCAACCCCGGCAGGCCAGCACTGACAAGTCACGAAGACGCCTCCTTAGGACCTCTTCCTCAATCTCTAACCTGCCCCCTTCCAGTACGTGGAGCAAGGTATGTGCTTTGAGTCTTTTCTCAGCACCAGAGCCTTGAGATGCTCTTTTGCCTCCCGACGCATTATTACCTGCTCCCCCTGCCGCAAAGCCCCGCCCAGTATGTCAAATGTGAACGTCCCATTAGTCCCCCTCGCACGGAGTTTGGGTGCATGGTTATCACTTCCCAATCCGTCGCGCTGGATGACCAGGACCATCCGACTTGGCTACGCGATTCAGTTCGCCCGGCTCCCGCACTCTAGTGTGCGTCCATCAAGCCAGTGCCTTACGAGCAGAGATTTCCACCGTCCCTCCAGCCGAGATGAAGAAGGGTTTTTACAGCCCTTACTTCATCGTACCCAAGAAAAGTGGCGGGAATATTGGACTTGCGAGTTCTCAACCGGGCTTTGCACAAACTCCCATTCAAAATGCTCATGCAGAAACAGATTTTCATCTGCGTTCAACAGCTAAATTGGTTCACGGCGGTAGACCTTAAGGACGCGTACTTCCACGTCTCAATTTTGCCGCGACACCGACCCTTCTTACGGTTCACGTTCGATGGCCGGGTGTATCAGTACAAGGTCCTCCCCTTCGGCCTGTCCCTGTCCCCTCACGTCTTCACGAAGATCGCAGAGGCCGCTCTTGTCCCCCTAAGGGAAGTGGGCATCTGCATACTCAATTACCTCAACGACTGGCTCATCCTGGCCCACTCTCGAGAATTACTATGCGCTCACAGGGACCAGGTGCTCAGGCACCTCAGACGTTTAGGGCTTCAGGTCAACTGGGAAAAGAGCAAGCTCGCCCCGGTTCAGAGCATCTCTTTTCTCGGCATGGAGTTAGTCTCGATGGCAGCGCGACTCACCTACAAGCACGCCCAGACAGTGCTCAGGTGCCTCGCTCACTTCGAGCCCAGCGCAGCGGTTCCTTTAAAACAATTTCAGAGGCTCCTGGATCATATGACATCCTCAGCCGCAGTCGTGCCACTCTGGTTAATGCATATGAGACCACTACAGCACTGGCTACAGACACGAGTCCCGAGATGGTCTTCGTGCCACGGCACGCATCGTGTGATAATCACCCCTGCCTGCCATCAGACTTTCAACCCTTGGACAGACCTCTGCTTTCTGCGGGCCGGAGTCACCCTGCAGCAGGTGTCCAGACGTGTCGTGGTAACCACAGATGCCTCTCGACAGGGTAGGCAATTGGCACACTGCCACTGGCACCTGGAAAGGACCCCAGCAGCATTGGCACATCAATTGCCTAGAGTTGATGGCTGTAATTCTTGCCCTACAGAGGTTTATTCCACTAATCCGAGGCAAGCAAGTTCTGATCCGCTCAGACAGAACCGCGTACATAAATCGCGAAGGCTCCAGCTCCTGCCCGTAATGGTTGATGAGTAACTGATTAAAGATCAGATGTGTTTGATTACTTCAATGCATTGTCACATTTGCCTTGTTACTCCTGTTTTTGGTGTTTTAAAAATAAACTTTGCATCATTAAATCATACATTTGTGTTTCCGTTATTATCTTTCTTTTAAAGGCACTGGAAAATGTAGATATGATTAATCAGTCACTGTGTTTATGTGTGTGTGTATGTGTGTGTGTGTGTGTGTGTGTGCTATCATTAATACAGCAAAATAAAAATAATTTTGAAAATGTCAATGTTACATCATGCATCATTTTGATATGACCCACATCATCAATAAATTAGAGTGTTTCAAAGCTCTGAAATGATTATAAGTTTATAAATCACATCAACTACAATTATGTGGATAGTTGCTACACTAATAGTTCAACTATGATGTTAAAGTTGCTGTAAGCAATTGTTTTGGAATATGATATGTGGAGTTTTCTCCAAGGAGGTAAGGGAGGATTACCTCCTAAAACAATTTGGGTGAGAAAAACATTTGACTGTACATAAATAAAACAAATAAAATATAATTTAATTTAAGATCAAATCATGTGTATAACAGACATATTTACAAAGTAACTCTGAATAACAGAGACACCAGCAGATAAAGTTTCAGAGGGAGGCAGCGTCTCTCACATCTCCCTTGAACGCATTGCGATCCCATTGAGCTTCTAAAGCAGGGCGTGAATATTAGCCGAGAACCTCAGAGTACAGGAGAAAAGTCACGTGAGGGGAGAGATTGCCTCAGATTTGCACTGACTCATTCAATATGTTGTCAATCAATGAATGCGATAGTGTTCACCTTTCATGCACTCACACTTGCAGTGAGTCTCTGCAGAGCGCTATGAATGAGACGAGCTGATGGAAGTGAAGAAATATTTACAGAGTTAGCAACTAACAGACTTGGATATCTTCACTTTTGGTAACATCCAAATCAAAATGAACTAGAAAGGACTTTAAAGGAGACGTATTACGCCCCTTTTCACAAGATGTAACAAAAGTCTCAGGTGCCCTCAGAATGTGTCTGTGAAGTTTCAGCTCAAAATACCACTCGGATAATTTAATAAAGCATGTTATATGTGCCTCTTTTTGGTTGGAATCAAAAACACGCCGTTCCCCTTCTGTCACTCTCTCGACGTTATGTTGAAGGAAGTGACACAAGGGGTCTTCTCGGACGCCGAATCGTACCTCTGAACCTAAGAAAAGGCCAATGTCAAGTTGGCAGACAGAATTTGCATGCCCCGCCCCGGACATACAGGTATAAAGGGAAGTGGGGGAGCGAATGCCAGTCAGAATTTTTCTTCGGAGCCGAATGGTTGTGCAGGAAGCAGCTGAATCTCACTACTGTTCCACTCACCTCTACCAGCAAGAAGCGTGGCTGTTGGATATGCACAGTGCATTTCCAGCTGGCGTCTGTCTCTCTGCACGCTGTGCAGTTCACACCCCTGGGCGCTTCGACAGCGCTTCTTCCTGTTTAAAAAGAGTGTTCTCCTCCTAAAAGAGCTATATTTTCCCACTCACAAAAAAGAGCAATACTTTTACATTTACATTTATCAGACGCTTTTATCCAAAGCGACTTACAGAGCCCTTATTACAGGGACAATCCCCCCCGGAGCAACCTGGAGTTAAGTGCCTTACTCAAGGGCACAATGGTGGTGGCCGTGGGGTTCGAACCAGCGACCTCCTGGTTAGCAGCCCTGTGCTCTAGCCACTACGCCACCACCACCTCACAATACACAGCGTCTTTGAACGTCCTTTTCGGGACACGTCTTTTTCAAGATGCCTTTCCAACCCGGTGTTGTTCCTGGATGTGGGCGATATCTCTCCAAGAAGGATGGCCACAGACGCTGATTCTTGTGCCTGGGTTGCGATCACACTGAGGCAGCGTTCGTGGATGGTTCATCTTCTCACTGCGAGAACATGACCATGGCAACATTGCGGTCGCAGCTCTCCTTCCTGAAGGTGCATGCCACTTTAGCCGCCCCCGGTGTCGGTCCTTCTTCCCACGGAATTGAGTATGGCACGGCTGGCGTTGAAGGCTATATGGGGATAACGATGGGCTCGGTTTCGCCGGGTAAATCCCCACAAACTACCTGCTCCCCAACACGTTCGGGATGAGTGCGACTCTCGCCGCGTGGCCAGCTGGCATTCTCCCTTGAGCCCCTGGGCTTGGATGATGACATCACCGCTGCATCGGAGAGCGTCCAGGCGTCTGATGCGGAAGATTCAACTGGGATGCCGCCTTCGGGCCAGCCAGTCCAGTCTGAGGTGGATGCGCAGATGGCCGCCATGCTTTCCTGGGCTGCCATGAGCATGGGCTTGGACTGGAACCCTCCCTCCTCCCCACAGCCTTTGCGGCTTGACGACTGGTAGTTCGGCAACTGGTACCTCAGCGCCCGGTACCGCTCACAGCCACGCCCACCCGGTACCATTTTTCCTGGAAGTGCACGACAAGCTGACGCGGTCATGGAGGGCACCTTTCAATGCCCGGAACTGACCTGCTCGCTCGTCTGCTCTCACTACCCTGGACGGCGGAGCGTCCCACGGAAGTCCCCCAGGTGGATCGGGCGGTAGTTATCCATCTGTGCCCATAGAATGCCGCCACCTGGCGGGACCGCCCATTACTCCCCTCCAAAACCTACAGCACAACCGGACAGGCCGCCTCCGCCCTGCATGCCGTGGCTCTCCTGCAGGTCCATCGAGCCAAGACACTTAAAGATCTGCACCTGGGTAGTCCCGATCCCGACATGCTGCAGGATCTGTGCTCTGCCAATGACCTCGCTCTCAGAGCCACGAAGGTCACAGCGCAGGCACTCGGGTGGGCAATGGCCACCCTTGTGGTCCAGGAGCACCACCTCTTGCTGAACATGGTTGAGATGCGCAACGTTGACAAGGCAAAGTTTCTCAACGCCACCGTCTCCCAGCTTGGCCTCTTCAGCGACACCATCAATGACTTCAGCCAGCAGTTTTCGGCGGGGAAGAAGCAGACGGAGGCAATATCGCACATCATGCCGCGGCGCCATCTATCCAACGTGCCCCACGCCCCATCTGCTCGCCAAGGGCATCCCCCTACGACCAAACAATGGCAGGCAGCTCCGCAACCTGGGCCCAGCTCTCAGCCCCAGCGTCGAGCACCTCGCAGGCAGCGAGATGATATCCAAGTCTGTGCCCCCCGTCTCCAGGACCCCTTCCAGGACCAGAAAAGCTCCGAAGCACTCCTGAGACGGGCAACCCAGACAGTCAGATGTTCGCTCAGGAGATGGTACCAAGACCAATCCATCCCCCGGTGGAGGGCTGGGATGAGAATCCTTGTTTTCCTTATGTTCATTTGCCGCACCATCTTCGGGTTGCAGTAGCCAAATGTTCAATAAAAGAGCAATTTCCCCACTACGTGGGTCATCCAGCCGGTGTGCGCCGTTCTCACGGCACCCCGGCCTCACAACTCTCCGGTCCCGGTTCCCCGGACGCAGCTCTCTCACCTCCGGCCCCACGAGTGTTCAACCCCGGCAGGCCAGCACTGACAAGTCACGAAGACGCCTCCTTAGGACCTCTTCCTCAATCTCTAACCTGCCCCCTTCCAGTACGTGGAGCAAGGTATGTGCTTTGAGTCTTTTCTCAGCACCAGAGCCTTGAGATGCTCTTTTGCCTCCCGACGCATTATTACCTGCTCCCCCTGCCGCAAAGCCCCGCCCAGTATGTCAAATGTGAACGTCCCATTAGTCCCCCTCGCACGGAGTTTGGGTGCATGGTTATCACTTCCCAATCCGTCGCGCTGGATGACCAGGACCATCCGACTTGGCTACGCGATTCAGTTCGCCCGGCTCCCGCACTCTAGTGTGCGTCCATCAAGCCAGTGCCTTACGAGCAGAGATTTCCACCGTCCCTCCAGCCGAGATGAAGAAGGGTTTTTACAGCCCTTACTTCATCGTACCCAAGAAAAGTGGCGGGAATATTGGACTTGCGAGTTCTCAACCGGGCTTTGCACAAACTCCCATTCAAAATGCTCATGCAGAAACAGATTTTCATCTGCGTTCAACAGCTAAATTGGTTCACGGCGGTAGACCTTAAGGACGCGTACTTCCACGTCTCAATTTTGCCGCGACACCGACCCTTCTTACGGTTCACGTTCGATGGCCGGGTGTATCAGTACAAGGTCCTCCCCTTCGGCCTGTCCCTGTCCCCTCACGTCTTCACGAAGATCGCAGAGGCCGCTCTTGTCCCCCTAAGGGAAGTGGGCATCTGCATACTCAATTACCTCAACGACTGGCTCATCCTGGCCCACTCTCGAGAATTACTATGCGCTCACAGGGACCAGGTGCTCAGGCACCTCAGACGTTTAGGGCTTCAGGTCAACTGGGAAAAGAGCAAGCTCGCCCCGGTTCAGAGCATCTCTTTTCTCGGCATGGAGTTAGTCTCGATGGCAGCGCGACTCACCTACAAGCACGCCCAGACAGTGCTCAGGTGCCTCGCTCACTTCGAGCCCAGCGCAGCGGTTCCTTTAAAACAATTTCAGAGGCTCCTGGATCATATGACATCCTCAGCCGCAGTCGTGCCACTCTGGTTAATGCATATGAGACCACTACAGCACTGGCTACAGACACGAGTCCCGAGATGGTCTTCGTGCCACGGCACGCATCGTGTGATAATCACCCCTGCCTGCCATCAGACTTTCAACCCTTGGACAGACCTCTGCTTTCTGCGGGCCGGAGTCACCCTGCAGCAGGTGTCCAGACGTGTCGTGGTAACCACAGATGCCTCTCGACAGGGTAGGCAATTGGCACACTGCCACTGGCACCTGGAAAGGACCCCAGCAGCATTGGCACATCAATTGCCTAGAGTTGATGGCTGTAATTCTTGCCCTACAGAGGTTTATTCCACTAATCCGAGGCAAGCAAGTTCTGATCCGCTCAGACAGAACCGCGTACATAAATCGCGAAGGCGGCGTGCACTCCCGTCATATGTCACAACTTGCCCGCCATCTCCTCCTTTGGAGTCTGCCGCGACTCAAGTCGCTGCTCTCCACTCACATCCCTGGCAACCGCAACATGATGGCGGACACGCTGTTGCGACAGGTTTCACCCAGCGGAGAGTGGAGGCTCCACCCCCAGGTGGTCCAGCTTATTTTGGACCAATTCAGCAAGGCACAAGTAGACCTCTTTGCCTGCCAAGACAACTCCCATTGCCCGCTCTGGTATTCTCTGACGGATGCTCCCCTCGGGAAAGACGCGCTGGCACACAGCTGGCCCCGGGGGCTGCGCAAGTACGCATTTCCCCAGTGAGACTTCTTGCATCGGTACTGTGCAAGATCAGGGAGGACAAGGAACAGGTCATCTTGGTGGCCCCCTACTGGCCCACCCGCACCTGGTTTTTGGATCTTACGCTCCTCGCGACAGCCTCTCCCTGGAAAATGAATGAATGATTCACAGCAGATATTTGCCAATTAAAATCTGTAAACAGCACCAAAAGATTACTTGTTGCTTGATGACAAAACCTGAAATGGTCTAGGAACAAAAAACCATTATGCCAAGGGACAATAGCCAACTACTGCCAACTCTGGCTTAATTTCAGATTTGTAGGTACTGTACATTAACAGTGATCACATCCATTTACTTATTTGATTAAATGTGTAATATATTAACTGGTCATTGCAATATATGTCTTCAGCAGGAGTACTTGAGGGAGTGACATTCCCATCCTGTAAGGAAATCCTTCTACTTATATTACACTGGCAAGCAGGGTCGTAGAAAGGTGTTTTGGACCCCCTGACTGTATATTGCTCTTTGCCCCTTTCGTATTAAAAATATAGTTTAGAATTTGTTTTGGGGCCCACCTGGATCTGTAGGCCTCTAGAATCAGTACAACCATTCACTACACTAGCAACGGCCCTGCTGGTAAATACAATTGTCAGAATTGATAAAGAACACAGATGATGCAAATCTAGAAAGCTAAAAATCAGGGAATAATATGTGTAAATAGGTTAGACCTTGAAAAGCTAAAATAATGTAGACTTGCCACTTAGGGAAGAAGTTTATTGGCTTATAACAACAAGATATACAGTATGACCATTTACATGTGGAATTCAGTAGCAAATATTCCTTATGAAAGCCTTCACAGATATAAAGACAAATGAACAATTAATCATTTTTGACAAAAATCCTTGGGTCACACCCAATCCTAATTAAAAGTGTGTCTTAATCTTTTGTTTTGTTTTGTTTGTGTATTGCATGAGTTAAGTTAAACCCACATATATTTATATTACATATAAGAGTACAGACAGCCATGTGAATCACTTTCCTAATTCTGTTGATGAAAGTCCAACTTGCCAAATACAGAGTGATGCTGAGGAAACGTTACATTTTTCAAACCTGTCACAGTGTAATGTCTCCTGCTGATTGGTTAGTTGTATGTTGATAATGTGTTTATAAAGCATTTTCCACATGCTGTTTTCATACCTGAAACGGAGAAGTGTTATATTTGCCATACAGGTAAGAAGGAAAGGTAGAATCAAATGCATATATACTTACATTGGTTCATTTAGCAGAAGCTCTGATCCAAAGCAATTTACACATAATATAATCTTTCTCTAGATAAGAGGTTATTGAGAACCATGAAGGCTTTCCTTATTGTTGCTTGTGTCTTTGGAATCTGCTGTGCCGTGCTCGTGAGTACCATTCTCTTTTAATATCTGAATGCTCATCATGTTAAATTGTTTTGTAATATTTGCTGTAACATGAGAAATGTGATGCAGATGTGGAGTTACAAAAATGACAAATTGATTTCTTTTCACAGGCAGATGAAGAACATCGAGAGAAGCGCTCTTCAAGCCATTCCTCAGAGGTCCGTTTGAATGTTAAGACTCTCTGCACATGTACATTCTCTTCATCTCTGATTTTTTTTGCCATTTGAATAATTAATTTTTTATTAATTTATCCTTTTTCAAATTCATTTTTTCCTCAGTGCAAATATTATCCAAATCATAGCAAATCTTACAGCTATATGTGTTATGGAAGAACACTGTGATTAAATACACTTGAGAACATTTGTATGTCATTTGTATTGTCTTTATCATTAATATTTTCATTACATAGACAAATATTTTTATTAAATGGAAGTCTTAATATGTGCTATTGGTTTTACTACAGAGAGGGTTTGGAGGCTTCTACAACCCATTCCAGTTTCAGCGTCCCTTTCCATCGTACATACCCATGAATCAGCCACCTGTGAACAACAATGCCCTCATCAACCTCCTGCAGTTGCTCTTAGCACAGCTGGCATCCAACCCTTCTCCTGCCCCTGCACCTGCCCCAGCACCTGCCCCTGCCCCTGCTCCAGCACCTGCCCCTGCCCCATCTCCTGCTCCAGCTCCAACTGCTGTCCCTGGTGGTAGATGAGTCACTAGTTATAGATGCAGATGCGTTTGATTACTTCAATACATTGTTACATTTGCCATGTTACTCCTGTTTTTGGTGTTTAAAAAATACATTTTGCATAATTTCATAATTTTTTTGTGTTTACATTATTATTTGTCCTTTAAAGGCTCTGGGAAATTTAGATAAGGCTTATCAGTCACTGTGTTTATGAGTATGTGTGTGTATGTGTGTGTGTGTGTGTGTGTGTGTGTGTGTGCTATCATTAATGCAACCAAATAAAAAACATTTAAATTAATTTAGAAAGTTTTATTCATCAATAAATGAGAGTGTTTCACAGCTCTGAAATTATTATAAGCCTATAAATCACATTTAATAAACTACAATTATGTGGATAGGTGCTACTCTAATAATTCATTTCTGATGTTAAAGGTGCTGTAAGCAATTGTTTTGGAATATGATATGTGGAGTTTTCTCCGTGGAGGCAAGGGAGGCATTTCCTCCTAAAAATTCAGATCAGATCATATCATGAAATTTAAACTCAAATCATGTGTATAACAGACATATTTACAAAGTAACTCTGAATAACAGAGACACCAGCAGATAAAGTTTCAGAGGGAGGCAGCATCTCTCACGCCTCCGTTGAGTGAATTGTGATCCCATTGAGCTTCTAAAGCAGGGCGTGAATGTTAGCCGAGAACCTCAGAGTACAGGAGAAAAGTCACGTGAGGGGAGAGATTGCCTCAATTTGCACTGATTCCTTCAATATGTTGTCAATCAATGAATGCGATAGTGTCCACCTTTCATGCACTCACACTTGCAGCGAGTCTCTGCAGATTACAATGAATGAGACAAACTGATGGAAGTGAAAAAATATTTACAGAGTAAGCAACTAACAGACTCGACATCTTCACTTTTGGTTATGTCCAAATAAAAATGAAGTTTGAACATTGGCGTGTCTAGCAGTGTAGCTAGACCCTTGCTGATAGGGCCGTGAATGTTTTTTTGTGATATGATTTTTGTTTTTAAGTCTTAATGTTAATTATATCTGGGTACAAAAGCAACTAGGCAGTCTTCAATTCTGACTTCAAATGTAAATGAATTCTGATCAGTGAGCCCAACTTGCATTAAGTGACAGTTCAATCTTTGAGTTTTGCCTGCTGTTTGTGCTCAAATTCTACAGATGAATTATTACGAATGCCTTGTGTTGGAGCTTTCAATTTTCTCTCAGAGGGGTGCATCTTTTCTGTATCAGAGGCGCAGAGGTTTTATTATGCAAGCCTTATTTCTAAATATATAATCTATAAACTTCATTTGTTCATAATCCATACACCAAGTAGATTTTAATGCAAGCGCCAGTCATCTTGTTCGGTTAATCAGGTTCAGCCAGGAGTCGGTATGTGGGAATAAAGAATGTTTATTGAAATGGGATCTATTACCATATATCAAGCTTTGAAAATTAGCTTTGTTAAAAACAACCTGGAATCATGTTTAATAACAATCTTGAAACCCAACAGGTGTTTTAAGATGCGTTTATAAAATTAAAGTTATTTTTAACTTTACTCATTAATCCCACATGGTGTTTTATTGCCTTGTTAAAAAAACTTCAAAATTAAGATTTCGATAGTAAATTCGAGAGTATTTTGTGAATAAATAAAAAAATCACATGAATAAAGTTGTAGAATTATGAGATTAAAGGCATAATAGTTTGAGAATAAAGTTGCAGAATTCTGAAATAAATTTTTTACGACAACAAAGTAAAATTTTTAACATTATAGTCAAAATATTTTGACAAAAAAGTAAAAATTATTAGAATAAAGTCAAAGAATTTTGAGATTATAGTCATAATATTTTGAGAATAAATAAAAAAATATTAGTATGAAGTCGTAGCATTTTGAGATTATTCTAATATTTCGTACTTTATTCTTAAAATATTAGGACTATAATCTCAAAATGCTATGACATTATTCTAATAATTTTTACTTTATTCTCAAAATATATGACTATTAAGTCTTAGCATCGTGAAAATAAAGTAGTCTACTGCACGAATAAAGCAGAGATATTAGGGGAAAAAAAAATCTCAATATTTGGCTTATCAGAGCATCTGTCACAAACGCAGGTGAAGATTCCTCAATAGGCCACCAGAGGTCTCCCTCCTATTTTTGAGAGTTATTCATTCGCTGTGTTATCCTACCCATGTTTTGATCTTTCCACTTTACGATCGTTTGCTGCCTGCCTATTATTGACTTTGCCTGGACAACTTCAATTGCTGTTTACTGCCTGTTTACCTCGTTTCTGCTCTGCCTCTGATATCGTTGATTGCCCTGATTATTCGACCCTTGACTGTCTGTACTCTGAACTTGCTGTGTTAAATAAACCACATTTGGATCCCTCTCAGCTGAGTCCGCATTACAGAAGACTTCGCCAATTACCGATCCAGTGGTCCTCATGCATATGTCTAAATTTCTGCCCAAGCAAACCTACTGGCTCACCAACAACAACTAGGTTGACTCACTTCACTAATGGAGGAGTTGGTGAAATCTGTTCAGAGTCTCCTTCAGCCTGCACCTGAGTCCGTTTCCCCAGTGCCTCAAGCGAGTCAGGTACCTATCTTAATTCCTCACAGAACCTTGACTGCCAATCCATGTTTAGCCTTTCCAGAAAAAATTGAGGCACCCCAACCAAATGTAAGGGCTTTCTCATGCAATGCTCTATGTTCCTGGCTCAATAACCCTCGTTCTACCCTACTGATGAAAGTAAGATCTCACTGGTGTGTTCTCTGCTCACGGGAAAGGTGCTAGATTGGGCAACAGCTGTCTGGGCCAATCAAGGGTAAAACCAAATCACTTTCAATGATTTCACTCAGCGACTAAGAGAGATTTTTGAAAATTCTGAGGGAGGAAGGTGTGCTGGGGAACAACTGCTTGCACTTCATCAGAAAGATATACCGCAGCTGAATTCGCTCTGTCTTTTCGCACTCTCGCGACAAAAACCATTTGGGTGGAGGATACATTTAAATTGCTGTTTCATCGAGGATTGAACATAGATGTACAGTCAGAGCTGACCTGCCGTGATGAAGGCAGAACCCTGGATCAATTCTTTAACCTTGATATTCGCATTGACAATCTCATTCGCTCCAGGACATTTTCGACACCGATTTTCCAATCCTCTCAGTCAAATGAATCAACCCAGTGATGACGCTGAACCCATGCAGGTTGATCATACTCATCTCTCCACAGAGGAGCGGCAACGTCACATCAATAATCATCTCTGTTTATATTGTGGCCAAGTGGGACATTTGAGAGCTAACTGCCCTACACGACCCTCTCAATCACACAGTCGCAGGGTGAGTTTGCTGATTTCCTCTATCCAAACTACTGCTTGTTTTGAAGTGCCATAAAATTAACATGCCAATCTGATACATCACCACCAAAGCCTTGCTAGATTCGGAGGCAGTGGGCAACTTTATTGATGACGTTTTAGCCTGACAGCATAAGATACCACTAATTCCTTGCAACTCTCCTTTGGCAGTGGCAGCGCTAGATGAGCGCCCTCTGGGAACCAGCCAGGTACTTTACACCACAACGGATCTTACTCTGCAAGTTGGGGCTTTACACACTGAAACTACTTGTCTTTTTGTCATCCACTCTCCTCACAACACAATCATCCTCGGTTTACCCTGGCTGCAGGACCATAATCCACAAATTTCCTGGCGCAATAGACAGATTACATGATGGGACTCAAGCTGCTCATCCAAGTGTCTAAAACCTATCACTCCTATACCTGTGAGAACCACCAAGGTGACTAATGAGACCAATATAGCACCACATGTATCTTCAGAATATGCAGACCTGATTGAAGCCTTTAGTAAAACCAAAGCCTCGCAACTACTGCCACATTGATCTAGTGATTGCACCAATGATCTGTTACCTGATACCTCACCACCTAGAGGCAGAATCTTTCCCCTGTCATAACCTGAGGCGAAAGCAATGAATTTGTACATTGAAGAAGAACTGGCCAAGGGATTCATTCGTCCATCCACTTCACCGGCAGCAGCCGGATTCTTCTTTGTGGGTTAGAAGGATGGGGGCCTTCATCCTTGTATTGATTATCGTGGTCTTAATGATATAACAATCAAATTCAGATATCTATTACCCCTGGTCCCCACAGCTTTGGAACAACTGAAATCTGCTAAATTTTACACCAAGCTTGATCTGCGCTGCATTTACAACCTCATTTGCCTTCGAGAGGGGGATGAATGGAAAACAAGCGGGGGGTATTATGACATTTCCACAGCATTAATCCATGCACGTTATTGATGCTCGCACAGGCGATAGATTTAAGCCACGCGAGGAAAAAATAAGAACTCACGCATGCGTTTTAAACCCACGTACGCTTTATTGACACTTGCGGACAGTAGATCATTGCCGCACAAGACATCTTGACATCACCTGCATGCGATACAAGATCTTGCACGTGAGGACATGCCTAACAGCAAACACAAGACAATTCCCCAAAGTCTCCTGTTCTATCTAATCTCATCTGCTGCTTTTGCTTGCTCAAACCCTTTTCTTTTTGGCAGTCGTGGGGTGGGCTTTGCTCTTTTGATTGTAAACTAAAATGTCATTGGTTACTTACCTTTTTCCAGAAGTCTGTTTTTCTATTATAATTTTTTTTCTAATCTTGTATGAACATCAACAGAAAGGCAGTGATACCTGAAAGATTTACAAACAAAGACTGTTTGTAAACAGATTATAATTTACACATTACATTCTCCACAACATACCTAACAATAAATGACAAAAAATAAATAAATAAGTAAAATAAACAAAAAATAAAAATAAAGTAGGGGATTTTTACATTACAAAACCAATCCTTCAACAAAGAATTCACATATTTTGCTTTGGGACTTTTCATCCCACTCTATGTCTCTAAATACATTGAAAATTCCTCTTTAAAAGCAAATAATCGGGGAGGAATTTGTGTACGTAAATTTTAAACAAAAGCAATAAATTATTAATAACATGATACATTTTTATCTTTAATTAATAAACCAAATTTAACAATTTCCCATGAAATTATCAGTCTCGCAGGTATTTTTTGTTGCATAGAGCTAAATGCATCCTTCCAGAATGAATTCTCCGAATTACATTGAATCAACAAGTGTTCAGCTGTTTCTATCTCTTACTTGTATATTTGACACAGATTTGAGTCCCCAACATTAAATCTTATTTCAAAATTATTTAGTTGGATAAATATGATTCATAATTTTAAAGTGCACCTCTTTACATTAAGGGGCAATGGGAACTGAAAAGAATTTGGGTAATTTCACTTCTATCTTCTCCAAATGATGAAAAATATAAGATCTCTTTACAGGACCTGGAAAACGTTGTTGTAAACCATCCCTCAAAAATCTGCAAAGTTTACATTTTCTATCATAAGATCATGCAATTTAGGTTTAACCAATGAATATTTTAATTGTTCCTTAACTAATTTAATCATCGACAATGGGATAATTTTTATAATTTTATCATACACTTTAGGTGAGCAACGTATGTTGTATTTAACACAAAAATTATTGACACTCTTCGATTACATTCCCAAAGTTATCCAAAAAATGTGTCACTGACCATATGCCTTTTTGCCACCACTCATCAATAAACAAAGATTTTCTGCTCACTATTATACATCTGTTATTCCAGATTGACATGTTATGTGGGCTAAAATTCTGTTTGAAAATCAATTTCCAATATCATAGTACTTGTTGGTGAAAAGAGGAAAGATTACAGGGAGTTTAGAAATGTCAAAGTCACACTGTAACAGAAAACTTTTGCCACCACATTTTTAAATTCAGCTGAAGGAATCTCAAACCAGAATGAGGACTCATTATTAAAAAACTATTGTAACCATTTAAGATTGAAAGCCTCTTTCATAATTTCAAAGTCAATCGTCTTAAGGCCTCCGTCTTCATAATCTTTAATCATATACATTTTATGTATATAATGACTTTTCCTTTTCCATATAAAATCAAAATTCAATGTATTTATTTATTTAATCTTTTTAGCAGAAGCTGCTATTGAGAAACACGGATAAAGGAATCTAGAAAGACCCTCTACTTTCGTCAGAGGTCTTCCGAATATTGTCTCTCTATAGTCAAGTATTCATAATTACTTTACATTTACCTACATTTTTATCCAAATAAAATTGTTCTAAATTATTCACCGACTTAGATATCCAAATACTTAAATATTTAACATAGTTTTTATATGGGATATTTTACAATGTTCTAGTCACGGGCCCCCTAGTAGTCAATGGTACTGGTACTCATCCGAAATTGTATCCTCGGCTGGATCAAGTCTCTCTTCAAAATGCAAACGTTCATCGAAGTCCCGCTCTTCTTCTGAGGAAAATGTTAACTCTTCGTAACTATCCAGGAGTTTCCTCAACTGTATATCCTGCCATCTTCCAAATTCGCAGAAAAGTGAATGAACTTGATGCTTTTCAAGACACTGTTGGGGGCGTTTACCATTTGCATTGATCGCCTCAGCACATTACTGTATCAATAGCGGCCTCTGCCCGTGGGTGTGATCACATTAGGGATAATTAGCTGAGCCAGGAGAAATTGTACATCACTTTGTTTCATACAGATTACATTGCTGGAGAATATTTGTTTTAAAGTTGAATTATTTTATTTAAAAGTAGACATTTTAAGCTTTCTTTAGACAAATATTTCATGTTTGTGTGATAAGTATTCGTGGAGTTTCAGTAAATTTTTTTATGTGTTTCAGAAATATGCTCGCGGACTTAGAGACACCTGAAAGTGCACCCTTTTTATTTTCTTTATTTTACAAAAGCACAAGGTTTTGTTGTTATTCTGAGTGTACACAAATAAAAGTAGATCCTTTATAGTCTCTAATGATGTCTTACACTTATCTGTATGCCCCAAAATGACGGAGATTTTTAAGTTGTTTCCGCTGTAATGACGGAAAAATCCAGCAGGACGCGCTGCCGCGTCCGTCGACCCCAGAGGGTTAAGTAATCAGTTCTGGTGGGAGACATTACAGGCAGACACCAGTACTTTTCTGAATGCTTGTCACACCGGCGCCACAGCAAAAACTCCCAGACAACCTCCGGCAGGGCTGCTACAACTTCTATCTTACAACAACGGCCATGGTCCCACATCGCCATTGATTTTGCCACCAATCTACCAATCTCTCAGGGTAACACCAACATATTAACTGTCATTGATCATTTCTCTAAGGCATGTCATCTAATACCCCTGGCTAAGCTCCTATCAGCCTTCGAAACCGCAGAACACTTCTTCCATTATGTGTTCCGCTACTATTGTCATCCTGAAGACATTGTCTCTGACCGGGGCCCTCAGTTTACTTCTAGGGTTTGGACAGCCTTCTTTCAATCACTTAATGTCAACATAAGTCTCACTTCAGGTTACCACCCTCAGTCTAATGGCCAGACGGAACATCTAAATCAAGAACTCACTAAATTCCTTTGCATGTACTGTCAACAGAATCTGGAGCTGTTTTCTTCCTTGGGCTGAATATGCACAGAACTCTATCCTCAAACCCTCCTCTAAATTAACACACTTTCCTGTGTGTTCTGGGGTACCAACCTCCTCTGTTTCCATGGACTAGTGAACCGTCCAAAGTGCCTGCTGTGAATGACTAGTTTCAATGTTTTGAGGCTGTGTGGGATAAAACACATGTCAATCTACAACGTGCCATAAACAGGGTAAAGAAGCAAGCTGACAGCCATCGTTGTCCCAGTCCCAACTACATTCCAGGTCAGTGGGCATGGCTTTCAACCCAGGACCTTCATCTTCACTTACCCTGCAAGAAACTCATTCCCAGTTATGCAGGTCCCTTCAGAATTCTCTGACATGAATGCCTATATCTCGTGCCTCCCTTACGATATGTTGAAAACTCCTGTACTAATGCACACCACATTCATGAACAGAAAGCTTGCAAAAACTTCCCACAAGTTCAGGTTGGTTGCATAGCCAAGTTATCTCCCTGTTTAGTGAGTTTAGTGTAACTGTTACACCTGCCAGCCAAGCTGGTTCCCTTGAGCGCTACCAGCCTGTGTATTGACTGTTCACTCACCTGCTTCCTGTAAATGTGGTGTAAACTGTTCTTATTCACCTGATGCTGTTACATTTATTAAAATAAAACTACAAATTGATTAAAAAAAACCTCCAAGCCTCCCTCACAGAAAACTTTGCCAAATGTGGATCCAGCAGAACATTATCACCTTCAAACCATAGTCACATCACAGGCTGTCACCTTAACCCGACATCATGAACAGTTATGCAAACTTGCCTCTTTCACCGAGGAATTGGTGCAATCTTTACAGCCTACACAAACAACTACACCATTTCCTGAGAAGTATGATGGCTCCACTGATAAATGCAGAGGATTTCTCATGCAATGCAGATTATTTCTTGTGCACCAACCATGTCTATATCCATCTGAAGAAGATAAAGTCGCTTTTATCACCTCCCTCCTCACTGGGTGTGCACTCAACTGGGCTACCGTGATCTGGGAAAGCGAGAACAATATTCAACGTTTGTTTGAACAGTTTTAAGCATGCTTTAGGGAAGTTTTTGAACACCCATCAGGTGGCCAGTCACCTGAAGAAACCTTACTGATGCTCAAACAAGGTAACTATACTGCTGCAGATTATATTTTTCATAAAGGTCTTATAAAGGTCCTATATTTTCATAAATATCTTAATGCTGAGCTTCAACCAGAACTAGCCTGTCATGATGAAGGTCTCACTCTTGACCAGTTCATTAAATCAACCATTCCATTGGACAACTTGATGCGTTTCCGCTGACATAAAATAAAAGTTTCCTGTCTTGCCTCCAGTACATGACAACACCCCGGTTGAGCCCATGGAAACTGGTCACACCAAATTTTCCCCTGAGCAGAAAGCCCGTCATTTCCAGTTTCAATTATATCTCTACTGTGGAGGTTCCGGTTACCTAGCCTCTTACCCAGTTCGACCAACAATCTCAAACAAACCTCTGGTGAGTTTGAACTGTTGTCAATCATTACTACTACTAGTTGCTATTACCCACTATGATGCTGTATGATAAATTGAAAATAGAACTTCAGGCATTAATTGTCTCAGGGGCAGCTGGCAATTTTATTGACCAGAATTTGGTGGAGAAATATAAGCTAACTTACTCACTGTACTTCTCCACATGTCACAGCCTTAGATGGTTGTCTGCAGGGCACAAGCTCCATATGTCAAGTTTCTCAAACCATACAATTGCAAGTTGGCCTGTTAAATAGAGAGGACATCCAGCTCTTAATCATCCATTCCCCCCAAAATCCTATTATTTTTGGTTTGCCTTGGCTTCGTAAGCATAACCCCATTGTATCCTGGAGGTATTGTCAAATTGTAAGCTGGTGCCCTTGCCTTGTTTCAATTCCTGTCTGACTCCTGTTGCCCTATTAAAACTTTGTAGTACCAAAATTTCTTCTGCTCTTGTCAAGGAAGTACCAGGTTCACCTGTGGAATATTCTGATCTTTCTGAAGCCTTCAGTATAGTCAAAGCTGCCCAGCTTCCTCCTCATTGTCCTTGTGATTGTGCTATTGACCTATTGCCCACCGAGGATGCATCTATAAGTTATCTGAGCCAGAAAACAAAGCGATGGAGGAATATGTTGAAGTGCTGGCAAAAGTTTTTATCCATCCTCCACTTCTCCCACTGTGGCTAACTTCTTTGTCCATAGTAAAGATGGAGGTCTTCACCCATGCATAGATTACAGAGGTCTCAATGACATCGCATTGAAATTTAGTTATCCATTACCCCTTGTGAATGCTGCTCTGGAGCAACTCAGATCTGCCAAGAATTTTTACCAAGCTGGATTTACACAATGCTTTCAATTTGATCTGTGTCCACAAGGGGGACGAGTGGAAGACAGGCCTTGCCAACTGTCCTTCTGTGTTCCAGTCCTTTGTCAATGAAATATTCCAGGACATGCTCAACAATGGTGCTATTGTATAGTATATTGACGATATCATTAACTATTCCTCCACACTCGAAGTACATGTTCAACAGGTACACCAAGTCCTTCAATGTCTCCTCCAGCATAAACTATAGCTGAAAAATGTGAGTTCCACAAAGAAACCATATAGTTTCTTAGGTACATAACTGGACCAGATGGAGTAGCTATGGATGCCACCAGAGTAAAAGATGTCATGGATTGGCCTCAACCAAGAACTGTGAAAGAATTATAACGATTTCTTTGTTTCACCAATTTTTATAGACGTTTCATCAAAAGCTTCATTTCAGTAGCTGCACCTCTTACTTCCCTTCTCCGGGGAGCCATTAAACATCTACATTGGCATCCAGCTGCCTCTGCTGCTTCGAGGAACTCAGGAGATGCTTCACAAGTGCACCCATACTTTTTCCCTGTGTATTCTTCTCCCGTAACAATCCTCTGCAGAATGGAACTATGATGTTGGCAGTCGGGAACTATTAGCCATGAAGGCTGCAATTGAGGAGTGACAGCACTGGTTGGAAGGAGCTAGGCACCCATTTCAAGTAATCACGGAACATCGCAATCATGAGTACATTCGAGCAACAAGCACTTAAATCACTCTCAGGCCTGGTGGGCATTGTTCTTTACGATTCGACTTCACTATCACCTACCAATCAGCCTCTAAGAACACAAAAGCAGATGCATTATCTCAAATACATGTCAAATCTCAAGAGACCATCAACAACGAAACCATAATTCCCTATTCCCTGGTGATAGCTCCTGTGCACTGGGAAATCATGGATGACTTGATCCAGGCTAATATCCAAGTTCCACCACCTGCTGAATGTCCAACCGATCAGACCTATGTTCCTGACAACATGCGATCACAAGTGCTCAAATACGTTCACACATCAATGTGTTCTGATCACCCAGGTATGCAGAGGACCATTCGTCTCCTTCAAAACTGGTGGGAATCACTCACTCTTGATGCAACATCCTACATACGTGAGTGTCAAATATGTACCACATCCAAGTCTTCAAAGCAAGTTGCTACTGGTCTTCTACAACCTTTGCCCGTTCCTCAATTCCTATGGTCACACATAGCTCTTGACTTTATTACAGACTTTCCTGAATCACCTGTAAAGTCAGTCATTCTCTCCGTAATCGACCGATTCTCAAAAGCCTGTCACTTGCTTCCTCTGCCCAAACTACCCACTGCACTGGAAACTGCAGAAACCCTGTTTAATTGTTTCGAATATATCGTATCTGACAGAGGACTACAATTTACCTCACGAGTATGGTTGTGCTTTTTCAAACAATTAATGTAAACAATAGTTTAACCTCTGGATACCATCCACAAACCAATGGACAAACTGAACACCTCAATCAAGAATTGGAGCACTACTATATTGCCAAACCAGTATGATTTGAGCCGGTACCTTCTAATATGCTCAAAACTTGCTTGTCAGTGGTCTCACACCATTCAAATGCATACTAGGATACCAACCCCTCTGTTGCAATGGTCTGGTGAACCATCTGATGTTCCTGCTGTTGATGATTGGATGCAATGAAGAGAACATGTGTGGGATCAAGCCCATGTGCATCTCCAGAGAGACATACGTTGGCAAAAGGTACAGGCCGATCGTTATCGTCATCCAGCTCCTGCTTATCAACATGGGAAATGGGTCTGGCTGTACACAAGGGACCTTTGTCTCTGGCTACCATGCTCTGTTACACCTGCCAGCCAAGCTGGTTCCATCGAGCACCAGCAGAGGTCCCTCTCACCAGAGTATTGACTGTTCAATCACCTGCTTCTTGTTAGCCCATTAACATTGGGCTATATAAAAACTGTGTAGCTTATACTCAGTGTGAAGTGTTGTTTTGCCCTGTAAGCACTATTGAGAGTTGTCTATATTACTTTATCCTCTGTGCCTGATTCTTGCCTGTACTGCCTATGTAAGACCCTTGTCTGCTTCCTGGTTTTATGGATCTATGTCAAGACTGCATAACTGTATGAAGCCTGTGCCTGTATGTGTGTTAACCTTGGCTTGCATTTTGGAACAAAGTACGGCTTATGTTATTGCACCCAAACTGTTACCATCCCTGCATAACGTCAACTGTGCTATAAACTGTTGTTATACTCTTGATGCTCTTACTTCATTTAATGCAATAAAACTGCACATGGATTCGAAATAAACCCTCCAAGTCTCTGCATCACAGTAACAACCCAGACACTCCACTTTGCTGTTGTCAACCACATCACTTTGAAGTTTCTTTCCTTTTGATTTATTGTCAAAATATTACCACTTTAAACTTATAATGATTCAATAATTTTTTACTTTATTTTCAAAATATTATGTTAATAACATAATATAAAATATTAATTGTTAAATTACTTTGATTATATTGTTAGTATTAATTTCTGCACAATAAACGATGAGCTGTCAAGTTAATCATTCTTGCTTTGATCCTCCGCAATTTAAACTAAAACATGTTTGATCCGTTTACTGTGCGTCTGATGTTTGCTTATATAAAGTTCTGAGATGCACTTGATATAATTATTATTTGACTGGTAGGGTGGTCATTTTTAAGTCACGGAAGAAGGATTCTTCTAATTTTTAGATTATAATATGGCATGTGGGCTAAGACCCAGATGACAATGAAGTCTAGCGACACTCTTAAAGAAACAGCTCAGTGGCATCATACTATCATAATAGAGGAGTAGATAACTGATCCAAAAATCATACTGTTTAAACAGCAAAATAGAGTAAAGGGAGTGCATAAGTAAATTATTTATTTATGTATTTATGTTGTCTCTTTCATGCTGTCAAAGTCTAGTTGCTGCCTTTCTTGGCTAGGTGTCTCTTATAAAAGGGATTCAAATCTTGAAGCGACCAGTCAGGCTAAATAAAGGGTAAATAAATATAATTAACAATATATTTAAATAAAATAATTAACATTGGTTGCAAAGTAGCATATTAACAAAATTAACAATGGCAAACAAATTCTGCACTGGCACTCCAACACAATAGACTCTGCACACTGTTTCACATGTTTTAATATTTTAATTACTGATTCACCGCAGAAATTTAATTAAAATCTGGAAAATATTTCTTGTTGCTGGATGACAAAACCTGAAAAGATCTAGGAATAATTGACCATTATGCCAAGGTACAATAGCCAACTACTGTTAACAAGGTCTTTATTTCAGATTTGTAGGTATATTTGTAGCTGATCCTGCTCGACCTGCTCCGATCGGGATTTGAACTGGCACATTCGGCATGGGAGGCAGGCAAGCTAACAAGGAGGCTAAAGGCTACAGCCTCTAGCATCAGTCGCTAGTGTACCTCTTTAGGCCAGGGGAGTGAGGTTTACACACTGCACAGCACGTAACAGATGGCTACCATTACACTCACCCCCCAAACCTCACTCCCATCTGGGTTATGGCACTACTGTAACCTGGCTTGCTCAACCCACTTTGAGCGGGATTTGAACCGGCCTCTCTGGGAGTGAGGTTAACAGCACGTTTACCGGTACACATTAATAGTGATCACATCCATTTGCTTATTTTATTAAATGTGTAATATAGCAACTGGTCATGGCAGTATATGTCTTCAGCTAGAGTACTTATACTACACTGGCAAGCTGGGTTGTAGCAAGGTATCCTGGGCCCCCTGAATGCATATTGCTCTGGGCCCCTTTCCTATTAAAAATATAGTTTAGAATTGGTTGTGGGGCCTGTGGGCCTCTAGAATTCTCTCAAGCCCACCATTCACCCCACTAGCTACGGCCCTGCTACTTAAAGAAGACGTTAATTCGCTTTTAACAACAGGAGATATGACCATTTACATGTGAAATCCAGTAACAAATTCTCCTTATGAAAGCCTTCACAGATATAAAGACAATTGAACCATCATTATTGACTAATTTCCTTGGGTCACACCCCCTTATTTAAGACTAAATCTTAATCTTTTGTTTTGTTTGTGTATTGCATAAACTCAGTTCAACCCACCTTTATGTATATCACATATAAGTATACAGACAGCCATATGAATCACTTTCCTAATTCCCAACTGTTGAGTAAAGTCCAACTTGCCAAATACAGAGTGATGCTGAGGAAACGTTCAATTTTTCAAACCTGTCACAGTGTAATGTCTCCTGCTGATTGGTTAGTTGTATATTGATAATGTGTTTATAAAGCATTTTCCACATGCTGTTTTTCATACCTGAAACAGAGAAGTGTCTTATTTGCCATACAGGTAAGAAGGAAAGGTAGAATCAAATGCATATATACTTGCCTTGGTTCATTTAGCAGATGCTCTGATCCAAAGCAATTTACACATAATATAATCTTTCTCTAGATAAGAGGTTATTGAGAACCATGAAGGCTTTCCTTATTGTTGCTTGTGTCTTTGGAATCTTCTTTGCTGTGCTAGTAAGTACAATTCTCTTACATTCTCTATTTGAATGCTCATCATGTCAAATTTTTTGTAACATTTTTATAACATAGGAAATGTGATACAGATCAAATGACAATACACAAATTGATTTCTTTTCACAGGCAGATGAAGAACATCGAGAGAAGCGCTCTTCAAGCCGTTCCTCAGAGGTCAGTTTGAATGTTAAGACTCTCTGCACATGCACATTCTCTTTATCTCATGATTTTTATCTTTTGATTAATTCTTTTTAATTTATTGATCCTTATTTTATTTTTCACCTCAGAGCAAATATTATCCAAAGCAGAGCAAATGTTATATAAGTACATTGTGATTTTATGCACTGTATTATAGACTTCCAGACTCTTTAAATTAAAGTCTTATTGTCTGCTTCTTTTGGTTTTACTACAGAGAGGGTTTGGAGGCTTCTACAACCCATACCAGTTTCAGCGTCCCTATCCATCGTACATACCCATCTACCGGCCACCACAAAACAACAATGCCCTCCTCACCCTGCTGCCATTGCTCTTAGCACAGCTGGCATCTGCCCCTGCACCAGCCCCAGCACCTGCACCAGCCCCAGCACCTGCTCCTGCTCCTGCTCCAGCTCCTGCCCCTGCTCCCGCTCCTGCCCGTGGTGGTAGATGAGTCTCCAGTTGAATCTGAGGATGTGTGCGTTTGCCTCTGAATTCTCATTGCATTGCACATCTGACATGATCCTCTTGTTTCTGGTGTGAAAAAATAAAGTTTGTATTACTTAATCTTATTTTTGCTTTTATTAAATTTTTTCTCTCTTAAAGGAGAATATAGAGAAATATAACTTATAACTCATCAATTCTATCAGTGTGTGTCCTATCATGAATGGCAGCCATATATTGAAAAAAATATAAATGAATGAATGAATGAATGAATAAATTAATAAATAAATACAATTTTATTTTTTAAGTTTGAAAAGTAAGGTTCTGTACATTTTACCCAGGGTTGTTAAGGTTACTTTTATAAAGTATCCCACTACAGATTACATGCTGTAAAATGTAATTTGCAACATATTCCGTTAGATTACGCAAGGTCAATAACGTAATCTAAATACTTTGGATTATGTCTTCAGCACTGGTTGTGGATATAAACAAGTAAATAAAGTAAGAAAAAAAATATTATGTGAAAAAGCCTAAATATCTTATGCTGTTTTGCTACTCAAGTAAATTTATCTTGTTTTAAGGATTTTTAGATACTTTTTCAGAAAAAAATCTATTTAAATTCTCATTATGAATAAGATTTTTGCAGTACATCTTTGCTCTAATATCAAAGGTCTTACGAGAGAAACAAGTTGTGCTCAAATGTGCATTTCCGTCATATAATTCATTATTAAATATTATCGTGCCTGGTAACAGATGCATGCAAATGGAAGAAACAATATTTTAGCTTAGCATTAAGCTAAACGTTCACATGCCAATTTACACAAGGTTAACTATTTTTGCTGCTCCAAATTTCAAAGCCCCACAGAGTGTACACAACGATATCCTTTTCTGATCATATGTTGATTCTTTTCATAGAATGAGGCAGAAAATATCTTATTTGTAGCTTTCTATATAATGTTAAAGGCTACATTGGTTAGCATTAGCAAAAATATCCTAACTGCAAAAACATTGACAAAGTAAGTATTCGTGTATTTGATGGATGTTTAATCTGTCAAAGCATTTCTAACTGTTTATTTGTTAAACTGTATAAACATTATTTATACAAGTTCCTTAATGATATAATATCCACCTTTTCACTCACAACAGTATGACCATGTATGCAACACATCACAAGTGTTTCACTGCTGTCCCAACGATGGGAGGGCAGTGGGTGCAGTTCTGCCGGGTACGCCCCCTCGGACCACCCGCCCCCCGACATGCTCGTTGACCTCCGTCCAGCCTCGAGGCAACGGCGACTCGCATCCGGGCCGGGCTTGAGGTGGATGAGCTCGCCGCTCCGTCGGAGAGCGCGGCATCTGATGCTGACTCCTTCCCTGGGCTGCCGCCTTCGGGCCAGCACGCCCAGGCTGAGGCTTATGCGCAGATGTCCGACATGCTTGCCCGGGCCGCTGTCGGGGTGGGGCTGGATTGGAACCCTCCATCCTCCCCACACCCATCTCTGTTGGATGACTGGTTCCTGGGGACTGGGCGCCGCTCACAGCCATGCCCCCCCCCCCCGGTCCTGTTTTTCCCGGAGGTGCATGATGAGCTGACATCTTCATGGAAAGCACCGCTCTCCATTCATCAAAAGCCCTGCTCGTCCGCTCTTGCTACCCTCGATGGCGGGCGGCCCATGGGTACACGGCGATTCCCCAGGTGGATAGGGCGGTTGCGCTCCATCTTTGTCCCGGTGACCCTACCACCTGGCGCGGGCGCCTTGTACCCTCTTCCAAGGCCAGTAGGACATCATCCTCGTTGAACTCCAAAGCCTACAGCGCCACAGGACAGGCCGCCTCCACCTTGCACGCCATGGCCATCCTGCAAGTCCACCAGGCCAAGGTGCTCAGGGATCTGCACGAGGGTAGCACCCCAATGTGCTGCAGGAACTGCGCTCAGCGACCGACCTCGCCCTCAGAGCCACGAAGGTCACCGTGCAGGCACTCGGACAGGCGATGGCCACCCTTGTGGTCCAGGAACGTCATCTTTGGCTCAACCTGGTCGAAATTCGTGAGGCCGACAAAGTTCGCTTCCTCGACACCCCTGTCTCCCAGCTTTGGCGACACCATCGAGGACTTCGCCCAGCAGTTCTCTACGGTGAAAAAACAGACGGAGGCCATCTCTTACATCCTGCCTCGCCGCAAACCTGCCGCCAAGGCCACTGCCCTGTCTGCTCGCCGAGGGTGTCCCCCTGCGGCCAATAAATCTGCTCCGCCTCAACCCGGTCCCAGCTCTCAGCCCCAGCGTTGAGCTCACCGCAGGAAGCAGACACCCCCCATCTCTCAGACCCCCTCGAGGATCCGTAAGGCTCCCAGGTGCTCCTGAGACGGATGACCCAGCGACACAGACGTTAGCTCCGGAGGTGGTAAGACCGCTCCGTCCCCCGGTGGAGGGCCGGGAGGAGAATCTTTTGTTCTTAAACAAATTTCATTTGCCGCCCCCCTTAGATGGGGTTGCGGTACCCACATTCTCAATAAAGAGCTATTTCCTATGTCTCTGGGTCACCTGGCACGCAAATGCCGTTCTCACGGCTCTTTGCCTCCAGATCTCAACAGTCCCGGCTTCCTGGACACGGACCACCTGTCTCCAGCCCCATGACTGTTCCCCGGCCGGCCGGTTCCGACGAGTCTAGAGGACGCCTACCCTGGACCTCCTCCTCAGTCGCTAACCCGCCCCCTGCCGGGTGTGCGGAGCAAGGTAAGTGCTTTGAGTCCTTTCTCAGCATCCCAGCCACGGGTCGCCCTGTCGCTGCCCAACGCTGCCCTACCTGCTCCGCCCTTTGAGGCCTCTAGCGCAGAGGTTGGACGCGTGGCTTTCACTTCCCAACCTGTCTCGCTGGCTGGCCTGGACCATCCGACTCGGTTAAGCAATTCACTTTGCCAGGCCTCCGCCCCCCCTTCATGGGCGTCCACTCTTCCGCAGTACAAGGCGAACATGCCCAGTCTCTGCGTGCGGAAATCGCTACTCTTCTGGCCAAAGACGCGATAGAGCCTGTCCCTCCAACCGAGATGAAGAAGGGTTTCTACAGCCCTTACTTCATTGTACCCAAGAAAGGCGGCGGCTTACGGCCAATCTTGGACCTGCGAGTTCTCAACCGAGCGTTGTAAAAACTCTCATTCAAAATGCTCACGCAGAAGCACATCTTAACCTGCGTCCGGCATCTAGATTGGTTCGCAGCGGTAGACCTGAAGGACACGTACTTCCACGTCTCCATCCTGCCTCAACACCGCCCCTTCCTGTGGTTTGCGTTCGAGGGCCAGGCGTGTCAGTACGAAGTCCTCCCCTTCGGCCTGTCTCTGTCCCCTCGCGTCTTCACAAAAGTCGCAGAGGCAGCTTTTGCCCCACTCCGAGAAACCGGCATTCGCATACTCAATTACCTCGACGACTGGCTTATTCTGGCCCACTCGCGAGAGTTACTATGCGCCCACAGAGACCAGGTGCTCCGGCACCTCAGCCGTCTGGGGCTTCAGGTCAACTGGGAAAAGAGCAAGCTTACTCCAGTCCAGAGCATCTCTTTTCTTGGTATGGAGTTAGACTCGGTCTCAATGTCAGCACGGCTCACCAGCGAGCATGCCCAGTCAGTGTTGAAGTGCCTCGCCGCCTTCAGGCCGGGCATAGTGGTCACCTTAAAACTTTTCCAGAGGCTCCTGGGGCATATGGCGTCCTCCGCGGTGGTCGCGCTGCTGGGTTTGATGCATATGAGAATGCTCCAACACTGGCTTCAGACCAGAGTCCCGAGACGAGCATGCCGCCACGGCACGCATCGGGTGACAATCACCCCCGCATGCCGCCAAACATTCAAACCCTGGACAGACCTCTGTTTCTTACGGGCAGGAGTACCCCTACAGCAGGTGTCCCGACGCGTCCTGGTCACGACCGATGCCTCCAGATCGGGTTGGGGCACCGTTTGCAATGGGCACACAGCCTCAGGCCATTGGAAAGGGGCCCAGCTGCGTTGTTGTTGACTGTCCTTTTTGCCCTGCGGAAATTTCTCCCATTAATTCGGGACGAACATATCGCGTACATAAATCGCCAAGGCGGCGTACGCTCCCGCCACATGTCACAACTCGCCCGTCGTCTCCTCCTCTGGAGCCAGCAGCGACTCAAGTCGCTGCGCTCCACTCACATTCCCGGCAACCTCAATGTGATTGCGGATGCGCTGTCACGACAACGCTTACCTGGCAGAGAGTGGAGGCTTCACCCCCACTCGGTTCAGCTGATTTGGGAACGGTTCGGCAAGGCCCAGGTAGACCTGTTTGCCTCCCGAGAGACCTCCACTGCCCGCTCTGGTACGCCCGCTCAGAGGCTCCCCTTGGGGCAGATGCACTGGCACATAGCTGGTCGGTGGGGCTGCGCAAGTACGCTTTCCCCCCAGTGAGCCTTCTTGCACAGGTGCTGTGCAAGGTCAGGGAGTACGAGGAGCAAGTCACTCTCGTGGCTCCTTACTGGCCCACCCGGGCCTGGTTCTCGGACCTCGTACTCCTCGCGACAGCCCCTCCCTGGCGAATTCCCCTGAGGAAGGACCTTATCTCTCAGGGACAGGGCACGCTCTGGCATCTGCACCCAGACCTTTGGAAACTCCACGTCTGGCCCCTGGACGGGACACAGAAGATATAGCTGGTCTACCACCCATGGTCGTAGCCACGATCAACCAAGCCAGAGCCCCTTCTACCAGGCAACTCTACGCCCTGAAATGGTGTCTGTTCGTGAATTGGTGTTCTTCCCGGGCAGAAGACCCACAGAGGTGCACAGTTAGGTCGGTCCTCCTGTTCCTACAGGAGAGGTTGGAGGGGAGGCTGTCCCCTTCCACCTTGAAGGTGTATGTTGCCGCTATTGCAGCTCACCATGACCCAGTAGACGGCAAGTCTCTGGGCAAACATGACTTAATCGTCAGGTTCCTAAGAGGTGCCCGGAGGTTGAACCCCCCCCGGCTAAACCTGTTCCCCTCCTGGGATCTCTCAGTGGTCCTCACCGGTCTTCAGAGATCCCCATTCGAGCCGCTAGGATCAGCTGGACTCGGGGCCTTCTCACTTAAGCCGGCCCTGCTGATCGCGCTCGCCTCCATCAAGAGGGTCGGGGACCTGCAAGCGTTCTCTACTAACGACACTTGCCTGGAGTTTGGTCCGGCAGACACTCATGTGATCCTAAGACCTCGACCGGACTTTGTGCCCAAGGTTCCTACCACGCCCTTCAGAGATCAGGTAGTGAACCTACAAGCGCTGCCCCGGGAGGAGGCAGACCCAGCCCTCTCTTTGCTGTGTCTGGTACGTGCTTTGCGTACCTACCTGGAATGCACCCAGAGCTTCAGACGCTCTGAGCAGCTCTTTGTCTGCTTTGGGGGACAGCAGAAATGGAACGCTGTCTCCAAACAGAAGCTGTCCCACTGGGTCGTGGATGACATTCAGTTGGCCTATCAGACCCAGGCCATACCCACACCTCCCCCCCCCCCAAGGGTCCGACGGTCTGACCGGGTGAATCGTTTGATTCCAGCGCCCTTTCCCTCTATCGAGGTAAAACAGTGCGCCTTCTTCCCAGGAGACCCCTTTTTAGGCTCCTGGTTGATTCCTCCCTAGCCCTTTTGGGTCCGCAACAGTTCAGCGGAGGAACTTGCCGGCCCAGTCCACTACGGGTACCCCAGGCTACCCCTACTGGAATAGGTGCTCCACAGGTTAGGCCTCCTACGCAGACTCCTCCTGTGTGTACTTCCGCGGTACGGTCACCTTATGAGCTGATCCGCATCTCCCTTAGGCAGTCCTTTGCTGCCCTCTGGTCGCCGTGTTGTAGCAACTCCCCCCTTTTCGAGGTTGGATCTACCACCGCGTCATTCTTCCCACTTGTGACCCAAGAGGCCATGTGATGTATTTTGCCACCTCTACCTCCCCTTTCGGGTGGGTGTGGCCTCCGCAGGGTCTTTTCCCCCTGAAAGAATAGGAATTCGGGTAAGACCCCCTTCCCTCGATGCGGTAAGGGCCCCGGCTGCTCTTGCTCTATGCCGAGAAAACATAGAGAGAAAAGAGGCCCAGCCAGGCTTGGCCCGTTCCCTAGTTGGGAGCGTCACCTTGTTCCCCCTTAGGGTAACCAAAAGGATTCTGACGACTTTTTTGGGGCATTGGGGAAGAGTACGTGCAGCCTGAACACAGTTGGTCGCTTGTGCACGTTGAATACCTGCCCGCTTCTGTGTCAGCAGTACACGTACACGGCTCAGCGCATGGCGAGTTTTGAAGTGGACCCCTAGTGTCGCTTCTTCGACACAACGTCAAAATGAGCGACAGACAGGGAACGTCTCGGTTACATATGTAACCTCTGTTCCCTGATGGAGGGAACGAGACATCGTGTCTTCCTGGCCACGTCGCTGAGCCGAGCCGCTGAGATGCCCGGAACACTCCTGGCTCCTCAGAAAAATCCTGAATGAATGAGCATATTTCCCTCGCGTTTATACCCGTATGTCCGGGGGCGGGGTATGCAAATATTGTTCACCAACTCTCATTGGCCTTTTTCCATAGATCAGAGGCATCTTTCGGCGCTCAAGAGAGACCCCTAGTGTCGCTTCTTCGACACGACGTCTCGTTCCCTCCATCAGGGAACGGAGGTTACATACGTAACCGAGATGATTCAATTGAAACTTTGTAATGCAGCACTTTTCGTGCTACTGTCACCTTAAGATGTATCGACTGATGTATCCTTCCTCATTTTGTAAGTCGCTTTGAATAAAAGTGTCTGGTAAATAAATAAATGTAAATGCAAAAAACTAGCACCACACACTTTTATTTTAGCCTTTCAGATACATTCTCTGTCTGTGAATCATTTTGCACATTCAGGATTGCTGATAGGTCTTTGGAGGGTAGGGTTTTGGAGAAAGGGTGTGCTTAAAGTTAGCAAACTGTCTGAAATACACTTTACATTTAATGGCTATTTGTATTATTTAGTGGATGCTTTTCTGTAAAGTGATGTTCGATCACTACAGGGAAAGATGTACAGTGTAACCTGGGGTTAAGAGCTTTGCTCAAGGGCATACAGGAAATGACACTTGGATCCCCCCATGTGGGGTAGTACACATCCTACAACCTTTCAGTTACTGCAGTAGATCCACATCTTTAACCACTGTGCAACCAGGTTTGGGCTGTAACGTAATACATGTACCAGCATTAACTGTTATGTTTTCATGCTCCTGTATTCAGCAGATGAGCAGTGTTGCCAGTGTTGCATGACTAACTGTGCTAATCTGAAAGCACTATTGCGGGCTTATATTATAGCATTGCAGGTTTTGGTTTTTGGAATACTTAAAAATAGACAGTGGTCAAAAAAAGGTAGACACTAGATAATAAAAATACAGCGTCTTATGTATATTCCGTTATTGAATATCTGGCAAATGCACTGGAATATGGTTGTCTTAATCAGCGCACTGTCAGCTGTGCACCAGAATCAATACAGCTACATTTTTACACAAATATTACATTTGAGCTTGTGATACATTGTTTCCCATAATTACAATTGCTGTGTAATTACATTTATTTAACGTATCATACAAAGTGATTTACAAAAAAAATGTATCACATTAAAATTTGTTACAAATAAAAGAAGTAGAAAACACAGAATAAACAGGCTTAAATATTGAAGCAAACCTGGTTAGGAACATTTAAATAGCCTACTACATTATTGTCACAGGGCCCGACGATGCATCCAGTTATCATCTTGAAAATATGGTCAATGTACATTTCGTATTAAATTCTGTGTCAAACATTAAAAATGCCATTCTAAAAATGTACAAACAACACGGCTTGGTTGCTGCAATGTCACATCTAGGGGCTTTTGGGTCTTGGAGGTACAGGCAGCATTTTTCTTGTTGGAAATGGATGAGATATTGTTGACCACAAACTGTCTTCTGTTTGCCTTCTGCCTTTCATAAAGAAAAACATCAGTGTCCAACTCTGCATCTAACTTAAAGAAATCAAGGTGGTATTCAATTCATGAAATTTGCTGACAAAAAGCTAGCTGGCTGTTTAGACTCACTAAGATGTAAATAGTGGACAGGGTTGGGGAGTAATGGAATACATGTAACGGGATTACATATTTAAAATATTATTAACTGTATTGCATTTCAGTTACAGTTTAAATGTATTCAGAATATATTTACATAAAAAAGTATTTTGATTACTGAAGAGATTACTTTTCATTTTATTGTTATTTTATTTTTCATTTAATATTTAGTCTATTCATTTGGGAAACGTATTCATATAAATGATGCGATTTGAGGAGCGTTTGAACAGTAGTGAAACACTTTCTTGTAATGTGTTACATTCATACAAGCAGACAGCCTGTATAAGTGGATATGATGTCATTGAGGAAAAATATGTTGTTGTGTACACTCTGTGAGGTTTTGAAACAAGTCTGGAGCAGCAGAAATATTTAACCTTGTGAAAATTGTAAGCTTCATCTGAAAATGTAGACAGATGACTTGCTGCCTAAACAGTTAATGGCTAAACCGACAGCGTTTTTTCAAAGAATGGAACTTCTAAGGAACCTGGTCTCAGAACAGTTTGAAAATCTTATATTCATCTTGCCTCCATATACATTCTCTGAAGTCAGCATTTTGTAGTTTTTGGATGCAGCCCTCATGAGAACATTTAGCTTTATGCTAAGATGAAATGCCATTTTAAGTCCTTTCACATGCATGTTATCAGCCATGATTAATTTCTGCATTCACCATTTTTGGTGCTCAAGGACTCAATGGTGGTGGCTGTGGGGCCACATTTTTTGTGTTATATGTGTTACCCTGATGGTGTTTTGTGTTTGTATGAGTAACACTGTGCACTGTCACTACATGTGTATTAATTATTGCTCCTGGAAGGGTCATTCTTGATGAAGTTTGAGTCATCATGTGGCCTTTTGCAGTTACCATGGTGTTTAACAATACATTTTAAAATGAAATGCTGATTTTTATAGTTCCAGAAAATTGGTATTTTAAGTGTACATCATTTAATAATCTAAATTGTAGTGAGCTGTAAACTATGACACCACATAATTCCTGAAACATGAGAACTGTATTTTTTACAGTTGCATTTTTGGCAACCACAACTGCTGATATTTTACCATCAGTGTAACAGAATATATTTTTTACAATATCTTAATCATTAGAATGCAGACCCCCCCCCTTGTGGTGAATGGAGTTCTTTGGATGGTAATATTATACCTGCTTTCAATGTATTTCTATGGCAATATGATTCAGTATTTTAACTTGTTGGAGAGAAAAAGACCAAGACCAATAAACGGATATCAAATTTACCACACATACATCCTTGACTGTACAGCAGTGATGGAGTCATTTTGTGTCATTTTGTAAGCTAGAGGAAAATGTCTTTATGTACACAGAGACAGAAATCATTTTGGTAAGAGTCTCACAATAAAAACACGAGATTAAAAAAATCCTCTGAAGCAATATGCCCATAAAATATGAAGTTATAATTCTTAACAGGATGTCACAATTGCAGAAACTGACAGTGAGGTTTTGGGGATTTTAAGGATTAAAACATGACTAAACATTGCACTACAGTCCTTATAGATTAAGGTTTGTCTGCGTGTTGAGTAAAGAAATGCATGCGATTAAATTCTTTGATAAGTCTATCTGAATGCAAAAGCAGCACATGCATATATCAGTGTTTCTTCAAGACATCGAGAAGACTCTAGACAGTAAGTACAATTGCTTAATCTAGATATACACAGCTTTTTTGTTTCATTGTTTGTTTGTTATTATTAGTTAAAGTTACTTTATCAGTAAAAAATTTGACATATTTGAATGAATTTATCTCTTATGATTTAAAAAACTTTTTATTTGAAAAGGCTCATGTTTAAATGCTTGACATTACTTTTGCTGACAAAAATAATTTATTCTTATGTATTTTTTTACAACACAAAATAATTAACTAGTGTTAAAAGTAAAAATATAAATAAAATAAAAAATAAATAGCAACCAACAGATACCCGTTAAACATTTTAAAATACATCACAGGTTAAACCTCATGAAGTTGGTTTAGAGATGCAGAGTGTGCAGAGCTGTAATCTATATATTGTTAGCTCTGAAGAAGGAAAATATATATATATATATATATATATATATATATATATATATATATATATATATATATATATATATATATATACACACACATATTTATTTGTTTAAAATTTTTGCTCACAAAAATTCCCATTCTTTCATTTGTGTTTTTACATAGTTTTGATGACAACTATTATTCAAAAATTAATAATGAGTAGGTACACTCATGACTTAACCTTAGGTTAAGGTTAATGCTTTTTAAACATGTAACACTGACTGACTTGAACTCATAACTCAATTATACATTTCTCCTTATTTAAAACGTTTTTATTTCTCAACATTTGCTCATAACTTTAATAATATGAGATACAGAAATTCTGAACAAATACAGATCTGATTGCCTTCTCTACTGCTAATGGGTGACCCTGTGTGGCTAACTCTGGTACTTGCATGCAGAACAATTGAAATTTGTATCAGTCCTATGAGAATGCAGTTAAAAATACATTGTTTGTTTAACTGGATTGCCATCAATTATATATCACTGTCACTGTAATCTGTAACTTCTATTCTTCTAAAGCTGAAAAATGTGCCATCCCAAAATGAATTGTCTCATATTATTGACTACACTATGGCTAATAACCTCTGGAGCTGTAAGTAAATTTTACATGAAATTACATTTTTATTCTCACTGCTGTATATTTCATATCTTGCAATCCTGATGTTACTGAGCTGCCCAGCTTGAGCCTTTTAAACTGAATAAGAAAACATTTGATTCTTATTATGACCTCAATCATCTAACATGTTAAATTCTTGTCAGCTCTGCAAACGGCATAACCCTTGGTGCTCTTCTGGCAGTGATGAGGTAAAATGGATCCCGATATATTTTAAGTTGTTTCATGGAATTGTCTACTGAAAGTGGACAAAATGTATAACAAATAAATAAAAATAGCTATGGTTTATAATATATTTGCTCTAGAGGATCTATCAGTACTACTTTCCTGGAGTTAATCAATATCTGAGGCCGGTTCCACCTGGGCCACTGTACCCACTCTGGCCACTTTTCCTAGGGCTGCTAAATCGTCCTGCCCCTGTCCCTGCCCCTGCCCCTGCCCCAGCTCCAGGACCTACACCCAGCCCCAAGGTCAGCACCACCACCAGACGTGGAGATGGACGCTAGAGAAATACATTTGCCATGCAATACCACTAAATATGCTTATGCAATATTGATAAAAATGTATATTTATTCTGCCATACAAAGGTAAAACACAGTAACTACTCCAATCCTAAAACTAAAATTTTAAAATAAGCTTTTATTCTAAAATAATAATAATAAAAAAAGTGTGGCTTTTGTAGTTACTGCAGTTTTCACAATCTGTCACAAGACAGATCATAGTCTAAAATACCTGATTTCAGTCATAAATCAATGACAAAATGTTTAGTTACTTGGTTTTGTCTTTGCATGGCAGGATTTAAACCAAGCAATGTTCAAATGATTTTGAAAAATATCCAACAGCTAAGCCATGTGAAAAAATGCCAATATTAAACATGCATGACAAAAATCAATTTTTTTTACAATTCTTTATGAACACTCATTCATGTCTGATAATACCTTACCAGTTTTGCTTAATATAATGTTCAATGTGCAATTCTGTAGATGAGGCACAACGCACTAGGTGTGGTGCAAGTGTCAACATAACAAGAGGTAATTTTGAGATTGTCTTGGGTGGGACAGCCTCTTGAGTCACCACACACTTATTAACAGCATGTCTACCTTCAAATGGGCCTTACCTTTGATTGGGTCACATCTCTGTACTGTTATAGTCTAGCACTAACTTATTTGCTTCAGAATGGTACTCATAACACATTACAGTGAAAACCCTAATAAGCTGACTCTATCCAATTGATTGAGTAAACTTGTTCCCTCAATTGAATGGAGTAATGGCATCTCCAAAACTTGTGCAATTAAGTTCAATTAACTTGGTGTTCATATAAAATGAACTTAACAATTAAGGTTAAGATAACTAAATGCAAGTAGATTTTTAAACTATTTTTGCTATTTAAATGTTGTTGATTTAACTTTTAATTAAAGCACTCAGTAACTTTTGTCTTTGTGTCATCTTGGATTTATGCTGACACCTAGTGGCTTGGATGCAGCTTAATTTAAAATCACTAGTTTTCAGTTTCAAATACCATTGTAGAAATGAAGTATTCACAGTAAGACATGATTACTTTAATCAGTGTGTGAAAGTGTCAAATAACAGGACAGTTACTGAGATTAAGTGAGTCGTATTCGGCAAGTCATGTGAATCTAACATGGCAGCCCCCGTGAGAAGACCCTGTCCACGTAAAATAAAACAGCTTTTATAAGGTTACTGACATGACTGGGGTATTTTAAGTACTGATAACACTGGGGTCATTTTAATGTACGTGGCCATGATTTCCTACATATATTGAAAAAATACAATTCATTAGGAATTCAACTTTTTTTAATGAGGAAAAAATTGCTGAGTGCACCTTTAAAAGGCACTGTAAGCGTATGCTGAATGTTTTCAAACTCCCTGAAAGATATCACTGAAATAAGTGTCATGAGATATCTCTCCAGTCTAAGTGACAGCTCTAGACTTTGTAAACAGCAAACAAAAATGTGTCTACGGGCCTGTGGCCTCTGACGTTTTCTGCCTGTCAATCATTTTGCGCAATCTCATAATGTTGTTGTTGATGTGAATTATTGAGACTTAATGCCATATTCTGAATTTTAATTTGTCAGTTGAGGGTGCTATTTCGCTACTGTTATGTTTGACAACAGTGCAAACATGTTTGGTTGCTGTTTCAGTGGTATTGGTGAATGTTTTGGAAATAGGGGGCATGGCTAAATCTACAGCTAAGCCTTCTCGAAGCACCTTTAAATAATGATAAATAAAGATTCTAAGCCAATCATCAAATACACTAAATTCTCCACAGAAATGCATAAACACCTGTACTTAGGTTGCACATGCACAAGCAGAATTGAATTAGTGTTAATGGGCTCAAGAGGTTACACAGATCACCCTAATGGTGACATCACATGAAATAACTATTTGCAACAAAACAAAATAAATAATAATACAAAAGAGATAAATCCTCTATTAATTCTTAATAACAACTATTTTAACCCCTTATATGTTCTCTTTTTTGTACTCAATAATTTTATTAACAATAGAGTTATTAACACTTTAAACCTTAATGGAATGTTCCAGGTTCAATACAAGTTAAGCTCAATTGACAGCATTTGTGGCATAATGTTGATTACCCCAAACATTAATTTAGACTCGTTCCTCCTTTAAGAAAAAATAAGGTGAGGCAATCAGGTGAATGGGGACAATGAAAGTGAACCTGGCCAGTTTTAGGAGGGTTTAAACACATGGTGAAGCTCATAATTTTATAAAAGCACTTTCAGTAATTCTTCTGTTAAAACTTGTGTATTATTTGACCTGTAAAGTTTTTACAGTCATTTTAGGGGTTTAGTGTTTGTTGACATTACATCGTCACGGTAACAAAGTTTTAAAATTTGCTATAATTTTATACAGAAAAGGTTTGTATGTAATTTTATCACACAAAAATCATGTTTACAAACATATCCTTTATGTCTTGTGGGTATACTTTTGAAAAAGAGAGTATTTTAATGATAAAAGAATTGGCCTCCATTCACTTCCGTTTTAAGTGAATGGATTTTTAAGAAAGTAAGTTCAAGAAACATGATTTATGAACCCAAAACCTGACATTTCAAGAAATGTTCAATTGAGACAACTTAATTTTTCCAGTAATGACAACATTATGAATTACAGTGTATTTATGTGTTGAAAGTAATGTAATTAATGCTCAATTTATTAAATTAAATGACTAAAATATTTTATTAAAGACAACTGGATCCCCTGTCCTTAAGCTAAAACATTTTGGTTTTGCATTTATAAGGGGGTATTCAAGTTTATTTAACTAAGACAGTAATTGTGACTAATTAATACTGTCTTTACTGATTTTGTATCAAAGACAAATGGACCTACACAAGTTGTTGGATTGGTTTGTACTTATTAGGTGGTCTTTTCAGTTTATTGAACTATATTAAGTCAGTAATTATTAGTACTGGTTTTACAAAATTGTTACTAATAAACTGTGCTAATGAACTTCTTCTTCTTCATGCACTGTATCCGGTGACGTGGCAAACATGCCACTGCTTCCTATCCTTTACCAGTTGCAGAAGCTTGACCTTATCCATGCCTGTCCAGTTTGCACTATTCTGAAGAAATGTTGTTCTCTGCCGCCCTCTGGCTCTCTTTCCCTCAATCTAGCCAGTTAAAATAAATACTCCAGAGCTTCTTTCCTCACACAATGGCCCAAAAGCTCAAATTGTTGTTTCCGGATCTTCCTGAGTAGCACCTTTGACTGTCTGCTTTGTTTAATGGTCTCATTTGTGGTATGACTTGTCCAAGGATTATGTAACATACGCCTGAGGAACCACATTTCTGTTGCATGTAATCAGTCTTCCATTACTTGTTAATGGTCTACTACTAATTAACTAATTTACAAATAATAATAATAATAATAATAATAATAATAATAATAGTAATAATATTTTTTTAGTAACTTATTAGTACAGATTTGAAAGACCAATAATATATAGCATTATATACTGGCTTTATATTGTTTAGTAAACTTGAAATGTGATCTCTGAAACAGAGCATTATTTTCTACAAAAAAATTAGACATTCAATATGTTGTCAATTTTGGACTTACTATACACTCAGTTAATTATTATTTATTCTTTCTTAACTACTGCATTATTGTGGACACTTAAAATAAAGTGTTATACTTATTTTTTTTAATTATAGGGTTGTTGTGTGCATATCTAGTCATGTTCAGGGAATTTCTGGTTGCTTTGTTAAAACTGCCGCCTGTGTCTGCATTCCTATTTGGTCTAAACCAAACACCACACTGCGAAGTAAGTGTACTGTGGGAATGACAGAATTATATCTGTGATTATCTGAACCAAAGTACCCTTTTTAGAGAGGAACTGTGGTTATGCTTTAATCAACACTGGGAAGACGAAGCTAAAGTATTTCAACCTCAAACGAGACAAATGATTGTGTGAACACAATTTTCAGATTAATTGAAATCAGTTGAAAAAAGTTCTTAACTATTTAATTTGATGCAATCCTGTCTCTGGTATAAAATGTGCATACTATCAGAATAATTGAGCACACCACAATGACTTAAGACTTATAGAGTACCGCAAAACCTACAAAACAGTTTTATGATCATCTTTATTGATTGACTTTTAGCAATATAAAACTTAAACATCATACCAAATTAAATCACCAAAACCCCGTCTGGATATGTTTAACATTATATGGTTTATATCTTCAAAATTTGTTTGTACTCGTAGTCTTTGTTACAGATTGTAGAATTCATTTCTGGTAATTAGAAGCAGTCTGAGGTTTGATATTGTCTGTGGTCAGAATCCATTTTTCCATGTTTTCTCCAAAGCTGATTGGCTGCTTATCAAATGGACACTGTTTAAGTACACCCTTCCCCTCTTATATTTTTCCATTGCAATCAAAGGATTTGAAGGTGTGTATTTGGTTTCTTTTTGATCAAGCAATATTTGAAAAGATTATAATTTCATGTTTTCACACTGTAACATTTATTAAACAAAACACATCTCTCCAGGGATGAAACAAATGATGCTGATAGTGTTGCTTGCGAGTTTTCTTGCGAGAGCATCTGGCGTTCCGGTGAGTTAGTCATTTAGATTAGCCTACTGTTTATCCAGTTAAATCTTGATTCTTAAGACATTTTACAGGTATACATAAACTTCATAATAATCGTAATTCATTAATTTCCTTTAATGTTCTCTTTGAATTGGCAACTGCTAATTATTTGAACCCTGTGGTGCAGTTTTCTGTCAAATGCTTATGTAACTTAAATGATTTATTTATTATTAATCCTCTGTACCAACCTTTCCGTAGCTCCCCCCAAATGCTGATTTGATAGAATCAATGCCAAGGGGAGATATACCAGTGCCTCAGCAGTTCCGACCTGAATCTCACAGACTGCCCACTGGTACACAGCAACAGATAGCTGCACTGACCAATCCATGGGCTTCTCAACCCAACCCCAATGCTGGTCTGAATCCACTTTCTGCGCAATATCAGTACTTGCCCTATGCCCAGCAGCCCCAGGTAATATAATTTTTGGTAACATTTTCTATCAAGCCCTTATTTCATAAATAATTGCAACCACAATTATAATACATTATAATAATTACCAATACTTAGCCATACCTTAGGATATAATGCATTATAACATGAACAACATACAATTTTATCTGTAGAAGTTAAGATGTATTAACCTTATTTGTATTATAATATGTTAGGAATACTTTAAGTAAAGTGACAAAAGTAATGTATTCTTATAAAAATCTATAAGATAATTTTAAATGGTTATACAACATTACAAGTCAAACTTGTAAAATACTCATGACATTTCATACATTTGCAAGATTTATTATATATTTTGATTAGGCCTATGGCCTATGTTCCACTTACTGTATATTACTCCATGTTGGGAAAAATTAATGTCTCAAAATGTATTGTAGTCTGTAAAGTTTTATATAACTTCTGCTATATAAGTTTGAATTGAATTGTTTATAAGACCACTTATAATGATATATGATATATAAATCCTTATGACTGTTAACACAATGGTGCTTTTACATGACAGCACTTATGCGATATATATATATATATACCAAATTTACAGCATATATTTCATTACAACTTTTGTGGAAAATATTGGATATTGATTATTTTAAAGGTTCATTGATTGCTCTTTAAAGGTATATTGCTGATTTGATACAAGTTAAGCTCAATTGACAGAATTTGTAGCATAATATTGATTACCAAATACATTTATTTTGACTTGCCCCTCTTTATAAAAAACAAAAATACGGGTTTCAGTGAGAAACTTACAATGGAAGTGAATGGGGCCAATCAGTAAACATTAAAATACTCACTGTTTCAAAAGTTTAGCCACAAGACATAAACCATATGTGTTTTAACCTGATTTTAGTGTGATAAAATCGCTTAACCTTTTCTGGGTAATGTTATAGCCAGTAATACAACTTTGTTGCCATGACGATGTAATGTCAGCAAACCCTAAAACGACTGTAAAAACAACTATTTAATCAACTTTACAGCTCAAATAATACATGAGTTTTAACATAAGAATTAATGTAGGCTAAGTGCGTTTGAAAAATTATAAGCTTAACCTTTCTGCCTTTAAACTGTCCAAAACAAATTACCCCATTCACTTCCATTGTAAGTGCCTCACAGAAATCTTGATTATTGCTTTTTTTTTTTTTTTTTTAAGAAAAGGACAGACAAAATAAATTTTTGTGGTAATCAAAATTTTGCCACAAATACTGTCAATTGAGCTTAACTTGAATTGAACCCAGAATATTCCTAACAGGCTAAGTAGTATAATGTATGATTACTGTAGTTACAGTTATTAATGAGAAATAATAATATACTGTACTGTGTATTAGAAGACATTATGAATGCATTATAATGCATTTATAATGCCTTTACAATGCATTAGAAATATGGGCTTCAAATAAATTGTTAATGAATTTCTTAATTAACAAACCACTTTTCTTAATAGGACACCCTGCTTTAACACTAATCAATTGTGCATTATGCAACAAATGAAAGGGAGAGAGACAGAATAAAAGAAAAAAAGAGCAACTTGAGAAAGTGAGATTAATTCAATGTTAATTAAGAGGAATAATGAAATAAATTAACTTATTTCCCCTCAAAATGTCTTTTCAGCTTTTCTACTATCCTATTTTTGAACCATCAACAAGGAATCCAACAGTAAGTGTGCAGTTCCAACATTTAGGGGATAATTGGAGAAATCAGCAAATGGTTGTATTGGGAGTCAGCAATAAATACACCGCAGGAAGTGCTAACAGACTGTCTCAGGGGAAAACCTGTTCTGTCTGATTTTAGGTCCAAACGCAAACTTAATTAACTTGAGTTATATAACCCTCAAGCAAGTCTTTGTATTTAAAGGTTTGGTTTAATTTCAAAATATTTGGCTGGGAGAAATCATCTTGTCTTTTTTCTGTGTATCACATCTGAAGTATTTTGATTTATTTGACTAAACCTGATTGTGGCACGGTGGAGGGCGGGGCCGTGTCGTGACTCAACATGCCCTGTCCCATATTAGGCTAATCAAGCCACCGAGAGGGATAAAGGCCGACTGCAGACTGCAGAGGGCGGTGCGAGAGAGAGAGATCCTTACGGACATGTCCGTCGTCCAATGTGTTTGTCTTTTGAGTTTCACATTAAACCTTTAGTTTGTATGTCAAGCCGGTTTCTCGCCTCTTCCTTGCCCGTGAGGGCAAACTTCTTTACACTGATGAACCCAATATGATCAAATAAAGATCACAGACATAATATATTGCCTCACGTATTCAGGGAAGAGCAAGAGGCAAGAGCTGTACACACAATCTCTCAGAAATTTGTCAATTTAACAAATACAATATCCAACATTTTAAGCAGAGAAAGACAATTTAGATTCAGTCCTCCAGCCCAGTGTCATCTACATAATATTGTTTTGTGCTTCACTTGTCAATTGCTTAAGATAACTTATAAGTTTGTTCTTAAATGCTCAGTTCTCCTATAGAGTGCCTGTGTTCCAGCCTGCAACATCTCAGCAATATCCTGCTAATGCAGTTTCAGCTCCACTCGCTTCAAAGCCTTCACGGCCATTAGCTGCACAAGCCAAACAACACAGACAAAATGCTCCACAACTGCATCCAAACCAGCCACAGCAGCAACAGGTGACAACAGTGACATTTTAGACAGAAGCAAATCTACTTTGAATTAGTCGGTGAATCTACTTTTTTTTTCTGTACCACAGGTTCCTTATTTTTACATGATCCCACAGATTCAGCAACAAATGGTAAATGAATACATATTTAGTGCTATTAAATAAATAAATTAATTCCTTTTTTGGTGATTCCTTGTGTATGTAATTTGTATTTTTTTTTTTAGACTGGAACATATGGTGGTTTAAGCTCTGAGGAACTTCAGGTAAAAGCTTTAAATATACAGTTGCAAAGTTTTGAGACCACAAGTGAAATGGCTCTATTTTGATTTTTTTCTAATTTGTTTTTAGTGAAAAGTTGTCAATGTTGTTTTAGATTTTGGATCACAGTACCTTTGAAAAGCTGATTGTAAAATCTTTTTGATGTTAAATGAGGACAACTATTGCCATTGTTATATCTTTGTTAAAATCTCACTTTCTGTCACACACAGCATGTGGGGCGCATGGGTCGTGTTGGCATGCACATGCCTGCGCTGAGAGGCAATGTTTTTCCTTTTGCTGCACCACAACCTGTTGTACCTGTTAGCTCGTTACAACCAGCCAATACCTTCAACACCAATACCTTCCACGCCACTGGAATGGCCTACCCAGCCACTCCTGAGGTCAAGCCACCCAGTGTTGTTGCTCTGCCTCCCAGCATGGATGCTGTACCCGCTACAGGTGGATCCCACCCAAATAATGGAATGATGACTAGTGAGATCACTAGTCTGCAGGACCGAGATCGAACACCATGTGATCAAGGCCTGTCTGCTGAAAACCCCTTACCCAACAATGGAGATTTGACTTCAAGTCATGGAACATCCATATCGGTGCACAAGCCAGTCTTGCCCACTGCCCAGCCAGTTCCCCATCACAGTGATCCTAATCCAGTTCCCTCTTTGTTCCCAACACCAGAGTACAAAGAGGGTTTTGTTCCCGAGACCCCACCAATACTTTCCGATGCTATTGATACCAACACTGATGTTTTTCCCTAAGACAAAATCATTCATGTTTACATTGCAACATTTACACTACTTTGCATTTTGTATCATGATAATGTGCTATTGGTTTTTGGATTTTTAAAAAAATATCTATTATGGTATTTGGGTACTTAACATGAAATACTGTTGGAAAGTTTACATGTTCTGTGGTGTGATATGCTACTCCATATAAACTATTTTAAACTGCATTTTGCTTATTGCATTTTATTTTTGTTACTTTTATCATTCAAGTTTTTATGACCTCATTCTAATTAAGTGACAGCATGAAATATGTGTAGTTTTTAATATGAAATAGGAAGAAGTCAAAAATAAATTAGTCTTGAAAAATGTAAAAGAGGCCAGTTTGAAGACCTAAGATATACAATTATACACAATTACACAATTATATAAATTTTAACCTAAAGTTTTTAGAATATTTTTTGTTTTGTTGCTTGTTTGCTATTTTTTACACTTTGACTTGATTTCATGTGGACTATGTGTTAAACGATTCAAATTTCAAAATCATTTAAACATTATTACTGTCTTGTGTGCTGTGAGTGAACTATGTGTGTGGGCTTTATCACCTTTACCTGACTTGTAATTAAATATAAAGTAATTACAGCCAGAGGCTCATGTGTTGCATGTACCTGTCATCGAGTGACAGTAGTGTTCATAGTAGTGGAAAAATGTGCACTGACAGAAGCAGCTGCTCTTAAGCCACAGAAACATCAATTTGAAACAGACTGAAAAAGAAAAGAAGTTAGAACACATAATAACCAATGCAGTAGATTGCATTCTAATGGCCAGTAAGGCAGTTATAAATCACCTTAGAATGGACATATATAGATGGAGATTAGGGAATCAATATAACCTCTATTAAAATAATTGAAAGTAATTTATGGACTGTAAGAGATTCAGAATTAGAGGTGATAGTGATAATAGTTCTTAAATGCATAAAACAGGAAATATTCAACCCGATATCACGCCGAGGCGTGAAATAGACACGCCGGTCCACTCGCGGATGCGTGTCTATTTCACGCTTTGCCTCCTCCAGGCGTGTACATGACACGCGCGCGTCTACGTAGAATACCGGCAGGGGGCGATCGTTTCCTCGACGCCAACAACTGTCCGCGCACCAAAGAGGAAGCGATACATCGCGTTCTCCACTTCCGGGTTTATTTTTGTATATAAATACACTTTTTAAATAAATATATATATATATATATATATATATATATATATATATATATATATATATATTTATATATATATATTTATATATATATATTTATATATATATATATATTTATTTGTTTATTTACATCAGCACAAGATACTCGACAGCCCACACACACACACACACACACACACACACACACACACACACACACGTATAACAACGTTAGGCTACAGCAACGTTAGGATTTCTTCATGAAAGCAGCACTATGTAATGAACCTTTATTTGTCACATATGGTCACAAGTGAAAGTAACCGGCGAAATTGGCCGGCATCCCGCCCGCACGAACGTGCAACGCGACGACAACGGTATCGCTTCCTCTCTGGTGCGCGGAGAGTTGTTGGCGTCGAGGAAACGATCGCCCCCTGACGGTATTCTACGTAGACGCGCGCGTGTCATGTACACGCCTGGAGGAGGCAAAGCGTGACACCGACACGCATCCGCGAGTGGACCGGCGTGTCTATTTCACGCCTCGGCGTGATACCGGGTTGAAATATTGCATGGAGGCAACAATTTATGTAGGCTGTCCAAAAATACAAGCAAAAAAGCAAATAAATAAATAAATAAATAAATAGTTGCAGTGGGCACAGGCTCACAAAATGGGATAGTTAAAGACTGGAAAAACATAGCCTGGTCTGATGAATATGATTTTCATACAGATGGTAGGCCCACAGCCTCAGCTTTCTGTTTTTCGCTGACAGAAGTAGAACTCGATGTGGTCTTCTGCTGTTGTAGCCCACCTACCTCATGGTTCAATGTGTTGTGCATTCTGAAATGCTATTCTGCTCAATACAAATGTACAGGGCTGTGTTTCCCAATAATGATTGATCTTACAGTTAAGAGAATTTTCTACGAGCAATTTTACTAATGTTGGGTTTATCAGCATAGAAATTATAACAAGCAGTTAATTAACAGTTAAGTATAATTTTATTTAAAGATCTGCTTCTGAGTCAAAACGCGGCAGCATAAAACCTGTATTAATACATCATATCTAATTCAGTGAAGACTTGGAAACAACTGTGAAATTTACATTTAACCTCTAATAATGTTTTCCTTGCATCTGGATTAGCTGTGCATGTACAGTATATGTGGTAATTATACATATTTGCTAAAAAGGTTTTACATTCACAGAATGCGACATCCACAACAGGCAATTAGGCAAAGAATTGTGTGATGCAGAAGTTTCCTTCAGGTTTAAAGCACATGTTTTATTTTTTTCGGGCAACATTAAGTGGTATAGTTTCAAAAATGTACTGTGATAAACCCTTTGGGCCTTTAGTTTCATGAAAAAAATTAACCGGTTATAACCGGTTACACGTATTTAAAAACAGTTTCACTTCAGAACAATTGAAAATCACTTTGTTATGGTTATCGGTTACATTATGCAAATTCGATTTTCGTTTTCGTTACTTGAACCATTTTTAGTCCTTGGTGGAGGCCCTGTGTGTGATCCTGCTAACTAAAGCATTCATTGAATATTTGGTGTTATTGTGGAGTGCAACATACGGAGATGTTGAGAGGATGCACTATAGGGACATTCACAAATAAAGCAGAAGTCTTTACTCCCAAAAGTGATAACGTGCACGTGCGGTGCTACAATGATTGTAGTGCTGGTGAGAGAGCTTTTGGGTGTCAGAAAGGAAGAATAGATGAGGATAAAAGCATCTGACAAATGAATAAATGTAAATGTAGGATGATGAGCAAATATATACCATATATATACACAATATCTATACAGCAATTTAATTACTTTTATCTTCTCTCTCTAATATAAATTTACACTGTTGTCTGCATCAATCATGCCACCGCTTTGTTGTTACCAACTTTTCCAAACAAATAACTTTATTTGTTTACTAATTAATCTATTAATCCATTTTGACTTTCTATTTTATGCATTTAATTATTATTATTATATTATTATTTTTTTAATAATTATAAGACTTGTTTGTTAAAATTAAAATAAAACACATATATCCTGATATAAAATTCTCAGCATAAAGTGTAGCTATTGGTATTTATATTGTACGAAGAGTAATATTGCGATTGTCTTGCAGGTGTCTACATAAGTCTATATGCTTACGATTCGAGCATTTTCAAGTACTACTTAAGTTACTATACTTTTGGGAAATGGTCTGCAATGCTAAGATAAATCAGTTGGATTCTACAATCTGCTTAGGTTTACAAATGCTTTATGAGGCCCAGAGTGTTTATCTGAGTTCCAGTAGCCTTTCTGTCAGCTCAAATCAGTCTGGCCATTCTCCGTTGACCTCTTTAATAAACAAGGCATTTCTGTCCCCAGAACATTTCTGTTCGCTCTATGGATTTTTTTGGCACCATACTGAGTAAACTCTAGAGACAATTGTGCATAAAAATCCCAGGAGATAAGCAGTTTAGGAGCTAGGGGGGGTGGCCAGGGATGGCCGTGGCCATCATGGACTGAAGCCTGGCCACCCCATAGGCCACCCCACTCGCAATTGCCGTTTTTGAGCACAAGACTTAACAGATGCTGCCCAAAATTTCTGTGCCACCACAGACTGGTCGCTGGCCCCTGCCCAGCCACCCCTGTGATAAAATCCTGGCTCCGCCTCTGGAGATATGCACTTACAGAAATACTCAAAGCAGCCCACCTGGCAGCAAAAATCATGCCACAGTTGAAATCACTGAGATTAAATTTTTTCCTCATTCTGATGGTTGATGTGAACATTAACTACAGCTCCTGATCAGTAACTGCATGATTTTATGCATTGCATTGCTGCCACATGATTGGGTGATAATTGCATGAATAAGTAGTTGTACAACTGTTTCTAATAAAGTGCTCAGTGTGTATATACAAATATATATACTGTATATAGAGTGCAACTATTTGTTTACTTCTGATATATATTATATATACAATATTATTTATGAATTGGCCTACTTTTTTTTTTGCAAAGACCTCAGTGAACCTTTTTAAGTTCATGCACTGTGAACAAGTGTGAACAGTACTGTCAGCTATAGAATGATTACGATTTCATCACCTGTGCAATAAATTTTATACAATGACTGCATTGAATTAATTTGTACTGTCAAACACCTCTAATGAATCACGTCAAATGTAATATACTTTAATTACAATCCCAGCTTAAATTTGTCTTTGAGATAACCAAAGATATATTCTTGCTTTGAAAGCACATTTTTGCCTTTTAAAACAGAACTTGGCTGGTCACCAAAGCCAATCAGATGCTGACGTGATGGCCTTTTGTTTGCAAAGAGAATATAAGAAGTAGATCTTCACAGCAGCATCTCATAGTCCCCCTCAACGATTCTGATCACACTCAAGAGTCTTAAACGAAGGTATGGTGAAATTAATTTAACTAATGGATACATCAATAACTATCTGTATGGTGTTGTGTAGAAAGCTGTAGAACTGTGGTACTGAACAATACTCTTGTAGATCTCCTTTCCTTCAAAGTGTAGTTTCAGTTCTGCTAACACACCTGCCTGGAATCTCAAGTAAACATAAAGACCTTCAGGGGTTCAGGTGTGTTTCATTAGAGCTGGAACTAAACTCTGGAGGAAAGCATATCTCCATGGATTGAATTCATCTGCACTTTGAAGGTTATATAGAAGACATAGAAGGTTATATGGAGATTTACATACAGGGGAAATGTGTGTTTTACAGAGTGTGTTGTACTTCAAATTTCATTTTAGACACTGTCATTCAACATGAGATCCCTCATTTTGCTGGCATTATTCATTGGAGTGGCCTACTGCGCCCCGGTACAGAATTGATTTGATAATTATTCATTTATGTCACATAAAAACAATGCCAAGAGAATATGTAATGCATTATGTGATAACATTGTTGATGCTCCTGTCCTTTAAACCACAGCAAATGTTGTACTATGAGGTAGAGTATAAACCTGGCATGGTTCCACAGGTGAGTTTAATCTAAATTTAATGTATAAATATAACATTGGTATCTATCTATCTATCTATCTATCTATCTATCTATCTATCTATCTATCTATCTATCTATCTATCTATCTATCTATCTATCTATCTATCTATCTAATCTAAAAATCTTAAAAGAATAAAAAATACATTCAACAAAGGAACAGTGAATTAATAAATAATAATATATATAAAATGTATCAGTCCATGCATACCCTGGTGATCAAACACACTTTTGGCATTACGCTACAGAAACACTTGTATTGAATAATGCATATAAGATGTGTGCTTAAGAATTTGTATATTAAGTGTGTGTTAGAAGTATGTAATGTTTAAGATGTGTGTGTATGTGTGATTTTCTGCAGGCTCTCCCTGCCGCACCTGCTGCAGCTAGACACCCTGAAGTGGAGATTGTAAGTGTAATGTGACACATTATGCACTTTTAACACAACTTTAAAATACTCTTAAATAGATTAAGTATATTTTCCTTTCTTTCAAACATTCTCAATCTCCTTTTTCCAGCTTTTGGCAGCTCAACAGGCTGCAGCCGGAGCTCCTGTAAGTTTCAAATGATTTTAGGACCCACACTACCATGTGGTAGTTTAACATGTATTCAGTCCTTACTCAATATGTATTTAATTCTTTGTAGGCTCAACCCATCCGTGGCTTCATTAAACATGAGATTCCCCAACCCCCAGGCAGAGAAAGTATTGAAGTTGTAAGTTTGTGTCAACTTTTTGAACATGAAATATAAACTAAACTAAATGTAGAACTACAGTTATAAATCAGAGTGTCCAAAAATGTCTTTTCTCTGTAATAATATTTTTTTTCTTCCTGTTCTCTAGCTATATCCCTTTGACTTTAACCAAGCTGTCCCAGCTGCCCCTGCTGCTCCAGCTTTCCCAGTGGCTCCCGCTTTACCTGCTGCCCCGGTAGAGTCTATACTGAAAATTTGTGATAATATACACATCACATCACAATACAAATATAATATAAGGCTATATATAAGTTGCTGTATTTTTCTCAGGCTGCTGCTCCAAAGGATGATGATGATGAACAAGATGATTAAATCAGGTTTGTTATGCTTGCCATAACTTTAAATAATTATCATTAATTACCGTATCATCCAAATAATTTTTAATGACATAACCATCATAATATTGTAATCATACAATTTATTTTATTTAACAGTATCCGCTGTATAATATGAGAAAAATACTTAATACATGCATCACATGATTCAGTATGGTGCAGTTTTCTGCAATGTATTGAAATCTGTCTTTTAGCATTTCTTTACACTTTTGAGATACACAAATTCAGGGCTTTTTCCCCACTATGTGTTTATTCCTTGTTTGCTTTTAAAGAGCTTTGAGTGCAGTGTCAGAAAAGTGCTATATAAATGTAATGTTCATTCATTAATTCATTCATTTGTTGTTGTTGTCCAAAATGTATAATAGATGCATAATAATACTGTAATAATCCACAATAATAACAATTATTATATTACGAAACAATTATTATATAAAACATACATTTTCTGAATCAAAACCTTTTCTAAATGTAATGAAACATACTTTTGACATTTAAAATGTCTTGACATTTTCTCTTATCTCATAGATAAATGGATAAACTGACCACCCCTGCCAGACAGACAATGAAGCTGCTTGTAGTGTTTAGGAAACTTGCTGATTAAATACTTTCCTCCATTTAAAACAGTGATTATGAATCACATGGTGCTTTTCCAGTGGCTTGATGCATGAGAGACAAACAGAATTCATGAGCTTTATTGTAAACATGTTTTATGGTTGATTTATAATAAACAGAACAATCAATTCCTTGTGTCATTGTGATTATTTCTTTCTTTTATTATTGACTTAATCAATCTTTATGCTGTTACTGAAATTATACCCTTAAACAATTCCTAGATTGACTGATTCCATTAAATGTCACCCCATCAAGCCATCTTCAGAGCCTGTCTAAATCACATCATAGTTATTATAATTTTTTTTAATTTTTATTTCTTGTTGTTTTAAAACAAACGTACTTACCATTTCTAATAGTACAGTGACTATATTTTGTAACTCATGGCGCTGCAAAACATACATTAGATTACTGATATCAGCAGTTTCCCCAGCTGTCATCATTATAATAATACCTGTGAGACAGACAAAGTCTGACTACAGGTCATTTTCTCAATAACCAGCCTCCTCCATCTGTGAGGTCATAATAAAATCTAGTCTTAGAGGGATTGGCTATCTGCTAATCCTGGGACCAAATAAAAGCATGAACTTGCACTTAAACCAATCCAATTCATAACCCAGAGCTACCAACTCTACCCAAAGACAAGGTAAGAGTAATTGTTCTGCTTTGCAAATTCAAACTGGTTCTGTTTCAGAAATAGCTCTGAAAGGAAATAGAGGAAATAATTTTGACATTTATCCATTTTGTCAGTCTTAGCTCACATCGCTGATTCCAAAATCATGTGGACGACGATTCTTTGCCTTCTTCTTGCTGGTGCAGTGTCTGCAGCACCAGTAAGTGCACACTCTTTACTTAAAGGATACTTCCTTGCTCCCTATTTAGTGAATGACTTCCAGTGTGCTGTCTGTCTGCACTGGTTTCAGAACAGTTCGAAGTGCACCTTATTTTCATCTCCATATAAAGCCTCTAAAAGCAAAATATTTCAGCTTTTGGATGAACCCACTGATTCTCAATATGCGATAATGCACAGTAAATACATTTCTAAGAAAAAAATGCGCTAAAGCACACATTAATGTACATTGTGTTTAGCAGAGTAATGTTTCGAAATAAATCACTCAAATTTAGAAAATGGCACATTGGATAAAACTAGAGACTCTAATATTTTGACTCAAACAGGTTTAAATGTTATTAGGTTTCTTAACACATGTTGTTTTGTTGGCGTTTAATCACAAAGACAAACTCCATAGTGATTTTGTTTGGTCACATGACTTTGGTCACAAAGTTTAACCCTTTAATGTCATCCCAGATTCTTCTGAACTGAGATCAGTCAGTGTAAATTTATTTAAATTATGCATTGTGTAGGCTATAGCAAAGCCAAAATACAATGCACATGCATGTGTAAGAGGGGCGCACAAGGTTCAAGATAGAAGATCCTTTTAAGATCTTTTTAAGAAGACTTTAAAGACTTTTGGACTTTTTTAAGCTTTAAAGTGAAGAAATATCTGTTGCCATTTTATTGAAGAGACAAACCAAAAAATATTAATTTAAACATCTTCTGTGTTACACATAAGCCATGCAGGTTTGGAATAACACGAAGGTGAGTAAATTATGAAAGAATTTTCCTTTTTGGAGTGAGCTATTCCTTAAACATTAAACCTTTGTGTAAAAATGTCTCTGTAGTTATTAAGGGTATTTTCACACCTGTCTCGTCTGGAGCATTTCGGAACCTAGTGCATTTGGGTCCATTTCGGTATATATGAACACAGCAATCACTCTCGTATCCACATCAAAACATTTGAGACCACCTGGACTAGGTTGTCTATTTCTGATTGTAAATGAACTCGCTTGTGGTGAGAATGCAATCTGACCCAACAGACAATCGAACCAACCAATATTCCTATAATAACTATGTTCATACCTATTGGATCTTTAAAGAAGAACTCAGTGAGATTAATTAAAAAACAAGGATTTAACCTTACTTACAAACAAACTTTTTAGGTTACTATAATGTATTATTTAATGTTTAATAAAGGTGTTATTTAATCATTCATGAGGTAGTTTTGTATGATCTTTGTTATATAGTGGCAGAGCAGACAAAGGTAGCAACTTTCTAAAAGATAGAAAACAAGAAAGAAACCTTTGGAGAAGAAATGTGACTTTCATTAATACAAATTTGGTTTGTTTTAAAATGTTACCTGGTGAAAAAGCAAACCAAACCGAGGAGAAAATGCAACATTTAACAATTTTTGTTCTTTTTCAGCACAAATCAAACAAGCTACAGGTCTAAAAAAATTACCTAAGGCTTGTTTTATGTCCCTGTTGCTGAAACTGATTTGTGTGTGTGTGTGTGTGTGTGTGTGTGTTGAAATCTCTCTCCAGCTTTCACCGTTTCTCAATTATCTCCCTCATTATGGCGGCCCAGGGCAGGTGGGGCAAACCACACACGAACATTCTATTCTATATCCATAAACTGCATAAAATTCCTCAGAATCTCTTGCTTTAACCATAATCAACACACTGCACCCAATCTTATGATAAATATAGCTCTGTAATATATTACACTCTATGATGACATGCTTCTCAGTGACATATGTTTGTATGAAATATAGGTTTAACTGACTATCAATTCAAATAGCAAATCCTGAGGTTGCTACAGAACAGTTTTGAACTTTGTCATTATAACAAAACATGTTATTTTTTTGAGGCACCCAGTAAAATGTACTATAACTCTTTTATTGTGATTTGAAGGGGACTAATGGTGTCTTCCCTGGCATGCCAGCTCAGCCACATCCTGGTCTGAATGCTCCAATCAGCATGGAAATCGTACGAGCTATTTTTGCTATTTGTAAATACCTTAAATATAATCCTTCACATCCTTATTAAGATTTGGTGTATAGCTACATAACATTTTATTTTTTGTCAGATTTTTCCTCAGAGATTCCCAAATAGACCAGCAGGGGGACCAGCTGGCACACCGGTGAGTCCGTTTTGCAATGCACAAACCTTTCCTAACACATTTCAGGAATACATAGATGAGTTTAAACAATTTATGTCAAATAGTTTGGACACCAAAAGACCTAGAACATGACTACCATATACACTGTGGTTTGACAATAGTACCTCTCTGTTTTCAGACATTCCCAACACAAGCATTCATTAAGTACTCTCTCCCAAAAGCCCCGGGCCGAAAAAGTGTGGAAATTGTGAGTGCAAATACAGAGAGGCAAAGTTTTAGAACTAGCTCTGACTTCACAAGAGATGTTTAAGAGTATGCTATTTAAAAATAATCTTGCATAGCTTTGGTCTTTGCTTTTTTAATAGTTTCTGGTAATGCCTGATTAGAAATGATTACAGAAATAAACAGCGTAGCTCGTCCCCTCTGACATTTTCAATTCAATAAAAGTTTTGTTTTTGTTTTTCTTTGTCTTCAGTTTTACCCCTATGACTTCTCTCAGCACCAGGTACAGTAATAATTCTTTTCTCATCAAGTAGCTGATACTTGTTTTATTCTAAGAGTACAAATTGCTACTTTAAAGGAATAGTTCATTCAAACAGTCACACTCCCAACTGTTTTTCGAAGACTTTTTTCCATGGAACACACTCTTTTTGTGGCAGACTGTCTAAGCCGCTCTTTTATCATGCAATGTAAGAGAATGGTGACCACCAAGCAATAACAAATTACAACTACTCTCGTTGCAGTACATGAGTAAATCTTTTCCATTTTTTCAACATTTTAAAGTATAAATAAATAACACTCATTTTACTTTTGCTTGAGTTGATTAAAAATTAACTATTCAACTTCGCTACAATTATTTTTCAACACAATTACAAAGTACAACATTTTTGGGCAGAAGAAAGTTATAAGCGTTAAATCTGTTTATAAACTAAAATGCGCTGTGCGCTGGAATCCCGCAGGGCACAGTCATGAGCACAGCAACTTGTATAAACTGCCGCTGGTATCCTCTCTTCTCCAGGTTCTCCAAGACTTTCTGCCCTGTCACTATACAAGAACTGTAATACTATGATTTTCTGCATATTTCATTTGATTCTGGAATGGAGCTGTTTATTCAGGTACAAGGGTACAGACTGATCACGTTTAACCACTGATCAAACTTCACTTGTTTTTAAGGTAGGCAATGATTTAACTGTGTCAAACATTAACACAATGTAGTTTGACATATATGTAGGGATATCTTGCTTACTTGCTACTATATTTCTAAAACAAACTTTTAAAAACCTTAGAAAATATGGAAGCATAAAATTCCCATGCAATAAGTTCCTGTTTTTTATTAATAATATCTGATATAGTTACAATTACATATATTGCAATCTTCTTTTGATATTTCACTGAACACTATTTTTTCCCGCCGTCTGGTTTCTCGCACCATCACTCACACAGATGGGTTCTCCGCTTCTATCAATCCGCATCAGTTTGGTATTGTACAAAATTTGACTTACAAGTGTCAAGCAACTTTTCATAACTCAATACCTCAGCAAATGGGGAAGAAACCTACTGTATTGTGATTACCATATGGTATCGCAATCATTTTCAATTGTTCTAATAATAAGAACATTTTCTTGAGTACCAAATGAGCACATTAGAATGATTTTGTAAGGAATAGGTGACAGTATATGTTATCATGGGTAAGGAAAAAATTTAATAAATATCACTTAATTATTTCAAACCATAATAATATTGGCAATTTACGATTTTGACAGTATTTTAATTTAATGTATCCCTGGTGAAAGGAAGCATAAGTTTCTTTCAAGAAACTTTCAAGTACTTGAGTCATAATTTTTCTTAGTACTTCTACTTCTACTTAAGTAAAAAAAGTACTCTTCCCACCACTGCAAGCTAGGCAAGATTTTCTTTTCTAAATTTAAGTCTGTTCCTCACACAAAACTATTGAATGGCTTCAGAAGACTTGGAATATAGTGCACATGTCATACCGACTTCTTTTATACTGCTTTTATGGTGCCTATTTGTCCTATTTGGTCCTTGGAAGAAAGCAGCTCAGACAATCTGCTAAATGTCTCCTTTTGTGTTCCATGGAATAACGAAAGCATTTTGGGTTTGGAACAACATGAGGGTGAGTACATGATGACAAAAGTTCAAGTTTTGTGTGAACTATCCCTTAAATTTCAGGACTTTCCAAATCTTCCTAATGTATGTTCTTGAATTTTAAACTTAAACTTTACTTTAAATACATAAAAAATATTCTAATATTCTATATTTCCAAATGCATAGATCTTTCCATTTGAGCATATACCACAGTCAGCTCCTCAACAGCCACCCATGGTGAGACAATTATTCTTTGATACAAAGTTAAATGTCTGGCCTCAGTAACTTCATGGTAAATGGCTTGACTGTAAAGGGTACTTTTTTTACTTTAACAAAGTAAAAAAACAGATATTTTATTGCACTTTTTACACTGACAGATGCCCCCGTTTCAGGATGCTCCTCCTCAACCCCAAGATCCACAGCAGCAAACCCAGCAGGAGCAACAGGCTCAGACAGGACAGGTGTGTATGTGTTTAAAAACTTTTAAATGCATGTATCTTTTTCAAGCACATGTGTTAGAAGCTAAAAACACAACCCAACAGTGAAGCTCTAATTTGCCAACATAATTACTCCTCCAGTGCAATATTTTGCCAGCATGTATTTAACCAAAATGAGAACCTGTAAATCTTGTTCGTCAGCAGATGTTTTGCAGAAACAGCATATTCTGTGTGCCACACACTTGTTAATTATATACACACAATGTCAATGTTGGAATAGCTAGAATTCATGAACAATTTTTGTACTCTTTTAGGTGTCTCAGGCTCAGCAGCCATGAAGACTGGTGAGATATTCCTGGTGTACCTCAATATTATTAATTCATTCTCATTTCAAACAGCAAGAACATTGTTTTAATGATGTTTCAACATTGCTTGACATCACTTTTTTATTCTTGTTTAAAATATTATTTATTTTGCCAACAGGGACACCTAGAAAAAGGGAAAAACATCAAAACACAAGAGAGTGGAGCTGATTTTGCCTGATACTAATTAGAATTAGTACATACGTTTACTGGAGAAATAATATAAATAAGCAGTTTTTTAAAAAAAATTTTTTTTTACATAAAATATTTAAAAAGATGAACTACCTTATAAAGAACCTTTTTAAATATATATTGTTGTTTTGGTCATATCCTGATGTGAAAAATAATTTTTTCAATATCAAAGCAAAATTTCTCATGTAGGCCTAGTGTAAGTTGTGTTTCAGTTATGAAGTTGATTAAACAACAAAAGACAAAAAAATTAAAAAATGTATAATAAATAAATAAAAAGAAATGATCTTTTCTTATCTGTTTCTTTTATCTATCCTTGTGGGAGTTGTTATGACAAAAACTTAAAAATGTTTGACATTTTATATATATATATATATATATATATATATATATATATATATATATATATATATATATATATATATATATATATGCACTTTATTGGGAACACTATGGTCCTAATAAATTGCGCAAAGTGCTCTTCTGCTGTTGTAGCCCATCTGCCTCAAGACATTTTTTTTAGAAACAACACTGCATTATTTAAGTTTTCAGACAATACATTTTTAACATGTGTGTCTTACTATAGTGGCAGAATGTATTTACAGTCAAAACAAATGAAAAAATCTATAGATGATGAAGAAGTAATCTAAAGTATTTAGATTACATTACTGACCTTGAGTAATCTAATGGAATATGTTACAAATGAAATTTTGTAGCATGTATTCTGTAATCTGTAGAGGAATACATTTTAAAAGTAACCCTCCCAACTGTGAGTGTACAAATACTTTAACGTATATAAACGCAACTTCACAGATAATGACAGACTAAATACTGGATCAGTGTCGTGCACAAACCTTACTAGGGACAGGGGCGGAAGGATAAAAAAGGGCACTGATTTTTTTTTTTAATCATTTTTTTTTATGAGAAGTTATTATAAATACTTTCTATTAAATTACATTTAAACAAGCAAAATACACTTGTTTTCCCTTTGAATTAAGTTTATTTTTCTTACCCCATTGGCAGATTTTTTTTTCTTGTTTTCACTTAATTTAATTAGATTTCTCTCAAAACAAGTCTTAAAATCTTATGCCAGTTTGCTTGTCAAGTAAATAAATCACATTTTAAGAATGTTTAGATATTTTTACTGGAAAACAAGACAAAAATTCTTGTCTTAAAAATAATTTTTTGCAGTGTTAAAGTAGTTTGTGAGCAATAAACCCATTTCCTGAGATATGCCGCCAAGATGGGCTTCAACACTTAATGAGATTTTGTGATTGAGTTTATCTCATAACTATCATAAAGGCTTAATAAGATTGTCGATTTTATTTGATTTTATAAAAAGAGAAACAATAGCCCATTTACATTTGATGGCTTCATTTGTTTGTTATTTTCTGAGCTCAAATGATTTCTTATAGTCCAAACAACACAGACTATATACTATATATGCCAAGAAAGTCATCATTCTGAAGGATTTAATTAGCTATTATGACCAGCTGAATTTACACTATTCCACCTATTACTCAGCTTACTAAATTAATAAAATATTGATTTGAGTTAATTATTTCAGTAGCGTACTTTAAATTAGCTTTAAGATTTCCCCAAGAAACCAGCAGCTACATTGATTATATGAATTAATTTGCTGGGACAACCATGAAATATTTTAGTAGTCATTATACAATTTTTAAAAAATTTTTTTTTTTTTTTTACCATTTATTGTTATAGTTATTACATTAAGTTAAACTGATCATTTTAAAAGTATATGTACACTCCAAAAAATATTTTAGCCTATTTTCAAGATGTATCCATTTCAATTGAATAACAAATTTCCATCTAATTGAATTGCCTAATCTTTAACAAAATACAATGTACAAATCTTACAAAATGCAAGTTTTATTAATTACATTTTCTTCAAGACTATTCAATTCAATTCGATGGTAATTTGTTATTCAATGGAAATGGATAAATCTTAAAAATAGGCTAAAAAAGTTTTTTGAAACAACTTTTCCATGATTTGCGTTAGTAAGATCTCTCTAAATTGGAATGAAACAATAACAGGCTAATAATGTTAATGCTGATATCTATAAACCTTTTATCTTCACATTGTTATCAGATGGAAGACACCCTGGATCTGACTGCACATAATGACTGAAATGTCACTAAAGTGTACTGTATCAATCCTCGTAAGGCTCCAAACCACAGAGTAGGGAAGAAACACAGACGACCACAACAGTATAGAAGCAGTCAGTGTGGTCACAACAATGAGGAGCCAAATGATTTACAACAATGTCTATCTCTAGATGAATCGGCAAAAGAAGATAGATTAAGTCTCTAATTAAGAGTTCAGAAGAATGCATGATTTGAGCTTTGGCATCATTGTGAAGATCTATTTTAATTAGATTGGTGAATTTGGTAGGGGAACATGTATCCAACCAACTTCATCAGACACCACAGACAGACACCCTCCTGTCTGCAGGGTCGGGTAGACAACTTTTCGTTTACCCTCTTTCTTTTTGTAGAATTGTGCACCAAGCAGACTTTCACAGTGTATAATTATACATTATGGGTCATTAACATTGTAATTCCAACCCTGTTTTAATGAATAAGGATGTTTTAAAGAAAAAAATAGATTTCGCTCTGACATGAGATTGGTTTGTTTCAGGAGCCCCTAAGTATATAATGCACCCATGCTCAGTAGATATGCATTCCACCTTAAAATCCAAGAAGCTGTTCTTGTGATTTCCAAGAGAGGTAAGGTCTTTACAATTTCTAGCTTTCTAGCTTACATTGCCTGTTGTTTAAAAGTTTCAATGAATACATATTGTCCTAGCAGTTTTTAAAGATGATCATTTAGTGTCTTAAGTATTTCAATATGCTTTTTCTCTCTGTGTCAGAACAACAATATGAAATCTTTTGCGTTCCTGATGTGTTTGCTGGGCTCCTTGCAAGCTGCCCCTGTAAGAAGTTCTCTTCTCCACACCTCAGTTCAAGTTTTCTTGTACAGATTCCTTAAATAATTTCAGAACACGTTTCTGACACATTTATTTTTCTTTTTCTTTCAGGCTCCTGACAGTAGCAGCAATGAGGTAAGACCCCTGTGCATTATTAAAATATACAGTAATGTATGGCCTAATGTATTTCATTATGCATACTGTGCTTACTGTCCTGCAGGAGGGGATAACAGGGTATGCCAACACAGCATTGCAGTTGATGGAACTCTACAGAATGTTAGGACAGCTGCGGCAACAGGTAAGAGACTACAAAATCATGATGGAGATGAAGATAAAGCAGTAAACATGGCATTTAATAATACAAACATAGTATGACAAATATATTTACAGGGTTTTGGTGCTGTTGCTTTGCCTGCTCAACAGCCTGTATGTTAAAATAATATACATTTCACATCACCTCAAGACAACACTGTTTCCTACAATAGCGCAAATACAATATACTAATGACTCTGTTTCTTACAGGCAGCACCAGCAGCACCCGCACCTGTTGATGTAAGTGCTCATTCTATCATATTACATATAATATAATATTTATTGCTTCTTTTTGAAGACATTTTATTTAGAATCAGCTTTATTGCAAGGAATTTATATACAAGGAATTTGAGCTACTAGTGCACAACAATACAAAACAGCAACAAGACATACACATACACACACACACACACACACACACACACACACACACATATATGCATATACATATACACATACATATATATATATACACACACAGAGACACAAACATACACATACTTAGTGCAAATCTAAATACAAATCTTTTATATACAGTGCTAGGGTATGTAATGGCAGAAGAGGTTGGATGTGTTGGATAAATATTAAAAGTCTAGACTGTGAATTGTACATCATTATTGCTCAATGGGGCAGTTTTAACTGCTGGATTAATTAAAACATCTCTCCTTTTTTACAGGCCCAGCCTCAGGTTTTGCCTCAAAGACCAGAGCAGGTTAGCAACATGCTTTTACTAAACATTTTTACATAAGAAGCAAAGTAACAGGTTAATCAGGGTATGCAACACTTCACACAGGTGAACCCCACGATATATTTATGTACTGTTGTACTGTTGCCTAGTTTGCTTTGTTGAGAAATAGCCAGTGGCCATCCACTAGCTTAGCTTTTAGCTTAGCCACTGATCTCTTAGCCTAAACTACAGAGTTATAATTAAAGGTACACTCTGTATTTTTTTGTTGTATTTTATTGCTAAACTTTGAAACAGAAAGAAATAGCAATAGTTTAAAAGATGTTTAAAATGATATACACTCACTTGAGATGAAGACCCTAGTCATATAAGTCAGAAAAAGCAGTTTTATACATACATATGCTGCTGGGTGCACATTTAAAAGCGCTGCCATGTTGAGATCATATTACTAGATGAATATTACTTGCTTTAACTTGATAATTAAATTTAATTGGATGATTTTTTTTCATGGGATAAATTAAACATATCTCACTGCTGCGAATAGCACATTTTACAATGACATCTTGTAAACGGAATTGTTAAAATAATAATAAAATATTATGGTTCAAAAGCAAGTTAAGCTCAATCATTAGCATTTGTGTCAATGTTGACTACCACAAAAAAATATTTCGACTTGTCTGTCCTTTTCTTTAAAAATTCAAGAGAGGCACTTACAGTTGAAGTGAATGGGGACAATTTTTGGTGGGGTTAAAGGCAGAATTATTATTCTCATTAAACTGTATTATATGAGCTGTATATCATCATTTTTACAGTGATTTTAGGACTTTTCGACTGTACGTCTTAAATTGGCTATAACTTTTCACAGAAAAGTTTAGTAAGCGATTTTATCACACTAAAATCATGTTAACGCGCATATTGTTTATGTCTTGACGCTATAATTTTGAAATAGTGAGTATTTAATATTTAATTATTGGCGCCATTCACTTTCATTTTAAGTACCACACTGGAACCCAGAATTTCCCTTTCTGTTTGTACTTAAAGTGGTAAATAAGGCATGTTCTTGAAAGTTCTTTGTTACTTTATTTTGTGTTGAGAATATAATCAGCATTGATCCAAACAATATTTTTTTTTCCAGCACTTCTTTTTCAACCCTGCTCTATTGGCACACAGAGGAGATGGGTCAGACGAGGAAGGAGCAGTAGGCTATTTCATATTATTAACTCTGTCTGAGAAAACATTGTCAAACGTCAGTACTGTTTAATTTCCTTGCTCCATCATGTTTCTCTTTTCTATTTACCCAAGCCACAGTTTCGTGGGTTTTACCCTCCCTATGGCTACCAGCCTGCCCAGCCGGCTGCTCCACTGAACTCAGATGAGGCAGAAGGGGGGGAGGAGGCAGCGGTGGCGGAGGGGGTGGAGGCCGTAGAGGGGGCTGAGGCTGGGGCTGAAGCTGCACCTGAGCCTACTGGAGGAGCTCCAGCTGTAGATGCTGGTGTTGCAAATGAAATCCTATCTGTCAATGTTGCCATTGACATTCCCGTTACTGCTGTTGACCCTGCTCCTGACATCACTGCTACTGCTGCTGCAAACGTTGATCCGGCCCTCATCCCCCAGGAACCTTCAGTCGCAGTGGAAATCGACACCACTATGGTGGGGTCTGAAGTTGCCACTGGTGGAGAGCAGGTGTTAGTGGCTGAAGCTCCTGGGGCTGGTTTGACCGTATAGTAAGTGAGATGATCACAAGCCCCGTTCCATGATCCTGACCAATTGCTGATATTACTGTAAGACTACACCTCTCTGGTCTGAACATTATAGCACAGGGACCGGGCTAGACTAAATGGCAGTATAACTGGCTTGCTGGAACAAAATTTGGCGCATTCCTGTTGTGTTGTGTGTGAAAATGTTTCTTGGCTGATAATATTTACTAATAACCTCATTGCAAGAATTGATCCAAACACTGCTGTGAACCGTGTTATATGTTATATGTCCCCTCTCTGTGCTGTTTTTGTGTAACTGCAATTAAATGTCTCTTTAATCAACCAAAGTGTAACTATGTAAATCTTTGGAAAAATAAAATAAAAGGTGGATAAAAACACAAAATTATATTTTGTTGTGAGGAAGAGTCTGATTTCAAACATTTCTATAAAATACATTAACATTTTTGCTGTACCTAAGGAAAAAAAAATTGTGAAGAAAGAAAAAGAGAATTATTTTTATTTTTTTTGTTAAAAGCACAAAAATCTATTTGTAAAACTATCACTATAAACACACTTTGACATTTGGAAAGTAGTACTGAACACAAAATATACAAAATGTAAAGTAAAAAATATACAACATATACAAATATATAAACAAAAGTGTGCATTCTGAGATGATATTCAGACTTTTTTTCCCCCTATTTTTATGGTTGATGTGAACATTAACTGAAGGTTTGAAGGCTATACCTGCATGATTTTATGTATTGCAATGCTGCCAAATGATTGGCTGTTTAGATAATGGAATGAATAAGTAGGTGAACAGGTGTTCCCCATTGGTCGCTCACTTCAACGTCGTGTCGAAGAAGTGACACTAGGGGTCTCTCTTGAGCACCGAATATGCCTCTGATCTATGAAAAAAGGCCAATGAGAAGTTAGCGAACAGTATTTGCATACCCCGCCCCTGGTGAGGAAATACTGCACGTTCATTCAAAAATTTTCTTCGGAGCCGATGGTCGTGTATGCAGCCAGCTGCGAGTGACACACCAGAATCCTGCTTCTATCCTCTGACGCTCTGTTTGCTGTTGGATCTACGGCGTATTTCAGCGGATTTCTCCTTCTCTGCACGGCGTGCAGTTTGCCCCTGGGTGCTTCGACAGCGCAGAGTATTTAAAAGAGTCTATTTAAAAGAGTAATTTTCTCTATAAAAGAGTTTATTTCTCTGAAAGAGCAATACAGAGCACCGTTGAACGTCCTTTTCAGGACGCGTCTTTTTAAAGATGCCATTCCTCCCATGTGTAGTTCCAGGATGCGGTAGAGTGCTCTTTGCTTCAGACGGCCACAGGCGTTGTCTCATGTGTCTGGGCAGCGATCACACCGAGGCAGCGTTTGTGGATGGTTCATGCTCTCACTGCGAGGGCATGACCATGGCAACGTTGCGGTCGTGGCTTGCTTTCAACAGAAAGCATGCCACTCCAGCCGCCCCCCGTGTTGCTCCTTCTTCCCACGGGATTGAGGACGTTGCGGCTGGCAATGGAGGCGATTTGGGGAGGGCAGCGGGTGCAGCACCGTTGGGCACGCCCCCTCGGACCAACCACCCCCCGTGCTCGAGGTAACAGCGGCTCGCCTCTGCATTGGAAAGCTGTGGATGAGCTTGCCGCTGCATTGGAAAGCGCGGCGTCTGATGCTGATATCTCCCCTGGGCTGCCGCCTTCGGGCCAGCACGCCCAGGTTGAGGCTGACACACAGATGTCCGACATGCTTGCCCGGGCCGCTGTCAGTGTGGGGCTGGATTGGAACACTCCATCCTCCCCACACCTGTCGCGGTTGGATGACTGGTTCCTGGGGTCTGGGTGCCGGTCACAGCCTCGCCCCCCCCAGTCCCGTTTTTCCCGGAGGTGCATGACGAGCTGACGTCTTCGTGGAGAGCCCCCCTCTCCACTCGTCACAAGCCCTGCTCATCTGCTCTCGCTACACTCTTCGGCGGAGCGACCCACGGGTATACGACGATTCCCCAGGTGGATAGGGTTGTTGCGCTCCATCTATGCCCCGAAAACCCTACCACATGGCGGGGTCGTCCCATACTCCCTTCCAAGGCCTATAGGACGACATCCTTGTTTACCTCCAAAGCCTACAGCACTGTGGGACAGGCCGCTTCCGCCTTGCACGCCATGGCCATCCTGCAAGTCCACCAGGCCAAGGCGCTTAGGGACCTTCACGAGGGTAGCCCTGACCCTAATGTGTTGCAGGAACTGTGCTCAGCGACCGACCTCGCCCTCAGGGCCACGAAGGTCATGGCACAGGCACTTGGGCAGGCGATGGCCACTCTTGTGGTCCGGGAGCATCATCTGTGGCTGAACTTGGTCGAGATGCATGAGGCCAACAAAGTTCGCTTCCTCAATGCCCCAGTCTCCCAGTTTGGCCTCTACGGCGACACCGTCGAGGACTTCGCCCAGCAGTTCTCCACGGAGAAGAAGCAGATGGAGGCCATCTCTCACATCCTGCCCCGCCGCAAATCTGTTCGCCGTGGGCGTCCCCCTGCGGCCAAGAAACACCCTGCTCCGCCTCAACCCGGGCCCCCCTTCATGGGGGTCTGCTTTTCCGCAGTACACGGCAAACATGACCAGTCCCTGCGCGCAGAAATTGCCACTCTCTTACTCAAAGATGTGATAGAGCCTGTCCCTCCAATCGAGATGAAGAAGGGTTTCTACAGCCCTTACTTCATCGTACCCAAAAAAATTGTTGGCTTACGACCAATCTTGGACTTTTCAACCGGGCTTTACACAAACTCCCGTTCAAAATGCTCACGCAAAAACACATTTTAACTTGCGTCCGGCATCGAGATTGATTCGCAGTGGTGAAGGACGCATACTTCCACGTCTCAATTCTGCCTCGACATCGACCCTTTCTACGGTTCGCGCTCGACGGCCAGTCATATCAGTAAAAGTTCCTCCACTTCGTCATGTCCCTGTCCCCTCGCGCCTTTACTAAGGTCACAGAGGCAGCCCTTGCCCCGCTCCAAGAAGCCGGCATCCACATACTCAATTACCTTGACAACTGGCTCATCCTGGCCCACTCACGAGAGTTACAATGTGCTCACAGAGACCAGGTGCTCAGGCACCTCAGCCGTTTGGGGCTTCAGGTCAACTGGGAAAAGAGCAAGCTTACTCCAGTCCAGAGCATCTCTTTTCTTGGTATGGAGTTACACTCGGTCTCAATGTCAGCATGTCTCACCAACAAGTGTGCGCAGTCAGTGTTGAGGTGCCTCGCCGCTTTCAGGCCAGGCACGACGGTCCCCTTAAAACTTTTCCAGAGGCTCCTGGGGCATATGACATCCGCCACGGCGGTCGCGCCATTGGGGTTGATGCATATGAAACCACTTCAGCACTGCCTTCAGATTCAAGTCCCGAGACGAGCATGGCGCCGCGGCATGCACCGTGTGACGATCACCCACGCCTGCCGCCACTCAACACTCAAAGCCTGGACAGTTTTCTACGGGCAGGAGTACCTTACAGCAGGTGTCCCAACGCGTCTTGGTCATGACCGATGCCTCCAGATCGGGTTGGGGTGCTGTGTGCTACAGGCACGCAGTAGCAGGCCGTTGGAAAGGGGCCTCACTGCGTTGGCACATGAACTGCCTGGAGATGTTGACCGTCTTTTTTGCCCTGCGGAAGTTTCTCCCATTAGTTCGAGACAAACATGTCCTGGTCAGGTCAGACAGCACCACTGCGGTAGCGTACATAAACCACCAAGGCGGCCTACGCTCCCGCAACATGTCACGACTCGCCAATCGTCACCTCCTTTGGAGCCATCAGTGACTCAGGTCGCTGCATGCCACTCACATCCCGGCAACCTCAATGTGATAGCGGACACGCTGTCACGACAACGCTTGTCTGGCGGAGAGTGGAGGCTTCACCCCCACTCGGTGCAGCTGATCTGGGAACGGTTCAGCAAGGCCCAGGACCTGTTTGCCTCCCGAGAGACCTCCCACTGCCCGCTCTGGTACGCCCGCTCAGATGCTCCCCTCAGGGCAGATGCACTGGCACACAGCTGGCCGGCGGGGCTGCGCAAGTACGCATTTCCCCCAGTGGAGGTTGTTCCCTTCCACCTTGAAGGTGTATGTTGCCACTATCGCAGCTCACCACAACTCCCTTAGATGCAAGTCTCTGGGTAGGCATGACTTAATTATCAGGTTCCTAAGAGGCACCCGGAGGTTAAATCCCTCCCGGCCAGGGCTGTTCCCCTCCTGGGATCTCTCGGTGGTCATCGCCGTTCTTCAGAGATCCCCCTTCGAGCCACTAGAATCAGCTGGACTCAGGGCCCTATCCCTAAAGACGGCCCTGCTGATCATGCTCGCCTCCATCAAGAGGGTCGGGGACCTGCAAGTGTTCTCTGTTAATGTTAAGTGTTCGGTCCGGCAGACACATATGTGATCCTAAGACCCCGACCAGGCTATGTGCCCAAGGTTCCTACCATGCCCTTCAGAGACCAGGTAGTGAACCTGCAAGCGCTGCCCCGGGAGGAGGCAGACCTGGCCCCCTCACTGTTGTGTCCGGTTCGTGCCTTGCGTGCCTACCTGGACCGCACTCAGAGCTTTAGGTGCTCTGAGCAGCTCTTTGTCTGCTTTGGGGGACAGCGGAAAGGGAACACTGTCTCCAAACAGAGGCATTCCCATCCTTCTGGCCTATCACACCCAGGCTGTGCCCACCCCCCACGGGTTTGAGCACACTCTACAAGGAGTACGGCGTCCTCGTGGGCACTGGCTAGGGGTGCCTCCCTAGCAGACATTTGTATGGCAGCGGGTTCGGCAACACCTAACACCTTTGTGAGATTTTACAATCTCAGGGTTGAGTCAGTCTCGTCCCGTGTCTTCTCAGGTCCGAGCCGGTAGAACTCGGTACACGCCGACGGTCTGACTGGGTGAATCGCTTGCATCCAGCGCCCTTTCCCTCGGCCGAGGTAAAACAGTGCGCCTTCTTTCCCAGGAGATCCCTCTAGATCCCTGGTCGATTCCTCCCTAGCCCATTTTGGGTCTGCATTTCAGCGGAGGAACTTGCCGACCCAGTCCACTATGGGTACCCCAGGCTACCCTATACTGGAATAGGTGCTCCACAGGTCAGGGCTCCTACACGGACTTCTCCTGTGTGTACTTCCGCGGTACGATCACCTTACGAGCTGACCCTTAGGCAGCTCTTCGCTGCCCTCCGGTAGCTGTGTCGTGGCAACTCCCCCCTCTTCGAGGCTGGATCTACCACCGCGCCATTTTTCCCACATGTGAACAAAGAGGCCATGTGATGTATTTCGCCACCTTACCTCCCCTTTTCGGGCAGGTGTGGCCTCCGCAGGGTCTTTTCCTCCTGAAAGAATAGGAAACCGGTAAGACCCCCTTCCCACGATGCGGTAAGGCCCCCGGCTGCTCTTGCTCTATGCCGAGAAACATAGAGAGAAAAGAGGCCCAGCCAGGCTTGGCCCGTACCCAGGTTGGCAAGCGTCGCCTTGTTTCCCTCTAGGGTAACCAAAAGGATTCCGACGACTTTTTTGGGGCATTGGGGATTACGTGCAGTCTGAAACATGGTTGTGCGCTTGTGCACGTGAAATACCTGCCCGCTCCTGTGTCAGCAGTACACGTACATGGCTCAGCATGATTTAAAGTGGACCCCTAGTGTCGCTTCTTCGACACGACATCGAAGTGAGCGACAGACAGGGAACGTCTTGGTTACTTATGTAACCTCTGTTCCCTGATGGAGGGAACAAAACGTCGTGTTCTCCCGGCCACATCGCTGAGCCAAGCCGCTGAGGTGGCCGGACACTCCCGTCTCCTCAGAAAAATCCTGAATGAACATGTAGTATTTCCTCGCTTTTATACCCGTATGTCCGGGGGCGGGGTATGCAAATACTGTTCGCCAACTTCTCATTGGACTTTTTTCATAGATCAGAGGCATATTCGGCGCTCAAGAGAGACCCCTAGTGGCGCTTCTTCGACACAACGTCTCGTTCCCTCCATCAGGGAACGGAGGTTACATACGTAACCGAGATCTTCCTAATAAAGTGGTCATGTATATTTCAGTTATGATTCCAAAATGTGACATTGCAATGGAAACTTAATTAAAACTAGTAAAAATTGTGAATTTTTTTTTAGATAACTATTAGTATTTACAGGATTTTGACAAATTTAAAACAAATGAAAAGATATAATGTAAATTTTGAATAAGAAATAAAAGTTCTGCACTATTTCTAGGACACTCAATAATCAAATAAGCAAATTTGAGACATTCAACAGTGCTATCTTCTTTGCACAAAAGGTCAGGCATTGTCCACGTAAGCTTGAGTGCATCATGTCAATACAGCAAATGGGGGTCATACCAAATGCTAAAAAAAAATATTAAATTACATACATTTTTCAATTCCAATTTTAACTCAAATTGTTCTGCTGATAACATAATTTGTATAAACATTGTATTAAATAAAAAATACAAAATATAAGAATCTTCACAAGTGGAATAAGGCTTTTGAATTTCACTGTACTGTATTTTTAACAACATACACAGTACAAATGTACAAACACACAAAAAGTGTATGCAAAAAAAAAAAAAAAAAAAAAAAGGCCTTGCAACTATTGTTCTTGTAGGCTTTTAATAAAGCTGTGGGTGGCTGTGAAAGGTAATAAGGCTGGCAGGTTTGTTTTAATAGGATAAAGAGGGATCTATGGAAAAGTGCTGACTTGGCAGATATGTTGCTACACAGGATCAATCTCTCTTACACTAGCAAGCACACTTACAAATGACAGCAGTATAATGTGTAGACTGTAAATCTACAATGGAATTACAGTAGGTTAAATAAACACTACCAACAAATGTAGTCTGTCAGATATACCTTATGCTTGAGTTACTCTGGTAATAGGTAAACCATTCAAGCATAAGCATCAAATCAGTTTTGAACATTGAGTGTGAAAGGACAACTGACTTTCAAAATTCTCAATTTCACTGTAATTGCATAATGATGAACCTCACCCAGAGACTTTCAACTTTTGTTGGAGAGAGTATGAATTATGTGCTATTCAAAAAAGCAGGGAGGAGACTGTTATTGTCACTCTAGTCTCTCATTAATCTCCAAATCCTTCTCAGGGTCATACGAGACTCAGACATCATTACAGAGCACAAACAGAACAAACGAATCACCAGCATACTCCTCCTTTGAAAACACTAGCTTTAATATGATGTAATCTTTCATTTGAGTAGGTGCTGAAGGTCTATTATTCTGTGGGGCCTGGAGATTCTTCTGACTGAGTGAGAATGGGAAGGTATTGCATTTAAGGGGAAAAAAGCAGGTGAGTTTGCTGTGAATTTGTGATCATTTTCTACCTCTTAGTGTCTCGACGTGTCCATTTTGGACTATTTGCATTATCTCTTAAACAAGATAACACAAGTAAAATATATAATACATCATGACTTCAGCCTCTTGTTCCAGGGGAAATTATGACTGTTGTACCTACATCTGGGGGTATTGCAGTTGCACCCCGAGTGTCTCCGATAATGGAGGTGGACGAGTACAGTGAAGAACCAATTCCTGTTCCTAGTCCAGGACGCCTATTTAACACCAACAACAGCAACAACAATGATGAGTAATTAGAGATCACTTAGTATATAATTAATTTAACTTAATACATATACGCTCACCGAACACTTCATTAGGTACACCTTTACACCTCCGTAATTATTCATGCGATGACCAAATCAGCCAATCATGTAGTGCAATGTATAAAATCATGCAGATATTGGTCAAGAGCTTCAGTTAATGTTCACATCAACTATCAGAATGGGGAAAAATATGGGGAAAAATTTTATCTCAGTGATTTCGACTGTGACATTATTGCTTGTGCCAGACAGGCTGATATACATATTTCAGTAACTGCTGATCTCCTGGGATATTCACACACAATAGTCTCTAGAGTTTACTCAGAATGTTGCCAAAAACAAACAACAACTACAAAAAAAAAAAGACATCCACTGAGCGACAGTTCTGTGGACAGAAAAGTCTTGATGATGAGAGAGGTCAATGGAGAATGGCCAGACTGGTTCGAGCTGACAGATAGGCTACGGTAACTCAGATAAACACTCTGTACAATTGTTGTGAGCAGAATAGGATCTCAGAATGCACAACATGAGATGAATAGGCTACACATGTAGAAGACCACATCGGGTTCTACTTCTAGTAGCCCATTTGCCTAAATGCATTGTGCATTCTGAGATGCTATTCTGCTCACTCGAATTGTACAGAGTGGTTATATGAGTTATTGTAGCCTTTCTGTTAGCTTGAACCAGTCTTGCTATTCTGCACTGACTTCTTTCATCAACAAGGCATTTCTGTCCGCAAAACTGATGCTCAGTAGGTGTTTTTCTGCTTTTTGCACCATTCTGAGTAAACTCTAGAGACTGTTGTGCGTGAAAATCCCAGGAGATCAGCAGTTACAAAAATACTCATACCAGCTCATCTGGCACCAAAAGTCATGCCACAGCCAAAATCACTGAGATAATGTTTCCCCATTCTGATGGTTGATGTGAAAATTAACTGACATTCCTGACCTGTATCTCATGATTTTGTACATTGCACTACACGACTGGCTGATTAGGTAATCACATGAATAAGTAGGTGTACAGGGGTACCTGTTAAGTAGTTGGTGAGTGTATATATAATCTGTATTCATGCCAAAAAAATACTTAAACAGATTTGTATAATGTGCTTTTCTCTCCATAGGGAAGAAAAGAAGAAAAAGAAAAAACATAAAAAGGAGAAAAAAGAGTAGGTCTATTAGTAGTCAAATTTGTTCATGTGCAGATGTATAATTTCAATCATGTCCATGAAATGCATTTTACTGTTATATATTTTTTTGCCATTCCTGTAGGAAAAAAGAAAAGAAAGAGAAGAAAGAAAAAAAGGAGAAGGTAAAAGAAAAAGTTGAGAAGGAGAAAGAAAATGAGAAAGAAAAAGACAAAGAAAAGGAAAAAGAAAAGGAAAAGGAAAAAGAAAAAAAGGAGGGGTTAGTATACATGTTTCAGTAATTTCTATTTAGTGATTTTCAAGTTCAAAGTATTTACTATTGATTATTCTTCAATTAACTTCATTTTCTCAAGGCCTAAAGAGGTATTTGTGATTAACCCAGCGGGACTCCTGTACTATCAATGGCTGCTCATAATTACCATTCCTGTCATGTACAATTGGACAGTTATCATTGCAAGGTAAGAATTAGTATTTCATGTTTTATTAAGACTAGATTACAAAGGACAAGAAGAGAGAAGCATACAGAATATAAACAGGTTTTCATCACTGCAGTGTTCTCCCAAACAGTCACTAGTTTTTCATGCTCGTATATGTATTAAAATAAAAACATCTCTTCAGTCTCAAAATAAAACTAAATAAACAAAATCTATGCATTTTAGAAGTAATTTTTACTAGACTCTTGGTCAACTGTTAAAATATTAAAAACAATTAATCTAAAGGGCTAGTTCACCCAAAACGTCTAGGTTACGTATGTAACCTCCGTTCCCTGATGGAGGGAACGTGACGTTGTGTCGAAGAAGTGAGAGTAGGGGTCTCTCTTGAGCGCTGAATATACCTCTGATAAATGAAAATAGGCCAATAAGAAGTTGGCAGACACAATTTGCATGTCCCGCCCCCGGACATACGGGTATAAAGGCGGGTAAATACGTCTGTTTCATTCAGAATTTTTCTGAGGAGCTGGAAATGGTCCGGCCAGAACAGTGGCTTGGCTCAGCAACGTGGCCGGGAGGACACAATGTCTCATTCCCTCCATCAGGGAACGGAGGTCACATCCGTAACCTAGACGTTCCCCGTCTGTCGCTCACTTCGACGTTGTGTCGAAGAAGTGACACTAGGGGTCCAATTTAAATCACGCCATGCACTGAGCCGTGTACGTGTACTGCTGACACAGGAGCGGGCAGGTACTTGACGTGCCAAAACGACCAGCTGTATCAAACTGCACATACCCTTCCCCAATGCCCCACAAAGTCGTCAGAATCCTTTTGGTTACCCTAGATAGGGGAACAAGGCGACGCTTGCCAACATGGGAATGGGCCGAGCCTAGTCGGGCCTCTTTTCTCTCTATGTTTCTCGCATTGAGTCAGCGGCTGGGGGCCTTACACGCACCAGGGAAGGGGGTCCTTACCCAGTTTCCTATTCTTTCAGGGGGAAAAGACCCTGCGGTGACCACACCTGCCCAGAGATGGGGAGGTAAGAGTGGTGAATAGACCACATGGGCTTTTAGGTCACATGTGGGAAGTGGCGCGGTGGTAGATCCCGCCCCTTCGGAGGGAGGAGTTGCTACAGACACAGCGACCGGGGGGCAGTGGGAACTACCCAAGGGAGACGCGGGTCCGCTTGTAAGGGGACCGTACCGTGGAAAATGCATACAGGGGGGAAGTCCATGTAGGAGCCCTGACCTGTGGAGCACCAATTCCAGTACAGGGTAGATTTGAGTACTCGTAGTGGATTGGGTTGGCGAATTCCTCCGCCGAATTGCAGTCCCAGAGGGCTAGGGAGGAGTCATCCAGGGAGCTGAGTGTGTGTGATCTCCTGGGAGAAACAGCGCATGGTATTACCTCAATCGAGGGAAAAGGCGCTAAGTGCAAGCGATCTACCCGGCCAGTCTGTCAGCGTGTTACCGAGTTCTACTGGCTTGGACCTGAGAAAACACAGGACTAAACTGACTCTACTCAGAGATTGTAGAATCTTGCAAAGGTATTAGGTGTTGCCCAACCCACTGCTCTGCATATGTCTGCCAGGGAGGTGCCTCTGGCCAGTGCCCACGAGGACACAACACTCCTTGTTGAGTGTGCTCGGACCCGCAAAGGGGGGGGGGGGGGGGGCACGGCCTTGGTGCGATAGGCCAATAAAATGGTGTCCACCACCCAGTGGGAGAGCCTCTGTTTGGAGACAGCATTCCCTTTCCGCTGTCCACCGAAGCAGACAAAGAGCTGCTCAGAATGTCTAAAGTTCTGCATGCGGTCCAAGTAGGTATGCAAAGCACGTACCGGACACAGCAACGAAGGGGCAACGAAGTCATGTGTGTCTGCCGGACCAAACTCCAGGCAAGTGTCGCTGACAGAGAATGCTTGCAGGTCCCCAACCCTCTTGATGGAGGTGTGCGCAATCAGCAGGGCCGTCTTTAGAGAGAGGGTCCTGAGTCCAACTGGCCGTGAGGGATTCAACCTCCGGGCACCTCTTAGGAACCTGATAATCAAGTCGTGCTTACCCAAAGACTTGCTGTCTACTGTGTCGTGGTGGGCTGCAATAGCAGCTAAAGGGGACAGCCTCCCTTCCAACCTTTTCTGCAGAAATGAGAGCACTGACCTGACTGCGCACCTTTGTGGGTCTTTGCCCCAAGAAGAACACCAATTCGCGAACAAGCGCAACTTAAGGGCGTAATGTTGCCTGGTAGAAGGGGCTCTGGCCAAGAACCAAGCCCGGGTGGGCCAATAGGGAGCCAATAGAGTGACTTGTTCCTTGTTCTCCCTGACCTTGCAAAGCACCTGTGCAAGAAGGCTCACTGGGGGAAATGCGTACATGCGCAGCCCCGTGGGCCAGCTGTGTGCCAGTGCGTCTGCCCCAAGGGGAGCCTCTGTTCGGGCATACCAGAGCGGGCAGTGGGAGGTCTCCTGGGAGGCGAACAGGTCTGCCTGAGCATTGCTGAACCATTCTCAAATCAGCTGGACCGACTGGGGTGAAGCCTCCACTCTCTTCTGGACAAGCATTGTCATGATAGCGTGTCCGCCATCACATTGACGTTGCCGGGGATGTGAGTGGTGAACAGCGATTTGAGTCACTGCTGGCTCCAAAGGAGGAGACGACGGGTTAGTTGTGACATGTGGAGGGAATGTACCACCGCGGTGGTGCTGTCTGATCTGATCAAGATGTGTTTGCCCTGAACTAGCGGGAGAAACCTCTGCAGGGCAAAGAATACAGCCAACAACTCTAGGCAGTTGATGTGCCAGCGCAGCAGGGGCCCCTTCCAACGGCCTGCGGCTGTTGAAAGAAAGCAGGCAGAAATAAAAGTTCTGGCAGAAAGCAGAGGTCTGTCCAGGGTTTGAATATTTGGCGGCAGGCCAATACCGCGTGCTGTGGCGCCATGCTCATCTTGGGACTCGAGTCTGGAGCCAGTGCAAAGCGTTCTCATATGCATCAACCCCAGCAGCACGACCGCCGCGGAGGACGCCATATGAGCCTCTGGAAATGTTTTAAGGGGACCGCAGTGCCTGGCCTGAAGGTGGCGAGGCATTTCAGCACTGACTGCGCATGCTCGTTTGTGAGGTGCGCTGACACTGAGACTGAGTCTAACTCCATGCTGAGAGAAAGAGATGCTCTGAACCGGGGTGAGCTTGCTCTTTTCCCAGTTGACCTTAAGCCCTAAATGGCTGAGGTGCCTGAGCACCTGGTCCCTGTGGGCGTATAGTAACTCTAGGGAGTGGGCCAGGATGAGCCAGTCATCGAGGTAGTTGAGTATGCGGATGCCAGCTTCTCGGAGCGGGGCAAGGGCTGCCTCTGTGACCTTCGTAAAGGCGCGAGGGGACAGGGACATGACGAAGTGGAGGAACTTTTACTGATATGACTGGCCGTCGAACGCGAACCGTAGAAAGGGTCGATGTCGAGGCAATATTGAAACGTGGAAGTATGCGTCCTTCAGGTCTACCGCTGCGAACCAATCTAGATGCCGGATGCAAGTTAAAATGTGTTTTTGCGTGAGCATTTTGAACAGGAGTTTGTGTAAAGCCCGGTCGAAGATCGGTTGTAAGCTGCCGCCTTTGTTGGGTACGATGAAGTAAGGGCTGTAGAAACCCTTCTTCATCTCAGTTGGAGTTACATTTCCGCACGCATGGAATTGGCATGTTCGTCGTGTACTGCGGTAAAGCGGATGCCCCCGAAGGGGGGGGGGGGGGGGGGGAGGGGGGCTGGCAAACTGAATTGCATAACCGAGTTGGATAACCCTGGCCAGCCCTCGTGATGGGTTGGGAAGTGAAAGCCACGCATCCAAGCTCCGTGCTAGGGGCACTAACGGGACGTTTATTTTTTACGTACCCGGCAGGGCTTCGCAGCAGGGCGGAGCAGGTAGTACGGTGTCAGGAGGCAAAAGTGCATCCCGAGGCTCTGGTGCTGAGAAAAGACTCAAAGCACTTACCTTGCTCCGCACACCCGGCAGGGGGCAGGTTAGTAACTGAGGAGGAGGTCCGGTGGTGGCGTCCTCTAGACTCGTCAGAACCGGCCGGCCGGGGAACAGTCATGGGGCTGAAGGCGGAGGGTCCGCATCCAGCATGCCGGGTCTGTTGAGGTGTGGCGGCACAGTGCCATGAGATTGGCATTTGCTGGCCAGGTGACCTAGAGACAAAGGAAAAAGCTCTTTTATTGAGAATGTGGTTACTGCAGCCCCAAGGGGGTCCGGAAAACGAAATAAACTCAAACAAGGATTCTCCTCCTGACCCTCCACCAGGGGACGGAGTGGTCTGCTTACCAGATCTGGAGCGAACAACTTTGCCTCTAGGTCAATTGTCTCAGGAGCGCCTGGGAGCCTTCCGGGCCCTCAAGGGGTCCGTGAGACGGGGGGCATGTGCTTCCTGCGGGGCGCTCGACGCCAGGGCTGAGAGCTGTGCCTGGGTTGTGGCTGAGCTGCGCGTTGCTTGGCTGAAGTGGGATGCCCCCAGTGAGCAGACGGGGCATGGCCCTTGGCGGCAGGTTTGCAGCAGGACAAGTGTGGTCATCGCCTGCCTGAGTGACTGCGCTGTGGCCTTTGTGGCCCTGAGGGCGAGGTCAGCCGCTGAGCGCAGTTCCTGCAGCACGTCGGGATCAGGACTATTCTCGTGCAGATCTTTGAGTGCCTTGGCCAGGTGGACTTGCAGGAGGGCCATGGCATGCAGGCCGGAAGCGGCCAGTACCGACGTTGTCCTACAGGCCTTGGAGGGGAGCACAGGGCGACCCTGCCAGGTGGCGGCATTCTCGGGGCATAGGTGGATCGCAACCACCCTATCCACCTGGGGAATCGCCGTGTACCCATGGGCCGCTCCGACGTCGAGGGTAGTGAGAGCGAGGGGCTTTTTGACGAGTGGAGAAGGGTGCTCTCCATGCAGTCGTCATGCACCTCTGGGAAGAAAGGGACCGGGGGGGGGGGGGGGGTGGAATGGCTGTGAGCGACATGCAGACCCAAGGAACCAATCATCCTGCTGCGACGGCTGTGGGGAGGATGGAGGGTTCCAGTCCAAGCCCACGCTGCAGTGGTCTGGGCAAGCATGTCGGACATCTGGGCGTCAGCCTCAGCCTGGGCGTGCTGGCCCAAAGGCGGCAGCCTAGACGAGTCATCCGCATCAGATGCCGGACCGCTCTCCGATGCAGCGGCGAGCTCATCCAGGCTCCAGAGGATAGGCAGGCTGGCTGTAAGGAGAGCCGCTGTTGCTTCGAGGCCGGACGGAAGTCAACGAGGGTGCCAGGGAGCGGGCGGTTCGTGGGGACGTACTTGGCAAAGCCGCACCCGCTGCCATCCCCAAATCACCTCCATCGCCAGCCACATTGTCCTCAATCCCGTGGGAAGAAGGAACGATGCAGTGGGCGGCGGGAGTGGCATTCCTTCGGTTGCGGAAGTAAAGCCGCGACCGCAACATTGCCATGGTCATGTTCTCACAGTGAGAACATGAACCATCCACAAACGCTGCCTCGGTGTGATCGCAGCCCAGACACAAGAGACAGCGCCTGTGGCCATCTGAAGCGGAGAGCACTCTACCGCATCCAGGAACTACACAGGGGCGGAAAGGCATCTTTAAAAAGACACGTCCTTTAAAGGACGTTCAACGCCGCTGTGTATTGCTCTTTCAGAGGAAAATACTCTTTTAGAGAAAATCACTCTTTTAATAACAACTCTTAGTTGCGCTGTCGAAGCGCCCAGGGGCAAACTGCACTGCCATGCAGAGAAGGAGAAAGCCGTTGAAGTGCGCCATAGATCCAACAGCAGATCGCTCATCCACAACAGGTGTGTGACTCGCAGTTCGCTGCATACATGACCATCGGCTCCGAAGACAATTTCCCCGCCTTTATACCCGTATGTCCAGGGGCGGAACATGCAAATTCTGTCTGCCAACTTCTCATTGGCCTTTTTTCATAGATCAGAGGCATATTCGGTGCTCAAGATAGACCCCTAGTGTCGCTTCTTCGACACAACGTCGAAGTGAGCAACAGACGGGGAATGAAAATTCTGTCTTTACTCATGTTGTTCTGGTACATGACTTTTTTCTTCCATGAAACACAGATGCACAATTAATTTTCATTGCATGACAAATGTATGCAAAGAAATAGAAAAGGTGATGGAGGCTAACATTCCGCCTTAGAACTCCTTTTGTGTTCCACACAGAAGAAAGGAAGTCTTATGTGTTTGGAATAAAAACATTATTTAAATTTTTAGGTGATAATGTGTTTGCTGTTTTTTCTGTGAATAGAGCCTGCTTTGAAGAACTGCAGCATAGATATCTGCTGATGTGGTTTATCCTGGATTACACCTCTGACCTTCTTTACTTGGCTGACATGGCCTTTAGAGCACGAACAGGTGAAGTCTGGGTTAGAATTTTTCTTTAACAAACAAAAGTCAAAGACTGTGAAAACATACAACTGATTTCATGGTACATTTCTTTAAACAGGTTACCTTGAACAGGGCTTGCTCATCAAAGATAAAGAGCTCCTCCTCAAGCATTACACAGACAGTCTCCAGTTTCGTATTGATGTCATCTCAATGCTGCCCACAGACATTTTTTACTTGGTTTTGGGCTTAGACTACCCAGAGATCCGCATAAACAAGTTGCTCCGCCTGAACCGCATGTTTGAGTTCTTCAATATCTCAGAAACTATGACCAACTACCCCAACATTTTCAGAATCTGCACCTTAGTCATGTACATCATCATCATCATCCATTGGAATGCATGCCTCTACTTCTCCTTCTCCAAGTCCATTGGGTTTGGATCAGACCCATGGGTGTACCCCGCTCTTACTGAACCTGAGTTTGGAGAGCTGATGCGAAAATATGCATTCAGCCTCTACTGGTCCACGCTTACACTTACCACCATTGGAGAGACTCCCTCTCCTGAGCTGGATTCTGAATTCCTCTTCCATGTAGTTGACTTCCTGGTGGGTGTCCTGATCTTTGCTACCATTGTAGGTAATATTGCTACCATGATCTCTAACATGAACGCAGCCCAGGCTCAGTTCCAGTCACGGATTGACAACATTAAACAATATATGCATGCACGTCATGTCAGCAGTGAATTAGAAAACCGTGTTATCAAGTGGTTTGACTACCTCTGGACTAATAAGAAAGCTCAAGATGAAAGAGAGGTGCTGAGGTACTTACCAGACAAGTTACGGTCGGAGATAGCCATGAATGTACACTTAGATACGCTCATGAAGGTGCAGATCTTTGCAGACTGTGAAGCCGGGCTGCTGATAGAGTTGGTGTTGAAGCTACGTCCTCAAGTTTTCAGCCCAGGTGACTACATCTGTCGCAAGGGTGACATTGGACGGGAGATGTACATCATAAAGGAAGGGAAGCTTGCTGTGGTAGCTGATGATGGTGTCACTCAATTTGTCGTCCTTGGTGATGGGAGCTACTTTGGTGAGATCAGCATTTTGAACATAAAGGGTAGCAAAGCTGGGAATCGGAGAACTGCCAATATTCGTAGCATTGGATACTCAGACCTCTTCTGCCTGTCCAAAGATGATCTAATGGAGGCTCTGACAGAATATCCTGATGCAAAGACTATGCTGGAGGATAAAGGGAGACAGATTCTGTTGAAGGATGGTCTGCTGGAGCTGGATCCTTCAAAACTGAAGCCAGATGAGCGGGATTTAGAAGAACGTGTAAACCAAATTTACAACACGCTGCAGATCATGCAGACCAAGGTGACGAAGTTGATGGCAGAACACGAGGAAACACGTAAAAATATCAAACAGCGAATCGTTCTGATTGAGCATTATGCTGGGGAGGAGGTGGAGGATGAAGATGAAGAGGAGGAGAAGATGGAAGACACAGAGAAGTTTAAAGAAGAGGAGATGGAGATGAAAGGAGAGACAGAAAAAGAAAAGTCAGATGAAGAGAAGGAAAAGAAGGGAACAATAGAGGAGGAAATATTGCAGGAAGTGACCAAAGAGGAAAAGAAAGATGGGGATCCATAGGATCTAAAGAAAACAACTTAAAACTCTGGATAAAATCATGAATGAGGCTGATCCTATATACATTTGAATAAAGAACAAAACACTATTTAAATATTATAGCAGCCACAAAGTGTCATATCTTCACCAAAAAATGTAAATTATGTCATCATTTACTCACCTTCATCTTGTTTCAAACCCATATGACTTTCTTCCATGGAACACAAAAGGAGATAGCCTCAGTCACCATTCACATTTATTGTATGGAAAAAAGATGCAATGAAAGTGAATGGTGACTGAGTTAAATATTCTATCTAGCATCTTTTGTGTTCAACAGAAGAAAATCATATGGATTTGGAACAATATGAGGGTAGTATATGATGACAGAATGTTGTTGTTGTTGTTGTTTTAGATGTTTTGCAAACCTATCCCTTTAAGTGAACAGATTTTTGGTCATGAAGGGATAGTTCACAAAAAAAAAAAAGAAGAAAATTCACTAATCATTTACTAACCCTCATGTTACCCCAGACGTGTATGACTTTCTTTCTTCTGCTGAACGCAAGCAAATATTTTTTTAAGAATATCCCAGCTGAAGGTCTAAAAAGCATATAAAGGCATCATAAAAGTAATCCATATGACTTCAGTTGTTCAATCCATACTTTCAGAAGTGATTGCTGTGGGTGAGAAACAGATTACATTTAAGTTCTTTTTTTTTTTAACTTTAAATCTCCACTTTCACTTCCACATTCTTCTTTTATTTTTGGCGATTCACATTCTTCATGCATAATGCCATATACAGGGCAGGAAGGAGAATTTATAGTAAAAAAGACTTAAATATTGATCTGTTTCTCCTCCACGCCTATCGTATCGCTTCTGAAGATATGGATTTACTGGTCTTATGGGTTACTTTTATGCTGCCTTTATCTACTTTTTGGAACTTCAAAGTTCTGGCCAGCATTCACTTGCACTGTGAGGACCTACAGAGCTGAAAAATTCATCTGAAAATCTTTGTGTTCAGCAAAAGAAAAATGTATGCATATCTGGGATGGCATGAGGGTGAGCCAATGATGAAAGAATTAAAATTTTGGGGTGAACTATACATTTAATATGACTCACGGTCACCAGAGTGCAGCAGAGGACCAAAGATTTATGATCCTTTTTGCCTCAAATCCTGAAAATTTACAGCACAAATACAAAATCAGAAGTCATTACTTTTATTAGGAAAACTTTTTTTTTTTTTTTTTTTCTCTATATTATTGGAATTACTCTTAGATAGTCTTAAGGATTCCTTTTGATGTTTATTTTAAGCACACGTGCAAACATTTTCTGCAGGTATGAAACAAATTAATAATTTTCTTATATTTCCTTTGTTTGAAGTAAACTAAACAGCTTAGTGTTGTTTGTTGTTCATTTGTTGTAAGGTAAACCAGGAGAGCTTGTTGGATAGTGTGAATAAAAAACTAAAGAATTATGTTCCACATTTTTTTTTCTTGTTTTGTGTAGTGACATAAATATTCCCTAAATGTGTTCACAAGAAGAATGATTTAAGGACTCTCTATAGACAAACTAAAATATCTTGCCTAATGGGATATAGCTAAACTGTGGTCAGCAGTACTACGATTTGTATAAATCATTACTATATATATATATGGTTTAAAGCCAACTTAAAGGGATTGATAGTTATTGACTCAACCACATGTTGTTCCAAACACCAATGTATTTCTTTCTTGTGTGGAAAACAAAAGATGTTAGGTGAAATGTTCACCTCAGTAACCATTTACTTTCACTGCATCTTTTTCCATAAAATACAAGTGAAAGGTGACTGATGTTGTCATTTTGCCCTAACATCTCCCTTTGCATTCAACGGATGACTTTCTTTTCATACGAAAAAACCAACAGGGTGAGTAAGTAATAGCATCATTTTCAGTTTTGTGTAAACTATCCCTTCAACTTGAAACAAACAGACTTAAATGGATTCACATAACATGATAAGAGACTTTTCAGATAAAGGACAAGCATGCAGTTAAGTCTTTCAAGATGTGAGGAGGCAGACCTTTTGACATTTGAGAAAAGTCGCCTCTAGCATAGCTGATCACCTGTTTGGTCAACCACATGTAATAGCTAAAACAAAAAGAAAAAAAAGGGTTGAGGGGGGTTCCTCCTCTACTTGTGCATTTTTACATGCTAGTTTGTATGAAACAGTTCCTACCCATGAGGTGTTACTGCAGCATGCTTCAATTTTCCTTTTGCAGCATTATTTATAATGGATTTCTGTACAGCGGTGTATAAAACTCAGGTGGAGATATTTAAAAAGATTCATAAAGATCTTTTATATTTTAGTTTAATTTCCAAGAAGCTTTCAATTAAGCATCTTGTGTTTTGAAGCCCTATCATATCATCATATGTGAAGTGGCCACATTGTATGTCTTGATATTATCTCTTCTTTCATTTTGTGCAGTCCCAACTGTTCCCTCTGCTGCTATTTGCTGTCACATATGGATACTTATTTTATTTGCTCAGGGAGTTGATGAGAAAAGGCAAGTAAGCAGGAAAGAAAGGAAATGAAATAACAGGTGACTATGTCTCCCATTGGAAAGCAAGATACAAAAAAAAAAAAAAAAAGCTAATGCCTGTGATGTCAGCCATAAAAAGAATCCTCAATGGTTCCAGCTCTTGAGCAGCAGGAGCCAGTTGTTTAATTAATTAGACCAAGTCTGTCACTTCTACAGGCAAATCAAAAAGGACAATAGGACTTTCCTTCAAGGACTGAAACATTTTAAGTAGTTAATTGACGAATTGCTTACACAAGTGTTGTGCCGCAGAACATCAATTTCTCTAAACAAAATCTGTTTTTATATTGTTTTCCAGTAAAAAAAAAATATCAAAACATTCTTAAAATAAGATAAATCTGCACGAGAAGAAAAAGTAGATAAGACATTAAGACTAGTTTTCACAGAATATATCATGAAATTATGTTGGGAAATCAATGTCAATAATCCAGGTGCCCGATAGATTAAAGCAATAGCCACGCAAGGAAAAAGTAATAACTCACACGTTCGTTTTAAACAGTTGAGCCATACTCCTGCGCATGCAGTACAAGCTTCCGCACGCAAAGAAAAATGTGCCGCATGAGCAAAATCATTCTTCAAAGTTTGCTTGAGCAAACATCTTTTAATTTGGTCAGTCGTGGGGTGGGCTCTTGCTGTTTTGTGTGTAACCTCAAATATCATTTGGTTATTCCCTTTTCCAGGAAGTTAGTTGTGATTGGCTCCCTTTTATTTTGAAGAACCATAATGAACTCACCTGTTCTTCGTGAGAGACAAGGCTTCATCAAGGGACTCTCTGCATGTGAGTCATTATTACTTTATTTGTTGCTAATTCTTCATATAATAACAGGGTTGATTTATTGTTGTGATTTAATTCATGTATGTAAGTACTGTGTATCTTTGCTAGAAACTTTAAAAATAGGAAGTTGACTAGCTAATTGTTGCATTCCTGTGATTTTACTATAGAAATGTAAATACTGTTATTTATTTATACATAATAATATAATATAATATTATATTATATAATATATAATCTGACTTTTTTCATTGCAGTTGTAAGACACTTTATAATTAACTGAAAGATTGTGAGCCCAGGAAAATAAATCATAGCCGTAGTAACAGGAGATTGCAACGTGTTTGCATCTTGATTGGTGACTTTAAACCACTGATTTCAAAGTTGCTATAAGGTGACTATCTTTAGTGTGCATACTGTATGTCATTTTAGATAAAAAGTAAATGAGTGTACATATAAATAAGCATGCAATATAAACATTTTAGAGAAAGCATTTTTTTTGTAATCAGCTTAGATATTGCTGTCTTGTCAATATGTGTAATGTTTAATGTGTGTGTTCGTGTATTATTTCATGTCTTGTATTTTGTATTCAAGTTCCTGTTTCATGTCATGTGTTTCCTAGTCATATGATGTCCTGTTTTCCCTCCATGTTCATGTGTCTTGTTTTCATTGGTTTATTGTTTATCTTTTCCTTATTGTCTACCCCACCTAACAGGGAACGTTCCAACAACTTTGGCTAACATTATTTAAAGGTTTGGAAAAAAATGTTGTATATAAAACGTTAATGGAACATCCTTATAACGTTATAAACCTTAAAAAACTTACTACTAATGTTAAGAAAACTGGACATTTTCATGTTCCCACAACCACAATGTTATGTTTGGAAAACGTTTTTAGAACATCAATTTGCTAGCTGGGACCATGTCCATGTATTTAAAACCTCATGTTTTCCATTGTCCTTTCTCAAGTATTGTTGAATGTAAGTTTGGTTGTGTTTTTATGTATGGTCAAGTTAAGTCAAGTTCATGTTTATGTTTTGTTTAGTTCATGTTTAGAATTAGGGTTATTGGATAAATTGCACTTGGGTTCTTCACTCCATTGTCATCGTCTTCATCATTGTCAGTGCCAGCATCAACGTTACAGAATATTTGACCAACAATGAACCGAGCAATTCAGCCCTGCGCCTATGTCAGGGGAATCGTCCCCTGGAGGACTATATGGAGGACTTCTGAACTCTGGCCTACCAGGTGTACTTTAATGTGTTGGGCCTCAAGGACTGTTTCCGATTAGGACTTAATGAGCCCATCTCTTCTCTGATGCCAGGCGGTAAGAGTACCCTCACCATGGTTCAGTATATCGACCTTGCCCTGCAGATCACTGTGTGGGAAGCGGATGCCGAGCCGGAGTCCCACGTCATGGCCACCCAGCCAGAGTCCCATGACATGGCCGCTGAGTCAGAGGCCCATGACATGGCAGCCGAGCCAGAGTTCCACGTCATGGCTGCCGAGCCAGAGTTCGAAGTCATGGCCGCCGAGCCAGAGTTCGAAGTCATGGCCGCCGAGCCAGAGTTCCACGTCATGGCCGCCGAGCCAGAGTTCCACGTCATGGCCGCTGAGCCAGAGTTCCTAGTCATGGTTGTTGCGCTAGCGCTATCTTTTGGTCCGGACCCTAAGTCTGCTCCATGTCATGTCACAGCAATGCCTCAGCCTGCTCCATGCCACTTCACAGCCACGCCTAAGTCTGCTCTACGTCTTTTCACAGCCACATCTGAGCAGTTGGACCTGGAGATAGTTCCCACCATTGTACCGACCCTCAGTTCTCGTGTGCAGGCAAGGGGAACTTTCAACCCTCTGACACCGCCAGGACCCTCCGAGCCCTGGAATCCGCCTTGGCCTGTCGGTCCCTCGACATCGCCATGGCTCTGCGTTCCCTCGGCTCCACTGCTGTCCTTCAGCCTGTCGGTATTGCAGGGGTCGCTCATCCCTCCGGCTCCTCAGTCACCTGGCTCTGCCTTGGCTATCTGATCCTCTGGCTGCTCCTCTTTCCTCCGATCTGTCAGCTTCACCGGGGACCTCCTTCCCCACGGCTCCACCCTTTTTCCTCAGTCCCACCTGATCCGCCTCAGTCTTCCGATCCCCCAGCTCCGCCTTGCTCCTCTGGGCCTCCAGAGCCTCTCATGGATCTGCTTTCCATGGCTCTGCCCCTCAAGTCTCTCACAACCTCACCTTCCACAGCTCCAACCCTTGAGCCTCTCAGTGCCCCACCTTCCATTGACCTTGCCCTAGTCCCATTCCCCAGGTCCTGTCTTACCATACCCCATGCCTCAAGACATTATTTATAAAGATCTAGTGGGGGGATATGTAACGTTTAATGTGTGTGTTCATGTATTTCATGTCTTTTATTTTGTGTTCTAGTTTCTGTTTCATGTCATATGTTCACTAGTCATCTGATGTCCTGCTTTCCCACCATGTTTTTTTTTTGCCTTTGTCATTAGTTCTCCCACGTCTATGTATTTAAACCCTAATCTTTTCCATTGTACTTGGTCAAGTATTGTTGAATGTAAATTTGGTTGTGTTTTCATATCAAGTCAAGTTTATCCAAGTTAAGTCAAGTTAATTTTTATGTTTTGATTAGATAATATTTAGTTTAAGGTTATTGGATCTCTCTTTTTGTTAATAAAATTGCACTTGGGTTCTTCAATCCATCATCATCATCTTCATCATTGCCATTACTTTTGCAAGCAACAATGTTACAATATGAAAGGTTGATTGTGTTTTATTATGCTTTCCATCCCTTGTACAAGGTTTCCTACACACACATCACCCACAGCTATGTGTTTAGGCCTAAATTGTGCCTAAATTATATAGCTGTAGTTTACTGCACCAGGAGCATATTAGACTTCTTTAGACATTTTCCAAGACTCTTGGATTCAGTTTCACACTATTTTAAATACTGTTTTTATTTTTAATCTACTGAGCATTTTAATAGGAATGCTATGGTCCTAATAAAGATCCCGACGTGGTCTTCTGCAGTTGAAGCCCATCTGCCTCAAGGTTTGATGTGTTGGGCATTTTGAGGTGCTATTCTGCTCACTACAATTGTACAGAGTGGTTATCTGAGTTACCATAGCCTTTCTGTCAGCTCAAAGTTTGGCCGTTTTGTTGACCTCTCTCATCAACAAGGCATTTCAGTCCGCAAAACTTTTCATCTTTTGTTTTTGGCACAATTCTGAGTAAACTCTAGAGACTTTTGTGCATGAAAATCCCAGGAGATCAGCAGTTACAGAAATACTCAAACTAACCCACAGTGAAAATCACATTTTCCCCCCATTCTGATGATTGATGTGAACATTAACTGAAGCCCCTGACCCATATCTGCATGATTTTATGCATTGCACTGTGCCCATATTATTGGCTGATTAGATAATCACATGAATATGTAGGTGTGCAGGTGTTCCTAATTAAGTCTTCAGTGAGTATAGTGGATGCTGCTGTGTGCCCTTATACACCTTACTGTATATGATTATAGTGTTGGATTGGAACAAAAATGCATGTGTGAATTATGGAAGGGAAGGAGAGAAAACAAACAACACACCATGGTCAGTTTTTTAGGTAGATTAAATCCATGCTGTTGCCAAACTCAGGCTCTGACAGCGAGATCCACAAATGGTACCATTCATGAGCCACAGTGATCAGCGTCGAAGAGAGACCAAAAATGATGCCTTGTTTGTACATTTAGGCTCACATATACTATTGAGAGTCCACTTACCTCTCACCAAACATTAACCAGTGGCCAGTAGAGCAATTTTATCATCCCATTTGGTCAGACACTCTGAAGCACACACTACACCAGTGAGGGAACATAGAGCCTCTTCTAACAAGCTGATTGGAGCAGCCAATTTAACTTGCTGTGTAAAATTTCCCATACAAAAGAAATGATGAAGCAACAAGTGGGGAACATTGTGTCTTGCCCAGTGGTGCCATCAAACTCTCTTATCTGAGCAGTAAATATAACTTGGGCAGCTCACAAAAGGTTGTTGAGGATTCTGATGGTAGAAAGATACACCATAGTATGTAGACACCTGCTTTTTGACCTGATAAATGGTATTTCCTGAATTTTATTTGATTTTGTTTGTTTGCTTCAGCACTTGCATGACCCTCTCTAGTAGTCTGTGTAGCTGACCACTTAGCCACTGAGCTATTGTTTCTCATAAACAATCTACTTCACAGTAATAGCATCTGCAGTTGCAGGTCTAGGAGCAAAGAAAGCTGACTTATTGGAAAAATGACATATTAACCCTATAAGCCTGAAGTATATACAGGTATATATATATATATATATATATGAAGTATATATATATATAGAAAGACAACATCATAATAGCTTGTAATGTAAAAGAATGTAATCTAGCTAATATGGCTACACATATAAAATACAGATAATTTCAGTTCTAACATTAAATATATCTTATAAAACTTATATGTCAGTGTGGGGATGGGGGCGTGGTCGTGTATCTGTCTGCAGGAGAGGGAGAGTGGTAAGGCTCATCGCCTGGGGTGTCATTATCTCTAACACCTGTGTCTTGATATAGTTATGGCAGTGGGAGACCTGAAAAGGCAGACAGATGCATCACACAGGGGAGAGAGACAGCAGAGAGAGTTGGCTGCTTGTGTCCTCTATTAAAGAGTGTACTCTCATTGACTCGTGTCTATACAGTTTTGTATACATTTCTAAGCCTTCTTCAAAATAAGCAAAGATTTCACAAGAAAATGACAACAAAAATACAACAACGTGTGCATCACACTATGCAGGCGGCCATATTGGAAATTATATTACAAAATCTTCTACTTCCTGAAGAGCATGGAGACCTTCACCAGGATGCAGAGGATATCTAGTACATTGCATTCAACAGTTTTTTCAGCAAAGTATTCAGCATGTTGATAATTTAGAGGTTTTAGAAAATCATGAAATCAAATATGATGCATGATACATCTGTTGCTCGCATCAAGATCAAGGCATTGATGCATCTCGTAAAGGGAAAACATCACTTTCCTGACTTTCACTTCTACCATTCCTCGCTGGTAGAATGACCTTCCGAACTCCACCGGAGAGGCTGATTAATTTGCTACTTTCAAGAAACATCAATAGATGCATCTCTACCGTGAGGACATGACCCAGTCCCACTGATGCACTAACTGTCTTCTTTCTTCATTAAAAAAAGACTCTGTCTCTCACCCTTGTCTCTAACCTTCCTCTCTTCTTCTACTTCTCTGAGCAATTTGAAAATTTGTAGTGCAGCACTTCTCATATTATTGCCTCCTTTGGATGAATCGCTGTGGCTGTATTCTTCATTTGTAAGTTGCTTTGAATAAAAGCGTCTTCTGCATTAATAAATGTAAATGTAAGTATGATTAAAGGAATAGTTCACCCAAAATGAAAACATATTTACTCACACTCATGTCGTTTCAAACCCTATGACTTTCTTCACTGAACACAAAAGAATGTACTGGTTGCTCTTTTTTGTGCAATTACAATGAATGGGGACTAGAGCTTTCAAGATACAAAAGGACAGATAAACAATGCAAGTGAACATGCGAGCTGCTCTGAACGAGCTTCTCTAATAGCACTCATCAAAGAATGCGCAAAGAATGTTAAGATTAAAAAATAAGCTAAAATCTAGCTAAAGTCTATCATGTCTTCACAAGAATTCAATCGCATATGCTTTATGGTACATTTAGGTCCTTCTTTTAAGCTTTAAAATGAGGCACTATTCTCTGCCATTGTATTGAAAAAGCATATTATTTTGTTCCACATAAGAAGGAAGTCAAATTGGTTTGGAACTAAATGAGGGTGAGTAAATGATGACGTAATTGTAATTTTTGGGTGAACTATCCCTTTAAGGTTGTCGTTTGGAATGTGATTTTTGTGCTAGTACCATAAATTGACACCCTTTATTTCAGAAGTGCTTCCTCCACTTGATCCCAAGGAATGACTAAAGTCTGCGAAAAAGGCTCTTACATTGAATGTATGTAGATATTGAAAGTGGATACCTGATGTATTACTGATGCCACTGATTTCCATTACTACCTACAGACTACAGGAAAATCTTCAATTCTTGTGCAACGTCAGATGGAAATGATCACGTACTATTGTGTGCAGCGATGAGATGTGAGTTTTAGATGAAAAACTGAACCTGTGCCATTTTGTTCCATTGTTTTAGATCTTGTTTAATTTCTTTCAAATTTAAAAGTCTGATATTGCCCACCTAATTGAAAACTGAAATGCTTTTTGCCTTAAATTATTATGAGACACCTGCACTACTTTACACTAATTTCCCTTAATAAACAACACACTGTGCTGTGATCTCATCTTAATTTTTATAATTGCTTGGAATTGTGAATCTCTCTCTATTTGCATTTCCCAAGGATGTGACCTTTCAGAAGTGTGATAAAAATAGCCAGGGTGTAATTATAATTAGACTATTCAGTGGCAGACTCACGCTTGTTGTCGTACTCCTTGCATTTCTATTATCATGGTATGCTAAATTAAGCATAAGCCTCAACCTTCTTATCAGGACTCAGTGACATTTGCATCACAGTCGTTTCTTGTGGGTCTTCCAAGAGTCTGTGATGTAACCTTGACTGGTCAGAATGCCAAGAACTTGCCAGACTAATGAGCCATGCACTAAAAGATTGTAGATTTGATCAGAAGGGAAACTGGGGAAGAAATGTATTTAATTTGGCAAATGACTGCTGAATGTCCATATTAAAGTGGCTTGATTTCATGATTTTTAATTAAATGATAATTTACTCATACATTTTTAATATTATAAAGAAGGAAATCAGAAAAGACCAAGGATGTAACCATGTGTAAGAATCTGCCATGGAAAACACCCACTGATTGACCACTATTTTGAATAATCATTAGGGATTAATGTCCTCCTCAATTTCAAAGGTGGTAACAGCCCTGGACAAAACCATATTCTAATATTAGAAAGTGATACCTGATGAAATGTTGTTTGTGGATTAGAGACATATTTCTGTATGATTTTATGGTCTTCTGCTCAGTATTTTTAGACTGTTTACACTGTAGCAGTAAAAGTTTTGCTGCTGAAATTGGTCGGTGCTTACTGAAATTTCACACTATCCCAAGATACCATGGCCGGATGTGTTGTTGAACGTTTAGGCACATGGGAGCTTTAGTTTCTGGGTGAAATGTCCACAGAGTGGCGCCAAAAGTGAGTTGTATTTCTAGTTGTAAATGATGGAATACAGTCAAAAGGAATGCATATTTTATCAGTTTTACCCCTAACCCAAATCCTAAACATAACCATCTGTGGAGTAAAACATCATTTTAGAGCAAAAAAACAAACAACCTGAACTGTGCTCACAATTCCTATCAGTAGTGCTAGAGGGAAAGATGACCATGGTTGAATGCAGTTGATTTCAGGGAATTTTTGGAAGCAGCATGTCGATTTCCTGTGTAATTATATATACATTTTAGCTGTAATAGACCATATTTATAAAAAACTAAACCGAAAAACAAACAAAACAATGTCAACACTCATTTTGATCACAACACAAAATGACTGCATCCTTATTCTGCTCATTTAGAAGCTTGCATCTGTAAACATACATTGTATGAATGCACAGAGGAAACTTGCCTCTCAAACTTTGAGTGACAACCATGAAATCTTGCCGATGCCAATGTCACTTGCATTTAGTTGAGCACTTCGGAGAAGAAGAGTATAAAGTTCTGTCTATGTGTTCTGTTGGGGCAATTGTTCCTTGAGGTCGTCATGGAAAATAAGGACGAGGTAGAGAGAGAAAGATATACACATACATTCACTTACAGTGTACCACTTACAGTACTCAGGGATGGATACGTTGTCTATCGCTGGCGGCGTGAATCTTAGTCATCACTTTCTTTTGCAATTTGTACAGCTGTTAGGAAAGCATTTGAAATGGCCTGAGACTTGAAAAGCTTTTAAAAAGTAACTAGAAATAGAATTAATCTTGCCTCTTTTGTTAATACAGGCTATAATTTTTTCTATAATGTAAAAAAATCAAGTCTGTGTTCCATTTGGTTTCAAATAAATCCTTTGAGCCTTGCATGATGTTTATCCTTTCATTTGATGAAGGGCATCAATGGCAGCTTAAATAAGATAAACAGACAACATCTCCTTTTAAAACAGGAAATAACTTGTTGCCTGACCGAGAGACAAGGTTATAGAAGACGAGAACCATCCTCTCCTAATTACATTTAAATGGATTCTTTGTATTCTTTCATCAGAAAAGCTGGAAAATCAAGAAATGTGCCAACTTTAAAATACCTGCTTGATCGCACAGCAGAAATTGTGGGGGTGAGTGATGGGGTAACAACCTGTTTTGAGTTGACTCCATCTGTGCCCCAATATCTGCAGACCTTTGCTTTATAAGAGAGTCACCAGCAGAGGAAAAGAGTGCTTTGGTGAACCTACTATTTATTCCTATGTAAAGATTAAGTGTATAATTTCTGTGGCACAAGCATCACCAAATGGAATGGCAAAAATATTGACTATTGAACAGGTTTTCTGAACACACCCATCCTCCATTGGCCCGTCAAACATCCCACTCTAAACTCACACCATTAGTTGATTGAATGTTGCTATGTCAAGCTGGTCTGAATGCTCAAACTAACAGAATAATGCTGTGTTAGTGCCACTGAGTTTACATGTTTCCTAGGAATCAACCTACAAATCGCTTAGTAATGGTTGTTTACATAATTCAACGTTTTTAAATGCTAAAAGGAAATCAGTCGAAAATTAAATAAGAGGCTATCCTGGCCTGATCTTGCTGTGAATTTGGTGACAGTATTTTAAGTTATTTAGCTGAAATCAGTCTTTGCTTACTGAAATTTGAATCACTGCTCCCAGTGGCCAAAGTTGGAAGTGTTGTTGAGTCTATGAGAACATGTGAGCTTCAGTTTCAGTTTGGGTGCCAAAAATTTGATTTATAGAGAGCAGTATTTTTAGTTGTAAGAGATGTAACACAGTCAACAGGAATGCAATTTTGTTATTACCTTACACCATAACCCATACCTTAACACTGAACCTAACAGTCAGTGGAGTAAAAGTAATCATATAGAGAATATGCAATCTCTGAATCATTCTTTGAATCAATTATTTGCAATCTCTGAATTGACAATGTCATCACAATTACTTTCTGGTTTCCATGGCACAAGAAGCTGTGTCTTTGAGGCTCCTTGTGTAATGCATCATCAGTAGCACCATAAGAAAAGGTAAACACATTTGAATTGATGCAAAAATGTCTAATGGGAGATGGCAGAACGGGCTGATTTCAGGGTACCAGAACATTCGGTAGCAATATGTCGATGTCCCATGGTATTACATTGCCCTAGCAGCCTATTATCATTTACTAAAAAAACTCTTGATGTGAATGCAGATTTATCAACTTCTTCACTGTACTTCAAGCAGAACAGGCTGATTTCAGGGTACCAGAACATTCGGTAACAATATGTCGATGTCCCATGGTATACATTGCCCTAGCATCCTATTATTATTTACTGAAAAAACTCTTGATGTGAATGCAGACTTATCATCTTCTTCACAATACTTCAGCAGAAGGGGCTGATTTCAGGGTTCCAGAACATTTGGTAGCAATATTTTGATTTCATGTGGTATCATGTTGCCCTAGCAACCTATCCAGATGTCAATATACTGGAAAAAACCTCATAACGTGAATGAAGACTTGTCAGCTTCTTTACTGTTAGCAGCAGGGACACATGTGGACAGGTGCATCAGGCTGGGGTTTGACAGCTCAGAGTGGCATGTGTGGCAGGTGTTTATTCACACAACAGCATCTCACAAAATAGATTTTCACACTATGAAAACAAAGCCATTAATGAGGATTACACCATGATGAGGTAATTTGCATGACATAAAGGCTAAGATAAGATCATTTATTGCATAATCGCAACACACTTATTAATTTTTTTTCTGTAAAAAATAAACAAATAACAAAAAGAAAGAAAACAGAAAAAAAAACATTTAATTTTGACCTTTGTCTTAAAGAGATTATAAGGGGAAAAATGCAATGAAAGTGAGGCTGTAGTCCTTAACATTCTACATTACACCTGCTTTTGAACTCAACATTAGAAAATCAAATGGGTTTGAAATGACATTAAAATTAGTAAATGATGACAGATCTTTAATTTTGGAGTAATCTCTTTAAGACTTCTCATCCACACATGAACAATGTTTTCCTCCACCTAAACCACAGACTTTTGAAAACACTCTCCATACTTTGGAAAACTACGTTTACATGGACACCAGAAAGAGGCTTATTGCGAGAAAGCGGGTTATTACAAGAAAGCGCCTTTCCCGTTTACGTGCACTGTTTAAGTGGCATACTTTACTCTCATATACATGCTGCTTGGTCAGCAAGCAGCTTTCTCCTGCTTACAATTACAGCAGTGTAATTTCTCCACGTCGGTTGTGAAAATAACAAACATGTTATCCAAGGAAGACTTTGCTACTTTATCCTCTGTTGCTTAGTTTTATTTACAGATATTCCAGAGTTGTTGCCGTGTCTGTTTCCTTAACTTTCTATCATGACCTGCAATGGAATTGCCCTGCAATAGTGGGGTTTCCCTTTTACTTATAACTCCAGGGATTCCCCATTGTATAAGTGCATATATGCAAACTTGAGGGACAGTTGATATTTTACATTGGTGTGCATATGTTGGTAAAGTTTATAGTGTATGTGATTTTCCCACTGTATTCCCATAAATGTTAAATATTTTCTGCTGTGTTGACTTTTTGTTGGGCTCAATCCTATGACATTTGTTCTCAGGTCTGTTCACGCACATGCAAACTCCTGTAAGAATGGCGCTATGTGTTTACATGGTATAGTGATTGGAGGCAGAAAAAGGATGAAGAGAAAACAGAGGCCCTGCAATCCATACCGGAAATTCCTATCTTCTGAAAAAATCCCTGTGGTTGCCATATCTCAAAAAGAGGGATATTTAATAAGACAGAGACGTGTCTAACAAATTAATCCTGTTTTATTCACAACCAGTATTAAAATACAATTTAATAAAACAACATGACAAGGTAAGTTTTATCAATAAATAATCAGCCAAGAGATCACTCAAAAATGTTTATGGGCAGCTGACCATTATGTGTGTGTTTGGGTCTTTTGTTTAAGTTTTTCATTCAAATATAAATTATATTGTAAAGCCAGTTCTCGCCTCCTCCTTTCCATTGAACTCCTTTACACTGGTGCCGAAGATCCACCCCAACGGAGCAGCAGCGGCCATCTGCCGGGGGACAGAGGAGCCCGGCAGCCTGGAAGTGGAGGAACGGCCACCAACCGCAAGGGGAGAAGGGGCTCCAAACTGATCAGGGCAGCTGTCAGGGGTGGAAGAATCTCCTACCAGCCGCTGAAACATGGCCGGGTCTGAGACCGCTGACTGCAAGTGGGAAGGGGCTCGCTGCCGACCTTCTGGAGTGGTAGAACCGTTGCCAGGGGCAGGGGAGACCCTTGGAGCGTGGCATTCCATCCGCCAGGGGCTGGAGGACTGCCTCCGATCCTCCCGGGGAGGCGCGGTTGTCATTTTCCTGCAGAGTTTAGATCCAACCCTAATCAAACACACCTGAACCAGCTTATCAATGTCTTTAGGATTACTTGAAAATTACAGGCAGGTGTGTTGGAGCTAAAATCTGCAGGAAGGTAGCTCTCCAGGAGCAGGGTTGGTCACCTCTGGTTTACGGGCAGCTGACCGTCGTGTGTTGATGTTTGTGTCTTTTGTTTAAGTTTTTCATTAAAATATTATTTATATTGTCAAGCTATTTATATTGTCAACCTCCCTTCACCTTAATCTACTTACGCTCATCCAAGAAAAAAGAGCTTGAAGAAAGCAGACTTTATGTATAATGATCTCTTTGTATTATCTTTTTAGGAGCACAAACCTAATGCTCTGCTCATAACTTAAAATGTACAAAATGAACCTTCTCAGAGGCTGCGCTAAGCTTTCCATCACTGATCCAGCATACATAATCGATTTCTTTCGAAATTACCTCTCCAGCTGCATCGGAACCTCAAGTCCATCTAACTCAACATAGACTTCCCTGAACCCAACCCAAGGACTTCTCTTCAACACAATGCAACATAACGCAAGTACATTACTTCCAGACTTTCACTGAAATCTGGTGCTTTGATATATCATTTGGTGAACCCGATCTCAAATCAAGATGTGTTTAACGAAGTATTGTGTTTGTTAAGGGCAAACGGGTCTCTAGACTCAACAAACATTCATTTTCCTCTGTTACGGCTAAATTACATTAATTTCATGTCAAAACTCATTCATTAACCTGTGTTCATATTTGTTCACATGAGTTAGTTTAGTTTATGTTGTAGATTAGTAAATAAAGTATGTTTGTATTCAAAAGAGAAGTTGACTGATAAATAAATATGTATATTCATATTATAGCATATTTTTGATGTTATTTTCAATGGCCTTGAGAGTAATATTGCTAATATTTAAAAAATACGTTGCATCAACTCAGCATTGGCCACCAGTTGATTAGCCATTTATTCTTTCAAGATTCTCTGGATTTAATTCCTTTCTTGAGATTAATACCTTACATTATTACATAAAAGGGTGAATAATGTGGGCATACGTCCCAGTGTTGCTAAATCCCCAACACATTTTAAATGCAAGACATATGGCATGTCCAGCCTGAGGTCTAGCATTTAATGGTGGAGAATATTTTAAATCAGGTAACTAAACTTATCCATATTGTTGGAGAATGCCAGGCAGTTTTCCAACAATGACCACATTAAGCTGCGTTCTCTGGGAGAAACCCAGTTGTGTTAAAACGCTTATTCTTAATCCTTTAAACATCGTAAGGAAAAGGGCACTCTCATTCAGTGGCGGAACTAGAGTTTTATATTTGGGGTGGCAAGGGGGTGGCCACTGCTACTTTTGGACACACACACACACACGCACACACATGCACGCACGCACGCACGCTCACGCACGCACACACTCGCAAACACACACAATGTTGCTTTTCCATGTTTTATGCTGAGTTTTTTTTTTTTTTTTTTCAAAAAACCTTATATTTACAAAAAAAAAAAAATACATAAAAGAATTTCACACAGTACTTACAGAGAGGAAATACTTTATAAGTGTTTATAAGTGTTGAACATCTCCTGGCAGCTCTGGCTCACTGTCTTTCTCAGAACAAGAGTTTTCTGTGTCATCCCTTGATACATCTATTTATAACACGAGAACCATTAGTGTATAATCACAAAATAAATGCCACAGCCATCAACAACAAGAACACACATGAACCAACATTTTAAACGTCTAAACCTGTATGACTGACTTTCTTCTGCTGAACTCAAAATATGATATTTTGAAGCATGCTGGTAACTAAACAGTTTTGGTTCATATCAACTTCCATAGTATTGAAAAATATACAATGGAAGTCAACGGGAACCCAAAACTATTTGGTTACCAACATGTAAATGATGACTGAAATTTCATTTTTGGGTTAACTATCCTTTTAATCTGACAAAATCATCTTGACGTAAATTCCTGAACTCGAACTTGTGACTGACTGCCTGTGTCTGGTAGATTCTCTGACCTGCTGGTGGTCCTGAAGTCTGACCACTGACTCTGACTAGCCTCAGCTAGGGAGCTGCTCTGGGGTCCAGTGGTGATGCAAGGGCTGGGTTCTGTTTGTACCTGATCTGCCTGTTTGTGCTACTTTAAAAATAACTATCCCTTTAAAAATATATCTCTCCCTATCTTTTCATGTTTAATTGATCCTGTGCAAAAATATGACAGCCTATGTTTACATCTAATCATCCAATTACCAACATTTTTAACTTAATTACAAATCATCATTTTCATAACTACCAGTCTAAATTACCAGTTTGATCATTGCTAGTCCTACTCTGAACTGAAGTAACTGAACTAGCCAATCGATTTCAAAATGCTAAATGTTTACTCGCTGAAGCTGTATCCTGCTTCCCCACATTAGCTAAACATTTGTATACTGTAACTTTCATACTGTGCGATATATGCATGTATTACTAGCGCAGATGTATGCGTAAGGATTGTTATGCTAAATTGCAAGACGATCTATCTCTAATCTGATTAACTGGTAGCTAATTGGAGCCTTATTAACTCACACAGCGTCTCATAAAATGTATTCAGCAAACAAACATGATGCTAAACCTTAACTCACTTCAAATATGACGTTTTCTTATTCTTCTGTATCTTGCAACTATATTCTCTCGTCCTCGGCTCGTCGTCCTTTTGAAAACTGCGCGCGCTGCCGGCGAATGTAAAAAAATAAAATAAAATAAAATAAATCTTTTGACAAGAGGTTAAATGAGATGTCAATCAGCATCAGCAACTACCAGTAGCGAATGAAAAATTGGGGTGGCACCCGGGGTGGCCAATCAGATGTCAGGGGTGACCAGTGCCACCCCGGACACCCCTCTGGCTCTGGCTCCGCCTCTGCTTTCATTTACATGATGTTTCAGAAAGCCACTTTCTGCAAAACCCTGAAAAAAACAATTTTCTTAAGTTCATGTAAACATGGTCAATTATGTAAGAAACAAGTGCACACAGATCATTACAGTGAGACAGAGAATAAAAAAGGTAAAAGTATAAATAGACATACACATAATAGGACATATAACAGAATTGGTTATATGTCCTATTGTGGTAATGTATGTGCAAGGTAGGGGTATGTTCAGTTATTGAATTAAATATGTGAATTTACACCTGTCTGATGTTATATTCTATTTTGAGGCTCAGAAACCTTGATTTGTTCATCTGATACTCTATGTGTTGTTTTTATGTGTATTCAAGACTATGATAGTCATCTTCTGAATATGTAGTCTGAGACCTTTATAAAAGCTCCATCCATATCACACTTGTTTTCTGGACCTCAGGCTGTATATGCCTTTAAGGACCATATTGGACACCTCATTAGCTGTGACGTTGAAGGGCCATTGGGCAACACTGTGAGGGAGTCAATAATGCCAAAATGTGATAGCAATGTGAAATGAATGTTGTCAGCTTGTTAATATGTCTGTGGCACTCAGCGAGGCTTTTTGAAGGAGAGGATTGTGTCTGTTGTGCAGCTCTGTTGTCCATAATCAACATATGTGCCTCTGAGTCAACTGTGTGGGATTCCATAGAGATCCTTCTAGCCTTTCTATGACCCTTGTTTTTAAGGAAATTCCACTAATTCCTTTTTAGCACAGACATAAATTTCCACTTCACTTTTGTGGTTTTGTTAGTCAGGTTTGGAATTGCTTAGAATCAGTCCTTACAGTCATGAAACTTCACAATCTAGCAGTCTTTTTATAGATTATCCGAAAGTACACCTTAAGACAAACCTATTTGTCTTGCATCAGAGATGGATTCTTAGAAAATGTACAACAATTACACTCACACACACCATTCCAGTCTGAAAACTACCAACATAATACCATGAACTATTTTCCCTTCTGTAAGTTCTTCACATTTGACAAGTCAATTTGGGGATCTGGCATGTTCTCATTTGGATTTTAATGTATATATGTATCACTTTCTTTCTTCTCATGGGGATGTTTGTGTATATATGTCAGAGATGGTGGCAAGTGAAGCCCATGAGTCTCTGTGTGTTTTCCCTCTTGGCATGTCACATATGTGACATGTTGATGTTATAACTGAAAGGAGGCAAGACTTTTGGGGGAGTCTTGGTGGTGACTCAAAATAAATAAGCACATGCCTACATCTCAGCCATCATTAAAACAGTGAAGACATCATATGATGTCACACAACCTTGCGGTCACTATACATGCAGTCCTTGTGGAAACTTCAATTATTGTTTAAGATTGATTTTTTAAGATGACTGACATGTTCATGTTCAAATTAAATTCAAGAGGTACAATGCCTTGTGCATTCAAACAATGGTGTTGTTACAAAGGGTTAGCCACAATTGGGTGCCAAGGGACACAATCTGACATACAAACCCAATCTCAACTGATTAGGCTATATTTGAACTATATTGATCACGGAAAACTGTAGTTACAGATGTGTTTTCAATACTCTCACATAGAGCTCTTAAAGGATGGTATGCACAGTAACTAATTCATTACAGATCCTTTTCTTGACATATTATATAAAATATTGTTGGCCAAAGATGATTTCACAGCTTTTGCAAAACTGAATAAAATAAACTTTTACTGCATAAAACTATAGAGAGGAAGTCTTACAAAGCCAGACATCTGTCTACACGGCATATGGTCCAGTGCTGGTTTAGTTACTCTTTACTGACTTTACTGACTACTTCATAAAAAAGTCATCAGATGCTAAAACGGGCATTGGACCGATCGCATTCTTGGGCTAAAACAGATGCAGTGCAACGAATAAAACAGAAAGTGGGTGTCACAAGATGTGTTTTAAAGGTTGAATTTCCTTTTAAATGGAATTTACTACTCCTGTGCAAGATGTTCAGAGTGAATGACCTCCAGAGGTAGAGATTTTTGGAGGTTGTGCCTTCACTACGCCTTGGCTTGCTTTTATGAGCATCTCGCTGTATAAGCGGACACATACAATTGTATTCAATGAAAAACTCTGTGATGAAGCTTCAGCACGTGGTAGTACTATGGCACCGGTATAGGCTACTGTGCAACACTAAGATAGCATAGAATTGTCTATTGAAGTGTTTCTTATGTGTTTTAATTTTTTTACTTAAGATTTGATCATTTGAGCTGGCTTAATCTTGTGACTTCATAATTTTACGCACTTTTGTTAACAGACTATGTTCTTTGCCATAAACAATTGCTATAACACGGAGCTGATTTGTCTATGTTGATTCTTTGCATGTGCTTGTGGATGTAGGAAACAATATCGATTTAAAAATCATGACTTGTAGATTCTTTCCCCGACCTGAAATTATGTCTTTAAAATATTATTTGAATTTTGGTAATATTTCAGTGAAAAATTATTATTTAGTAATAGCCTTAGCCCTGTTGACAGCCCTATTACAACATTTTTAAATGTAATACATTACACTACCTTTTGTACTAAATTTAGTCGGTTACAGTGATTAATTACTAATTATTATAATCAGATAACACCCATCACTGAAAAGATCTAGTCAACATTTCAACTTTTCTGGCCATGTACCGCCTTCTTAGGAAGAAACCTTCTGACAACCAACCACAGTTCATTATTTTATGTGTTAAGGGGCAGTTTTATCTGAAATAGACTGTACCACAATTACAAAACAGCCTCTTAAAAAAATTATTTAAATGCTCATGTGGCAGTCTCTACGAGCGGTTGTACCGTAAACACAGTAATAATTGTGGAATTTCTGCCAGTCCAAGAGTAATACATACAGATTATATCACAGACATTACTTAGAAAACAAAGCAGAAAATACAGTTCTGCTTGGGGTTATCTAGTTAACTTGCTTTTAATTTCATCAATCAAAACTGAATATATTTCAAATATTTGATGCCATTGACCTGGTAAACTTACAGGCCTACAGTATCTTCAAAAAAATTTGGACTGATATCTGATGTATTGATAAAAAAAAAAAGTCAGAAAATAAATTAAGATCTTGTGATTGAGAAAATGCTTTCTGGTTTTGTGCGCAATGTGCATCAGACAGTCGGTCCGTTGTCGTGCCGTCTGAGGCTGAGACTATCAGTAATGAGCTTGATTGTGACATACACAAGATCTTGGCTACTTTAACACCCTATCACAAGATATCTTCAAGAAATCACGTATTCTACAGCCCCTTGACTCAATCCTCGCTGCCACTTACTTTTCACCAGCCCCCTTGGGCGATTTAATAATTTACCTCATTGAGTGGGAGCGACCAGGAAAATAAATGCTCTTGTGTAATTGCTCCATTACTTTCTCATATGGTTAATTACCATTCTGGAGGCACAGACTGATCCCTGTGCCTGCCTTTTTTTCTCCATTTAAAAAGATGGTCTTATATATATCTTTCACATGGAAGCAATGATTGCTCCTTTTCCAACATTCAGTTTTCATAATAATTTGTGTATCGGTTTGGATCTGTGGAACTAGACCTGCTGTTGGTTACATACTGTCATATATATATATATATAATACAATGTATTTTTTACCACCATATTATTGAACATAAGCTCATCTTTGGCACACAGTTCACAGCAATCCATTTTGCATGTGAATTTGTCAGTCAGTTGGAGATTTTTTATTAGGGCTTGTTTAAGGACCCGTCAATGTACACCCGCGTTGACTTAAGCTAAAGGTGAGAACTCCATGATGGCATTTTCTTCCTCCTAATCCTGGGATTCGACAACACCATGACAGATCTCTTGCTTTTAAAGGAGGAAGCGGTTCTTTATTTTTCACTTTTCAGTGTAATACCACTATTTTCTTTTCAGCACAACATAAATAATGGTACACACAATCACTGCTGAATGTGTCTCTCTCTCTCCCCTCCAATGGACTGGACTGTTCTTTTATATCCCTCTCAGCTCTCACTGCAAACACAAACAGCTGTTAGAGATAATTTCCCACATGTGTCAATCCTTACCGTTTTTCCTCTCGCGACCTCACTCTACACAGACATCACTCGTCCACACCCCATCACCACAAACAGTATATTAAAGCCAGCATCTCATGAGCTGGTTATAAAATAACAGTAATTGATTTTGTCTGAGAATGTTACACCTAACAAATGTTTTTGCGGAGGTCTCACTCTCTTTAGGTCTGTCACAAATACTCACCGGATCAGAATAGAGAAGAGGTGACAGACATTCCCTCCTACTCAATCTCACTGTTTGAATGATTCTGTCTCTATCAAACAATATTGATTTGCCTTATTACAAATGCAGGGAATAAGTAGCTTTAACCAAGTCTATCATCCCCATATCAAGTAAAATGTTTTATTTGATATGGGGATGATAGACTTTCCCAAGGTTAGGTGAACATTACAAGAACATCATTTTGATTTTATCTAGTAGTTAGTAATCAATTGCATCACGTTTATCCAAGGTTACACTATGTGCTCATGAAATTACACACTGAATTTCATTCAGCTCATTGTTTAAGAAATAAAACAAATGTATAATATAACTGCAAAGAAGATGGTGACTGACAGCTTAAGCAATGAGTTTGATTAAACTGTCTAGTTTAATATGATGTGTGCATGATCTAATTTGTTTTTTCTGTTCTTTCACAATGAGATATATTAAATCCGTAATACCAAAGCACCATGAGGGACGAATATGACAGTGGCATGATGTGGTTAAAAAAACATTGTTGAATGTGTCTAATGCAACTGAACTATAATGTGTTTTGGCTGACTTAGAGAAACAAAGAGGCTGCCTTTTTTTTTTTTTTTTTTTTTTTTTTTTATAAATAATGCAGTACAGGCAAAATGAGAATCGTGCCACATAAGAAAAAAATAAATAAAAAATTCACCAATTTATGAAGGCATTGAAACCTATTAAAATATATATAGTACTTATTTTCTCGGTTATACCCCACATGATGCCTGCAGCCTTCCTTTACCTAACTAATTTATTAGTATAACAGTTATTTCTTTATCGTTTTATGCACAAAACTCTCTGACCATATCTGCTAGTATTATTTTACAAATAGGCTACAGGGCATCGATCTGTCTCTTAAATATATTTTATATATTGATCATTTTCTGGATGATCCAGTCCCATTTGTCCTTGTCAGTACTTTAACTCGACACAGTGAATCAATCGATCCCTTTCTCTCCCAGTACCACAAGTTAGGTCAGCTTGCCACATTGTGCATTGCTCTGCATCTGACTGGAGTCTACGTTGCGCTCCCCTGGCTGCGTTCAACAGGAGGGAAGAGACACATGTACGCTTTAATAACTTAAGAACGATTTAGATATTGATAGAGAAGACAGCACAATTTGTCAGTCGATCCGTACTGCATCGAAACAAACCAAATATACAATTTATTAGTGACATGTTGCCATTTTTTTACTTGAGCGAAGGACTCGCGCCCGCGTGCGTATTTGGAGCAGTGTACATCACGCGCAGTCTCCGCGGACTCTGCTGTGCGTAACGAGATATTTCAACTCAGAAGATTTCCTAAAATTTCGCCATGGCACCACCACAAAACGGATCAAACCTAACGGGGAACTTTACAAACCAGTTCGTGCAGCCGCCGTGGCGCGTCGCGCTCTGGTCTGTGGCTTACAGCTCTATCCTTTCGGTTGCGGTGTTCGGGAATCTCATTGTGATGTGGATCATTCTGGCGCACAAGAGGATGCGAACAGTCACCAATTACTTTCTGCTCAACCTGGCGTTTTCTGACGCGTCGATGGCAGCCTTCAATACCTTGATTAATTTTGTTTATGCCACGCACGGTGACTGGTACTTTGGAGAATATTACTGCAAATTTCACAACTTTTTCCCTGTCACATCCGTGTTTGCGAGCATTTACTCAATGAGTGCCATAGCTGTCGACAGGTAGAGTACATGCCAAGCTGACACTTGAATTACTGTGCGAACTTCATGAAATTCGTGTTTTAATGCACGTTTAAATACAGGATCAGATAATCAAAGCCCACCAACACGCCCACAATGTGCTTAAACTGCAAAAATGTGGTCCTAAATAAGTTATTGATGGAAATAATATTCTTTAATATTGAATTAGCCCATGTAACTAGCCCACCCGATCGTTGGCTAGGCTAACATTTTGTTTACGTGTTTAAAATTCACACAGCACCATACTTGTTGCTGTATAACATACTTGCTAACTAAAATGACAAAAACGCGACTGACTGAACGTTAAAACTGAAGCAACAGGATATGAGCCTTGGAACTGTAACCTGAGGGTTCATGGTTTAGATTCTGCAGAGTATCCAACACGAGCTGGATTGACTGCAGAAATTGATCAGATTTCTAATATGTCAGTCAGATAATGTGCTAATTCTGTCTTATCACTATATCATCACTAATTTTGATTTGTACACAAGACAACATTAAGTACCAATATGCCAGCCTGGTTTTCATTTAGGGATTTCAAATTTTATTCAATGTGACACCATCTGTAAAGGGTTTACTCCAAATGAAATTAATCGTAATTTAAAACTTTTGTATAAAATCATGAACACTCACAAAAGAGTAACCTTATAAAAGCTTTTTTCCTTTACATGGAGGCTCCCCTGGTGGGGGCTGCCATGTTAGGATCTCATGATCAATTGAGTACTGCTCATTTATGCCTCCTACACACTACACGACTTTCAAAGATGTTGTATTGTGGATGTTCATACCGATCACAACTGTCTGTCTTGTCATGGAAGTCATAGGGCTTTCAAATTACACAGGGAATCGGCAACAGGTGTGAACACATTACAAAACATTTCACTATTGACGAATCCCCGACGACTCTGCCTGGATTCCAAACAGAGTACTGTTCACACGAGTAGTGATACGAGATATTAAAACAAATGCATGATCATATGTTATGCATTTCAGAATATGATGTGTATGTATTTAACTGCCTTTACATTGATGTGTAAAGGCATTATATATTTTATTGGTTATAATATGAAAAGGTACCTCCTACTGAAAGATTTTTCTTTTTACTTACCTGACTGTCCAAAAGAACTGGTAATTTCTCTCCAACTCTTCTCTTTCTCCACCCAGTTATGGTACAGTTCAGATGAAACATCAAATAGGCACTGGTGCTCCTGCCAGTATAAAAAAAAAACATTCAAAACGCATACAGTCTGAACAGCATAATATAATATTGCACCATATCAAAGAAAAATAAATAACAATTTGCAAAACTGCAGCATTCCACAAATTGAAATAAATGTAAAAAAGGATGCTATTTATTGCATGTGCATGTGCAACTTTATTTGAATGTAGATAAACAAAGAGCATATAAATGTAACAATTCAAAACTAATACAATCTGAAAAAAATAATATCTTGGCTCCGCCCTCAATCACACAGCACGTTCATTGGTTAACAAGGCGTGTCTGCTTGACAGGAACAACAGGTGAGGCGGTTATTCTGAGCAGACAGTCAGAACGAATGTGTGTGCGCTTGAACATTTAGGCCTGTATTGTTTTTTTTCTATTTTCTTTCTTTGAATTAGTTAATTCTATTCTTTTAAATCTTTTGATTATTCACATCTTAATTTTTGTATATTTTTATAAATAGATTCGGCTCTTCTGATATGCGAGCCAGCTCCCAATGTTCACCTACAAGAGCCAGCTCTTAGAGCCGACACGTTCGTGAATGACCCATCACTACTAGACATCTTGCTGGCATTGGCGATGCGTCTGTGTTTCTCTCAAATTGCGTCTTTGAAAATTAATGCATTGTGATCGTCGCTCATGGGTGTGAGCTCCGATTTGCCTATGATTTCTGACTTTTGTCGGCGATCTCCACAAAACTGTGGGCGAGTGAAAATCAGGCCTAAAATCGTGTAGTGTAAACTCTGTATTAATCTCAGTATCTGCCCTGTTATTGGACATTTTCACTCATGCATTAAATAAATCATGGCTGACTGTGAATACTGAATATCTACAATGCCATCTGTAACTGAAAACTAATGATTTTGAATGATGCTACACCCAAGCCGCTAGTCCAAATGACACAAACAAAAGAAGTTACTGAGTGCACCTTTAGTATTCCTGTACAAAGCGAGTTGGATTCATATCAGCTGGACAAATAATCTAGCTATTTATGTTCAGTTTGATTGTAGTGTATTATAACATGTATGTTAAAAGCATTATTTTTCTTGGATGGGGAAAGTGCCTCAGGCAGTCTCTTAGCATATGCCTGACTTGTTGCAGTGAATGCCTGAACAATGACTACGCAGAGTCAGATTTATTGGTTGGTGAGCTCTTCTGACGTATTTACAGCATCTTCAGGGGGGTCTTTGGAGAAGCTTTACGTGTGTTCTATTCATGGGAAGCACTAACACAGTGCAATCACTGCATTTTGAACCACATTCATAAATATAATTTGTTGAATAATTAAATAAGCATAATTAGAAAACTCGTTGTAAACCTGAATTGAAGAGTCTCATATCAAGTTTAAAATCGATTTAACTTTAAATGATGGATTAGTGGTATGCTTAGTAATAATTTTTTTTTTTTCAATAAATACCATACAAACCTTTACATTAAAATGTAAAAACCTAGTAGGCTGCAGCCCTAGAAAGCACTATAAGGTATCATTGACACTCTCAATATGTAAAGGCTGTTCTAAAAGGTAGGAAGCATGGTTATGGCCCGATTTACCTGAATTCTTCCTATGGTATGATTAATAGAACTAAACAAAGAGTTGATTTTGAGTATATTATGCATGCAAGAGATATAAAGTTTGGCCCAACAAGATCATTTATTATTTTTTACACATTCACTCTTGTCCCTTTTATTCTCATTCTTTAAGGTTTAAAGCTTTCTGATTTTTACAATGCACCTTAAAATGCATTTGTCCAAACATATTGGACAGGGAATGAATGCACACCAACACAATGGTAAATTAATTGGTCTTGTCCTGCATGCGGAAAGACTGAATTGATAGAGACAATTAGCCTGCATTTAGCACTACCAGAAAGCTATCTGTTCTGTGCTTTGTGCTCATTGATGTTAGTTCATCCTTGTCTCTAATCTAATGCAAATCAGTACAAAAAAGAACAACCAAAACCAACTGTAAATAACATGTTCCTTTATTAATGGGAATAAATTAAGGTCTAATCCCTGATCTAAAGCATAGAAGCCCCAAGTTACTGACAAAAAATCTAATATTAATATTTGTATATTTTTATACTAGATTTTGAGCCATTGCCACAAGCAATGATTTGGCACTTGTGAGATGTTAGAAGTCTTTATTTTCAGATCCTCTGGATCCATGATCTACAAAGGTAGATGACATCACTAGTTTTTTCAGCTTGCTTTATTGATGGCATGCTGAGCCATCTAATCAGCCATTTCCCCACAGCACCCTGCAGACATTTTCTCATTTTTCCTCAACTAAATTATGCGAAAAGAATGCATATTAAATGGGATTTGTGTACTTCAGCAATAACCTTTCCAGACATTCACGATTAGTTCCGTGCAGTGTGCAAGTGTCTGTATATTTAGGCCCTTCATCATGAGTGGTGGAGTTTTTTAGTTAGCGAAAAGTTGAATGACAGGAGTTATGCAAGACTGTTGAATAAGCAAGTGTAGTCATATATAACTTCATAGTAGGGATGAGTCACAATAGTCGACTATGTTGTTGTTGGATTTTTTCTTAGAATTGTTTCCCTTTTTTAATGTTAATATTTTTAGTGCCAGTGTTTAAAGTAACATGCTGACAGTGCACTGTGCTTAAGCTTTTAGAAATGTTACCACCGCTACTGCCAGGAAAATGCACATGGACATTCTAGGCTGTTGCATAGCTGTTCCATTTTTAACATGATCAAATGTCAAGTTAAAACTGTTCCACTTTTAAAAATGTGTCTTTAGACCCATGTGTTCCGTTCCATTCCATTGCACTCTGTCTAGCTGCTTGTGAAGGCAATAACATGTCTTATCCACAGGCCTCCTGTGAATGTCACATTTCTTCAATGGCATTTTGAATTAGTGCTTTTACTTGATGCTACATCCATTGCACTAGGTGTCAGTATAATTCAAGTTGACTGGCAGCACAAAATAAAACATAAGTGCACCTTTAGTGATTTGAAAAGGTGCACTTAAAGTGACGTTAAGTGATTTCTGCCGAAGGTTCAACTGTCTAGTACTGATGTGCAAAACTACCACTACATATTTTCAAAATTGAGAAGTCAGTGGGTTGCCCCATATGTACCGGTAGTTTTGCACATTCAAACTAGATAGTGAACATTTGGCAAATATCACTCTAATACCAATAAATAAGCATAACTTTACATTTTAAGGCTAATACCTGAAGCTCTGCCTATTAAAATCTTGTATGTGTTTAGACTCAGTGTGCTTCTGGCTCAGACTGACCTGAGCTATGACTTCCACCAAGTTAAATGTCAGGTAAATCAGATACAGTATTCATTCATATGAATGGAGATCACCCTAAAATCAACCATAATAAACGATACGGTAAATGTGGCAGGCAAGTCTGACATTGTTAACATAACTGCTTTTATTTCTTGTCTTCATTTGGTTAAATATACTTAAAATATGAAGTATAATATTGTATAATAATATATATTAGGAAATTAAGAGTTAAATTAATTTGCATCACAACACTCGAAGCTGATATTTTATGAAAACCTTGAATAAATGGTTCACCGGCAAAACTTAATTAATGAAGCTGATTGACCAACCTGTTGGGACTAGTTGTCCAAGGACTACGTAAGCTAGGGAAGAAGCCTTGTGGGGACACCAGCATCCATATGCCAACATATAATGGTGATCATCCATGGTGGTCTTTTCAGCTGGGAAGTTGGTTGAATTTGATATCGTGAATAATCACATTCAAGGTAAAAGAGCATGTGGTACTATGAAACCATACTTTGATACTAAGCTGATAAACTACTTGTTCCATACTTACTCAACTCTCTGATGTCAGACAAATAAATACATTTGAACACATGACTGTCCACATTTACACGTTAAGAATGCCTATTTGGTATTCAGAAATGTGGCCTACCCAGTAACGTTGATTTATTACAGTAATAAGGAAAGAGCAGTTTATACAGTATATTCTTCTTCTTAGAAGAACAAACGATAGGAGTAAAATGTGGGAAAGTCTGTTGAAACATGCGCATGTTCCTGGCTTGGTGGAGCATCTACTGCGCTGCATTATGCAGGTTTTTCAAAGAGGCACTTATTTGAAGGAAGGAGCAGTTAAAAACTATTAGGTTAGGCACAGCAGCAAAAAACAACCTGTTTAATTCTAATGGTCAGAGAGAGTGTTGAAATGGTTATGCAAATATATTACTGTTTTTAGTGCAAACTATCTTTACAAAGGTTATAAGTGCACCTCAGGAGGAAAAATATTAAAAAGTCAATAATAATATGACCCCTTTGAAACAAATTAATTCTTTGGTTCAGCTACTCTAGGAAAGATTTAGCATGTCAATGTATGTATGACATATTGATAGGATTGTGTCGTAGCAGATTAGATCTGCTATGTTGCTGCTGCAGAGGAAGTACGGGGACTTGCTACTGCTAGATCATAGACATACTCAGTTAAACATATAGACATGCTGTTGCTGCTGCACATTTAGAAAAATGCTAGACATGCAACATCAGCATTTATGACATGCTGTTACACAAAGACATACAGTAAATACAATACCCATGCAGATCTAGACAAGTGGAGCTGAGGAGATGGAGGGTCTCAGAAAAACTCTTGCAGCATGCTGCAGTGAAACCGGCTTGCAAACTAAGCAAATTTAAATGTTAGGTAAAGAGAGTATGCAAGTTGATTGGGCCCCCGATTACATGTCAAAGGACCATCAGCTTGTGCCATTTAGAGTTTCATGCCCAACCTTTATAATTTCTTCCTTTATAATATGGGACAACAGAGGTGTTGTTGTTTTTTTTGCAACCAGTAAGCAACCAAAACATTCTTACGGCATGAGGAAAATTATATCAGACAAGAGAAAACCAAATTCAGCGATAGTGTTCTTCATAGTTTTATCCTGGGCTCAAAATGTCACACTGTGCTCTTGGCTCCAAGCTACATATAAAGTCCAGATTTTCTGTTGTGTTAGCTGTTACTGTTGTTTTGCTGGCAGGCAGTTACTGCACTTGTCCGTACAGCACTTGTGACATTTGGATGGAATTTGCAGTGGGTCAGTGTGCCTGCACAGTAGGCTTCACATTTTGGAGGAAAGTGTGAGATTTGTGCTGACACCACTTGCCCAGACAGTGTTTTCAGGACAATAAATGTTTAATTTCAATGACTGAGAAATGGCATTGCAGACAAAAAAAATGCATTCTGGTGCATTAAGTGGTTCTTATGGATCTTTAATATAACTATTATGTGAAAACTTTTTAAAGAATAGAGGAGGCTAGTAGGTTCAGTATCAGTTTGAATGCTTTGTCATCAGTGGTATTACACTCGACTGTGATATAATTTATATTGTTTCAATGCCTTATAGGTCAGCTGATATCGGGTTTTGCCGATCGTCAATAGCCGATTAATTGGCTGATAGTTTTATATGACTGAAATATGTAAAATAATGCTGAACTTACTACAAAATGAACATGCCCCCCATGCTGATTACATTCTCACAGATTTGACATTTTGCTTTACCTGACGATACTTCAATAAAGGACTCCCACACTTGTACTGTTTAAAAAGCCTTCGCCATCTGTAATTATTAAAAATATTAGTAAAGAAAATTATAAGTCAAATGTATTAGTCGTTCAACAATAACATAAACAATGCCTTACAAAGCCAAATAGCTACTGCTTTATCAATATGGAAAATATTTATTATTTTACATTATTGTCATATGAAATATATGAGTGATGTACAAGCAAGGTAAAGAGACAAAGAGAAAAAATCTATTAAAGTCTTGTCTTTTTAAATGCATTTAAATGATTATTAAATTCAAATCTCAGATTTATATATTTTACCATGCTCATGCATTTCTTTTGCACATAACTACATAATAACATAGAAGTTTTTTTTTGTCAGAACAGAGAAAAGTTTGTAATTTTATAGTCCAAAAAGCAACTGGCCAAGCGAAAGCAAAAACTAGCAGTATTTTCACATGTGGTTAGCATTAACATTAAATTATTTTACTAATGATGATAAACTTATTAATCTACTTAGCAAAGAATACTTCATCTTTATAACCTAACTGTAATAAATTGATTGCTCCTCAACCCCTCGAAAAAGTGACATTTTTTTAATATTAAAAACAGCAAATTAAGACAAAAGGTAAGCAGTTTCCATTCTTGACTTTGGAGTATTGTTCTAACCATTTGATTTCAAACAAATCTCCTCTCCACCTTATCGGCAATGCAGTTCTCCAGTGCAGCAATTAGTTATATACAAATTAACTGTCTAACCACCTTTTTAAATAATTGGTTTATTGTACTATGACTACATGCAATAATAATGTGTACATACCTTTGCTTTTCTATGCCATTGTTTTAAATCTGCTTCTAAAGTCCATCTCTCTGTGTAGCCTAGTCACGTGGCACAACAAACTCAATTTAGAGTCAGAGATGTGTTTTTTTTTTTTTTTTTATCTCTAGAGTGCGATTTTATACTGTAGATCTAAGACATTCCAAATGTAGAACCCTCCAGCGCCGGCCATGGAGGAATAAAACAAAACAAAACATCGGAAATTATTGCATTGTTTTTTTCAGAAAGCTGGTAGTTAAAAAATGCAAACCGTTAAATGTGAGTCAACCTCTAATATGCATGTCCATATCTTATACTAGGGGTGGGAATTAGTAGGGACCAGGCCATACAATATAATATGATGTTATACAATATACAATATTGTCTGTGTTCACAACTTTCCAAATAATGGTGGGGTCAGATAATAACTGAATCACCATTAAAGTAGCATAAAAGTCTACAACTTGTGTGCTATTTCCAAGTCTTCTGAAATCATATGATAACGTTTTGTGAGAAACAGAAAAAATTTAAGTTGTTATTTGCTGAAAAGTGCCAGGGTTAATTTGAGCTCGCATTGAAATTCAAGTATGGTGCATTTAGAAGTGTCGCACCAGGTTGATGTTATTGGTGTCAAACACCAGAGGAGCATTTCGTTCTTTAAAATGTCTCCATTTATTTTTCGTGTAAAAAAATAAAATAAATCACAACATGAGAGTAAACAAATAATGACAACTTTTCACTTTAGGGTAAACTATTCCTTTCAAGACATTCATTTCAGGTTGAATTCTTGTATTTTTTCTTCATGAAAGATTTCACTCCCTCCTGCAGCAGAACAGATATGAATGCTCCACTCTTTGATGTAGCCCATTATCAATCAGCTATTAGATCATCACACAACATGGAAATTGAAAATTGCCCATTCGTGGTCTGTTTGTGATATCGTGTGTAGGTGTTATAGATGTAAGTCATACTCTGTCTGAGACATAAGACTGAGAAGTGCTCTGTTTGTATATTGTACAGGTATATGGCCATCATTCATCCCCTGAAACCACGTTTCTCTGCCACAGCCACTAAGGTGGTCATTGTGTGTATCTGGGTGCTGGCGGTGGTTTTGGCCTTTCCCCTCTGTTTCTTTTCAACCATCAAAAAAATACCCAGGCGGACCCTTTGCTACGTTGCCTGGCCCAGACCTGCAGAGGACCCTTTCATGTGAGAGCTCTTTAAATATGCATGCACAATTTTTTTTACCTTTCCTTCCAACTTGTTTGTAAAGCACTTTGAACCACAATCTTGTATGAAAGGTGCTATATACATGAAAGGAATATTTCACGCAAAAATGAAAATACTGTCATAAACTCACCCTAATATTACTCCAAAACCACATGCCTTTCTTTTGCAAAAGGTAATTGTTTAAAAAGTCTTCACAAGGTTTATTTTCCTTACAATGCTATGCAACTGAATAGTGACAAACCTCCCAAATCAATAAGTAAACGATATATGCACGATCACTTTATGTAAAATGTTATTCTATTCATCACAAAAAAGTGATCGCATGGCTTCAAAAGACTTGGAATGTAGTGGATGAGTGGTATTAATTACCTTTATAGTGATTTTTGTGTCTATCCTTTTTTAAGCTTTACAGACCGGAATAATTTTTCACTTGCATTGTATGGTACACAAACCCTGTGAACACTTTTTTTATTTTTTTTTTTATTAAAATTTTTGGCCAAACTATTCCTTGGGCTTTCTGGTGCACTTTGGCTTCCGTCGCATCATTCAGGTGGATGCTGCACACTGGTGGTGGTTGAGAAGATTCCCCCTATAATACAGAATGTATGTAGAGTGCTTTGAGTGTTTAGAAATGTTCTATATACATTTAATGAATTAATATTATTAATTTTATGTTATTTCTATGTTAAATATCATTTTTCAAGTTTGCATTTACTGTAGCTATTTGGAAACATCATCTGTGTCAAACAGTTAAACAATAGTTTCTGATGAGCAGAAGGTTGCCGGTTCGATCCCAACAGCCACCACCATTGTGTCCTTGAGCAAGGCACTTATCTCCTGGTTGCTCCGGGGGGATTGTCCCTGTATTATGAGCACTGTAAGCTTTAGATAAAAACGTCTGCCAAATGCATAAATGTAAATGCAATAGTGGTAAAATTTTAGTGGTTTAACATGGGTATATTTGTGTCTTATATCAGCACACTGTAAGATTTTTGCCACGGTCTTGCCATCTGAGACAAAATTAGCAGTTCAGAAAGATGTTTAATTTTAAAGGTGCGCTCGGTAGATTTTATGTTGTGCTGATACCTAGTTCTCATAATCAATATCATTGTAAAAATTTGCTATTTGCAATATCCATGATAAATTTATTCCACAATTGAAAGCGTCCAAGTAGAGGGGGTTATTGAGATAAAGTGAGTACTATATGGCTGGTCTTATGATCTCAACATGGTGGCGTTCATGAATGTGCACGCAGAACTATGTAGACTAAAGCAGATTTTTCTCTAAGACTGATATGACTAGAGTCTTAATCACATGAGAGATAATTTTAAAAATACTATTAATTTATTTCTGTTTTAAACTTTTAGCAATTAGCAAAACAATTACTGAGTACACTTTTGAGGCAAAATCATCAGTCTTGAATCACTTAGTGTGACATGGTTTTTGCCAACCAGTTAAAACTCCTTAAACTCGATTGACCCGCCAAAGGGGGGCACTATATCACAAAAAGTTTACACTTAAAACGTTAAAGTCTCCGTTTACATAAGTCAGACATATGAGGTATCATTTGAAAGCTTAGAATCTGAACTATTCAGAGATATCCAGCATTTCTGCATTTATGTTACTTCAATTAACAAAACATCTTCAAAACATTCAGGTCACAGGAATGTGACTGTACAGTTAACCTAATACCATAGTTTGAATGATTTTTAAAAGAATCACAAAGTGAAATATGATTTCTGTAAGTCATCTAATACAAAATTCTCTTTTATGCCCCGAGAAATGCTGCCATAAGCCCTGAGTAGACTAAAACGTTATATCTGCTTTTAACTTAGAGAAGTTTCTAGAAAATGTGCCATTTTTTACTTGTCTGTGAGCTTGCTTGGCTGAATAATCCAATGTTATATCTTAGACATCCAGAACAAAATATGGCATCCAGAAGGAAAATTATGCAAAACAAATATTTTTTTCGGCTATTGATAATAAATCATCTCAAAAGGAGGATCTCAGCTTTCTGATGACACCTAGATTGAGCTTCTTGTCCACTCAGAGACTGAGAAATTCAATGAAACAATGAGGGTGGTGCTTGAACTGAAAATTAGACTGAATGTCTATGGACGAGCACATCTGTGATATATTTATATTTATATATATATATATATATATATATATATATATATATATATATATATATATATATATATATATATATATTCTAGTGCTTGCTGCCAACTAGTGGAATAAACTTTTCAAAGTGAGGTAGAATTGACAGAACCAGAATTACATGTTTACAAAGGTAGGACAAAAAAAGAGTTACCTTAAGATTATAAACACATCCATAATTATTTATGAATAATTTTAGTATATTTTTTATTTTATTTGGGGGGGTTCTCTGGAAAATGACAACAATTTTTTGCAATTAGTCTTCAGTCTTCTAGGTGTCACTGTAAGTCCAAATGACACTAACAAAAAAGTTACAGAGTGCACCTTTAATTATTTTTGTGTTGAGTGGCTTCTGAGAAGACATTGTTCTGGCTGTGTCAGATATATTACGTCACATTTGGCTATTTCCAAGATCTCTTTGGGTCAAATTGTATCATTTGACTAAGAACAATCATAAACTCTTACATAACACTTCCTTGGTGAGTCCTGACATAGGAACTATGCTTTTCTCGCTTGGTACAGGTATCATATCATTGTGGCAGTGCTGGTATACATTCTGCCCCTTGTGGTGATGGGTATTACCTACACTGTTGTTGGATCGACACTGTGGGGTGGAGAGATACCTGGTGACTCATCGGACAACTACCAGAGCCAACTCCGAGCCAAACGAAAGGTAAGTAGTTCACAATGCTCAAGCTGTATTGTTGTCTAAATACAGCTAAGGGCCGATCGCACTAATCGCAATTTTGTGTCAGTCTGTGCTAGTCTTTTGTTTTTCAGGAGCATCACATATTTGTAAGATGCTGTGTCAGGTTCAAAAGAATGTTAACTTTTAAAATCATGTCTCAACTCACCTGCATTCAGTTTTATGCACTACGCTGCTCCAAGCTTTTTTTGGTGCAGGATTGGTCTGGTCTGAATGGCCCCTTAGTGTTTTAAAATACAGGGTTTAGCATACAGAAATTATATATGTGAACTTCTGATTTTTTCAATCATAGAACAGTTCCCCATAGAACCCCTATAGCCAATCTTGTATATTCACACTTACAGGAAGTCATTTGTCTCACAGTTTAACTCTTGTGACACATCATCTCTGGCTCTGTTGCAAATCAACTGCAATACATATCTGTCAATTAGTTTGATGCCTGACCCTACAGTCTGAGAAACCTATCTACACTTGTGTTCTGCTGGAAGAACATATGAGCAAACACATCACACACATACATATAATGGATCACTGCATGTGGGATCAATAAAACATAAAGAGAAGGAAGTTCTGTAAAGGAAAATGAAAGGGATGACTAGTCCAGCAGGTCATTTAGAACACAGGCAGGAGGAAGTGGATAAAAGCGAGGGGTATACAGACACAGACGGTTATCAGATCAGACAGCGCTGTTTTTTAGTGTTAGTTTTGATTTTTGTACACCACAACAGTGCAGCTAGAAAATTAAGAGGAAAAAAACTGCTAGCCACAGTGAAAAAGAATGGACTTACTGTCAAACAAATTAAATATGAAGATTTGTTCCTGCTATGAGGAGATGAAAAATTTATTGACAGGTTTTCCTTATTGAATGCAATGGATTTTCGTTAATAACCTTGACATAGTAGTGGCCTCTTTCTGTCTTTGACTAACTTAATAAAACTGATCAAGATTTTACACTTAACAGCAGTGGTGTAGCCAGAAACATGACTCTTGGAAAAATGGGTGTGCAAGAACCAAAGCACAATAAAGTGATGTTCTTTTTAAGCTTTAATATTTTTTATTTGTGTGTGTGTGTGTGTTAAGTTTAATTGACTTAAAAAACAACTTAATGACACATTTAATAAATTATATTAAATTGTTTTGGAATGATTCATAATACATTTTCAAAATCTCCTTAAGACAAATGTAAATGGTGCAAAATAAATTTTGACAAAAATACAGCAAGTTTTTGGTTAAATTCACTGGTTCAAAGACAAAAGACCCAAACATTATAATTCTCTTATGATTTACTCACCTTTAAGCCATCCCAGATGTGTATGTCTTTCCTTCTTCAGCAGAACTGAAATGAAGATTTTTAGAAGCACATTTCTTTCAAATGAAAGTGAATGTGTGTCAGGCGTCTGGCTGTTTGACGGTCCAAAATAAATATGTTTAGGCAGTATAAAGGTAATCCACACGATCAAAGAATGTATTCTGAAGCAAATCGATAGGTTTGTGTAAGAAACATATCGGTAATTAAAAAGTTTTTTCACTTTAAATTGTTGCTTTCTCCCACCACTGTATTTCTGTTTGAAATGACCTAACTCTCACGTGACATTCGTTCCTCTGTTGAATACAAAGTGCGCGCATCTGACTTCTCACGCAAACACGCCATTGCGCTAAAATGCCATTGCGCTTACGTCACGTGACAGCTCTGTGATGGGTCTACTGGTAGCAGGAAGCATTTTTTTAAAGTTCATAAAATTTTAATTATCTATTTATATTTTTCATAAACCTGTCGATTTCAGACATTCGTTGATCGACTGGAGTCATGTGGATTACTTTTATGCTGCCTATATGTGACTTTTGGACCGTCAAACTGCCAGCAGCATCATGGTACCATTTACGTTTATTGAACAGACATACAGAGCTGAAATGTGCTTATAAAAATCTTAATTTTGGTTCTGTTGAAGAAGGAACGATGAACACATCTGGAATGGCTTAAAGTTGAGTAAATCATGAGAGAATTATAATTTTTGGGTGAACTAATCCTTTAATTGTGGATAAGAAATAAAAGTGTAATGCATAACTGTAAGAATATTCTAAATCTTTTCTGAACATTCTTTATATTTATGGAGGTTTCGTTTATAATAAAACAGAAAAAAAAAAAATTTTTGTTAGATTAATGATTTAGCCATTATAAATAAAGGCTTTTAGGCTAACACGTTTAGGACAAACAGCTGTACACAGTCCAGTATAGCCTTCCTTTCCAAGTGTATTCTCCAAATATTCCACAATATGCATAATATATCATAACTGGGGAAGAAAAGAACAACAATTATCTTATTTTACTTACGTGGACTCGTGCAATTATGAATAATGGGGGAGAAATCCAAACTCGGTAGTATAAACTTTATTCATTTAAAGTGCATGCTTGTTTTCCTTGTTTCACTCAGTGTCTGTTGCGATAGTGCAATCTGGGATGGCCTCTGTAACACATTGGGTCTTATTGTAGTCACTGTAATTGATTAATAAATTATGTTATCAATGCTTTGAATTTTCAACATAATATTGATGCATTTTTACTCCCCTATACAGTATCATCAAGGCAGGGCATTTTTTTTTTAAATTTGGGTGTACAAGCTTATGTTATGGGTGATATTTGCAAAGTTTTAAATTAAACATTGTGCTACACATGCAAATGGTGAGTGAATTGAGAAAATTAACTAGCAACAAATATTTCATATCTGACATGTAACTTTGTAAAGCTGCACCTGCATAAAGACATGAAGTTACATCAAATTGTGTTCCTCATATTTTCATTTTGCTGGCTTATTGTGAGGGACATTCTACTTGTGTGTCTCCACATAAAGTTTTAAAGACAAAACAAAACAAAACCAAACTACACACTGATGAGTCCAAACATTATAACCACTCACAGGTGAAGCGAATAACGTTGATCGTCTCCTAAAATGGCCACATGTCAAGGTCTGGGTAGATTAGATGGTAAGCGAGCAATCATTTCTCATAGTCAATGTGTTGAATGCAGGAGAAATGAGCAGAAGTAAAGACCTGAGTGACTTTGACAAGGGCCAAAGTGTTGTGGCCTGACGACTGGGTCAGAACATCTCGGAAATGGCAAGGCTTGTGGGGTGCTCCCGGTCAGTAGTGGTGAGTACCTACCGACAGTGGTCTGAGGAGGGACAAACCAAAAACTAGTGACATGATGTTGGGCGCCCAAGGCTCATTGATGTGTGAGGGCAACGAAGGACATCACATCTGGTCCAAACCGACAGAAGGTCTACTGTGGCACAAGTCACAGAATTTTTTTTAATTATGCTTATGGGAGAAATGTGTCACAACACACAGTGTATCGCACCCTAAAGCGTATGGGGTTGTGAAGCCACAGACCGGTCAGAGTGCCAATGATGAGCCCTGTCCACTGTTGAAAGCACCTACAATGGGCAAGCGAGCATTGGAACTAGACCTTGGAGCAGTAAAAGAAGGTCACCTGGTCTTCTTTTACTTCACATGGACAGCCATGTACATGTGCGCCTTTAACCTGGGGAAGTGATGGCACCAGGATGCACTGTGGGAAGACGGCAAGCTGGTGGAGGGAGTGTGATGATCTGGGCAATGTTCTGCTGGGAAACCCTGGGTCCGGCCATTCATGTGGACATCAATTTGACACAGGCCACCTACCCAAACATTGTTCCAGACAAGTTACACCCCTTCATGGCAATGGGATTCCCTGATGGCAGTGGTCTCTTTCAGCAGGATAATGCACACTGCTACACTGCACACATTTTGTTAGGGAATGGTTTGAGGAACATAATGAAGAGTTCAAGGTGTTGTCCTGGCCTCCAAATTCCTCAGATCTCAATCCGATTATGCATCTGTGGGATATGCTGGACCAAAAAGTCCAACCCACGGTGGCTCTACCTCACAACTTACAGGACTTGAAGAATCTTCTGCTAATGTCTATGTGTGCCTGATAACACAAGACACCTTCAGGGGTCTTGTAGTGTCCATGCCTCAGTGGGTCCATGCTGTTTTGGCAGCACGCAGAGGACCAACAGCCTATTAAGCAGGTAGTCATAATGTGTTGGCTCATCAGAGTATATAGGCAACTATATACAGGCATCCTAGATTAACTTCTGATGAAATATTTTCCACTGAGGTAAAAGCTGAAGATCTGTGAATGCAGACAAATATTTTATTTTGTAGACAAGTTTGTGTCACTTTGATTCAATTGCACATAATTTACATAAATTGAGGGTCAGACTATCGTTCTTACAATTCAGTCACGTACTGCTTCATTTCCTTATAAAGTAACAGGCCAATCGAAAATAATTTCTGTTTTATTTATTTATCAAAGCCAATTTTTACTTGCATTTGATACAGGAATGTGCCCAAAGCAGAATACCTTATTCAGAAAGGCACGAAAAATTACTTCAAAACAAAAACACAATTTTACTGAGTAATAGAACAAAATATTTGTTTAAAAAACAACAATATTCTGCTCAGGCCAGGCACAAGTTTCAAAATATCAAATCAATTGTCATCTGCAGACAAATCATCCTAGAGCTTTTCTCAGATCTAACTTCACTTTTCTGAGACATTTTTGCAATGACTTCTAACCAAGTTGTGTCAAGGTGATTTTTTTGTGAATGTATGAAGTCACTTCCCCTCAAGTACACACAGATATCTTAGCAGAGTTACACCAGGTGTGGTTCATTACATTGACTATTGCCATTTTCTACAAATGTTTAACAATCTGAAATTGTCCAAATATATTTTTGTCTCCAAACTTCTATTTGTGGATATTACGATTATCCAACAACAAGCACTAAAATGTAAACACAATGATCAGTCTTTGAAGCCAGTATGTATAAGAAGAGGGAGGGGTAAAGTGATTTCTTTTTAAAGCAAAGCGAACTGTAGTCACCTGCAAAGAACAAGCACAAACTGTTTTGTAGAGTTGTGAAATTTATATTAGTCTTTTGATTTAGTTTTGACGCAGATCTGGATTAAGCCCCGCCCGCATCCTGTTATTTCCAAAGACAGATATAGATAATTTGACCCTAATTTAACATGGTGAGTGTGACTCAAAAACTACTATTAAAAACACCCCATAAGGAAAAAAGGGACTTGCTTTGGGGCTAGAAAAAATATTGGGGTCTTTAGCCTCAAAAACCTAGGTCACTTGACACATCTACAATGAACTATATCCTGTATGAAGAGCTAGATTAGCAGAGTGATTTCCAGTGATTGAGATTAAACCAAGGCAACAGACAGATAGACAGACAGAATCAGCAAATCACCTTACATTCTTTGTGGGTTAGTGTAGGTTCCATTAAGTGAGAATGATGTGAATCTCACCCAATTGAACGTCTAGTTTCTGATTTAACAATGAAATGCATTATTAACAGCAGACAATTCAGCTTTTAGAGAAAGAACACAGCAACTATCATTTAATTTCCAAAGTGTACAAAATATCGAATCTTAAAAGCGAACATACTTTTGGACAGAATCTGGTCTTGCAAAACATTATAAGGGCTTTGACGAGGCTCACTCAGTCCTGGATTACAGCCTTTTTCTGGTTCAAAAGGCATTATATATATTCTACATTCCAATCAATAGCATTCAGAGCTTTTAGACTGCCAGTTATACGTTTCATTAATGGCTGCAGCGATTGCACTGGCTCTCTGTTTCGATCTTGCTCACTATCTATGGCTGCCCCACCACCCCACCTCCAGCAAGCTAAATATGTGTATTAGGAGCCAGTTTGCTCTTGAAATTTCCATATGCCCCCACTTTATGTGATGTGTAAAGGTGTATATGGGAACCCAGAAGCATGAACATCTTTCTCAGCCTTTAGAAAACCTTCAATTAAGTTGGGGACATTTTCATTGTCAGTACAAATGGATCCGTTTGAGAGAAGCTGGTGGGTGGCAAATACTTGTCTATTTGAAGGCTTTGTGTAGCAAAAGCAATCCAGACCAGTAAAAGCAGTCTAATAGAAATGGCTGATTTTTATTTTTTTAACATGAATGAATGGCACCCTGCTATAAAATGGGTAGCCTTGGAATGAAGATGGACTAGTAGTAGATGTGTTCTTTCACCCTGAAGAAATGTGAGGTATTCTTTGTAATTCCATCATAGTAATTTGTGATAAACTGATATATATCGGCCAGGCTGATTAATTGGTCGATATTTGGCCATTTCAAAATGATCAGCATCGGCCAATAATTATGATTAACAAAAGAGGCCATTAACAGTGATTTTCGGTGACAACCTTGATATAGTAGTGGCCAACTTGGGGCATGTATACTGAAAGCTGTTGCACTCTTTCTGTCTTTGACGAACTTAATAGTTTTAAGTAACTGATTAAGATTTTACACTTTACAATCAAAACAGCATTCAAAAGTAAAATTTTTTTAGTTGTTTGTGATTAACTGAGGGCGGCACGGTGGTGCAGCGGTTAGCACTGTTGCCTCACAGCAAGAAGGTCGTGGGTTCAAACCCCGGTTGCCCCGGCCTTTCTGTGTGGAGTTTGCATGTTCTCCCCGTGTCTGCGTGGGTTCTCTCTGGGTGCTCTGGCTTCCTCCCACCATCCAAAGACATGCAGGCTAGGTTAATTGGTGTCTCCAAAAATTGCCCTAGGTGTGGATGTGAGTGTGAGTGTGTGTCTGTATATGTGTGGCCCTGCGATAGACTGGCGACCTGTCCAGGGTGTACCCTGCCTTTCGCCCAATGTTAGATGGGATAGGCTCTGCGACCCTGTACACAGGATAAGTGGTTGATGATGGATGGATGGTGATTAACTGATATATCGGCCAGACTGATCAATAATCCAATATTTGGCCATTTGGAAATTATTGACTGATAATTGTAATGGACAGGAGAGACCTTTCAACCGTTCCAAAATCTAGCGCCTTGTCAATGTATAGTACAAATTTTTTCAAATATTTTTTGTGAATACTGAGAAACTACTGTGTGAGTTCATTTAAATTCTGCTATTTTATGCATGTCTTATTTGCTATAATTAAATTGTATTATACACTCACTGACCACTTTATTAGGATAACCTTTACACATGCTTATTCATCCGATTATCTAATCAGCCAATCATGTAGCATGCAAATACTGGTCAGGAGCTTCAGTAAATGTTCATATCAACCATCAGAATGGGGAAAAGATGTGATCTCAGTGAATTTGACCATGACATGATTGTTGGTGCCACACTGGCTGGTTTGAATATTTCTGTAATTGCTGATCTCCTGGGATTTTCATGCACAACAGTCTTTAGAGTTTACTCAGAATGGTGCTAAAAACAAAAAAACATCCAGTGAGTGGCAGTTCTGCAGTGGTAAATGCCTTGTTGATGAGAGAGGTCAACAGAGAATTGCTAAACTCAATTGTAGTGAGCAGAATAGCATCTCTGAATGCACAACACGTCAAACCTTGAGGTGGATGGGCTACAAAATAAGACCCCATCTGGCACTTTATTAGGACTATTGTGTTCCTAATAAAGAGCTCAGTGAGTGTATATTCATGTATAAAGACACCTTTATATTGTGTGAAACAAATTGTGAGAGAAATAATAAAGACAACATGTTGTTTGCAAAATTAAATAATTAGCTTTTATATTTTTCATTGTACTACAGTCAAAGCAAATTATAAAAATATAATCTGGAAAAAAACTCTTTTTTTTTGTATTTGGATTCGGCCCATTATTACATTAATATTACATATATAAACCTGAAAAAAAATACAAAAATCAATTTAATTGAAATGTGTTTATAGTCTATAGAAAGCACAGTGAAACACAATTATTGGCAAATAAAATGTCTAATGATGTAAATTTTAAAATTGTATTCTCTGAGATTTTCCACTGACACCATAGTATCTCTTTGTGGCCCTCTGGGGGTCCCCGGACCCCAGTTTGAAAACTCCTGCCCTAGATACCTGCAGGCCTTGACGGAATATGCAGAATATGGCATTGCTTGCACTGATTTTTTGGAAAATCTGCTAAATGAATCGAAACATGGCAAAATATGTTAAATCGAGTTGAGAGTACTTCAGTCATGATCAAATGAAATAAAACAATGTAATATACAAACATGCAAGGGGCGGGGATGTGTAGAAATTTGTGAATGATGGGTATCCCAATTCTGCAGAAATCTGTGGAGTTTTTGGCGCAATTCTGCACGAGTAGATATCACACAAGCATCAGTCATCAGCCATTGAAAAAAGCCTATATGGATCAGCCACTAGTATTAATTTCCAATATTCCTAACCAGTTTTGTGTAAAGTTACTTTAAACAAATAACTTGTTAGAATATTGCATATAATAAAGAATAACCACTGTCTTACCTAATGCAACAAATTTCAACATCTGAACCTGCATCATATGTCATCATATGTGGTACCCATCGACAATGCCAACTTGAGATATTTTTCAGAAGTCAGGATAAAATTCAGTGGAGAATTCCATCCTAACATGTTCAAGGTATAAGTTGCGTTCTACGTACAGCGTACTACGTACTTCAAGCATGTATGTTGATACAACTTGAATGGAATACTTTTTAATGCTACCAAAATGTCATAAAATGGTCTGTTGCACAAAACACATTACTTGTTTATTATAAAACAAAAATGTAGAATGTTTTAAGAAATTAAGACATTTTGTCTGTGTATACAAACCAGTGGCGGCTGCTGGTCTTTCAAAGAGGGGAAGCTCATTTTCGGCCTACATTATAAACTTGTCCATTTATTTAAAAGTAAATTTAAAGTGAAATGTATTATGCAAATTGACTAGCAATTTCACCAAGCAAATATCAAGAAATAGGTTGCAGCAGTTTGTCTTTCGACTACACTTGAGAAATCCGCGATGGGACTGAGCGCGAATAGCTTCAGCGACTTCTTATAGAACAGATTCGCTGTCAGTCAAAAGGAGATGCAGTCTTTCGACAGATCCTCCAATCATTGCGCGGAAGCCCGGAGTCCGGGCCAGCCCACTCCTCATTCACCCCCAGAGACGCTGAGCGTCCGTGGGCGGGACATAATCACAGCATTTATCCAATGACCGTCTAGTTTCGGAGCACTGAAAAAAACTGTTCAAAGCAGCCCCATTGAAGTCAATGGACGCTCGGCTTCAACAGGGAAATGCACTGTGACGCTACGGGAATGTATGAGAATGAAATCGAGTCAGCCGACCTGCTATATGTAGCTGATTCTGAACGAACTCGTTTTCGAGATGAACATGTTCTAACGCATTTTTAGTCAATAAATTGTTTACACAATAGTACATATTTGACCATTATTTTTTTGACATTATAGAGGAAGCCGAGCTTCCCTTGCAGTCTTAAAGAAATCCCCACTGATACAAACCAATGTTGCTCACAGCCGCTGATCCAGAGTCAGCTTTTATCTTCCCATTCTCCTATAACAAGGAGTCGTTTGGATGCATACAGTAAGCCAGTGAACTTAGTGAGTATTTCACTCTGTATATCATGTCTTGGCTAGTGGAAGACTAGTCTTATAATCCTTCTGCCTAATTGCATTTACTGATTTATTAATGCATGTATTTACACATGAATCAATCACATTTCACTCAAATGTTAAATGCTTTAATACGGAGCAGTTTGGATGCAAACTGATCCTAGAGCAGTGGTTACAGGCAGCTTAAAAAAAGCAATTTGGATGCACAAAGAGTCAATGATCATTCCACATTGTATGTAACTGTATAATCATGCCTTAGCCAGAGGAAAATATCTCCCGGCTTATTCCTGTGATATATTATACCACGAAAATGTGTGTTTACACAATTTTAAAAGCAACATACATACATCAATCTCGGAAATCAAAGTTTCAGTTACCCAAATGTTAAATGTTTTACCAAATGTTGCCTTATGAGGACACATTTCTTAACTCTTGCTATGATTGTCATGACAACGGCAAAGTTTATGACGGCTGCTCGTGTAACCTCTGTTGCAGAACAAATCAACTGCTGCAAATGAAGAGTACAATATTTAGCAGTTTTTAAACAAATTTCACAGTGGGGTTAAAGAGCTCATGTTGTGCTTGGTCCATCGCTGATAAGCATGCACACACATACTATAACTTTATTGTGTACCTCTGGTAATCATGTGCCCTTCAAGTGGAGTTGGAAATATCCTAATTACGAGTTCCGAGCACGATCTTCGAACGATCAAGCATAGTCGTACCTTCAAGTGGGAAATTCAGAATTCTAGATGAAACACGAGTTGCCGAGATGGGATGTTGGAAGGGGCGTGTCGACAGGAAAGATCATGGAAACTAATAATTTTGCAAAAATATTTAAACTTCTGTTATTTTTATAATATTAATTTGTTATATATTACAGCCACCTATTGACTAACCTTTTGTGGTTTGTTTTAAGCATATTTATTAATAATGTGTTAGATACCATACATTTATAAAACATATATGTGGTGTATAACTGATGCAAGTCTATTTATTAATGTTTATTTACTGGTACAACAGAAAAAGAGCTTAAGCCATCATTCATTGTGTATTTATTTTTTTCCATATTTTATTTCCCTCTTGAATGTGTGACATGTCATTGTAACCAATGCCCACTCTGTGGTATGTGCTTCCCAGGTCCTCTTGAAAGCAGCATCAAGTCTCACACTCTCTAGAACTGCAATGCCCATCATGCAGTACTTCTCCTCCCTGAAGTTTGTGCTCTGATTTATCACAATATAGGGAAAAGAGAAGTGTACAAAAGCAATATGTTACTTATTTAAAATGTAATTCAGATATTTATGGCCTAAAATGAAATTACTTGAAAAAAGTAATCTGTAACGTGCGTTACTTCTAACACGTTACCCCCAAAATGGTTCCTATCCCTAAAATTTGTAATCACATTTCTTTGTGAAGAGCAAGACTCTTTTATTCATAAAAACTCCACATATTGTCATTTTAGCAGAGCGCTCTAGGCAGCTGCACTTGACTTGGCTTGTGGGATTCAGGCATCATAACTTGAACGCCTCAATGAAGCGGTACATCAGCCTCCGCGATTACCAAGGCAGTGCTCACTTTGGATTGGAAGGATCTAATAATAAGTCTAATATGAGCCTGGGGAAAGTGATCCTGTGAGTTTTGCTCTGATGATTAGGGATTAGGAGGCTCTGTGTCAGAACAGCTGCCCTCACTTTTTTCTCAGGGCACACTTTGGCCCAGTTCTTTGAAAGGTGTTGTGTGTGTGTGTTTAAAAGTGAATTGGTGTCAGCAGACAAAAATGGTAAACAATGCTGATAATATAAGTGAACTTTCTGTTCGGTTCTGTTTCATCTGTTTTTTAACAATATATGTGCTTTTTACTATATAATTTCCTTTGTGTTAATTTCTCTAGAAAATTACATAGATATGTATTCATTCCAGTACATATTCATGCAAATTATAAATGTTTTTGATTTAGAGGTAAAATGTGTCATTTTTATGATAAAATTATGGCTGTCGATTTAATACGTTAATTAAGTGCGATTAATTTAATGAAAAATAATGCGGTAAAAAATGTATGCAATTTATCGCAATGCCCCAGGACCATAATAAGGAATATTCCTGAGAAATATAAGCTTGTAGTACCACCTTTTTACTCCAGAGGGCAGTAAGTGAAACTTCAGCTGTATGGCAACACACAGTTTATACAGTGAACAAAACAACCCTTCAGCAGGAAGCACAACACAAACATGCATTACGTTCTTGCTTTCAAAACACTTGCTGGAGTGCAAATCTGAACTAAGGGATCTCAAGATGAAGTATTAAACTATATTTAACTTGACACAGTGACCTAAAAATTTTATGTTTATGATGCATCACACTCGAGAGGCTACACAAGCATGTCTGACACAGGAGTACATTGACGGGTCCTTATAATACATCTCGAACTGATTGACAAATTCAGTTGCAAAATGGATTGCGATTAATTGTGATTAATTAATCAGGACACCATGTAATTAATTCGATTACAAATTTTAATCGATTGACAGCCCTAGTTAAAATGTAAAAATATTTTATCCTATCCCAATTTAAAGGTGCATTCAGTAATTTGGGGTGAATGTAAAAAGTTTTACACATTAATTGTGTCTTTGTGAAGTGATCTGAATGGTATACACTCACATGAGATGAAGACTTTACTCATAATAGTTTTTCTATAAAAAGTGTTTTTATTATAAATGGTGCAGGTCACCCCCTTCAATGTGTTTCGCATTTTTAAATCACATGACCTGTGGTGTTTCACTAATTGTCAAAGAAGAAAATCCTTGCGCTCATTGGCTGCCGCCTATGTAGAGGGACTTGTCTATCTTTAGAGCAATTTTGTTGTGTGATGAAAAGAGCGAAACAAACACAGCGGAACATACTTATTATTGTGCTTTAGAAGCGGAGACAACAGGAGATTAATTAGCTGTACTACCAAATAAGCGAAAAAGGTCTGAAACATAGAGTAAACATGGTGTGGAATACACAATGTGGAAGATTTGATGACAGAGAAAACCTGAGTAGTGATGCCAATGTTGCTTTTTTTTTTGACAGGTAAGGAATGATTTATTGTTTAGTCAACCCTCTAAAATATTATCAGTGGAATTTGCATAAAACTCATACAAGTTTGCCTTGAACTTTTTAAAATAACGTGTAGTTAACGTTATGTTAGTAATGGACAGTTTTCAGCTGTGTTGACAAACACAGCCAGAAAGCAACGTATAATTTTATTTTCTTTGTTATCACAGCTATAGTAAGGGGGGCCCAGCTAACTCCACCTCTATGAAATGGCATACCAGGCCTCTTTCCAGATCAAAATCACTGAAGGTGCATCTGAAAATAGTGGGGGTGCTCTGTATAAAGTGGAGATGTATCATAATTACAAATTTTTTAATAGATTAAATCATGGTTAAATGCTAACACATTAAAGATTTTTTTTTTTTTTAAATGTACAAAAGTTTTAAATGTTTTTTCACATGATCTGTCTCTGAAAATGAATTAAGACATACTGATTTTCAAAATCATAAAGTTTATAATTTTGATGCAGCATTTTGTGCATTCACAAAATGCAGGAGATTTGTGTGTTTGCTGGGATTCAAGGAAATCTGTTTGCCAATTTACATTATGAATCTTACATATTCAATTGAGCAGGTGTGTGTGATTGTTTTGGTACAGGGGCTACATCAGCTTTTAAGTAGTTCCTGGAAGAGAGAAGATAAAAAGTTCTGCATACTTGTATTTTTTAAGCCCAGAAGTAGTAGTGCACTCATGCACTCAATGAATAATGCACAATTTTCTGAAGTGTGTACCGACTGATGGAACCATTCTGCGATTGCTTGAAGTGTCATGGCTAATTTTCTGTCACTGTAAAACTAAATAAAGGCTGAGTATAATTATTAATAGTTTATTTTACCATACTTCAATGCAGTGGTAATTTAGTATTAAATTGAACACTCTACATCAGGAGTCTTGTTTTAATAGTCAAATAAAATATTCTGAAATTGTAGATTCTAAAAGCTTATTTTAATGTTGAACACAAAATGGACAAAGTTGTTTTATTCTCAAAAAATTATCAACATGTTTACACGCTCATGGGTCATGATGTGTGTGTTGTCAATGGTTTGTTTGGCACCACATTCAGCACACAACTGAATAAAACAGGCTGCATGACACTGATATATTATTATTTCCAGAGTAATATTCGCATATAGGTGTGAGGGTCTTCAGCATTTTACAAATAACACAAAGAACAAACATTTTTCTCTCTCACTTGGTTTTGCTCGTGTGTCTCCTCCGGGTGCGAATAATGCAAAGATCTATTGGGATTTTAATAAAGTTCACCACTGTAAAGGCCCTAAATAGCACATGCTGCATCACACACTTCTTTGAGCATAATGTTGCACTATTGATTACCAAGTTGTTTTTGTTTTTTCGAAGAGGAGAAAGCTTGCGCACTCACATGCATGCTCGGCTAACCTGATCAGTTTAGTACAGCTCACAATTATAGGGTATCCGCAGGTCATAAAAAGTATTAAAATGTATTAAATCAATTTGGTGAAAATTAAGGTAATTAAAAATGATTAAAAAGTCTTTAAATATATTTCCTGGCATATTTCTTTGTTATGTTTTGTTTTAACATTACCCTCCTTGGGTTGTAAGTTTGAATGAAAACCTTCCAAGCCTCACAGATAGCAGCAAGAGTGGGCATGCAATTTTCACTTGTGTGTGTTCAGTTTACATAAGCGATGAATCTGATCACATGAGTGCACTGTGGCTCGAGATATTCCCTTTAATTTTCTCCATTGTCATTCCAGCATTAACAGAATGGGTGATTACATGAGAGCAAAGGAGGGTAGTAACTCGTTACATTTACTCCGTTACATTTACTTGAGTGACATTTTTACTCTCACTAAAGTAAATTTCTAATGATTTTTTTTTACTTTTACGTCTTTACAATGTGTGGCATTACTTTCATTATATTAATGGGTTTAATTTGAATGAATGTGTAATTTATTGAGAGATCATTGAATGGGACTTTTACGAGAGTGGATGTTCTCAGCTGCGTGCGATGAGATGCTCCCACTTAAGTGATGAGACTGTCACTCAAGTCATCAGTGCAGCTGCATCAAACTCTTCAAAGTGAAGCACTTTCTTCACTCCACACAGTGAAGAAAAGAATAGTTCTGTCATGCAATGCCTTCTTTTAACACCAAGACAAGCTGATATTTCAAGATTAAAATCACAGCTCCAACTTCAGGCAGCACGCTGAAGGTAAATTTTGGCTCTAATTCTAACGCGGGCTTTTCTGTAATGAGATGGTTATTTTCAGGGTTATTGTGTAACTGGACTTTTATGACATCAGTTTTTAAGTGTACATTTTTAAATTAATGCAGCAATAAATCAGTGTGCTTTGTCCCGCATGTCACAAGTAGTATTTATGCATTTACTCCGCGCCCTTGCGGGGGTACTGGAAACTATCGCAGCTACTTCAGGCGGATTAACTTTATAAATCCATGTAAACTTCCAAGTTAAGTGTAAATTACTGCCATACACGTGATCGACAACTGGAGCGCGAACAGACAGCATTTCTACGCGTGCACAGCGAGGTGCGCGTGTGATGTGCACATGGCAATCGTCGCGATGAGAGTGGCTGTGTCCGCTATCATTTACTCATTCACTATTTCCTATAGAGTGAATGGCAGTTAGTGCACTATATATCAGCAGTAAGTGAACAAAATGAGTCAATTCAGTTGAGAGTGTCGGAGCTCTGGGGCTGGTGCAGAAACGTCACATATAAAATTTTAAAATACTAAGGCCTTATTTGTTATTATTATTAAATAATATATTAATACAATAAATCTTCATTCTTTTTGTCATTTTTAATATACAGTATACTGTGTGTTAATATAAAGAGTAAACACATTTGATCAAATAAAGAGTACATTTTAAAATGTATCTGTATGTTTTGTCTCTCTCTATATGTTATTGTGTTATTTTAATCCAATAATTATTTGTCAAAAAGTAATTTACTACATTCTGCATTAATTAAAACATTGCAGGAGTGAAGGAAGCAGTATACTCCTAGTTCGTACGTCTTCCTCGTGGTGGATTGTGGAAAATTAACCATCATCGAGTATACTTGAAATGTACACTCGAAATTAGAGTGCATTGTGGGTAAGAATGAGCAAACAAAAGTAGGGAACGAGTGGCTCACTCAGAATTCAGACACTCCTACAAAATAGTGAAAACTCGAAATAGTTTTCGCTATTTTTTGGCGGTTTCAGACACAGCTTGTGTTCCACGATCAGGGTTGGTGCCTTACGTAGGCTGCATGCTCTGCATTTAGAGAGTGGCAGTACTGCTGTACAGAACTAATGATCTAAGTACTTATGCTTGTGTTTTCCTCTTTTGTAAGTCGTTCTGGATAAAAGTGTTATCCAAATGAATAAATGTAAATGTAAATGTAGATATTTGAGGTATATTTTACGCTAAGCAGTTCTCTAATAAAGGTAATAACTGTCTTTAGAGATAACATGAAATGTTGACAGTCTCCAAAGCTTATTGATATGAGGGATAATAATAATAATCGTCTTCATTACTGATGTAACCTCTGTTCCCTGATGGAGGGAACGAGACATTTTGTCGATGTAGTGACACTAGGGGTTCGATCTTGAGAGCCCCAATCACCTTTAAGAAAAGGCAAATGAAAATTGGCGAGTGGAATTTGCATGCCACTCTCCGCTCCCAGACATACAGGTATAAAAGGAGATGGCGTGCATCACTCATTCATATTTATTCTGAGGACCAGAGAGAGAGACCCAGCCATGTCAGCGGTAAGCTCAGCGCCGCGGCAGGAAGGACACAATGTCTCATTCCCTCCATCAGGTAACATCTGTTACCAAAATGTTCCCTGTCTGTCACTCACTCGACGTTGTGTCGATGTAGTGACATTAGGGGTACCTATATGAAACGGCGCAGGTGCTGAGCCGTGTCATGAAGTACGGAGAAGCGGACACGGCAAGCTGCTGCATGCCTCGCAGCGAGCACTCGACCACGTCATGACCTTCCAGAGAATTTAGGTAAGGCATCTCCCTGATCCTGTTATGGGTGGGATGAGGCACTTATCCTTAATTTTTCCTGCAGAAAGTCCAGAACTGAAGCAATCTGGCAGTTAATTGGATCTGCATTATGTGCCCTGCACCATCTTTCAAAGACACCCCATTTGTTGGCATAACTTCTTCTAGTAAAGGGAGCCCTAGCACTTAGAATGGTCATCCCCGGCCCGAGTTGTGGAACCTTCATGTTTGGCCCTTGAAGGTACCAACTGAGGGCCCTGGGCTTTCACCTGAGGTTATCTCTGAGAACCATACCCTGTTTGGCCAGCATGGTGCTATCAGTAAGAGGCAAGACCCTTGTTGGCGAACTCTACTCCCGAGAGCAGAGAAACCGAAGGAAACAAGTATGTGCCATCACATCCAGACCCAGTGGGGCTGGGTGATTCAGAGAGAAGTAGAGGGAACATTGTGCTGCCTGTTGAGAGGCGAAGAGGTCCACTTCTGCTCTGTGAAATCTCAACCGGATTTGTTTCACTATCTCAGGCAGGAGTTACCCACTCCCCCATCAGTATCTTCTGTCTGGAAAGTAAATCTGCTCCCACATTCAAGTATACAGTGAGATAAACTGCTCTGATTGACAGGAGCTTGCCCTGGGCCCAAATGAGAATCTGCATCTGTTCAACTGGCGTGAACGTAGACCTCCTTGATGGTTTTTGTAAGAGACTACTGTTGTGTTGTCCACCCGCACCAGGACATGTCAGCCTCTCAGATACTGGAGGAATAATAATAATTAATAATTAGTTACATTTATATAGCGCTTTATCAGTAACCTCAAAGCGCTTTACAAGGAAGGGGGGAATCTCCTCAACCACCACCAATGTGCAGCATCCACTTGGATGATGCGACGGCAGCCATATTGCGCCAGTACGCCCACCACACACCACACACCAGCTTACTGAGTGATGAAGCCAATCAGTAACAGGGATGATTAGGAGGCCATGATGGACAGAGGCCAAGGGGCAAATTTGTCCAGGACACCGGGGTTACACCCCTACTCTTTTTCGAAGGACATCCTGGGATTTTTAATGACCACAGAGAGTCAGGGCCTCGGTTTAACGTCTCATCCAAAAGACGGAGCTCTTTTACAGTATAGTGTCCCTGTCACTATACTGGGGCGTTACGACCCACACAGACCACAGGGAGAGCACCCCCTGCAGGTCTCACAACACCTCTTCCAGCAGCAACCTGATTTTATCGTGAGGTCTCCCATCCAGGTACTAACCAAGCTCAGCCCTGCTTAGCTTCAGTGGGCAACGAGTCTTGGGCTACAGGGTGATATGGCTGCCGGCCATATAGGAAGTATTTCAGGGCCAGAAATACAGCCATCAACTCGAAACAGTTGATGTGCCAATCAAGCTGATGACCCTCCCATTCCCCTTGAGCTGGACGACCACTTAAGACCACTCCCCAACCCATCAGGGAAGCGTCTGTCACTAGCAACGTAACATGCAATGGCAAGACACACCTAGATTGGGACCCAAGGTGAGGAACCGGGGTCTGAAGCACATAGAAAGTGTACGAAGCACGCAACACATAACCCTTATCTGCCTTAGGGGACTGGCCCTAGGATGAAATCCCCTGGCTTTGAGCTACAACTGAAACGGTCTCATGTGCAAAAGGCCCAAAGGAATCACTGCAGATGCAGATGCCATGAGACCTAGTTTTCATTGATTCTGACGAACAGTGCAACCTCGGCCTAGCCTGACTTTGCACAGGGTGTTCTGAATGGTCTCGATTAGAGCGGGAGACAATTGTGCCCGCATCATGATCGAATTCCATACGACCCCAGATAGGTAGTTTCCTGAGTGGGAGAGAGAAAGCACTTTTTTATGTTGAGTCTCATGCCCAGAGAAACCAGATGAGCTAAGACAATATCCCTGTGCTGTGATGCCAGTTCTTGTGACTGTGCTAGTATCAGCCAGTCATCTATATAATTCAGAATGCAGATGCCCCAGAGTCGCAAAGGAGCCAGTGATGCATCCGTGCACTTCATGAATGTGTGGGGTGATAGGGCTAGGCAGGATGGAAGAATCCGATATTGGAAAGCTTCACCCCCTGAAAGCGAACCTCAGGAATTTCCTGTGTTGTGGCAGAATTTCTATATGAAAGTATGTGTCCATGAGATCGATCGTGACCAACCGATCGTGACCAACCAATCGTGATTTTGGATTTGAGACATGACTGTCTTGACGGTTAGCATCTTGAATTTGAGCGCCCTGACTGAGCGATTCAAGCCTCGAAGGTCTAAAATAGGACGCAATCCCCCATCCTTCTTCTGAACCAGGAAGTATCTGCTGTAGTAACCTGACTCTTTCTCTGGAAGTGGAACATGTTCTATGGCCTCTTTGACCAAGAGATTTTGCAGTTCTTTCCACAGTAGACATGCTTGTTCCGGTTTCACGGTAGTGGGAACCACACCATTGAAATGCGGAGGACAGCAAACTAATTGAATTCTGTAGCCTTTTCTACTGTTCTTAGGAACCACATAGAGACACCCGGCAGTAGCTTCCATGCTGCTAGGTTCTCTGAGATGGGTATACATTTTGACACTTCCTGTTGAGGGGATGTCAATTGTTCCGTGTCATGCACTACGGCAGGAAGCAATGTAACACCCAATATTTCGCTGGAAACCGATAACGTTAAGAGGTTTCAGGGGGTATCGGGAAGGTACAGGTGGATGTTTCACACTTCCCTTCCTGAGGGGGGCTACCCCCACAAGGCTGGGCACAAAACCATCAGGGCTTTCTCTTCTTAGAGATGACAGTCCTGAGGTCTTGCTTTGGGGGCTGCTGAGGGCGACGAACCAGTCCCCAGTCTCTACCAGGGGGAGCGCGATTCGCCACACTCTGTTTTTGAGCCTCCCTTCTAGAAGGACCGGGGCAGAGCCAGGTGTCCCCTTCTGGATGGCCCCTCCCCCTGAGTGCGGCAAGGAAGGAATTGCCCGAAGGCCTCCTCATGACTCTTTGCCTCCTGCAACTTGGTGATGACCATGTTCATAGAGTCACCGAACAAGCCAGAAGGTGAAACCAGGGCATCAAGGAGGAACACTTTGTCTTTGTCTCTGATGCCCGAAAGGTTGAGCCATAAGTGTCTGTCCATGCTGATCAAGGCAGCCATAGACCGGCCAATGGAGCAAACTGTCTATTGGTCGCCTAGAGACAGATCCGTTGCTCGACGAAGCTCTGAGAAGGCCTCTTCATCGACCGTAGTACCCGCACTCAGGTCCTTCAACAGGTCAGCCTGGTATGCCTGTAACACTGGCATAGTGTGCAGGGCAGAACCAGCCTGAACTGCTGCTTAATAATATTTCCCCACAAGCGTGAGGTGGTCCTGCATGGCTTTGAGGGGAGAGTGGGTCTCTTTAGCGATGATTCCGAGCCAGCCGAGAGATAACCCGCAAGTGTCTCTTCTACCGGCGGCATCACGGAATACCCCCGTGCCTCAGAACCCATGATAGTTGAATATGTTGACGTCGAGGTCACGAAGACATGGGAAGTATAAGGTTTCATGAACGAGAAAGCTCGTCATGGAGGTCATCAAAGAAAGGAAGGGATTGATGTAGCGTTCCCTTCCCTTGGCCACCAGACAGAAATCTGTCCTCCAGTTTGGAGTGTTTGGGGGTCTCTTGTTTACGTGGCCAGTCTAACTGTAGTCTGGCCACCGCCCGAGTAACCACCTCGAGTAATTCCTCAGCCACTTTATTATCATGCTAGGAACGCTTAGAGGTGGGTAGCTCGAAGTCCGCAGACTCAAGAGATTCAGCGTCCCCCTCATGAACCGAAGAGGCGCTGGAGCACGCTTCAGGATCACGAGAAGGACCGGCTGGATCTGGGGAGAGAGCGAGCAATAGGGACGGACCCGTCTCTTGCTCCACAGCCTGATCCATTCGAGAGCCCCACAATGGAAGAGTGGGCGCTGGCTCTCCGAAGTGAGACATGTTTGCTTTGTGACTGTTCCATTTGATATAGCCAAGAACAAAAGCTACTATTTTCAAATTGACCAAGATCTAGCACATTCTTATTACTAATTCATCAATTAGTTCCCACATGAATTCTAAAGTACTTAGTGCTAATTCTAAATGCTGTTAATGTAGTGGCCCATAGGCATAGATAAGCAAGACATAGAGTTTCTGATGAGTGCTTCTCAATTTATTTACACCACAATATTGATGCAATTAACTTTAACATCTGTAAATGTGTTGTTGTGCATCAAGTAACGGGGAGCATAATTTTACACATTTGAGCATTGTGTAGTCCAGTTAAACTCCATCTAACTATACAGAAAACCGAATAAATAACAGAAAAAAAATAAAATAAATAGTATAGCAGAGAAGATGCAATCCAAACGCAATGCAATGACAAATCATTTAAGGGTGTTTCCTCAACAAGCACTATTACCATAGGTTGATTTTTAGCTATTACAATAGGTTGATTTTTATTCAGCTATTTAAACATTTTGTTGAAGGTTACTTTAAAAACATGTTGGAAACTTTTTCACCATACTATCTTCATAATTTATTGTTGCTACATTTCAAATGCCTTTTTGTGTATTAATTTGTCATAGCATACTTTTTCAATTGTCTCAGACACACATTCTTCTTCTTCATCTGCTTCTTCTTCCTTCGGCTGCTCCTGTTAGGGGTCGCCACAGTGGACCAACCGTGATTCGCATATTTGACTTGGCACAGGTTTTACCCAGACTTTCAATCTGAAAACACAAAATTCAACATAAAACATATTATTAATACAATTTAAAAACTATGATAATCTAAACAAAGAATGAAATAAACATAAACATAAACAATATTTGTAGTGTGAGATTGATTTAGATACATTTTTAGTTCATTTCCACATTAATCTTAATACATTTGAAAATGGTGTTTTTGTTTTCGAAACACTCGCTGTCCACGCTGCCATTTTCAAGCATTTTCCAAAAGTTACTCATTCACACTGAAACATGTGAAAGTGCTTAAATTCCTTTATTGCCCATGCAAAAAAATTTTCGTTCCATGTACGGACTGAAACAATGTTTTTTTTTTATTTTTATTTATCCACTTGAGAGAGCGTTTTCGAAAACAAAAACGACATCTCTGTGTGGACGGAAGACCAAAACATAGAGAAAAAGATGCGTTTGCAAACGAAAATGTATTAGTGTGGACGTGGCCTTACACTAACTACAGCTGTCCCTCTGTTGCATCATTTCATGACTTCACGCCATAAATGAGTTTTTTTACATACTTTCAAATCTCAAAACTTGGTTACCAAGGAGACAAAAGTGTCAGTGAAAAGCATGCTCATGGAAATTAAGACATTAACATCACTTCTCTTGCAACCTCTTAGAACGTTAGGTACATAAAGTAAGCCAATAACTGTCATGGGTGGTCATTTGTAGCTGATATTTAGCAACACTATCACTCTGTGCAGCCATCTTTTGTGGTTTTATATCTAAGCCATGACTATACAAGATATTTCACAATCTATAGGCCACAGTTGAAGCAAACTGCACATTACTGGTAAATAGTGAAAGTGAGACACTCAGCTAAATGCCAGAATAATCTGCTCAATCAACTCCCTGCACTCATCAGTGAGAAACAGAGTGACAATGATCCATTTTCTCCACAGGAGCCTTTTTTGCCATAGCTTAATTTTCTCTAAATAAGCATTCAAACAATTGCAGCTCTGTTTGCTGAAATGAATACATCTATGTACCATTATGGCCAATGTGAAAGCCATTCTGTCGTCTCAATTCACCCGGATCTGTTTTGCAAGTCTATGTATGAAGACACTGAAAGTGAATAGAGTCCACCAAGACGTTTAAGTTGTAGGTTATATGTTATATGTTAATGTATTTATTTTTAACTGAATTAGGTTTGTCTGTTCTAGTTAGTTGATTATCAGTGGAAGGAGAATAATGAAAAGGTATAGTTCACTCCAAAATATAAAAAAAGAGAAATTATACACCTTTACACTGGTGAACTATATCTTATCAATATATATTAGATAGATCTTATTCTCACAACTCCTGATTGACCTAACAGTGTTGCTTTAAAACCTTTACGATGTGATGTTACTGATAATGGCATTCTAAGTGGTGACATGGTTTCAGTCCACAACTCTCTATTTGCAAATACCATGATTCTTCAGACAAGCAACAGTTTATTCTGTTTTGCTGAATCAATATTGATTTGGATGAGAGTGAGTGAGTGTGTCTGTTGGTGTCAAGAGTTTATTTGCTTTACCAACAGACTTGGATGAATTGACACCCCATTGTCTTATTTGTCAGCTTGTTAAAGTATGCAGTTCATTTACTCAGCAAACATGATGATTATGATTGTTTTTTCTACTGTATGCATTACAGAATACCAATACCCATTTCTTTATTTGGTTGTCTGTATGAAGCTTGACATTTTGGCAAATGAAAACATGTTGTTACTCACTTAGGGTCAAATGAGCTAATAATACACTTTCTTGTCTTTGGCCGTGATTATTTATTTATTATTCCATTACTATTAAATATATTTTCAGAATAAATCCATAAGTCTAATATGAATTAAACATGTAATAATAATACCACATTATCTTCTTTATGATTTGTAAATTCAGGTGAAATCATCCATCACAATAATTTTTAAAAGTATCATGGGTATTTAGTTTCATTAAGATTCGTTGGCATTGAATACTAGTTCTTTCAAGTATGATGATATCATATTTAAGCAATATCACACGAGCAAGAGTACGATATGGCCCTACATCAGCACTGCTGTGATTTGGCTGCAGGCCGAGTGCAGTAGGTAATCACAGCAGTGCTGATGTAGGGCCATATTGCACTCTTGCTCGTGTGATATTGCTAATATACAACAGTTCAATGAACATGTAAAATTTTATAAATGAGGGAAAACATCTAGGTATCTGTTGTAACCTCCATTCCCTGATGGAGGGAACAATATGTTGTGTCAAATGAAGCGACACTAGGGGACTTCTTTGAAGGCCTCGATTATCTCTGAACTTGAGAAAAGCCCAATGAGAAATTGGCAGAAAGAATTTGCATGTCCCTCCCCTGGACATATGGGTATAAAAGGAGGGAATCATGCGTCTGTCAATTCAGGTTTTGCACTGAGGAGCCGAGAATAAGGTCCAGCCATAGCAGTGGCTCGGTTCAGCGACGTGGCCAGGGGGATACAATGTTGGGTCAAATTAAGCGACACTAGGGTTCCCTATTCAATCACACAATGCGCTGAACCGTGTACATGCGCTGCTGATGCAGGTGCGGGTAGGCAGTTGCGTGCCAAAGTGTCAGACTGCATGTATGCTTCCGCAACGCCTCAAAAAAATCAGCATAAACATTTTAGGTTCCCGGCACCCTGAAGGGGGGAACAAAGCGATGTGCCAAGCATTGGAGCAGGCCGCGCCAGCAATGCCGTTTCTCTCTCTATGTTTCTCGCATAGAGTTAAAGGGGCTGGGGCCATTTTAACGCTATCACATGCATTGGGGAAGGCGTTCTTTTCCAAATTCTATTCTTTCATGGGGAAAAGACCCCACGGGGACCACCACCTGCCCAGGCTGGGGGGAGGTAGAGAGTGGTGAAATACGTAACATGGGTTTTTTAGGCCACATGTGGGAATGGCGCAGTGGTAGATCCTACCTGTTACGATGGAGGAGTTGCTACAAACACAGCGACAGGAGGACTGCCCAAGGGAGACATGGATCTGCCCGTAGGGAAAATACACACAGGTGGATTAATCCACACAAGGGCTGATCCTGTGGAGCACCTATTCCAGTACAGAGTAATTTTGTACCCGTAGTGGGTCTGGTCGGGGAATTCCTCTGCTGAATTTGCAGATCAGAGGGTTGGGTAGGAAGAACATCCAGGTAGCGCGAATCTAGTGGACTCCCCTGGGGGAAGAGTGCACGTGATCATCTCAGTGTAGGGGAAAGGCGCTATGTGCAAGCGGAACACCCGGTCAGACATTCCACATTCCCCAGACCTGAGAGAACACGTGACGTGACCGACTCAACCCTGAGATTGAAGGTATTATAAAGGTATTGGGTGTTGCCCAGCCCGCTGCTCTGCATATGTCTGCTAGAGAGGTGCCATTGGCCAGTGCCCACGAGGATGCCACACTTTTTATTTAGTGTGCTCAAACCCGCAAGGGGGCAGGCACGGCCTGGGTGTGATAGACCAATGCAATGGTATCAACGACCCAGTGGGAAAGCCTCTGTTTGGAAACAGCGTTCCCTTTCCGCTGTCCGCCAAAGCAGAAAGAGAGCTGCTCAGAACGCCTGAAGTCATGCGTGCGGTCCACGTGGTTTCGTAAGGCACGTACCGGGCACAGCAACGAAGGGACTGGGCCTGCCTCCTCCCGGGGCAGCTCTTGCAGGTTCACTACCTGGTCTCTAAAGGGTGTGGTAGGAACCTTGGGCACATAGCCCGGTCGCGGTCTTAGGATCACATGTGTGTCTGCCGGACCGAACTCCAGGCAAGTGTCGCTGACAGAGAACGCTTGCAGGTCCCTGACCCTCTTGATGGAGGCGAGCGCGATCAGCAGGGCCGTGTTTAGGTAGAGGGCCCTGAGTCCGGCTGATTTTTAGCGGCTTGAAGGGGGATCTCTGAAGATCGGCGAGGACCACCGAGAGATCCCAGGAGGGGAACAGGCTTGGCCGGGAGGGATTTAACCTCCGGGCGCCTCTTAGGAACCTGATGACTAAGTCGTGCTTACCCAGAGACTTGCCGTCTACTGGGTTGTGGTGCGCTGCAATAGCGGCAACATACACCTTTAACACTAGAACTCCCACGGCGGTCATTTTGACCGTTTTTAAATTTTGCAATGTAATAACTTTGTTTAAATAAAACCCATATAACCATAGGATCATGACTTTTCTTAAATATGTGTATATTTTATTCTAACATTGTTATTTTATTAAAATTTCAAAACAAAAATGAGTTCTGAGTATTTCTACCTTGAATGGCCATAACGGTCATTTTGACCGCTCGCATTTCAGCGTTTGCTACGTAAAGGAACAAAGGGCGCTTTTCACCACAGAGGTGCTGAGAAGTGACAATGTAAAGCTCACAGTCTATCAGTGCAAAAGAAGGAAAGCACTGTCCATACAGCTGTTGCATCACAAGTGGCCAAAAGGCTAAACCAGAGACAATATACTACAACAGAACCAAGTTCGGAGTAGATGTGCTAGTTCAAATGGCGGGGAAATACTATGTGAAAGCACCCACACGTAGATGGCCAGTGGCTATGTTTTATAATATCCTTGACCTGGCTGCGATAAATGCTTCCATCATGTTCAAGAAATGCACAAATGAGAGAATGTCACGGAGGAACTTCATAATCCGACTGGCAAATGAACTTCGCTACGGCCATATGAGAGCAAAAGCCACACTGACGGTGCGAGGACCCAGGCAGGAGCAGCTGCAGATGGAGAGGTGAAGGCAGTGCTAAGTGTGGAGAAACTGCAAGAATTACAAAACTAAGGACACTTGTGACAAATGTCAAAAGGTAGTGTGTGGGAGCTGCACATGGAAGGTAGAGAGTAACTGTGTTGACTGTGAGTAATCGATCCACAAGCGTCAGTGATTGATGTGCAGTGATTGATTTCGTTCATAATGATTTCACAGCATAATATTTTCATTATAGTTTTACAGCATGATATTTATGCTCACTGTAAAACAAGTATTGCTTTCTAAATCAGTTCGTTTTCCCACAGTTTAACGAATGTTCATATTATGTATTAACCGTTTTGGCCATTTTTGGTTAGGCCTATATGTGTTTCATATATGTTAAAGGTTTTTACTATGCATTGAAATACACATTGATGATGTTTTTATAAGCTATTGTATTGATTTGTTTTTATTTTACAAAGAAAATAATAGAATATAAATAATCAAATTTGTATCTGTAATTAGCTACAATAGAATGTTCTGTGGTTGTCGATGAACTAATACATTTTCATATTCATTAGAATTTAAATTTCATGTCCTGGTGTTTATTATTATTATAACATTAATTTATTCATGGATTTTGATTCCAGTGGTGGCTGCATAGGATTGTTTCCGATTCGCATTCAAACATTTCCAATAACTCCAGAGTGTTGTAAAGTCCAAAAGTCAACATGTTTTGAAAAAAGATAGATTTTTTGAAAAAAGATAAAATTCACAACATGTTTTTATCTAACGAAATATTCTGCCTCAATCCATGTTTGTTGGCGTTTAGACTTTCAAAACAATTTCACTGTGGTGAAAAAACTCGCTGGACACAAAGCGAGGCACGCACCTTCCGGGGCAGTCTAGCTGCTAAAAATATATATATATATATATATATATATATATATATATATATATATATTGACTAGTATATATTTTTTGTATAGTCTAGCACTATTATATTCCGGGAGTTCTAGTGTTCAGGTGGAATGGGACAGCCTCCCTTCCAACTTCTCCTGTAGGAATAAGAGCACTGACCTAACTGTGCACCTCTGTGGGTCTTCAGTCCGGGAAGTTAACCAATTTGCGAACAGGCGCCACTTTAGGGCGTAAAGTTGCCTGGAAGAAGGGGCTCTGACTTGGTTGATCATCCTGAAAGAAGGTCCTTCCTCAGGGGAATTTGCAAGGGAGGGGCTGTCGCGAGGAGTACGAGGTCCGAGAACCAGGCCCGGGTAGGCCAGTAAGGAGCCACTAGGGTGACTTGTTCCTCGTCCTCCCTGACCTTGCACAGCACCTGTGCAAGAAGGTTCATTGGGGGAAATGCGTACTTGCGCAGCCCCGAGGGCCAGCTGTGTACCAGTGTGTCTGCCCAGAGGGGAGCCTATGTTCGGCATACCAGAGCGGGTAGCAAACCGATCCCAAATCAGCTGTACCGACTGGGGGTGGAGACTCCACTCTCCACCAGGCAAGCGTTGTCATGACAATGCATCCTCTACCACATTGAGGTTGCCGGGGATGTGAGTTGCATGCAGCGACCTGAGTCCAATGAAGTAAGGGCTGTAGAAAACCTTCTTCATTTCGGTTGGATGGACAGGCTCTATCACGTCTTTGAGTAAAAGGGTAGAGATCTCCGCGCGGAGGGATTTGGTATGCTCGCCGTGTACTGCGGTAAAGTGGACGCCCGTGTAGACCAAGTCGGATGGTCTGGGCCAGTCAGCGTGATGGATTGGGAAGTGAAAGCCACGCATCCAAGCTCCGTGCTAGGGGAACCAAGGGGACGATTATTTTTGACGTACCCGGCGGGGCTTCGCAGCGGGGCGGAGCAGGTTTTACGCCGTCGGGAGGCGATGACGCGTCCCTAGGCTCTGGTGCTGAGAAAAGACTCGAAGCAGTTACCTTGCTCCACACACCCGGCAGGGTGACTGAGGAGGAGGGCTGGTATAGGTCGTCCTCTGGACTCGTCCGAACCCGCCAGCCGGGGAATAGTCGTGTGGCTGAGGGCAGGGGGTCCGCATCCAGCGTGCCGGGACTGCAGTGAGAACGGCATTTGCAGGGCAGGTGACCCAGTGACAAAGGAAATAGCTCGGTTATTGAGAATGTTGGTAACGCAGCCCCGACTAGGGGGTAATGAATATAAAGGGTGGCAAATGAAATATATTTAACAAAGGATTCTCCTCCCGGCCCTCCACTGGGGAACAGAGTGGTCTGCTTACCAGCTCCGGAGCTAACGTCTTGGTCTCTGGGTCGTCCGTCTCAGGAACGCCTGGGAGCTTTCTGGGTCCTCGAGGGGGTCCTTGCGACGGGAGGCGTCTGCTTCCTGCGGGGCGCTCGACGCGTGGGCTGAGAGCTGGGCTCAGGTTGAGGCGGAGCAGCCTGGTGTTTATTCGCAGGGGGATGCCCTCGGCGAGCAGATGGGACATGGCCCATGGCGGCAGGCTTGCGGTGGTGCAGGATGTGAGAGATCGCCTCCGTCTGTTTCTTCACCGCAGAGAACTGCTGGGTAAAGACCTCGACGGTGTCGCCGAAAAGGCCAAACTGGGAGACAGGGGCGTTGAGAAAGCGAGTCTTGTCGGTTTCACGCATCTCGACCAAGTTCAGCCATCGATGACGTTCCTGGACCACGAGCTGCCATCGCCTGCCAGAGTGACTGCACTGTGACCTTCGTGGCCCTGAGGGCAAGGTCGGTCACTGAGCACAGTTCCTGCAGCACATCGGGATCAGGGCTACCCACGTGCAGATCTTTAAGAGCCTTGGCCTGGTGGACTTGCATGAGGGTCATGGTGTGCAGGGCGGAAGTGGCGTGTCCGGTGGCGCTGTAGGCTTTAGCAGTCAGTGTAGACGTCGTTCTACAGGCTTTCGAGGGGAGAACAGGGCGACCCCGCCAGGTGGTCGGGTTTCCGTGGCATAGGTGGAGCGCAACAGCCCTATCCACCTGGGGAATCGGCGTGTACCCGTGGACCGCTCTGCCGTCCCAGGAACCAATCATTCAGCCGTGATGGCTGTGGGGAGGACGGAGGTTTCCAGTCCAGCCCCACGCTAGCGGCGGCCCAGGCAAGCATATCGGACATCTGCGCGTCTGCCTCAGCTTGGGCATGCTGGCCCGAAGGTGCTCTCCGATGCAGCCGCGAGCTCATCCACTTCTAGCTCTAGAGGATAGAAGGAGAGAAGGAGAAAAGCCGCTGATGTGCGCCATAGATCCAACAGCAAGCAAAGCGTCAGAGGAACAGGAACGGGTGTGTAACTCGCAGCTGACTGCATACTCGACCATCGGCTCCGAAGGAAATTTCTGAATGAACTCATAGTATTTCCTCGCCTTTATACCCGTATGTCCAGGGGCGGCGTATGCAAATACTGTCTGCCAACTTCTCATTGGCCTTTTTTCATGCATCAAAGGCATATTCGGCGCTCAAGAGAGACCACTAGTGTCACTTCTTCGACACGATGTCGAGGTGAGCGACAGACGGGGGAACTGCAGATAGCACGGATATTTGGAAACAAGTCATGGGTATGTAAGTACTTTGAATCGAATTAAACTAAAAAAAATAAGCTGTAATCAAATGATTGATGATCACTTGTGTGTGACTTTATTTTTTTATATTAATATCTATTAATGTTTTTCCAACATCTGTAGTATCTTATTTTCCTGTGGATGTACCAATGTGGATACTAAATTTGCACTTTTCAGAGAGCTTAAAAAAATATTCAGATTATATTTTGGTTGCATTTGAGGGCAATATTTTTATAATTGATTGTGTAAAATAGACACATAATATCCGAATATCGATAGCAGGGACCTGAATTGACTCAAATGGAAATTGTATCGTGACAGACTTTGAAGTATCAGCAAATATCAGATCCCAGGCCAAGAGAATCTATATAAGATCGTATTGTGATGAAACATACGATTTATACCCCTAGCTTTGGCCCTGATGCCAAATCCCTGGGATCAGTAACAATTAGTCACATGTATACATATTAATAATGCAGCCTACACTAATGAGAGTGTATTGACTAAATAGTCACATGATTTCATGCCCCTAGGGCCCATGAGCTGACCATGATAGTCATCAGTATTCTATGGGGCTGTATTCCTTTATTTGAATGTTAAGCCACATTTTAAAATAATTCAGCAGGTTTCTGTGTCTTATGTATTAAAATATTATGGTTTAGGACAGAAAGAGATGATTACCTTGTGGGATTGAACTAATTTGCATCTACCCATGTCTGTCCTTCTAAAACCAGTCTTTCATTTTAATTTTCCTTTCTATAACCCTATAGCGTGCTGACAGAGAATAAAGAGATCACCCGTCACGAGAAGCTTACCCATGCCTCTGTCTATAAAATGCCATCCTGGTTGCCACAACTTTATGAATTATTCAAATATTTGCATAATAATTTCCATTTGTCTAGTGGTGCAAACCAGAGGGTCATGGTTTGGCTGGTTAGCATGGGCCGTTTGCCATAACTAAACAAAAAGTCTGTTTCTCCATTGATGGACATTCAAAAGTAGCTGTGTACTCTGAACTTTTTTTTATTTTATTTTACTGTATTTTATTTGCCAGAATCATATAAATCACAAATATTTCATTGTATATATGTTGGCTCTTAAAAGTGTTAATTAGATGTGAAAAAGGTCTTGGGACTTTGCTCATTCTTGTGATGTCATCTGTCAATAAAATGCCATTGAGATGAATGAGAATGGTGATGAATCCAATATGCAGGTACCTCTCTTGGTATATTAGATCCCCTGCAAACCTGATAAGCTAAATCTTCAGACAATTTTCCAGCACTTGCTTTTGTGGTGCATTCTTGAAGCAAAAACATTTAAGATGGTTAGAGTGCCATTTCATTGTTCTCTCTCTGCCTTCTCTTGATATGAACTATATCAGTGTATTGATCAAAACTTTATGCCTGGCCATTATCCATTCTTTAATCTAGAACCTTGAGAAAGATCTGCAATCTCAAGTTGCCACAGTTGTCCACTCCTTGTTCGAGCAACAATCATAAAAATAACTTCTATTTCAGTGAGAGCCTACTTTTCTTTTCTCCATCTCTGAATCGAAGGGGCAGAGTGAGATAAGAGTAAACAAAGAATAGAAGCTGTTGTGGAGTCAAACGCTGTGATGCTCCTGCCAGCTCTCAGTATGCACAAGCTTCCGTCTGGAGACTTATCAGGAGGAAAACATTGGCTTGGAGGTCAGCGTGAGTGGCAATCATATAAGGTCAGCTTTTACCTCAGGATAACTTCTCACTTTCACCTCATGTGTTAGATCAGGTACTACATCCATTTGTGAGAGCTTAGGCTTTGAAATGTGATGGGGATATTATTACATTGTCTTTAGAAAAGTCACAGACAAATCCAGGTACAGTATTTGGGGGTGGAATACTGATGATATTTCTGTCAAAAAATCATGATGAATTAGAACTACAAGTATATATATATATATATATATATATGTATAAAATAAAATCCAAGTCCATGTCCAATTAAAATTTATCTTGGAAATTATGCATTTGAAAATATTAATGCCAAAAGATTGTATGTGCTTTGTGTGTTCCTCTGATCTTTGCTTCAATTATATATTAGTCAATTATCCAAATATGACTGGCATCATATTTGAGATGCTGATTATTAAAATTTATTTTTTTTAATCCAAAAATTACGAATTTACCAAAGCTACAAATTCCTCTACTGAATTTGCCAGCCACAGGGCTAGGGAGGAAGGACATCCAGGGTCCACCATCTAATGAAGTTGCATGGGGGAAAAAGTGCACGTCTTCCCCTCCCAGAGGGAAAAGGGGCTGGTCACAAATGGCGCACCCGGCCAGCTGCCCCGCATACTTACCTGTTCCTACATGACAACACACGGGATGAAACTGGCTCAACCCGGAGATTATTAAATCTTACGAAGGTATTGGGTGTTGCCCAGCCCACTTCCCTGCATATGTCTGCTAGAGAGGTGCCATTGGCTAGTGCCCATTAGTATGCCACACTTCTGGTGGAGTGTGATCATAGTCCCAAAGGGGCGGGCACGCCCTGGGCCTGGTATGCTAATGCAATGGTATCCACGATCAAGTGAGCAAGCCTCTGTTTGTAGACAGCGTTCCCTTTCCGCTGTCCGCCAAAGAAGACAGAGCTGCTCAGAGTGCCGAAAGCTCTGCGTGCGGTCCACATAGGTATGCAAAGCATACACTGAACAAAGCAACGAAATGGCTGGGTCTGCCTCCTCCCGGGGCAGCCTTGCTTGCAGATTCATTACCTGGTCCCTGAAGGGGGTCATAGGAACCTTGAGCACATAACCCAGTCGTGGTCTTAGGACGACATGGATGTCTGCTGGACCGAACTCCAGGCAGGTGTCGCTGACAGAGTATGCTTGCAGGTCCCCAACCCTCTTGATGGAAGCGAGCGCGATCAGGAGAGCCGTCTTCAAGCTCGACTGATTCAGGCAGCTCGAAGGGGGGGTCTCTGAAGGCCTGAAAGGACCGTGGAGAGATCCCATGAGTGGAACAGGCATGGCCTGGGAGGGTTCAACCTCTAAGGAACCTGATGATTAGGTCGTGCTTCCCTAGGGACTTACCGTCCACTGCGTCGTGGTGAGACGATATGGCAGCTACATAAACCTTCAAGGTGGAGAGGGACAGCCTCCCCTCCATCCTCTCCTGCAGGAATGAGAGCACTGACCCAACTGCGCATCTCTGCAGGTCTTCGGATTGGGAAGAACACTAATTCGTGAACAACCACCACTTCAGAGTGTAAACTTGCCTTTTAGAGGGAGCTCTGGCTTGGTTGATCGTGTCTACGACAGCAGGTGTTTGGCCACTTAGATCTTCCACATCCTATCCAGGGGCCAAACGTGGAGGTTCCAGAGGTCTGGGCGTGGGTGCCAGAGGGTGCCCCATCCCTGAGAAAGAAGGTCCTTCCTCAGGGGAATTCGCCAGGGAGGGGCTGTTGCGAGGAGCGTGAGATCCAAGAACCAAGTTCGTGTGGGCCAATAGGGGGCCACCAGAGTGACTTGTTCCTCGTCCTCCCTGACCTTGCACAGCACACGTGCAATTAGGCTCACTGGGGGAAATATGTTCTTGCGCAGCCTCCAGGGGCAGCTGTGTGCCAGCACGCCTATCCCAAGGGGAGCCTCTGCTAGGGAGTACCAGAGCAGGCAGTGGGAGGTCTCTTGGGAAGCAAACAGGTCTACCTGTGCGTTGCCGAACTGCTCCCAAATCAGCTGGACCACCTTGGGTGGAGCCTTCACTCTCCGGTGAGCCTGCCTTGTTGTGACAGCACGTCCACTGCCACGTTGAGGTTGCCCAGGATATGAGTAGTGTGCAATGACCTGAGTTGCGACATGTGACGAGAGCGCATGCCGCCTTGGTGATTTATGTACGTTATCGTGGTGTGCTGTCTGAGCGAATCAAGACATGCTTGCCCGAAGTAGCAAATGGAATTTACAGCAACTCTAGGCAGTTGATGTGCCAACCCATCCAGGGCCTTGTCCAGGAGCAGGCAGCTGCGTGCCCGTTGCACACGGCGCCCCAACCCTGTTAGGAGGCATCTGTGGCAACCAGAACGTGTCAGGACACCTGCTGTAAAGGGACTCCTGTCCGCAGAAAAAAGAGGTCTGTCTAAGGGTTGGATGTCTGGCGGCGGAAAGAGGTGAGACTCGAGTCTGAAGCCAGTGCTCATATGCATCAACCCGAGCGGTGTGGACGCTGCTGAGGATGTCATAGGCCCCAGGAGCATCCGGAACCACGACAATGGAACCGCTGTGCCTTGTCTGACCGGCTGCGTGTGCTCGTTTGTGAGACATGCTGTCATTGAGACGGAGTCTAACTCCATGCTGAGAAAAGAGATGCTCTGAACCGGTGAGAGCTTGCTCTTTTCCTCGCAAGCCCTAGACGGCTGCGGTGCCTGAGCACCTGGTCCCTGTGGGCGCATAGAGATTCTCGAGAGTGAGCTAGAATCAGCCAGTCGTCGAGGATGTCGAATTTGCAGATGCCCACTTCTCTTAGCAGGGCAAGTTTCTTGAAGACTCGAGGAGACAGGGACTAGCCAAAGGGTAGGACCTTGTACTAGTACGTCGGGCCTTCGGTTGTGAGCTATAAGAAGGGTCTTTGCTGAGGCAAAGTGAGACGTGAAAGTACGTATCCTTCAGGTCTGCTGCTGCGAATCAATCTAGATGCTTGACATATGTTAGAATAAGTTTCTGCATGAGCAATTTTGAACAGGAGTCTGTGTGAGGCACGGTTCAGAACTTGCAGGTCCAAGATTGGCCGCCACGCACTGCCTGTCTTGGGTACGATGAAGTGTGGGCCGTAGAACCCTGGCTTCATCTCGGCTGGAGGGACGGCCCTATGTGCGATAAAATGTCCTTAAAATAAGATGATTATTATTGACAGAATTTTGAGCTACAAAACAAATAAGCTGTTCTTAAAATATCGGCGATGACATGAAAAATTACATGTTCCAGACATCGGAACCCAGCTTGAGTCACATTTTTTGGACTTAACTGGTGTTGACCTGATTGTTGCTCGCATGGATTGATATTAAGGTCTGTTTATTTGCAGAGAAAGTGGATGAGAGAAAAAAGTATCACAAAAATATTGCAGTAGTAACGCAATGCTTTACTTTCCATAAAACTTTACTTTTTAATTAACTTTTTTTAAGGAGTAACACAATATTCAAATTAGTTACTTTTAAAAGTAACATTACTCAACACTGGTAGTTATCATTGTTGAGATCTTACTCCAGACTGAAGAGGACCCAACCAAACCTCCACTCTCTCTCTCTCTCTGTGGGACAGCATGAACAATATGATTAAATGTAATGGTGGAGTGATGCGGGGGGGGCTCACCCAATCAGGAATCAGGGATGTGTCTACGGAAACAATTCACCTCTTCAAGAATGGGAAATGTATTTGTTATGGCAGAAGCTCCTGCAGGCACACCACACTCTTTGCTCAGAAGGACACTTGCTTGAAGAGAAAGCAGATATTTAAGGACAGAATAAAACTGACAGGATGGAAAACAACAATGACTTTACACAAAATGAGTTTGACAATTGACAGCAGAGCAGTTAGAGTAAAAGTCATATATCAGAAACAACAGCTCTGATTTTATATAGTCTACATTCACACCATTTACCATTTACTTTCATTGTATGGAAAAAAGATTAAATGAAAGTAAATTGTGACTGAGTCTAATATTCCACCTAACATCTCGTTAGGTGCTCCACTGAAGAAAGTCAGGTTTAGAACAACAAGATGGTGAGTAAATGATGACACAATTTTCCTTTTTCTCTTTTTCCACTTACATATCGCACTGCAGAGCACCAATGTGCCGTATTTGCTGAGAACACGAGAAAGTCAGCAAAGACCTCATGTGGTGTCCTTGTTTTGTTTCTAATGTATTGCCTGAGGTTTTGTTTCTTGCTGCAGATGCATCGCTTTGCCCTGCGTGTCTGAGCTTGTTGGTGGCATGACCAACGTTTTGGTATCTGACATTGTTTGGTGCTTTTGGGGTGTGCTGTATGCTATGGAACTTGAATGACAGGCATTGTCTCAATCAATTAACATAATGACTAAATATAGCCTCATAACCATTTGTGATATGATTGGCCCTCCGTTGTTCTCTTCACTTTTGAAAGCCTGAAATAGGGTATGCTGCAATGGCTTGAAGCTGCTCTCTTTATATTCCAATGAGCTATTCTACCATATACAGCCCTCTTAATGAAGATACAGAGATTGTTTTATGGAGTATCTTTTGTGTTTCAGTGGAAGCAAAGAAATTGAGTTAACATGGCCAATGCCACAAATTGGCTTACTTTTTTATAAGTGACCTAGAAATAGTAGATATAAAAATAAATAAATAAATGTAACCAACTATTTTTGAATTGGATTTTATAAGTAAAAAAAAAAAAAGCAAAATCAATGTGGCTTTACAAATATTTAATATATTTTTTAAATATTATTTTACATGTAAAATAATATGTTGAAATTAGTTGTAAATCCACATTGATTTTATTTAAAACTTAAATAGTAAGCAATTCAACTTAAAGGGACAGTTCACCCAAAAATGAAAACTCATAATTTTCTTCTGCTGAACACAAAGATTTAACAAAAAAAATATCTCAGCTCTGTAAGACCATACAATGCAAGTGAATAGTGACCAAAAGGTGAAGCTCCAAAAATCACATAAAGGCAGCATAAAAGTAATCCATACGACTCCAGTGGTTTAATCTATGTCTTTTGAAGCGATGAAATTACTTTGGGTGAGAAACAGATATTTCTATAATATTCCAATCCTTTTTTTACTATAAAGAATGTGTAAGTTGAGAGTGAAAGTGGAGATTTATTGTAAAAAATAGGACGTAAATATTTACGTCCGAGAATATTTATAGATTGAACCACTGGAGTTGTATGGATTACTTTCATGCGTCTTTTGTGTGATTTTTGGAGCTTGAAAGGTCTGGTCACCATTCACTTGCATTGTATGAACCTACAGAGCTGGAATATGCTTCTAAAAATCTTAGTTTGTGTTTTGTGCAAATTAATTTTTTTCGCCTTTCAGAGTTATATTCAGGTTTTTTTCCTCTTTTCTTGATTAGCTATTAACAATACATACCTAATATGAGGAATCATGTATAAGTTAACTCTTGTCCACATTTACTATTTTCAGGTGGTAAAAATGATGATCATCGTGGTAGTGACCTTTGCCATCTGCTGGTTGCCATACCACGTATATTTCCTTGTTACTGGTCTGAACAAGCAACTGGTTAGATGGAAGTTCATTCAGCAGATCTACCTGTCAGTTATGTGGCTTGCCATGAGCTCCACCATGTACAACCCCATTATCTACTGCTGCCTGAATAGCAGGTAAGATGCAAGCACACTTTGGCACATTTACTCTTGCAACTAATGCACTTTCTTGTACGACATGTATACCCAAGTGTATTTGAAGTTAGGGAGAGCTCTCAATCTCCCCTCTCGACCAAGAGACTAATAAAACAACAAAAGATGTATGACACAAATGCATTTTATCATAGAAACGTGAGTGTTATTCGCTGTTTTTTAGGACTTAACATGTGGTAATGAACACCCTTGAGATGCTCCTCTTCTGTGAAATATCATAAATCAATGATCGAAATGAAAGAGCCCTTACAATTATTTTCAGTTCAAGTAAAGGACTGGAAACAGTGCTTTGATTTGCTACTCTGAAATTTGAATTCAAATAAACTAATATTCATCACTTATTTCATTTAATAGCCATACAACATGTTGACTTCTGAAACGGCTTAAGGTATAATTGTCTGAACCTTTGCTAGGAAGGAAATGTAGAAACTGGACCTCATGGAAGTTTAATTGAATGCCCTGCTCTAAAGTATAGAAAATCCTTCGCATCAAATTTATGTCTCAGATTCTGTTTAATTAATAGCTTGTTGTAACATACTGTGAGAGCTATTATATAGCTCCCCTAAAATGTAGCTTATGACCTTTATCGAGCTCTGCCTATTTCTTTTTTTTTTAAACCAACCAATTGCAGCATGGCAACCGTTGCTATATCCTCCATTAACTTGATCAGACTGGGACAGCTATAGCATTGACTTTATGGAAATGCATCTGAGACGAAGAACACATTAAAATGAAGGCTGAAATGCAAGACTGGAAGATAGATGATCCTCATCAAATTTCTTCAGGTCTAATTTTGTTTATTTTGCTATGATGCAGTACCACCAGAGCATGACAATTTGCAATCATATGTTATGCAGTAACCATAAAACTAAACATGGCAGAATCATTATCAAAATGCTGAATAAAGTGACAAAAACAGACTGCTGTTCAATGTACCCAAAAGTATCCAATTAGTAGAAATACCTAGCAAGGACTTGTTATGCTGGCAGCAGTCTCTGTTTAGCTGGTACCTAGCTTCATATATGATTTTTGTTTTCTTTTGCTGTGACGTGGATTGACATTTAGATTTTGTTTAATTATTTTTGGGGATTTGCAAACATATTTTCCCAGAAAAACATCTTATTATACAGTGTAACACAAAGGCAGTCTAGCAGGCTAGTTTGCAGATCATGTAAATAACTATAATAAATGATCAAGAACATTTTTGGACGTTATTTCAAAATCTATCTATTATAAGAAATCATATTTTTCTTAAAGAAAATGAAGAATATTTTTTTAACCATTAAGGTTTTTTGCATTGTGACATTAATTGAAATAAAATGTCAAACATATTCCTCTCAATTCTCATTAAACATAATAAAAAATAATATTAACAATAATAATAATAATAATAATGCAATATTATTTAAATTGTAAAGTATTGATACACCTTGGTGGTATTTGTTGTACAGCCTTTAATCAAAACATTTTATTTTTTACTTGATCGGTTGATCCTCCTTTTCTTTACAAAAAAAAAAAAAAGCAAAAATCTAGGTTTCTGTGCGACTCCTACATTTGAAGTGAATGGGGCCAAATCCGTAAACCTTAAATCACTCACTATTTCAAAAGTAAAGCCACAATAGATAAGCAATATGTGCGTTAACATGATTTTAGTGTGATAAAACCATTTACTAAACTTTTCTGTGTAAAGTTATAGCCAATTTTACATCTTCATTGCCATGACGATGTAACCTTACAAACCTTAAAACGACTGTAAAAATGACAATTAAACCAACTTTACAGCTCAAATAATAGGCCTACATATAAATGTAAGTGCTTTTATAAAATTATAATATTGAATATAAAATGTTCTTCACATATCCACCTTTAAACCCTCACAAAATTGGCCCCATTCACTTCACTTGTAAGTGCCTCACTGCATCTTTGACTTCTGATCTTTTTAAAGTCGATATTATTTTTTGTTTTAATAATTTTTTTGTTAACTACATGAGTTAACATGAACTAACAATGGACACCACTTTAGAGCATTTATTAATCTTGGTTAATATTAATTTCAACAAATACTAATAAAAAATGTTATTATTAAAAAATGTATACCTTAACATGAGTTAATGCACTATGAACAAATATTAACTAACATGAACTAATGATAAACAACTGCATTTTTATAAACAAACATTAACAAAGATTAATAAATGCTGTAATAATGTATTGTTGATTGTTCATGATACCTATTATGCATTAACTAATGTTAACAAAGGGAACCTAATTGTAAAAAAAAAAAAAAGTATAGTATAACAGTAATAAGAATCGAATGAGAATCACCTTTGAATATATATATCCGATTATTCATAACAACATTTACCAATACTAATACAGATAGTTTGGTACAGTATGATACGATAGTATTACAGTAATAAGAATTTGGGAGGAGAATGTGCTTAATTGTCAAGAAAAAAATGTCACAGTATAAAACAAATCTCAATGGTCCTACAGTGGGCTTAATTTTCATTATGCAAAATGTAATATCTTGATTTGTTTCTTTTGATTTTGGGGTGAAATGTGACCTGACCATGTTTTAATGAGAATCACCCTGTAATATGTTGAGTGGAACATGGGTAGACAAAAAGCTCATCCCTAATCTTTCAAGTATATGCATGAATATACAGTATTTTATAATATTGTCTTGCTTGTCCATAAATTTGTCTAGTTTTTCAGTCTGATCTGTTTCTCTTTGGGGCTCAGGTTCCGGGCCGGCTTTAAACGGGTTTTCCGCTGGTGCCCGTTTGTACAAGTGTCTGACGATGACGAGATCGAGCTCCGAGCCATGCGGCTTAAAGTAGCACGTCAGAGCAGCATGTACATGCTTTCGCGAATGGAGACCACCGTTGTCGCTGTGTGCGACCCCTCAGAGCCTTCCACCCATCCTGCCAGGAAGAGCCTTCACAACCACCAGCACAACGGATGCTCTAACTCTGCCAAGAGCAAAGAAGTGATATATACACAAATTGACCCGAAGGAGGAATTCTGCTGAGAAGGACTTTGATGTAAGTTTCAACTTAAGTATCAAGCACAACCAGTGTAATGAAGTCTCATTATGTAACATTTGAGAGGCATGAGAAAAAATAGACTATATTCATCATATCACTAGTCGAATATGCTGTTACACAGCATATAAAAAAACAACATTATAATGAATTTAAAGGAGTCATTATATATATATATATATATATATATATATATATATATATACTTTTTTGCAGCTTAGTTTCAATTAATGTGCGATGTAGGAGGGAGTTTTGAGTTCTGGAACTTACAGAGTGTTTTCCTTGTTCGTCAAGCTCTTTTATCTCAAAAGATCAAGGAAAATGCTATTCCTCATGATATGACCCCTTGGAGAAATGGGTTTTATGGAAGAAGTCCGGTGTGTTTTGGCCAAAGCAGTTGCCTTTTGTTCAAATTTGTCATTGTGGAGAGCCACCTTCAGCCCTCATCATCCCAAAGATCAATATGGTCCTGCATCCGATGAGCACTTTGTTCAGACCAGGCATTGCACATAGAGGTTGCCCTATGATGCCAATCAGATACTGTGTTCTCTTTCATCTTATGGTTACTGCAAGTTTAGCATGATACATTAATGCCAAATGTTTGATTTCCTGTGCAGGTAAATGAGGAGGTTGCTTCTCCTGGACACCAGATATTTGGTTAAATCGTGAAGTGAAATTTGTAAGCTTTCAATTCTCGTCCATTGAATCTAGAACACACATTTAATTGGTGAGATATAATCAAATAAAATGTGCAAAAAAAGCCAGTTTTAAAGGCAGACTCAACATTTCTGAACATGTTGCCCAAATAGTGTAATTTTGCCATTTGTAAAAGACAGGGATACTATAATCCTCATTCTATTTCAGCAGTATGTAGGCTCTATTGGGCACAAATATTTAACCTACAATTTCCACCATCAAAGTACACTGTAGAAATTAAATTGGTTTTATTAAGGTCAAAAAATATTATTTATATATACTTATTAAATAGATCAACCTGACTTTATTAGGTTACAAAAATAAAAGTAATGTGACACTTTTCAATGTGACATTTTATACAATTATTTGCAGATATTTAAACACAAAATTTAATTACTAATTCAAGATAATCAAATTATTTTCCCAGATGGTAACTAGACACTAAATTAAGCATACATGTAGTGGGGTCATGTAGTAATGTTTAACTTTTCACATAATAATAGGGATAGTAGTCCCAAAAATTCTCTCATAATTTACTCACCCTCATGACATCCCAGGTGTATATGACTTTCTTTTTTCTTCTGAACACTAACTAAGACTGTGGTGAGAACTTTAAAGCTCCAAAAAAAGCATATACAGGCAGCATAAAAGTTATCCATATGACTCCAGTGGTTAAATCCATGTCTTCAAAAAGATGTTGGTGAGTGACAATTTTATATTTATATTTTTTTACTATTAATGTCCACTTTCACATTCACATTCTTCTACTTTTGTTTTTGGCGATTTGCATTCTATGTGCATATCACCATGTGACAGGGTGGAGGCTTGGGCCGGGTCGTGATTCCGCACACCCAGCCCCAAATGAGGCTAATCAAGCCTCAGAGAGGGATAAAGGCCGACTGGAAGCTGCAGTGCGACAGAGAGAGAGATTTACGGACAGCTGTCAGACACCTTTGTGTGTTTGTCTTTTTGTTTCAATTTTATATTAAACTATTATTTATATTGTCAAGCCGGTTCTCACCACCTCCTTTCCAGTAATCCCTTTATGCTGGTGCCGGAACACAGGAAGGAGGAGGGAGGTGATGTAGTAGAGTCCTCGCCACTACCATCCACCCAAACGTAGCAGCCGCCGGAGGACGGAGGAGCCTGGCCACCTGGAAGCGGAGGAACGGCCGCTGACCGCCAGGGGAGGAGGGGCTCCCAATCAACCGCCTGGGTGGTTACCAATGCCAGGGGCGGGGGTGACCCCTACCGTCAACCAAAAACACAGCGGGGCATTCCGTCCACCAGGGGCCGGAGGTCTGCCTACCGATCCGTCTAGGCTGTTATCCATTAGAGCGTGGAGGAGTGGCCGAGGACCAAGTTACAGCGTATTGGAGAACCGGTGATTAAGTGTTTTTTTTCTCTCTCTTGGCACTATCACCGATACGGGGTGTAGGTGCCAAATTTGTATTTGTTTCCCTCCCTTGTCCCCTCCCTCATCCAGGTAGATGGGGATGACCTGCCAGCAGACGGGACGTTAGGCATGCCCCTCCCCAGGGAATGGGGGGGGGTGGGGGGGGGTTTGCACGTCATGCCGGTGGCTCTCTGGCCTGAGAGAACAAATTCACATTCTTCTACTTTTGTTTTTGGCGATTTGCATTCTATGTGCATATCACCATGTGACAGGGCGGAGGGCGGGGCCTGGTCGTGATTCTGCACACCCAACCCCTAATCAGGCTAATCAAGCCTCAGAGAGGGATAAAGGCCAACTGGAGACTGCAGTGAGACCGGGAGAGAGATTTACAGACAGCTGTCCTACACCTTTGTGAATTTGTCTTTTTGTTTCAGTTTTATATTAAACTATTATTTATATTGTCAAGCCGGTTCTCTTCGTCCTTTCCATTAATCACTTTACACATCACATTCTGAACAGGGAGGAGAATTTATAGTAAAAAAGGACTTAGATATTGTTCTGTTTCTCACCTACACTTATCATATCGATTCTCGAGATATGGATTTAATTACCGAAGTCATATGGATTACTTTTCTGCTGCCTTTATATGCTTTTTGGACCTTCGCAGTTCTGGTCACCATTCACTTGCATTGTATGGACCAACAGAGCTGAGATAGTCTTCTAACAATCTTTGTGTGTGATCTGCAGAAGAAAGAAAGTCATACACATCTGTAATGGCATGAGATAATTTTCATGGTTCATGGAAAGTTTGGGTGAAATTTCCCTTTAATACAGAATACAGTTTATACTGCACATTCTGCAGTAAGCAGTGTATAAATGTTCCATTTCAAACATAGCCAAAGTGTAAATATGACTGTGTTATCGTTGTGATGTTGTTCTGCAAAGAAAAAGTGTTTCATAATTTTTTTAGCATATATTGCATCATTGTCTAAATGGAAGTCAATACCATCTTCGCTACTACCATTTCATGTCTTCAATATATCTTTATATGTAATTAATAAATAAATATATATATAAAAATGGGCAAAAAGCACCATTGACGACATAATATTTTTGTGTGAGGATAAGACCAAAATGTAAGTAATTTTTACTGAAAATCAGGCTTCAAAAGATATGCAGGTGAGTAAATGATAACAGAATTGTCATTTTGGGGTAAACTAGTTCTTTAAAAAAGAAAAAGGCCATTTCCTTACCTGGATGGAAATGCCAGACTCTTTCCTTAAACAACTTCTGAGTGATGCAAGTGGCCCATTAACATTTCTATCTTATTTTTTCCTTTTTCACTCATCAAATGCTTGCATTTCACAGTGTGTCTATGCCCTTGAAGAGCTTAGTTTAGGCAAAATCTACTTTAGGGCTCATACATTTAAACTGGTTGATTGTCCACAATGATAGACAGCCTCAGAAGCAGCATGTTTACATCCCGCACACACACACGTTCTCTGACACACACACATATAAATTCCCCTAGTGTTGCTGTTTATTACATAGATTTGCACAAATGCTGTCTCTGTGTTTGGACTTTCAGTAGAGGATATATTGTTTTGCTCCATTCCCTTCATTTTACTCATTTAGGTGCAATTGTGCAGTAATACAATGGTAATAAACACAAGACAAGATCTATAGCTCTTCTAGCCTCAGGCATTGATTGGTGAAGCCTGAGGAGTGCTGGCCACAGCATTGAACTCTAAGTTGTACATTGGAAAACATGTCTCTGGGCTTTGGTATGCTCACCCTCACTTCCCCATGTATTGCAAGATTAATGTGTTTTTTTTTTTTTCCAGGTGAGGAACGCCAGCTGTGGCCCCACAGATAAAAACATATTTTTCCAATATTCATGTGCACATTGCATAAACTGCATATATATTAGTGATTTTGCATAGATAATATACTTTTTAAAAGTAATTTTATTTTTGAAATAATTTAAAATCCTTTATCTGCACATTTGTGACACATTGCATCCTTGTCTTGGGAAAACTGTACAAGGAATTTCCTAAAAGAAAATGTGTCCATAATGGAATTAGTCATGACATTTTTTATTTATTTTTTTAAAGAAAGAAGAATTTATGTATTAGTGCCATTGTTTTAACGTAAAAGAACGCTAATAAAATTAAATATACATATGTAGTGGAGTTCAAAAGTCTTAAGCCACATTGAACATTTAGGATTCAAAATAAGCATTATGATGTCAAATGAAGAGGAATACTAATGTTGACTTCAATTGGACCTGGGAAGCTCATACCTCGGCATTTGATACTACGACATGTCATACATTCAAGTGAGAAACAATACGGAAGAAGCCCAAATTAAACGAATGATGGCAAAAGCTCTTTTTCTGTTGTATCGGCTTTTAAACAAGTGAAATAATTTGGCGAAGTGGTATGGAACCGGTATGCAGTCAAGAACATGAACTACTTCATAGCTGTGCGTTTACTGAAAAATAATTGCACACTGCAACGTTGTTCAATGGAAAGGAGGAGGTGAGAACTGGCTTAACAATATAAATAATATTTTAATAATAATCTTAAACAAAAAGTCAAACACACACAGGTGTCGGACAACTCCCCGTAACTCTCTGTCTCGAACCGCCGTCTCCGGTCACCTTTATCCCTCTCGGGCTCATTAGGGGCCAGGCGTGCAGAATCTCAGCCTGGCACCGCCCTCTGCCCTGCCACACACACCTTAGAAAGTATGTCAAACAATCACAATCAAGCATTCAACAGACCCATGTTGTAAGATTTATTAATTCATGGTATCTAACATTAATTAATTTTCTTAAACCACGAAGGGTGTTTTTATTGTCATATAAAACAGATTTGATATTTTTGAAATAAAACTAGAAGTTGAAATAATTTTCCATAATTTTTCATGTAGACATCCCTCTTCCAACATCCCAACTCGGAAACTTGTGAATCATCTAGAATACTAGAATACATCTACTAAATACTAAGAAATTTGGAAAGTCAATTTTTCATCAAAAGTTTTCAACTCTTTAACTTTTTTTTTTTTTTTTTTTTTACAGTTCAACTATTTTACAGAGCTGATAATATAATTTTTAATGCAAAAAATAACTCATCTTAATTTTTTTAATAATTATCCATTTTATAAATAAGTGATTGATCTTTTCCTTTTATGAACATAAAATATGTACAAATATTGTTTAATTAATCGTTAACACTTTACAATGAGGTTCCATTAGTTAACAGTATTAGCTCAAATGAACTAGCAATGTAAGTATTTATTAATCTTGGTTAATGTTAATATAAATATGTAGTCATTTATTTTTTAAATCAAAAGTTTTATATGTTAATATTAGTTTGTCCACTATGAACTAACAATAAACAATTGTATTTTTATTGTCATGGTTACTGTCGTAACCTCCGTTCCCCGATGGAGGGAAAGAGACATGTGTTGATGTAGTGACACAAGGGGTCGATCTTGAGAGCCCCGATCACCACAGATCTTTGAGAAAAGGTCAATGAGAATTAGCAAGTGGAATTTGCATGCCACTCCCCTGGACATACGGATATAAAAAGGAGCTGGAATGCATTATTTATTCAGGTTTTGTGCTGAGGAGCCAAGACATTGTCCCAGCCATTTCAGCGGCTAGTATAGCATTGTGGCAAGAGGGACACAACATCTCATTGAGATGTTCCCCTTCTGTCACTCACTCGATGTTGTGTCGATGTAGTGACACTAGGGGTCCCTATGGAAAAACGCTACAACAGCTGAACTGCGTTACGTGAACTGCCGATGCAGGTGCAAGCAAGCTGCTGCATGCGTAATAGCAGGTGCATCAGATTGCACATAACCTCCCCCAATGCCCCAAAAGATGTCATGTAGTTCTACGCTCTACAAACACAGTGACCGGGGCAGAGAGAGGTCTGCCCAAGGGAGTCGCGGGTCCACCGACAGGGAGACCGTACCGCGGAACATACATCACAGGGGTTACCAGAGTAATTGACACCTGTGGAGCACCTATACCAGTCCAGGTCATATTGGATCCCGTAGTGTGGCTGGCTGCGAACTTCTCTGCCGAGTTCACGAATCATAGGGCTAGGGAGGAAGGACATCCAGGGTCAACTACTTTGTGAACTCGACTGGGGGTAAAAATGCACGTTTTTGCCTCATGGGAGGGGAAAGGCATTATACTCAAGCGATACACCTGACCAGCTGTTCCGTATTACTGAACTCTACCTTTTCATACCTGAGAGAATACGGGACAAAACCAGCTCAACCCAGAGATTGTAAAATCTCATGAAGGTATTTGGTGTTGCCCAGCCGCTGCTCTGCAGATGTCTGCTCGAGAGGTGCCATTGGCCAGTGCCCACAAGGACGCCACACTCCTTGTAGAGTGTGCTCGAACCCGCAACAAGGCGGGCACAGCCTGGGTCTGGTAGGCCAATCCAATGGTGTCCACGATCCAGTGGTCAAGCCTCTGTTTGGAGACGTCGTTCCCTTTCCGCTGTCCACCAAAGCAGACAAAGTACTGCTCAGTGCATCTTAAGCTCTGTGTGTGATCCAAATAGGTGCGCAAAGCACGCACCAGACACAGCAATGACAGGGCTGGGTCTGCCTCCTCCCGGGGCAGCGCTGCAGGTTCACCACTTGATCCCTGAAGGGGGTCTTGGGAACCTTGGGCACATAGCCTCAGGTTCTCAGGATCATGTGAGAATCTGGTGAATTCCAGAACTCCAGGCAAATGTTGCTGACAGAGAACACTTGCAGGTCCCCCACCCTTTTGATGGAGGTGAGCGCAATCAGGAGGGCCGTCTTTAAGGAGAGGGCTTTCAGCCCAACTGACTCTTAGTAGTCAAATTAGGCTCTCTGAAGGCCCAGGAGGACCATGGGTGAACCCATGAGGGGAAGAGGCATGGCCTGGGAGGATTCAGCCTCCGGGCGCATCTGAGGAACCTGATAATCAGGTTGTGTTTCCCGTCCACTGTGTCGGGTTTTGTGGCTATAGTATACCTTCAGGGTGGAGGGGGACAGCTGCCCCTCCAACCTCTCCTGCAGGAAGGAAAGCACTGACCTAACTGTGCATCTCTGGGGGTCTTCATCTCGGAAAGAACACCAGTTCGTGAACAGGTGCCACTTCAGGGCATAGAGCTGCCTCATAGAGGGAGGTCTGGCCTGAGTGATTGTGACTACCACTGCTGGTTGTGGTCTTCCTTGTCCCATCCAAGGGCCATATGTGGAGGTTCAAGAGGTCTGGGCGCAGGTGCCAGATTGTGTCCCATCCCTGAGAAAGAAGGTCCTTCCTCTCTGAATCTGCCAGGGAGTTGCTGTCACTAGGAGTGTGAGGTCCGAGAACCAAGTCTGTTTGGGCCATTATGGGGCCATGAGGTTGACTTGTTCCTCGTTCTCCCTGACCTTGCACAAGCAGTATGCCAGCACATCTGTCCTGAGGGGTGCTCCCGTCAGGGAATACCAGAGCGGGCAGTGGAAGGATTCCTGGTAAGCGAACGGGTCTACCTATTCTTTGCCGAATCGACTCCAAATCAGCTGGACCACCTGGGGGGTGGAGTCTCCACTCTCCGCTGAGCATTGCCGCTGTGGAAGCCATATGCCCCAGGAGCCTCTAAAAGTGTTTCAGTGGAACTGTTGTCATTTGCCTAAATTACTTCAGGCAGTTCAGCACCGACTGCACGTACTCGATTGTGAGGTGTGCTATCCTTGAGACCGAGTCTAACACCATGCCAAGAAAAGACATGCTCTGAACCAGGGAGAGCTTGCTCTTTTCCCAGTTGACCCAAAACCCTAGACAGCTGAGGTGCCTGTGAACCTATCTTGATGCCGGACGCACGTCAAAATGTGTTTCTGCATCAGCATCTTGAATGGGAGGCTGTGTAAGGCCCGGATCAGAAGTCGTATGTCCAAGATTGGCCACAACCCACCGCCTTTCTTTGGCACAATGAAGTAAGGGCTGTATAACCCTTTCCCCATCTCGCTTGGAGGGACAGGCTCTATCGCATCCTTGCGACAAAGGGTCGCAATCTCCACATACAGGGAGGTGGTGTTCCTGCCCTGCACTGAAGTGAAGCGGACACCGCTGAACCAGGGCGGGCACCATGGGAACTGAATCATGTAGCCGTGTCGGATGGTCCTGGCCAGCCACCACGACGGGTTGGAAAGAGTCCCGAGGCGGCTGTGCAAAGGGGGAGCTCAAAGCACTTAGCTTGCTCTGTGAAACTGGCATAGGGTGGGTTAGTGACTGAGGAGGAGGGCCTCTTGGGCTGTAGGTGTGATGGGCTCGCGAAGGTGGGGAGGCCACGTTCGCGGGGCCCTGGCTGCGGGTGCTCAGTGTCCAGCGGCTGTTCTTTTTGTGCATTGGCCTGGTGTACTTGCAGGAGGGCAATGGCATGCAGGGAGGAGGCGGCCTGTCCAGCAGCACTGTAGGCTTTGGTCACCAGAGACGACATAGTCCTACAGACCCTGGGGGGGGGAGCGCCGGATGATCCCGCCAGGAGGTGTCATTCTGCGGGCAGAGGTGCATCGCAACTGTATTGCAACCCATTGGCTAACCCACCATCAAGGGTAGTGTTAGCGGACAAATCCAGAAGTCTATTTCGGGCAGCGGGAAGAAAGGAACCTCTCTGATGCAGCAATCAAAGACTCATCCAGCTTGCGGTCCCCAAAAGAGACATCAATCTAGCTGTGAGGCAGGCTGGTCTCATTTCGGAACCGGACAGGGGCAAACAAGCGTGCTGGGGAACAGGAGGTCTGCGGGGAATTACCCAGCGAAACCGTGCACATTGAACTCCACAAATCACCTCCAGTGCCAGCCGGGCCAGCCTCATACCCGTGGGTAGAAGGCACAGAGTGCAGCTGGAGTGGCTTTCCCCCGTTTGAAGAAGGAAAGCTGCAACCACAATGTTGCCATGCTCATATTCCGCAATGAGAACATGAGCCATCCACAAACGCTGCCTCAGTGTGATCGCTGGCCAGACATGTGAGGCAGCGCCCGTGGCGAGAGATAACGATCACACACAGGAATCACACAAGGACAGAAAGGCATCTTTAAAAAGACGCGTCTTTAAGAAGACGTTCAACGTCAATGTGTCTGTGTCAATGTGTCATTAAAAAGACGTTCAACGTCAATGTATTTCTCTTTTAAGAAATATTTTCTTTTAACAGAAAATATACTCTTTAGTAGTGCTGTCGAAGCGTCCAGGGGCGTATCTGCAGTTGCCATGCAGAATTAGAGAAAGGCGCTGTATATTCAACAGCATATGCTTCTGTAGAGGTGAATGGAACAGCAATAGTATTCAGCTCGCTTATAGTACAACTGCTTGGCTCCGAAGAAAAAATCTGAATGAATCCTGCATTCCAGCTCCCTTTTTATACCCATATGTCCGGGGTAGTGGCATGCAAATTCCACTCGCCAATTCTCATTGGCCTTTTCTCAAAGATCAGAGGTGATCGGGGCTCTCAAGACTGACCCCTAGAGTAATTGTCACATATCAACTCTTTCAAACACTTGCATTCTTCTGTATTCTTTAACTGACTTTCCTTGACTTTATTTGAAAGCCATTTTTCCCCTTTGTTTCTTTTTTGTTTTTCGATTTAGGTTTTGTTGATATTAACCATGTTCCATATCATTAACCTTTGATTTGTGCATACTGTTTCTGAAATGCAGTTGCCTGTAAATAAGACAATGCCTACCTAGTGAATGTGCTGAGACAATTTGAAAGTATTAACCAGATTACATCATGGGCATTTTTTGATAGTGTTCATGTGTACATTATTTCGCCAATCACACTTAATAACATGATTGTAAGGACTTGTGTGACACTTCATTTAAAAAAAACAACAGATAAGCATTTGATGAGATATTTTCGTCAAAGATGCTGATAAACATGCATTCCATGTATAGGTTGGCTGTGCATTATTAAACATTTATATAAAAAAAAGCAAATGTATTAATGATGACAGTACATACATGATCAATTTACTGTCTGAGTAAACATTTGCGAAAGTGTTGAAGCATGTCCTTCTTGCTTCATGAATGTGCTACTGATGTTAAGATATTTTTTAAGTTAAAAACTGCTTGTTGTGTCCTTAATGGAATGCATTTAGCAATTGTATGTCATATTTAGTCTTTTCTCTTGTTCTGCCCACAGAGGAGAAAAAAAATCTAAATAACATATGGTAAAATCAACATGCTTTTTTTCTGGATTTCATTCTGACATAGTTTGTAAAACTGTGCACATGTTCGCAATAATCCCCAATTCATCTATTGTTAATTCCAATGTGTATAAAAAGCATGTGCTGTCTTTTTAAAAATCTGCATAATCAAGCGTTTGAGGTCTGACTAGACATTGCGACTCATCTTCACATGAGCTGTTCCTAATAATAATTTAACATGAGGAAAATATTTTGCTTTGCTATGTATAATTATGTAAGTATAACACTTTGTGTGTTAAAATTGTGCAGGTAGAGGCTGATTGTTACATGTATTATCTAATTATTATATTTAAATTAATTAGCTTTGATATTTTACATTAAATAAAAAAAATATTGATTGTAATGTTTGTAAATTATATACTCATAGTTTGGTAGGCTGTGCTCCACTGTTGATACTGTAGCCTGGAAAAAAAATAGCTTTTTAACTAAATATTTCAACAACAGTTTTAAATGTCTGCAACCCCACCCCACCCCCTCCCCCCTCCCCCACCAACAAGTTAAAAAACCCCAAGTTATAAACTTATAAAAAATAAAATCTCTCACACCATCTGTGTATAATATTTTTCAAATTTTTAGGCAAAGAATTCAAGGATACTGTGTTAAAGCTTGTTATTGGACATGTTCATTACAAACAGTGTTGGGTGTTATCTGAATTCTGTAGGTTACATTACATTTTAAAATGTACGTAATCAGATTACATTTACTTTTTATGGATTGCATGATTACATATTAATTACATTTCTTTTCAGCCAACCTGTTTAACCTGTTAATGGAGTGATAAAATGTATGTAGTACATTTAAAATTAGCCTAATCATTAGATTTTCAGTAAGTAATCCAAAATTAATAAAAATGCTAACTACATTGCTGATTACATTTCAGAAGTAATATACCCAACACTGGTTGTAAATGGCTTACTTTACTGATAATGGTGTTTTCTGACACTGCACATTATAATAAGACCATTTATTAATGTGTGTATTGTTTACTTCACTGTAATTCTTTAAGTTTTGATTACAGTTTATTTTACAGTGTCACTTTTACCATCTTTAGTACACATGTAATTACTAATTATTACTAATTAACAACAAGTACTTACTTTATGGTTAGGGTAAGGGTTTGGATTAGGGTTAGTTTCTTGTAATTATGCATAATTGACTATTATTACTATAGCAAATACATGTAATATGTGTAACAAGGACACTGTAAAATAAAAAGTGCTACCAAGTTTTTTAGTTGAATGTGTTTGGTTGAAAAACTTTGTCTGCCAATTAAATTTTAAATTATATATTTTGAATTACGTACAAGTATTGTAATTGACAAACTGTGATTTATGGAATTAAATGTGTTTGATGGGATTGAAAAAAGTGTGTTTCCTGTTCACATCAATTGAAATCTCAGTCATAGCTATATTTCTGTTGTGAGAACAGAAATAATTGGATCTGCTGTTACTCGAGGTAAAATAAGGTCAACTGAGCAGCGTAAAGTGAAATCCCCACAGACACAATATGTTTGTAGCAGATGGAGAGGTTTGTTTCTGAGCCACTGATCTACACTTACCTCGAGGCATTCAGAGTACTACTAGACAGTGTTCTTTTAAGAATATTTCAGCATCAGTCATGTGTGCATAGGATTTTTGTTAAATCTGGTGTTACTCAAATGAGACTAATCCCTAACTCCATGATATCACTTGCTGTGTATGTCTCACTCACTTTGAGCTATTCCCTGTCATCCTTCTCTATTTGTAATGGAATATTCCCACATTCAAATCAGGTGAGTTTACCATCGCTAACATATAGTGTGATACTGAGCTTAACACATTTTGAGGAAAACATTCTAAAACTACAAAGATTTAAGACATTAAATGCTAGAAAAAAAATAGTAAACAATATCTGATGAGTATTCTGATATATATATATATATATATATATATATATATATATATATATATATATATATATATAATTCTGAATAAATGTGAATTTTGTTATTTGAATTATCACTAAAAGTCAGTTTCTCTATAGGCACACACACATTAAAATCATGGTTACAAAAACAAAATCTATAAACATTGTCAACAGTTGACAATGTCAAAACAAATACAGTTCAACAAAACATGTTGACCTTATGTGAATAGTGGGGCATGTTGTCACACTAGATTGAGTAAATTGTGAAAGGAAATCTGCCTATTATACGATTTTAGCTAAATTTAAGCAGTAAAATGATCATTAATTCAGCATACATACTACAGGTATCAAAGGTAACATCCTGTTAAAAAATATCAAACTATTGTTTTGTCCAACAAATATTGCAATTAGTAAATTGTATACATTTATAACATTAAAAGAAGGTGACGTCTCATGAAACTGCAAAAATGCAATAGGTAACATACGAAAATATCAAACAATTGTTTAGGCCAAAGTATTTGACCATAAATTACAGCATATAGAGTAAAGCAACTTGCCCCAATGATAATATGACAACTTGAACTGTCCTGATATTTAAAAATAAGAAAATACTCTTTCAGTTAAAATACCTTCATTATATACAGTGGTATAAACCTGCGTGTATGTATAAATTTGTCTTAAAATTTGGTCTAATCTTCATCTTAGTTACAATAACGAACAATCTGTTTTAACTAATAATGCACAAATGATTGTATTGTGCTTGTATATAGTGAATACATCATTCAAAAATTCACAGTGTAGGTTGGAAAAAGTATGTGAATCCCTAGGCTAATGACATCAACAAACACTAATTAGAGTCTAGAGCTGGCAATCCTGGCATCCAGTTTATGAAATGAGATTGGAGGTGTGGGTTAGAGCTACTTTGACTTATAAAAAGCATTCAAAAACTTTGAGTTTACCGTTCACAAGCAGTATCTCCTGACGTGGCCAATGCCTCACAAAAAAGAAATCTAATAAGATCTACGATCAAATAATTGTTGCTTTGCATAAAACTGGAAAGGGTTACAAAGTTATCTTGAAGAGTTTAGATATTCATCTGTCCACAGTTAGACAAACTGTCTATAAATGTAGATGATTTAGTATTGTGGTTATTTTCCCTAGAAGTGTCCGTCTAGCCAAAATGACTCAAAGGACACTCAATGTCTTTGAATACTCAATGAGGTAAAAAAAAAGAACCTAATCCACAGCTACTGGAAACACTTGTTTGAGGTTATTTCTGCCAAAGGAAGGTGACAGTTAAATCCAAGGGTTCACTTACTTTTTCCACGGCACTGTGAATTTTTAATGGGATGTGTTCAATAAAGACATGAATGATTATTATTGTTTGTGTGTTATTAACTTAAGCTCGTTTTGTTTGTATATACTTGTGACTTTTATGAAGATCACATTTTATGATTAATTAATGAAGAAAAACAAAATTCCAAAGGGTTCACATATTTTTGCCACTGTAGTTGATATATTTGTGTTCATATGTTTATCCCAAAACTATATAAAAAAAATGATAATGATATTGGAATTATTATGGTAGTCTGAAGGACAGAATTCGCCACAATTTAAGAGAGTTTTGAACTACGTGTTTGACATACACAACCTGCTTGAGAAAACATACAAAAATTAACTACAGATGAACAATATGTTTAACAGAATTTATTATTCTTGGTTAATGTTAATATATACAAATATGATTGTTCATTATTAGTTCAGATTAGTACAAAATGCATTAACTCATCCTTAACATACACTATTTTTACTTGTTTACTTGTTATTACATAAAAAAAAAAAATTCTTATCATTTTTTGAAATTATTAGTAAACTAGATTAATAAATGCAGTAAAAGTATTGTTCATTGTTAATTCTTGTTAACTTTTGTAAACAAATACACCTTAGAAGGGCCCAAGTACTGAATGTGTGGAGATCTATTGTTCTTCTAAGGATTCTTCTTCTTCTTAATCTTTTCAAGGTTTTCAGTACTTTTGGGGTACTTAACATGTTTGAAAACTCTTGAAAGTTTGCACACACATCTGAGTTGCGAAGTGGGTGAAGTTGTGGGTGCGGGGGAGGGGGGGTGCAGGGGGGGCTCTGTAGCACCACCTAGAAGATGAGCATGTTTGGGGGGCTCTGTAGCACATCCCTTTTGAGCTACAGTCACGAAACTTTGTATACATATACGTCTCATCAAGCCGGACAATTTTCCTGCTGACAGTAATAAGCGCCGCCCAACAGGAAGTCAGCCATTTTGAATTGTTTGAAAAATGCGTGCTCTGGAATTTTAAAAACTCCTCCTAGTGATTTTATGTTACAGGTACCAAATGTTAGGTGTTAGATTTCATGCTAAGACATTGACAATGCTAAATTGCGAATGGATTTTTTATATATAGATATTTATTTGTTTTTCACACAAATTTATCGATTAACTTCAGAGACATTACTTAATTGACTGGAGTTGTGTGGATTACTTTGATGCTGCCAAAATATGCGTTTTGGACCATCGATACTTACCTTAAAATCTTAAATCCTGTTCTGATGAAGAACGAACATCATTTACATCTTGGATGGCCTGAGGGTGAGAAAATTGTCAGAAAATTTTCATTTTGGGTGAACTATTCATTTAATGGCAAGAAGCTGGAAACAGGAAGTGTCTCATATCTTCTGCATGCATTGTGTGATTAACGTCAAAATGTAGATGCATGTTTTGTCTTGGGGGCTAATCACAGGTATATGGGTATTGTGGGTCACACTCATAGTGACACCAACTGGTAGCCAGAAGTGTGGCACTTACAACAGATTTTGAAATAGTCCTCTTACATTTACCAATATCGCTTCAAAATTGTTTAGACACTGCTGATGGAAAATTGTGAAGGGATTCTCGATAGCTTTATTAGTGTTGTCATGGCAACAGATTAAATTACATGAAGTTGTAGTGAAACTGGAATAGTGGCATATATCTACTGCACATTGTATGATTAGGGTCAGAGATTACATTAATGTTGAGTTGTTGCTCTGTCCATCATGCATTGTTTTACGAAAGCCACCGGGTGGAAATGGACCCATGGTTCTTGGGCCTGTCATTGCTTCTTGCAGCTATATTATTATTATTATTTATTTATTTATTTCCAGGTGTTCGATACTTTTGTGGTACTAACATCCGGCCTCTTTCTGCACACAAGCTTGAAAACGTCATGCCCAAAGTAAAACTCCTTCAGTTCTTGAACCCTTTGGTCTACAAACACAATCTTGGGCTCATTTGAAAGTAGACACTTAGACTTTTGTTATTCAAGAGTAAAGAGTAAAATGTATCATTGTAGTATAAAAAATTAGTTAGAGCTATTCAAATATTTTGAATAGTGACTGCAGCTATTATTTACAAAATACTTTTTTTAAAATATACAAGACTATGCACAGTGCCCTATGTCTGATTGAAGGTATAACACAATTTTGAAGTCGATATGACCAAAACTCTTTGTTCCATAATGATTTATGTAAGTGTATCAGTGATGAACCCAGGGTCGTCAGGTTTTTCGTGTCTAATCATCAGACACCCACACCTGGGTGACCCGACCGGGGATCAGTCCCCATCTTGTGTCCAAGCGGCACGCTACACCATGGATCCCCCCCTCTTGATCCACAACCACCTTGAAGCTTTTTCCACAGCTTCAATGATGTTCCTGGTGTCTTTTCTTTCCTGCAACCCTCTGATGCCAAGGAGCCTGAGTGCCCGGTGCAGAGACTGCCCTGGAAATCCCCTGCAGCCCACCTTGATAGGATCACAGCGTGCTTTCTATCCATTCCCTCTACAGGCCTCTAGCAGCTCAAAGTATTTGGCCCTCTTCCACTCATGGGCTTCATCTATGCGGTCTTCCCAGGGGACTGTAAGTTCCAAGAGCACTACTTGCTTTGAAGAGTCAAATGTTAAGACCAAGAGTCTTGTTTTCGCAATGTTCTCTGGGAACTACAGCTGTCTCCCGAGGTCCACTTTCAGCTGCCAGTCATGAGCCGTGGCTAGCAGCCCTGTTGAGGTCTTCCGCTCTACCTGCATTTTCTCCCCTGCCCTGACGAAGGCGATGTTATATTTTATATAAAATGTGAAAAGAACATTGCAATTTGAAATGTTGCGCTGGAAATAAATTGTACTTACAATAAAGATGCTTATGTTAATTTTTTCCCCATGCAAATGCAAATGGACATTATTCAGAGCTTTTGCTCTGCTGTTCACCCAGGGTCAGACACTGCCTCAAGCTGAGGAGCCTCGCTCTCCTCGGCTTCGTTCACCGTCAGTGAAGCCTGGAGCACATCTGCTCCCAATGCAAACTGAATGAAAAGAAGTGGCAAAAAATGACTAAGTCAATGCATTGGGAGCGTGTGTGCTTCGGAGTCTAAATCAAAGTGAGCGATGCCTGGGAAGGTGGCTCATCTAGGCTTGAATGACATGTCCTGGATGTGCAGTTGAACAGTGGGTTTGAATGCAGCACCAAACATCACTTATGTCTATTATGATGGACTTCAGAGGATGAACTGATGCCAACTCCAACCATAATACATGTACATTTATTCATTTGGCAGAAGCTTTTATCCAAAGCGACTTAAAAAGAGGAAAACATAAGCGAATCATCTTAGCTTATCACAGTGGAACAAAAGTGCCATATTACAAAATTTCACATACAGTATATCCGGTGGATGAGGAAACAGCCCTTATGGCAAACACTGAACATTGATAATAGCCAGATGGTGGCCAAGGATTGCTACTGTAGGTATGGAAAAATAAATTGTGCTTGTTGCTACTCACAATAACAGAATATAATCTCTCAAGGGCCATAGCAAACTGAAGGTTCATCTTTCTGACTGAGTGCCTGAGCTGTTTGATCTTCAACTCAGACACTTCACAAGAGCTCAGTAAATTGAGTGTGTTGGTCATGTGATTTACAACATATGGCAATATACTTTCCGAACATGCCTGCAAACAGCACACCTGGTGCGAGAACAACATGGATGTGTCAGTTTCGCTGTGGGCAGCAGCCAAACAAACACAGCTAGCAGAGAGGTATAATCAGCACCAAACAAGGGATATTACTAATCGATTGAGGAATGGATGAAAGGAACACGGGGGTCTCTGTGTTTGGTTAGCAAAAACAAAATGCAGGCATGTAGTTCTCAGACATACTACCCTACATCCACTATGATGGTAAAAAGCGCAACAGTGATCGCCTACCTTTTCAGTTGTCTTGTTTCCAAAAGTATATTTCCCATTCATTTTTCCATAGAAATGTCATAAAATCCTTCTTAAAAGTGTTATAAGACCTAAACCAGACCAACCAAGTCCAAGGTTAATCACAAAATTACAAACTTTGATTTGAAGCTAAAAAGTATTTGAAAATCGGACAAAAAGACAAAGCTACTTAACGTCTTTAATGAGGGAATGAAATACAATCCCATGAAGCATTGCAAATGGCATAATCAAATGTAAAATATAAAACAAAATATAGATATAGAATCAATATATTGCAAAATGTTCATATATATCAAAATATATAAGAAGTTTGAGATTGTACGGAGACCGAATCAGTTGCGATTTTCTGATTGCTGGATTCCATCTCTCCCCCCTTAGGATTATGGGTAGTGTCTTCAGCAGGAATTTTGCTATTAAACATTAAATTAGCTATTTTTAATTTTTTTTATTAAGATGAAATAACGCAGCCTGTTTGCTTCAGGAGAAGCATATGCCCTCTATTAACCACTTTGAAACTCACATTAGGTCTATTTTAACAGGTTTATAAGTTAATGTTGATGATCAGTTCCCCTTTGGAAAAAGATTTTTATGGGATTTTTACTTCCGGAACCAAACTGTTGCACTTTATTGTCTTTTGACCTGTGTTCTTTCTTTGAACTATGACAAACACAGTAATATTCACCAAAAAAATAAATAAATTGGGTGTTGGGGAACAACTTTTGCAGTATCTATAGTACTAACATTTGAATAGGGCCATCTAGCTGACAGTTGCCGCCAATTTTTAATTTTCATCTTTTTAAATCTGATGGCACTTCAACTCATGCGGCCTTATGAGATAGCAAAGTGTCCAGTAGTTGCACCTTAAGAATAGCAGCAGATGTAGTAAGTCATACGGGTATTTCTCGACTACTGTTTTTGACATATTGATGTTTGCATACTGTGTACCTGTGAAGCATGCATATTCAGGCGTGAGGAAAGTCGTTGGAAAATATGGTGCCTCCTTTTTAATTTCCTCACTCCTTGTTGTGCATGATTATTCCACCATCTGTGGTAATGTGCTTTGTATACGCCTCATTCTTTTACCACAATGTTGGAGAAAGCAGGCAATGTAAATAAGGCTAACTAAATTACTTTAAACTTCTTGTTAAATTGTTCTTCTTGAGACAATCAGTCAAAGAGTTCCTATCGTCACTATACAGCTACACCCAAAGTGATGAAAAATGTGCAACATTTGCCTGGGACGAATAAGATAAAGAAATACTGTAAGCGACAGCACAAAAATGGAACAAAACTAATATTTTGAAATATGAGTTTTAACCAGTCATTATTCATAAAGAAAATGAAAATAATGTAATTATTTACCCTAATGTCCCTCTGAACCAGTATGACTTTGTTTCTTCCATTGAAAACCAAAATGTGAATTTTAAAAAGTCATCACATTGTTTATTTTCCATATACTGCAAGTGAATAGTGACTCGAAAAAGGACAACAAAAATACCTTAAACCACAGTTAAAGTAATCAATACGACTACTGCACAATCTTTCAAGTCTTCTGAAGTCATTCAATTTGTGTGATGAATAGAACAAAATTATGACTCATTATTTACTCTCCAATAAAATCAAATGAAAAATCATGCGGTGAAATCAAATGCAGTGGCTATGTCGATAACATCAATCCTCATTCCTATGTTTATGTCTCGACCATTGACTCCAGCTTTTTGACGCAGATCCAAGCCTCAGAACGGTTATAGATTGTCATCAATAGCTTCTGAATGGGCTGCCTATAATGGTCCATTTGGCAGAGAGGTACATCATGGATAAGCTCCTGAGTGCCCTCCTTTGCAGATGAGAGATGAAGCCTCCACAGACAACAGGACTCTTTCAGAAGTGGTAGAACTTGTAGAGGTTTCCCAGTCAAAGGTGATGAGAGAGTCAAGTCTTTCCCCCAGAGAAACACACAAGAGAGACGCAAGCTGGCTGCAGCTCTGTGTCTCCAGAAGACAGTGAGGCAGTTTAGTAGATTAAACTACAGATTATCTTGGTTAGATTGGGACTATTTATTTCACATATCAAGTTGGATTTATCAAAAATATTGTGTTCAAAAGTCTTAGAAAGTGGATAAAATTGGTTGGTGATGTGTATTATTTCTACGTTAAAATGTTATGCTGCAATTGAATTTACATTTTAGCATTACAAGAATAATTTATCCTAGTGTCCAAAAGCCTCTCCAAACAAATAAAACACAATAAGTGTACATAAGAACTAATTACACAGCAATGACTAAAGGTATGCTCTCTCTACAAAGCGTGCAGGCATGAGTAACATGATCTCATTCAGTTTCATCCTGTTTCATCTGAACCATCATTGAGTCTGTGTAATGTACTTGACGCCATATATAATTAGAGAGAGAGCAATCCAATATGCCCATATTTGGTTGCCCTGATCTGAATCCTAATACGATTGACTTGGCGTACCCTGACGCTGGACAACGTACTATGTCCTTTCTGATGATGTAATCCGATCCAGGAATGCTAAAAAATTTTAGACAGATAGCACATTATGTGCTTTCTCCACATTGTGCTTCATGTGGATTATCTTATGATCTATGCATCCAATTACTTTGTGTGTGGGCTCTTTAAAATGTTTATTTTAATTGGTCATGGCTATCTGAAAAATTGAATGTATACAAAGGCTGATAATCGGATATTGTTTTCAAAGGCCAATTGATGTACAACAATGCATAACCTGGGGTAGGCTTTACTGCCCAAAACCTAAATATTCCACTGAGTCATCAGCCAACCTATTTCCTACAACTGCATGTCCCATGGTTATGTTTGAAGAAAACCACAAGATGCCAACCCACAATCTGTTTGTTTCCAGCTGTTGAACATGATGGGGAATTTGTAATGGTATGGCAGATTTTATCTCATGGGATGCATTTGATTAGATGATTTATCTATATAGCTGTGTAATGTTAAAAGAATATGATTACGTTGTCACTTTAGAGGACCAGATGCACCCATTCCCATTAATCCCAATTAATTCCATTTTGGGATGAAAACATATCATGCATTCTAGATGGATTAAGGCTGTCCTGATGGCAAAAGGTGGTACAACATCTTAATTTAAAAAATGTAATTTGTGTTTAAACAATGTGGTGCCTTTTCAATGCTTTAGCTGTCCATCGTTGTGTCTTCATTGCCCCACCATGAACACTTGTTTTGTCACTGTCCATGGTCCTGATTGTGTAAGCATAATTGCTTGTTGACTGTGTTTTGGACTGATTTCATGTTAGATTCCTGCCTCTTCATTTCCTGTTGCTGTTGTAGAGAGAGTTGTTCTCAATGGAGCTTGACCTTAAAACTCCATATGGAAAAGCCTAGGAGCTTTGATGCAGGTTTGATTCATATTTTCATAAGGTTGATGTTGGACAGCTCTACTATCATAGGGATTAATTTAATAGTGTTATTTATTTTTAATCAAGATTAACCCATTTACCGCTGATAAAGCATAAACCAGAATAAACACTTGTTGAAACGGTGGAACCTTTGTAATGTATTCACTCTGAGTCATTACTCTGATGCACAAACACACACGCACAAAACAGCTCTTCCATGTCAGTGATCAAATTATGGAGAATTTAGCTCTTGAAGCTATTTGTTGTACAAAACAAGCCCAGATGGGACTTGTGATCGAAATCAAGTACTTTTAAAAAAGGTGCATTTTAATTGCCACAGAAAAACATTCAAGTCTTAACTATCACCAAAACGCAGAATGAGACATTTTGTCTGCAAGCAATTTTCATGTGGATTTCAAAGCAAAACACAATGCTGATGTTGACGCCCTGATGCAAACCATAAGCATGACTTCATTATTGCTTTAGGAAAGTGGATAGCCACAGTCTATCAGAAGATTAATATTGTGGAGGATTACAGTTTAAGAGATTTAATGCTCATTGCAATGAAAATGAAATTTATGGGGAGACTAGTTATTTCAATTAGTCAAACTCTAACTTAGACTTTGGAATTATTTCTTGAATTGGTGCTATTTTAGTGCATTGCTATCTTTATACTGTGGAAGGCTTTGTATGGAAAATTTTAGTAAAGCATTATATTGTTACTTATTGTTTTGTTTTCTTTCCTAAGATGGAAATAAATGCATTTGGACATAAAAATAAATATATATAGTGTCATATTTCAGTACTTTTAAAAATCTGCGATTATTCACAATTTAAAAGTTTAATTGACTGACAGCACTAGAAAATATACATTATGCTGGTATCAGAGGTAATAAGTTCTGGGGCTCAGGCCCCCACCAAAAAAAAAAGAGAGAGGAAATTTGCTTATTTATTTTATTTTTGCTGTAATTGCTGGAGAAGCTATACAACCCAGTCATTATGGTTTCTTACATTATGTTTGATTATGAGCCAAGGGGAGATGGCTGATTGTAAAGGATTTTCGACGGGCAAGGAGGAGGCGAGAACCGGCTTGACAATATAAATAATATTTTAATCGGAAACTTAAAACAAAGGAAAAACACACACATGATGGACATGTCCGTAAATGATCCCTCTCTCGTCGCACCACCATCTGCCATCAGCCTTTATCCCTCTCGGAGGCTTGATTGGCCTGATACGGGACAGGGTGTCGCCCTCCGCCCTGCCACATTCCTCCCTTGTTCTTTCAGGCTGGGGAGCCCCCGGCCTGACGTACACCCCCCCCCCCCCTTCCCTGGGGAGGGGCGCGCCTTCTGTGCCATCATCCCTGTCTACCTGGACGAGGGAGGGGACAAGGGGAGAGAAACAGAAATAATTAAAATGTGACAATTTAAAAGAGAGGGAAAAGGCCAATGCAGAGCAGCTTTGAAAGAGAGAGAGAGAGAGAGAGATTAAAAAAAAAAAAAACCCTACTCGCCGGTTCTCAGATATGCCATAGCTTGTTCCTCGGCCACTCCTCCACCCTCTAATGGACGACAGCCGCGCCTCTCCGGGCGGATCGGAGGCAGTCCTCCAGCCCCTGGCCGATGGAACGCCCCGCCGTGTTCTCAGGGAGCCGAAGGGGTCTCCCCTGCCCCTGGCAGCGGTTCTCCCACTCCAGGCGGTCAGTCCTCGAGCCCCTCCCCGCTCGGACTCCTCTGCCCCTGGCAGCAGCCCTGACCGCTCCAGGCAGTCGGCTAGGAGCCCCTTCTCCCCTTGCAGTCGGCGGCTGTTCCTCTGCTTCCAGGCGGCTGGGCTCCTCGTCCCCCGGCAGATGGCTGCGGCTGCTCCGTTGGGTTGGACGGTAGTGGCGAGAACTCTACTACAGCTTATCCCTCCTCCTTCCTGGGTTTCGGCACCAGTGTAAAGGGGGTTAAGGGAAAGGAGGAGGCGAGAACCGGCTTGACAATATAAATAATATTTTAATCGTAAACTTAAAACAAAGGACAAACACACACATGACGGACATGTCTGTAAATGATCCCTCTCTCGTTGCACCACCATCTGCCATCGGCCTTCATCCCTCTTGGAGGCTTGATTAGCCTGATACGGGACAGGGTGTGTATCATCACGACCCAGCCCCGCCCTCCGCCCTGCCACACTGATGTTCTCAGGCCTCTTTGAAAATGTTAAGGAGCCTGGAGATTCTGGCTTTGGAAGATGGGTTCAAATGGTACACAGCCAGTGTAAGATCAGAACGGACATTTGGAAATGAGGTCCCACCATGTTCATCTACCAGTATTCAGTTCAGTGTCAGGGTTATTCATAGTTCTACTCTGTTACCAGAAGTGATGTTGTACATGGCTGCAAGAGCTGCAAATTCAGCACAGTGTAACAGAGCTCTGCCATCTAAGCCTCTACAGGTTTCTGCCTTCAGCTTATCTGCTCTTGGCACTTCTTCAAAACCTAGTGTGCTCTCTCACTGCCTACTGCCTACATGCCCACCTGACAAAAATGGATTCTCATAAGTGACTGAATTTGTACACTCTAGATATGCTGTAACTCTGTGAAATGCGTGTAGAGCATTCCAATACAATTTGGTGTTACCATGTTTCCCAAGGCCATGCAAGACATACAATATGATTAGCAGGGACACGCCTGTCTACTCTTATAGGCCTAGATGGGAATTCAGATTAAATGGAGGGAGGATGGACCACATGGACATTAAAAATACAATAAATTTTTAATAAGAGTGATAGTTTTGAATCATTATGGCATAATTATATTGCAACATTTTATATTTGTAGCTAATCTCTTGGCCAATAAAGGATCAAACAAAAATGACAAATGAAATATTTTGCCTTCCCAGTGATTTGTTTTGATTATGTGGAAAAGGGTAAAGAAAATGGGCTTTTACATCAACAAGAGGGGTTATGTTTAAGTATAAAGATTTGCATAGTCATCAGTATTTGGTATTATCTCCATTCTTCACACATCATCAGCAAAACCAACCTAAAGACATTCAAAATATGTTTGTTACAATACCAATCAGATTGGCTCCTCACTTGGGCAATCATGCTGACAAGCTTCTCATGTTGTTCCTTTTGTCCTCACCATCAGCACCTGGGGTTGGGACTCTGCTGATTACTACGTCTATTTGAAGAAATTGCTATACTTTTGTTTTTCAAATGAGGCAGCTTTCAATACAAAGTAGATTACTGGAAAAATGTGCAAAAATGCAAAAGCAGTGCAAAGAATAATAGGCAAAATGCTCATAATGATATAAAAGGAACAGTTCACCCAAAAATGTATATTCCCTCATGCTGTTCCAAACCTGAATGACTTTGTTCTTATATGGAAAACAAAAGGAGATATTCTGAAAAATTCACTGATCCCTTTTTCAATGCAGTTACACTGATTGGGGAACTGGCGCTTTCAAGCTTCAAAAAGTATGCCATTGAGTATCTAAAAAGTGTTGCATACAAATAATGCTCTATATTTCAAGTCTTTGATTGAGAAAAGTTGTTATTCACTGAAAATCTTGACTGCTCTTTTCGTAGAAGAGAGTTAATGAGCGACGTAGCAATGTCCGATTCATGAACGAAGTCAGATCTTTTGAATAAATCGGTTAATACAGATTTCATATCCAGTCTGTTCACAAAACGAATTGAGCCATTTGCAGCATTTTCTGAGTTAACAGCTCACTGGAGGAGGAGAAGATTATTAGTGAATAATGACTTGCATGTCAGTCTGTATACAAATAATATAGATTACTTTGAAGCTGTTCTTTTGTCCGTTTTGGAGCTTGACTGACATGGCCACTCACTGTAAACTGTTGTTTAATGGAAAAAGCTATATTAAGTTTCCTACATATGTTCTCCTTTAGTGTTCCAATGAAAATTGGAACACCATGAGGGTTAATAAATTACAGAATTGCCATTTTTGGGTGAACTTGTCCTTTAAGGGACTGATGTTCTTGTCACAGCCTGTTGTGATTTAGATTGTCATGTTATGTTGAAAAGCTGTATCTCGAAACCACCCACATTGCAGCAAAAACCATCTTTATCAAATGTTTCTTTAAGAGTGCCACTGGGGAACCCTCATAAAATCACTTGCACCATGAAATCTTCTGAGATAAATAGTTGCCTTTGAGCTGCAGTAGATACTGTATCTGTGAGCTACTTACACCTTATGCTGCCTCTGGTTAAACAAGTGGCATCTCCATAGGACCTGACTGCTTTCTATTAACAGCCCTCCATGAATAAAAATGGAATGACAGATTGAAATGACAGAATGAGGGATTGCTGGAAAAGGTGACCTGGCTAATTTCCACATCTGAAATGGATAAAATAGAACTCAACTCTGAAGCAATTGTTCTGTGTGCTGAATGTCACACATGGGGTCCCATTAACTGACAGACATCGTTTACTCATACTTGTGTCTTTGTGGAACAGAAAAGGAGTTATTTATATCATAATGTGCAAAGCTCTCTCTCAAGGCAAGAGCTTAAATTCCAGTCGGTTCCTCACACAAAGCTGTCATAAGACTTCAGAAAACTTGGAATACGGTGCAGAAGTCATATAGAATGCTTTTAGACTATGTATCTTTTTGTCCTTTTTGGAGCTTGACAGCTCTTGGTCACTGGTGGAGCAATATGAAATATAATTTTTTTTTTTTACTTAATGATGTATTATATATCACAACAATAATGGAATATTCACCCTTATTATCATACTACCTCTAGTGTTCAGACATGTTACTGCGCCCAGGGAGCTGTATGCTGTGTATGGTATAAAGGAAGTGAGGACACCTATCAATGAGGCTGATAAGAGCAAACCTTTTTTGAACCACATGCAATGCAGTTTGGATTACAGTTTATCAGTCTATTTATTTTTATCATCTTGTTGTTGATCTTGCAAAGAAATAGAGAGCAAAGAACAAAGAAAGCAATTTGAGAGTGCAGCCCCTGTAACTTTGATAGTGACCGACAGTCACCATCCATTTTCTTCGCATGGAAGAGAGCAGTCCAAACATTCTCAAAACGCTCATGTCTTTGTGGAAAACAAAAGGAATTATTTATATCAGAATGTGCAAAGCTCTCTTTCAAGGCAATATTTTCAGTGAAAAACAATTTAAATTTCAGTCTGTTCCTCACACAAATCTGTTATAAGGCTTCAGAAAACTTGGAATACGGTGCATAAGAATGTTTCTTTTTGTCCTGTTTAGAGCTTGACAGCTCTTTGTAACCATCCAGTTCATTGCATAGAAAAGAGCAGTATAAACATTCTTCAAAACGTCTCCTTTTGTGTTCCATGGACTAATGAAAGTCAAATAGGTTTGAAATTTCAGAGTTTTAATTTTTGTGTGACCTGCCGCTTTAAATTACAAAAAACTCATGGAGATTTTTCTTTAAAGGTGCACTCAGTCATTTTTGTCTTGGTGTCATTTTGGACTTACACTGACACCTAGTGGCTTGGATGCAGCATCATTTAAAATCAATAGTTCCCTTTACAAAAAGCTTCACTACGCTTTGCTAAGCGCTATGGAGAACGACCCAGTCGTGAACGAGCTGTGAATATGTGTGTAACACATCAATGAACATTGACCGGAATTTATAGCCTCGGCTGATGTAGTCATTAGACGCACCTGTGGCCAGGCTATAAATGGATGCGTCACCAGGTGTCGTCAGATCCTCTTTTTTCGGAGCGATTGTGTGTGTGTGTGTGTTACACAAACCCTGTCAAAACTTTCTTTCCTCTGCTAGGTTTTAGAATTTAGAATTTGAGGCAGAGTGAAGTGAACCTTTTCTCCTTTCTCTTCTGTCTAGAATATATATATATATATTTAAAAGAAAGAGAGAATGACTTTGTTTGGGGGAAGAGCACGCTGCTCTCGCGTTGCAGCAGTGGGGGTGCGAGCACTGTGATTTGCTTTCAGGCAAAGTGCTTCGCGATCGCCTCGCTTGCTTCCAGGAGTCAGCACTCACTTAATTTATGGATCTGGCTGAGGAACGAGAGACGGGTTCATCCCTTTCGCTCGCTCTCTCCCCAGACCCAGCTGATCCTCGTAAGCCTGAAGCGTGCCTCGGCGCCTCTTCGGTTCACGAGGACACTGAATCTCTGTAAATCCCGCGCATAATAATAAAGCGGCTGCGGAATTAAAAGACAAATGCGAGCATTGCCCTTACTTCCGGGAGTCGCCACATTTCATTAGGGGCTCTCTCTCCCCAGACCCAGCTGGTCCTTCCCGTGATCTCCAAATGCGCTTCGGCGCCTCTTCGGTTCACGAGGGGGGCGGAGCGCTGAACCTCTGTACATTTCACGCACAATAATAAAGCGGCTGAGAAATTACTCGAGGTGATTACACGGGCTGTGGCCAGACTAAAGCTAGACTGGCCACGCGAACAAGAGACCCTCCCCCAAACGCTCCAAACTATTAGACAAATTTCTGTCTGGTGGCCAAAATAATTAAATAAATAAAAGAGGGAATGGAACTCTATATCAGTCCCTTCCTTTCCATACTTCCTCTGTCTTCGTGCCCTCGACGTTGGTGTATTCAACTATCATGGGTGCTGAAGCTCGGGGGTATTTGGTGATGCCAAAGAAGAGACACCTGCAGGTTTTCTCTCGCCTGGCTCGGCATCATCGCTGAAGAGACCTACTCTCCCCACAAAGCTGTGCAGGACCACCTCCACGCTTGTGGGGAAAGCTTATCAGGTAGCAGGTCAGGCTGGTGTTGCCCTGCACACTATGGCAGTGTTACAAGCGCACTAGGCTAAATCTGTTGAAGGACCTGAGTGTGGGCACCTCACCCAGGGGGAGGGGCCGTCGGCCACCCAGCCCCGCCCCGGTCCTTCTAGACGGAAAGCTCTAAAACAAAACGTGGCGAATCGTGCTCCCCCTCGTAAAGACTGGGGTCCAGTTCATCACCCTCAGCAGCCCCAATGCAAGACCTCAGGGCGTGATTTCTAAGAAAAAGAAACCCTGACGGTCTTGTACCCAGCCTTGTGGGGGTAGTTCCCCTCGGGACGGGGTGCGTGTATCATCCACTTTGGCCCTCCCGATACCCTCACGAAACCTCTTCACTCCCGCCGCCTTTGGTGTTTCAGGTGATAGAGGCTTCCAACAAAGAGTTGGGTGTACCGTTGCTTCCTGCAGTGATCCAGGATGCGGAACACTTGACATCCCCTCAACAGGAAGTGTCAGAAATAATACCCATCTCAGAGAACCTGGCAGCGTGGAAACTTCTGCCTGGTATTTCTATGTGGGTTCTAGAATCAGTAGAAAGAGCCGTGAAACCGGGACAGGCATGTCTACTGTGGAAAGAACTGCAAAATCTCTTGGTTAAAGGGGCCATAGAACATGTTCCCCTTCCAGAGAAAGAGTCAGGCTATTACAGCAGATACTTCCTGGTTCCCAAGAAGGGTGGGGGGTTGCGTCCGATTCTAGATCTTTGGGGCTTGAACCGCTCTGTGTTCAAGTCCTAGATCTGACTGTCAAGACGATCGTGTCACAAGCCCAACATCACGTTTGGCTGGTCACCATTGATCTCATGGACGCATATCTTCATATAGAGCAAAAGCACAGGAAGTTCCTGAGGTTCGCTTTGGGGGGCGAAGCCTTCCAGTATCGAGTTCTTCCATTTGGCCTAGCCCTATTAACCCGCACATTCAGGGAATGCATGGATGCAGCACTGGCTCCTCTGCGACTCCAGGGCATCCGCATTCTGAATTTTATAGACGACTGGCTGATCCTAGCACAGTTCCAAGAACTGGCAGTTCAGCACAGGGATATCGTCTTGATGCATCTGGGGATTATATGGAATTCGGTCTCGATGCAGGCACAATCGTCTCCCGCACGAATCGTTTCCATTCGGAACACCCTGAGCAAGGTCAGGCTAGGTCAAGGTCTCATGGCGTTGGTGTCCGCGGTGATCCCTTCGGACTTTCTGCACACGAGACTGCTTCAGCTGTGGCTGGAAGCCAGGGGGTTTTATCCGAGGGCTGGTCCCCTAAGGCAAATAAGGGTTACGCACCACGTGCTTCATTCCCTTTCTATGTGGTTCAGACCCCGGTTCTTACCTTGGGTCCCACTCTAGGTGCGTCTTGTCGTCGCAGGCTGCTAACGACAGACGCCTCCCTGACGGGCTGGGTAGCGGCCTTAAGTGGTCATCCGGCTTAAAGGGATAGGAGGGTCGTCAGTTCGGTTGTCACAGTAAATAAATGTCTCGAGCTGATGGCCGTATTTCTGGCCCTGAAATACTTCCTCCTGAGGCTGCCATGTCTTGGTGCGGGTGGGCAATACAGTGGTAGCCTCTTACGTAAACCATCGGGGGGGGATCCACGTTCACGTCAGCTGAATTTCTGGCACGTTGGATCCTCCTTGTGGCCCAGGGCAGCTACTGTCACTCAGGACAGTTTCGTCCCTGGATGCCCGTGTGTGTGGGAGCAGATTTATTCTGAGGTAGTGAAAAAATCTAGGGCAGAAGAGGACCTCTTCACCTCTATTATAGCGCAATGTCTCCTCTACTTCTCCCTAAGTCACCCAGCCCCCTTGGGTCTGGACTTAAAGGCACATACATGACCCTGAATCTGTCTGTATGTGTTTTTGTCCCCCGGTTTTTCTGCTCCCGGTAGTCTTGGCAAAGTTCGCCAGCAAGGGTCTTGCCTCCTTCTAATGGCGCTGCCCTGGCCGAACAGGATATGTTTCTCGAATGCCTCTCCTCAACGGCTTGCCTTGGGCGATTCCGAACAGGAAGGACCTTCTCATCACTGGCCCGAATTGTGAAACCTTTCATGCTTGGCCCCTAAGGGTACCAATTGAGGTTCACAGGGCTTTCTCTTGAGGTTATCGAGACCATTTCATGTGCTAGGGCTCCCTCCACTTGGAACTGATCTGGGTAGATTTGACAGGGCAGAAGAGGACCTCTTCGCCTCTGTTGATAGCGCAACGTCTCCTCTACTTCTCCCCGAGTCACCCAGTTTCCCCCCCCCTAAGTTCAAATTACAGAACCAGCTAACTGCCAGTTTTCTTCAGTTCTGGATTTTCTGTAGAAAGAACTGTCAGCGGGCACTTGCCTCGCCACTGCCAGGTTCTATGTGGCCTCCATTGCGGTTTGCCACGCCTTGGTGGGCGGGGTGCCCCCTAAGAGGCATCCTTGCTAGGACCTCTTCATAAGGTAAGACCCCCTTTTTAGACCTCTAGAGTCAGCGTTTGGTAGACTTCTGACTCTCAAGATGGTTTTTCTTATGACAAGTACATCTCTAAGGAGACTTGGGTACCTACAGGCTCTGTCTCTTTTGCCGGCCTGTTTAGAGTTTGCTCCAGAATGACCAAAAGCATTCTTTGCACCCTCACCCTAACTACCTGCCCAAGGTGCCTTTAGCGACCCTTGGCCGGTTATTTTCTAAGCCTTCTGCTCCCTGCTGTTTGTAACGCCGGAGCAGCTAAGACTTCTCAGACTTTGTCCAGTCTGTACCCTTCATGTCCACCGCTTTTGCTAGTGGCGTAAAGTCAGGGCAGCAATTCTACACTTGGAAACCATGACTGGGGGGCGGTCACTTCCTGGCAGACTATGTCACTTTGGGTGAGGGACATTATTGCCCCGGCCTACGAGGCGCGCGGTCAAGCTTCACCAGTAGGTTTTAGGGCGCACTCTACCAGAGGGCTCTCCTCCTCTAAAGCCTTGGCTAGAGGTCTCCCTCTGCAGCAAGCTTGTGATGCGGCAGGCTGGTCCTCTCCGCACACATTCATCTGGTTTTATGGTCATGTTACTAGATGTTCATGCTACCCCAGGCTCTTATGCCCTTGGGTCGACATCTACGCTCATGTCTAAGCAAGTTTGTGATGCGGCAGGCTGGTCCTCCCCGCACACATTCTCAGATCTTATGGCTTAAATCTTTCATGCCTGAACAAGTTTGTGATGCGGCAGGCTGGTCCACCCCGCACACATTCTTCAGGATCTATGGTTTGGATATTCATGCTACTCCGGGCTCTTACGCCCCTGAGTCGACATCTACACTCATGTCTAAGCAAGTTTGTGATGCGGCAGGCTGGTCCCCTCCGCACACATTCATCTGGTTTTATGGTCATGTTACTAGATGTTCCTGCTACCCCGGGCTCTTATGCCCTTGGGTCGACATCTACGCTGATGTCTAAGCAAGTTTGTGATGTGGCAGGCTGGTCCTCTCCGCACACATTCATTAGACTTCTATAATTTGGATGTTCTTGCCACTCCGGGCTCTTATGCCCATGAGTCGACGTCTCGAGTTCATGTCTGGTCAAGTTTGTGATGCGGCAGGCTGGTCCTCTCCACACACATTCATCAAATTTTATGGGTTAGATGTTTTGCTACTCCGGACTCTTACGTCCTTGAGTCGACATCTCAAGCTCATGTCTGAGGCCTCTCGCGTTCTTGTGAGCACATTTCACAACCGTAGGGGTCCAGACAGCCCCAGTGCGGCGGCGTGGGCATTGCGTTCCCCATAGTGCTTAGCAAAGCGCAGCATCATAGTGAAGCTTTTTGTAAAGGGAACGTCTCGGGTTACATGTGTAACCCTTGTTCCCTGAAAAAAGCGGAACGAGATGCTGCGCTTCTTTGCCGCACTGGGACATCCCAGGACTGCTCTTCAAAAAGAAGTATCTGACGACACCTGGTGACGCATCCATTTATAGCCTGGCCACAGGTGCGTCTAATGACTACATCAGCCGAGGCTATAAATTCCGGTCAATGTTCATTGACGTGTTACACACATATTCACAGCTCGTTCACGACTGGGTCGTTCCCCATAGCGCTTAGCAAAGCGCAGCATCTCGTTCCGCTTTTTTCAGGGAACAAGGGTTACACATGTAACCCGAGATGTTTTATAAGGTTACAGATATGACTGGAGTCTTCATTTTAATGTGAGTGGTTATGATTTCCTACATACTGTATATTGCAAAATTACAATTTATGTCTATAGTAGTTAAACTTTTTTAATGTGGAAAAAATTACTTGGTAGTGCACCTTTAAAGCTTTTGTTATTTGTTTAACAGTGCAATTGCACCTGTGTTAGGAAAAATTGGGTCCCTTTGAGCAAACCACCTAATTTCAATATTATTAGTTTTACCAATTTGATTAACATATCCCACGACCTAGAAACACTTACAGTTGTACCCATTTGTTGAATCAATCAAAATTTTTTGCAATAGTCTAAGCACATTTTCACTTACTAAAACATTTTGCACGTTTGATGTAGTGTCTAATAAATGCTCTGCAGTGTTTATATATTGTCTGGCTGTGTGTATGATCTTAAAACATTATTTGATTTTGAGCACAGATTTTGAGGCGATTGTTTCTTTTTGCAAGAAGTGTCAGTGGTTTTGTGAATGTAGTTTGAAGATTTGGTTTTGTGTTTAAAGTTGTGAGAAAAAGGGTGCAGGTTTCAAGAAATGTCAAGAAGTGTTTTAGCAATTCAGAAAAAAATTAAAACATAAAAATGTGTTGTTTTTTTTTAAATATGTATTTGTTTATTTTTACAGATCTAGTGGTTTTTTTTTTTTTTTTTCGTTTTTTTTTTTCTGATTGCTTAAACACTAACAGTGATTCTTGAAGCACTATCTATGAAACAATTTAAAAAGTGTGCCCAACAAGCACATTCTCTGCTTTACACTCAGTTTGCAATTTAATTGCACACTTCTAAAAACAACTTAATTGGTCTCTACATTGCTACACTATTTTGCTAATTGCCTTGCCACATTGACACATGTGAAAACACTTTGAGATAATGAGTTCAGTTACAATTCAGAGCTTAAGCACAATAAAAAGGCCACGGGTAAACATTTGGTTTTATTAACTATTTTCTTTCGCGGGGGGGGTTCTAGCACTGTTGTTATTATTTTTGTTTGTTTTATTCTGCTGTGCTTTTGTTGTTTGAGAAGTAATAGAACATTGAGAAAACAAATGCAGTAAATAACTTTTTTCTGTTTATTTGCGTTGATAGTGTGTTATGCTTGGAATACACATCCATACTTTACAAATTTGGATGCCTGTGTGTATGTATGTTTACTACAGTAAACAAGCCATGAGATGCTTATGAATCTTACCACAGGTTAGGGGTGTTCTTTGGCACAGTGGATTTTTTTGCATTGAAGTACCAGATTTACAGGTCTAGTACAGAGATTGCATTACAAATATCAGAGAAAGGAGTCCATTTTATCTGTCCTTTCCCTGATAAGTAGTATATTTCAAAGTCACAAGAGCATGTCTGGTGACATTTTGCCTGCACACATACAGTGCAGAAAGCAAGTGGGCGGGCAAGAGAGAGAGAGAGAGAGAGAGAGAGAGAGAGAATTAAAAAAAAAAGACTGCATACTTAGGGTGCTTCTTATACAGAAGGCTGCAGACTAGTAATTCTGTGTCTTTCTTAGACCAGTCCTTCTGAGGGTGAAGGCTAGACTCCTTCTCAGCACTCAATGCTAGAATGAGACAGTCTAATAAGTGTGCATGGCGAACCATAAGCTTAGAACCATGTGATATTTTACTTTCTTTAGAAAACCTATATACTTCTGAAATTGAGAAATATGTCCTAAATCCAATTTTAGCACTCAAAAAAGACTTTATATAATACATTTTGCAACACTGATCTTGTTTAAATTTAAACCCTTTCTAATATGACAAAACAGAACCTTAGACATGTAAAAACTATAAAAGTTTTAAAGTTCTTCAAATTCAGGTAATTACCCTTTTATTATTAAATGTATTTATTATTATATTTTTGTTTTTGTGCTTTTTATCTTCTAATTTGTTGCATTGTCATTTATTATTTTTTCTACATATTGTCTTGGTACAAGTGTTTAAAAAATCTGAGTATAAATAAAAAATAAAAAAAAGAAAGCAGCATCATACATGTTTCCACCTCAGCGGTCACACAACTCATTTTCCGCACTTTTTTTTTTATAATTTGGGACGTCTGCAAAGGATTGTGCGTGATTGAAGGCCACAAAGGATACACCTGATGCATACTCCAAAATATGGCAAAGAAGGCTGCTAAAGGAGGCTGCCTTCCAACTTTCACAATTGAGATGGCCTTCGATGGTGCTTGATAACGTGGCAGCCAGGATATCCAGCCTAACCATGATATCCAGTCTTTGTCAGAATAATCATGGAAGGACACATGAACACGAAAACTTGTGCAGAGTATCAAATATACAGAATGTGTGAGACTCCTAACTGCTCGTCAATATGAAGAAAGCCAAATCCCAGACATTTATAGCAAATTTTGAAAGATGCTTTCAAAAGATGCTTTTATCAGGTTCAAAAAAAAGAGGACATGTCCCAGAAAAAGGAGATGTATAGTCACCCTATATAAGCCTCTAAATAAAGGACTCATGGCACCTGTTCCTAGACTCCACCCCTGGAAAAGAGACAATACCCTCTGATGGACAAAACAGCACTAACCACCCAGGGCCGTAACACGCCCCCCCCCCTCCCCTTATCACAGAAGTCCCTCAAAGAGGGACTCAGTGACCTTGGATAAATATTTTTTTTTTTTCAAAACTTTTTTGTCACCTTGAAAAAACACTGAATGAAGAGGACAGAGGAAAGCAAGGAGAGAGAGAGAGAGAGAGAGGCTACATTATTCAGTCATGCTGATTTGGGCTCCGCAAAGAATGTAAGAAAGTGATTTGATTGTTGTCAGAAAACACCACCACAGGTACCAAACCTCCACCCACATATACTGTACGTACAATCTTGAAATTCCAAATCAATGCCAATGTTTTTCTTTCAGTTATTGGATTGAATTCAATTGGTATGTTTTAAATTTCATTGAGACATTCACTACATGGATTACATTCCACAAATGCCCGAACATATTTTCTGAATTTTCTCTCCCCAGCGTGAGCTGCCACCATATGTGAGGAATAGGCGGATACATTTCCTGTGAAAATCACAACAGACTTCACTTAAGCACCTTGGACAGCAACTTCCAACCTGGACGCACAACTGTAATAAGGTTTCAATAGATTTACATGACAGAGCTTTGTACAGCTTTTACAGTCAGGAGTTGATAGTACATAATTTTGCTCCAGCACCTGACGAACAACTTTATAAGGCCCAAATATTTTGCTAAAAATGTTGAACCTGTAATGAGGAGAAACTTAAGCACTTCTCAAAATTCTCTACATTCAAACTTACAATCAAACCAGGTTTTCATTTTTGATTGGACTTACCCAAAAATTCACTGGACAACTTATCTGCTGAAAGTAGGGTGACCAGATTCCTGCTTGTGGAAAATGGGACAGCCCTCTCCTAGCAAAATTGATATTGACGTATCCTTAACTAGGCTAAGATCAATACGAAGAAGATGGCACATTTGCACCTGTAACTGTTGTCACCTTTTACTTTTCGCTTGCAGCAATTTTTATCATTGTGTGCTTGAGTTTATCGTAAAACGCAGAGCAGTCCAGTCCAAAATTGAGACATACGAAAAGCATTGTCTTCAAGACTGTTAAACTGAGTTTGTATCCAGTGTCCATGCTGCATTCATTAATGAGAAAACATGCTCAACAGATGCAGATGTCCCAGACAGGCAATAAACAAACTACATGACCTTGGCTAAGACTCCAAAGTTGATGGTCTTGATCTCCAGCTCACGAAAAGCATCTGTTCATCTCTCAGACATGGGCATCTTTTTTATGTTCCACTCAGTGATGTGACGAGTGACAATGATTTCACGCAAGCCCACTCATCAAAGTGCGTGGTTTCGTCAATCAAACTGAGAGCAGGGATTCTGGAGTAGAAATGTTCAATGGCTGGTCTGAATGTCTTTCCACTCTGGGATGTCTCTCAGTAGGGCCCACTCAAGTTTTTCAGAGTTCTCCAATGAGCAGCTCCAATTTTGGAAGTAATCTTCTGATACTGAATAAAAGATTCTCACTACACAAAAGAAATCATCCACTCACATGTCACCAGCATCAGCCAGGGCATCCAACTGCTTTTTAATGTCAGAGGGTATGAATGATTCCTCCAGCCTGGCCTGCAAGCTTTTTCTCGGGTCATGAACGTTCAATGCCACTTCTGTGGCTGACATGTGGTCTTGCTCTACTTAGTGCAAGGATTGCTGAAAATGTCTCTTAGAAACATTGGACATTTTTCTTGAGAAAGCAAGTATGCACACAGACCATTGAAAATGTGTAGTAGTTTTTCAAGAGCTGGACCAAGAGATAGGAAATGTGTGTTGCCATGCTGCAGTCATTTCTGAAAGTCCGGCTGCACAAAAGTGAGTACATTGCATATGACAGCTTCAGATTTGGTGTGGGCAGAAGGATCATACAATTTCTTGATCAATTTCACAGTGCAGTCAGCCGACTGAGAACTATGGCTGTGCACAACAGAATGATAAGCAAAAAGTCCTTCACTTGCTTGCACCTTGTCAGATTCAGAACTAAATTGCTAACACTTGGAGTGGCACACTTACTTTAAGCAGCATGCAAATGCATGTGGCGGTGAATAAAAAATCCGCCCCATCCATGCCCATATATGGAACAAAAACAATGAAGTGAAAATGATAAAAAGGAAGGTAAAGATGGAGACAGGGGAGAGTGGAGAGGATCTAGTAAAAAGAGGTGCACGGATTACCTGAGGGTGTATGAGAGCAGTTCCTAAGATAGATTGGGAGCACTCTGTGTTTGGTCGTTGTTAACACCGGAGTCAAGAGGTTCCGCGCTGCACTTCCTAATGCCGGCTGCAGAGTGTTGTCATCTTCTAATGCTGAAGGCCGTTGTCAAGTAACCAGTTCAGGTATTCGACTTGTGTCAGCTTCTCTGGAACCTCAAGCCCGCGGGAATAGTTCTCCCTGCCATCCATTGTCAGTGGTTTAAGCACACTCACACTAACACACCTATTCGCACACATTTACAGCCCCACATTCGCGCCTCGCTCAGTGCGAGTGTAGCGTTTAGTTTTTTTTCTTTTAAATTCAATAACCTTTTTGTGCCGATTAATTAATTAACCCTTCTTAATTTCTTACCTCCCTGTTGAATTAATTGAATTGTGATATGTTCACTGAATACTTGGTGTTGTGTCTTGTATCTGGTGTGTGAGTAAAAGGTACACTGGTTCCCAATTGTAAAAGTAAATAGGTAACCTGTTTTATTATCGTGTTTTGTTTCTCTCCACACTGTGGCCCCAAGATACTGACACATTTCAATTCACTCATTTCATTTACTGATTTTTAACATTTTACATGCTTCATTGACACAAACACTACAAAGATGGCTGCATCTACATCACCCCAATCCACTTGTGTGGAAATTGATCCACCTCTAGATATATCAACCCCAAACTGGCCACCTGTGCAGCAGCAACCAGTATTTTTCCCATTTCCAATTTCCCGACACCAGATGGCAGCCCTCTTGTACAAGCCCCCACCTGCCAACAGGAACCAGATTCCATGCAACTATGCACCTATTTACAAATTTCACCTCCATCTTCGGTGGCACAGCATGATCTGCCTGGTATTCTCCTAACTCCTGGAAAGGAAATTCACAATTTTACTGCTCAAATACAAGGTAATTGGGACAACATGTGTGACTTCATGAAATATCAAGAGAGAGCTGTAAGTGAGCTTAGCCAGGGGCAAAAACTGCAACTTTCAACAACGAAAGGCAACTTTCAAAATGGAAGCCAATCAACATTCTCACTGTTTTGACTACATCGAAACACCAGGGAGAGGCAGATTCAAATCAATTACTTAAGGCCACGAAAGTGATGATATCAGAGGAACTACAAAAAGTTGAGTCAACCTTGCTTTCAGAAGTCTGCTTCATGGTGGAACAGCTCCAGGTAGAACTTCAGAGGGACATTAGAGCCATAAAAACTAACCTTCAAAAAGATTACGAGCAAATATCTACTGGGTGTAATCAGTGTATTAGTCAAATTGACAAGCTGACTAAACATGTCAAGGAACTTCAAACTGAAATGAAAAAAGTCAAAGATCAAGAAATGAAAATGTCTGCTCACCAAAGAGAAGATGTACACTCACCACCCATCACTACATGCCCTTCACTACCAGATAATGTTCCCATACTTCCTATGCCTGCTGATAAAAATTACTGTTAAAGTTAACCTTTCCCACATTTGGAAGACAATTCGATGACATTGATCCTCTCCTATATCTAACACGATGTCAGGACTTCATAGAATTGCATCCCCTTGCAGAGGTTGATCTCCTGGCAACTTACCGCAGCGTACTGCATGGCACTGCATGGGACTGGTGGGAAGTCGCCAAATCCTCGATAACGACATGGAATGAGTTCGAGCTTGCTTTTATTTCAGCCTTTCTTTCCCAAAACTACGAAGATGATCTGGCTCAGAGAGTCTGTACAAGATCCAAGGGAGAGTGGAGAGGATCTAGTAAAAAGAGAGGTGCACGGATTACCTGAGGGTGTATGAGAGCAGTTCCTAAGCTAGAGAAGGACGCACTCTGTGTTTGGTCGTTGTTAACGCAGGAGTGAAGAGGTTTCCACGCCGCACTTCCTAATGCCGGCTGCAGAGTGTTGTCATCTTCTAATGCTGAAGGCCGTTGTCAAGTAACCAGTTCTGGTAATCGACTTGTGTCAGCTTCTCTGGAACCTCAAGCCACCGGGAATAATTATCCCTGCCATCCATGGTCAGTGGTTTACGCACACTCACACTCACAGTAGCGTTTATTTTTTTGTACTTTTAAATTCAGTAACCTTATTGTGCTGATCTAATTAACCCTTCTTTAATTCTTACCTCGCTGTTGTTTTTTGTTTTGTTTTGTTTTGTTTTGGAATTGATACTTGTGAGTGAAATAGACACTCAAAATCTGCTGATTTTGATTTAAAAATACAGGTGCATGAGTGCATCACTGATAGACTTTCTCAGCTACAGTCTTTTTTATTTTCTGTTAAACATTGTGCTTATGATTGTGTTATGGATGCTTTTTTGTTCCATAGACATGGTAAACCGAGCTCCACAAATCTCACACCTCACTTTACTAGGCTCTGTCTGTGACTCCTTTTTTAGAAATGTAAACTCTTTTGAAGATCCTCATTAAATGTATATGCATGCTTCCTTGACATTTCTTCAGACGTAATTTCATTTGTGTGCTCTTTCAAACTAACTCTTCAATCAGTTCACTAACTGGACATCTATTGATAAAGGATTGAGATTGGATGGTTTAATCAATTCATGTACTTCAAATAACACTGAGTGATTTTATTGGTTTTACAAGCAGTATCCTTGGCTACCTTTGGTTAGAATACTCACATGATAAAGCTGCTTAGGTGAAAGACAAATTTTAGGAGAGGGGAAATACGGGACAAAACAAGATTTTTTTCAGATTAAGTCGGGAAACTAGAAAAAGTGCTTAAATACGGGACTGTCCCGGGAAAAGCAGGATGTCTGGCCACCCTATCGAAAAGTAACTTGTGTTGAAATCCATTTACATACTCCAACAGGTTCACTGGCACCTTGGGTTTTATCAACTTATTTTGCAGAGTTGCTGAAGGAAGTCCTTAACCATGGAAGTCCTTCTTCCCTTTCTTTTTTTAAGCTCAGTGCAATAAGCCCGCAATAACTGCTTCAGGGTTTGGTGAAAATGCTCGAGGACTCCTTGAAATTGTGGATGATATGCGTTAATCTTCTGATGATTAACACGCAATTGCTGCAATATTTGAGTAAATATTTCACTTTGGAAAGTTTTTTAATATCAAAGATTGAAATTAATTGGGTTAACGCTTTCACAAATGACTTGGTGTTAATTGATCACAACAGATAAGCAGTTGGATAATATGTTGCTTGACACATAACAGCCAAAATGCATGTGAAACCTGACTTAGACTCAGTGGACCAATACAATCAATAATTAAATGTTTAAAAGGAATGTTCATGGTGGCACTACGACCTGATTTGGTTTGCCATTTAGTTGACAGGTATGACATGTTTTAAGAAAACTCTCATCTCATCTCTCTTTAAGCAAGGCCAGAAGAAATAGCGCATCACTCTATCATAGGTTTTCTTATCCCTAAATATCCAGCTACATCACCATGAGCAGTTCCATCCACATATATTGTGACCATTTACGAACCAATACTCCATCTTGCATGAAATAGCCACAAGCAACACTATCTAGATCTTCGTTGGGCCTAATTTTTGGCAAAAAAAACTTTGCTAAACTGGCATCTTGTTGCTGAGCCAAAATCAGCTCTCTACGGGTCTGTTCTCACCCAAAACCAATTAGATCACTTCAGAAGACATTTATTAAACCCCTGGAGTCATATTGATTGTTTTATGCTGCATTTGTGTGCTTTTTGGAGCTTCAAAGTTTTGGTCACCATTCACTTGCATTGTAGGGACCAACAGAGCTGATATATTCTTCAAAAAACTTGATATGTGTTCTGCAGATGAAAGAAATTAACTACGATGGCTTGATGGTGAGTAAATGACAAGAGAAATTTCATTTTTGGGTGAACTTTCTCTTTAACATACGTAACTCTAGACCTTATAGGCAAGATTTACTTGTACATGACTGTTCAAACTGAAACATGTACATTTTATGCTTGCTTATTTTCTTTCTGGTCACTGGAGAAGGAATCGAAGTCCATGAAATGAAAATCTCTATTAAGCATGGATGGTTTTCCCATAGGGCAAGAAGCTCAATCGTCTGGATTGATCTTGTCATATTCACTAGCTTCTGCTCTCGCTGAGCTCCAACAATTTGGCACCGAAACTATTAGTGCAAACACCGTTAGAATCTCCCAGTGAATTTTCTAATAATCTAACATACCTGAATTACATTTAGTCTGGATATTGCCTTCAGTTTCTGCCAGAAATTGTAGGTGCAAGCTGTTGGGTTGGTAGCTACTTGATTTGTTGCAAACTGTAACAATAATTGAGTATATACTTTGCAGACACACAGGGCTCCAGGATTGCCTCAAATTAATAAGTCACTCAAACTCCAAAAACTCTACAAAGTTGGAAACAACACTAATACACAGCACAAATCTCCAAGGGCAATACATTTCCTATCACCTTTGGCACAAATTCTGCATGAAATAAAATGATCAGCCCCAAGGCTGCTACAACTAAGATAAATGCATTGTTGTGCTTAGAATAAGCAATGAGGTCCAAAAGTCTGAGACCACTTATGAAAATGCTTCTATTTAGCATTATATTCTAATTTAATAAGCTTGTTTTAAAGTATAATGTGTTTTAAACATCCACCTTCTGCTGTAACATACACTCAACCTGAAGTGGACTGCATAAGTTTATCTTGTTATAATATGTTATAAAGCACAACTTGAGAATGTTTCAAGGAGCATCTTGTGTACTTCAATGGAAGCAATGAAATATGACCTTTTATACAAATGATTTAACATGGTAAATGTCACAGATTTGGTTACATTTGAGTAGTGACCCAGAAATAGTGCTGAATCGTTAATGTACAGTACGTCTTAATTTTATGTTATAACTTTTCTGTTTTATTCTTTTAAATTCTGAAACGATCGCTGTTGTGTCCAGGCAAATCCTAGAATTTAAGCAAAGTCTCAGATTGTTAACCCTGCTGTAACTTTGTATCATTTTGTAAAAGTCTATGTGGACAAAAATAAGAAAATACAATTTATAGATGTGCATTTGTGCAGGTCCTAAATAAAAAGACCTTTCAGAATATAAGGTATATATGTATTGTGTAGATTCCTCATATAGTGACTCAGAAGGGAGAGCAGAAGTTTTTTTTGTTTTTTAATCTTCACATTCGGTGCCTGCTTGAATTTCCGTTTGTGTTTTTATTTTAATTATTTGGTGGAAGTTTATGATTTCATATATATTCATATTCATTTACGAGACTTTAAAAAGCATTCTACAGCCGTGGCCAAAAGTATTGGCAGTGACATAAATTTTGTGTTTTGCAATGTTTGCTTCTTCAGTATTTGTAGATTGTTTTTTAACATGTTTCTATGGAGTTTAAAAGGCTTTTATTGGCAAAAACATTCAATATATACAAAGAATCAATATTTACAGTGTTGACCCTTGTTCTTCATAACCTCTGCAATTCGCTCTGGCTTGCTGGATATCAGCTTCTAGGCCAAATCCAGACATTCTTGCCTTATTAGTGCTCAGAGTTGATCACAATGTGTGGGCTTCTGCTTGTCCACTCACCTTTTGAGGATTGACCACAGGTTCTCTATGGGATTAAGATCCGGGGAGTTGCCTATCCAAAATTTCAATGTAATGATCTCATTATCAATCTTGCCTTGTGACATGGTGCTCCATCATGCTGTAAAATGCACGGATCATCAGAAAAAGAGGCCCCACACATGGATGGTCTCAGGATGCTTCACTGTTGGCACGACTCATGGTAGCGTTAGCTTTTTCTTCGCCGGACTATCTATTCTCCAGATGTCACAAACAATTGGAAGGGACCTTCAGAGAAAATATCTTTGCACCAGTCTTCTTCTGTCCAATCCTTGTACTTCCTGCAGAATTTCAGTCTGTCCTTGATGTCTTTCCAGAGAGAATTGTCTTCTTTGCTGCCCTTCTTGACACCAGGCTATTGTCCAAAAGTCTTTACCTCACTGTGCGTGCAGATGCACTCACACCAACCTGCTGCTAATATTGAGCAAGCTCTGCACTGGTGGTGACACGATCCCGTTGCTGACTCCTCAGGAGGAGACAGTCCTGGAACTTGCTGGACACTCTGGGATGTCCTGAAGCCTTCTTCACTGCAGTTGAACCTCTCTCCTTGAAGTTTTTGATGATCTGGTAAATGGTTCTTTAAGGTGCAATATTCTTTGCAGCAATTTCGTTGCATGTGAGGCCATTTTGATTCAAATCGATGATGGCTGCTTGTATTTCTTTGCAGAACAAGAACACAATGATTGGAAGCACTTCTTCCCTCCTTTTATAGCAATCAGTCTGCTCTTATAATCCAATCAGAATGATAGAGTGATTTCACCTGACTAACTCGTTCACACTTTCCCAGGTGCTGCTGATATGATTAGTGAAATGACGTTAGCTGGTCATTTTGTGCCAGGACCAAAAAACTGTAAAATTTGGGTTTTTGTGATAAAGTAATTTTAAATGGCCAATGAAGCTTTTTGCAATTATTTAAAATGTATCTGCTCACTCTGCACAATAATCTAGAAGCAATGTGAATCAACACCACAACAACTGAAGCAGAAAACTTTGCGAAACACAAATTTTTTCACTGCCAATTATTTTGGCCACGGCTGTATTATTTTTAAAGGATTTCTAAAAAATTATTGAATACACTACTAAACTTAATGATTGCTTTGCACAACAACATACATTTTTATTATGACATTTAAATGTAAAAATTGAATTCTAAATGGCTATGTCCTATTTCTTTGCAAAGATGTCCAAAAAACATAATGGAATATGATTTATGATAGACACACTGCTGCAAGTAGACTGTATTTTCATCAAGGCTTGTTGTGCAACATTTAGTTATGTCATAATTCTTGTTAACTGAAACTCTTTATCAGTGTTGGGTGTATCTATCTGACTGCAAAGTAGTTCAGAATCAGAATTTACTTTATTGTCATGTAAGTTTTCACATACAAGGAATTTGCTTTGGTGTTTGATGCATACAGTAACAATAAACAATAAACATAGTAAGATAAATAATAAACTATATTTATGAAAATATAGAGAAAGCTGGCTAGTTTTAAAAAAAGGAGCTGTACAGTTGTGCAAAATATGTGCAGTTGTGCAGTGATATGCAAAAATTATGAACCATAGAATGTGCAAATGTTCACAGAAAAGTTCACAGTTTGAGTATAATAAAATATGCAATAGAACACATAAATGGTCTTTACGTTGATGCAAGAAAGATGTGGAAACTATGTTGATGTAACGTGTAGTGTCTATGGAGGTGGGATAAGAGACAGTGTCAGTGGGGTCCTAGGCTTTGTTTATGAGGCCAGCTGCAGTCGGGAAGAAAATGTTCTTGTGGCATGAGGTTTTGGACTGTAATCCAAAACCTACTGGACTGTAGCCTCCTGCCAGAGGGGAGTGTCTCAATGAGATTGTGTCCTGGGAAGGAGGGATCGGCCACAATATTTTCTGCCCGCCTCAGGGTCCTGGAGGTAGACAGGTCCTGGAGAGATGGCAGATTGCAGCCAATCACCTTCTCAGTAGAAACAAATGACACACTGCAGTCTGATTTTGACCATGGCAGTGGCAGCAGCGTACCAGATGGTAATGGAGGAGGTGAGGACGGACTCAATGATGGAGGTATAGAAGTGCACCATCATTGTATTTGTCAGGTTGAACTTCTTCAGCTGACACAGGAAGTACATCATATGCTGAGCTTTTTTAATTAGAGAGCTGATGTTCAGCTCCCACTTGAGGTCCTGGGAGATGGGTTCCCACGAATTGGAAAGACTCCACAGTGTCAACTGGAGATGATGGTGGTTGGTGGGCCTGGGTTCTTTCTGAAAACTATGACCGTCTCCACTGTCTTCACAGCATTGAGCTCCAAGTTGTTCTGACTGCACCAGGTTACCAGATGATCAATCTACCACCTGCAGGTGGACTCATCCCCACCAGAGGTGAGCCCAATGAGTGTGGTGTCATCTGAAAATCGTCATTGTTGTGGAGAGGACCAGGCCCCTGCTGTGATGGGGGAGGTGGAGCAGAGCTGGAGCTGATCAATGGTGTCACGGGGGATGGTGTCAGGAATTTCCCATTGTCTTTCAAAGCAATGATAAAACTCATTCAAGCTGTTGGCCAGGCGCAAGTCGTTAGTGGAGTGGGGGGGGGGGGGAGGGGGTGGGGGGTGGGGGGGGCTTTAGGCTTGCAGTTTGTGATCTGTCTGAGCCCTTTCCAGACAGAAGGAGAGTCATTGACTGAGAACCGCTGATGTAGTATCTCAGAGTACAGCTGTTTGGCATCTCTCACCACCCTACTGAACCTGTACTTTGACTTTATGAACCTGTCACTGTCCCCACGCCTAAATGTTTCTTCTTTCTCTAATCTTAGCTGTCTGAATTTGGCTGTGAACCAGGGTTTGTCATTGTTGTAACTCTCTCTGGTGTGTGGTGGTACACAGTAGTTCTGACAAGCTGATGTATGATGTCACATCCTCTGTGTACTCATCCAAACTGTTGGTAGCGGTCCTGAATACATCCCAATCAGTACAGCCCAAGCATGCCCACAGATTCTCCACAGCCCCACTGCTTTGATGTCCTCACAACAGGTTTAGATAGTTTTAATTTCTGCCTGTATGCAGGAATCAGGTTGACCATGATGTGGTCAGAGTGACCCAGTGCAGCACGGGGGGCGGTGTGATCCAGAATGTTCTCCTCTCTAGTCGGGCATTTAATAAACTGTCTGTATTTGGTGAGTTCATGAGTGAAATGAAAGTAGGAAATAAATCTGCAGGAGTTGTGACACTGATGTTCATGAGCTCTTCTGTAGTGAAAGTATAGTGTGTATTATGTCAAAAGACTGTATTTACAAACAAAACAAGACAACAAAAAAGCGCACCAACAAACCAAGGTGGACATCCGCTGGTGCCATCTTTGATTGTTTGTGTAATCAAATTACTTTTAAGTAAAAAAAGAAGTGTAATGCATTTTATTCAAATTATTTTAATCAAATTGCAATTAATGTAATTTTAAGTACATTAATGATACTAAAGTAATATGTATAATACATTTAAAATATTAATTCATTGTATGTCTGTTAACGTTTCTGTGACAGCACAAGGGTGTGCAACAATGAATGAGGAAAAATATACTTTATGAATTGTATTGAAAACATTTCTAGGAAAAATTATTTAGAGCATAACTTAAAAGCAAAATAGTAAGTAATGTGATCACTTTTCAGATGAAATAATCAGTTAAGTAAACTGATTACATTTTAGAGAAGTAATCAGTCATTTGTAGTGGATTACTTACTTTGTGTAACTTACCCAACACTGTGTAAAGATGTGCTGGCACTGGCACTGGCAATAACGAAGACGAAGACGATGACGTGAAGATGAAGAACCAAAGTGCAGTTTATTGAAATACGTGAAATCCAAAGCCCAAACTATAGACATGAACTAAACATAAACAATTAATATGAACATAAACTTGACTAAGCTAGACTTAGCAAACAAGGTTACATCAACAATACTTGACAAGAGACAATGGCAAACATGATGTCTTAAATACACAGACATTAGGTACATTGGCATGGAGCAGGCTGAGGCATGGATGTAACATGGCATGGAGAAGGCTGAGGCATGGCTGTGACATGGTATAAAGCAGGCTGAGGCGTGACATGGCATGGAGCAGAATCGGCCGTAGCGGTGACATGGTATGGAGCTGACTCTGGCGTGGCTGTGACAAGGCCTGGAACTGATTCCGCCGTGGCTGCTATGACGTGGTACTCGGGTTTGGCGGCCATGATGTGAAACACTGGCTTGGCGGCCATGATGTGGGGCAAATTTTGGAAGGCGGCGCTGTGGGAGGCTTTAAACTAAGTGTCTAGATGTGTCAAAACTAGATGACCGGGAAAAGACCTCAGTGGTCGTGAACATGAGCAGAGACTTGGAAACGACCTCCAAGGTCATGTACATGGGCAGAGACTTGGAAACTGCCTCCGTGGTCATTACAAGCCTTACATCCTTACATCAACAATACTTGACAAGAGACAATTGCATACATGAGGGATTAAATACACAGATATTGGGTAAAACAATAACAAGAAAACCAACAAAAAGTCAGAACAATAAAAACAACATAACAAGATTAATAACCTTAAACCAATGACAAACTAGAACTGATAAGACAATACACCAGTGAAAACAAGACACGTGAACATGGTGAGAAACGTCTCAGGTTACTTAACTGTAACCCCTGTTCCCTGATAAAAGTGGAACGAGATGCTGTGCTGATTTAGCGCATTAGGAACAACTTATGTGTGCAACACGTCAATGAAATTGACCAGAATTTATAGCCTCTGCTGATGACATCATTGGATGCACCTGTAGCAGGGCTATAAATAGATGCGTCACAGGTGCATCGTCAGGTATTTTGTCTGAAGAGCAGTCCTGGGGCATCCCAGTGCGGCAATGAAGCACTGCATCTCGTTCTGCTTTTATCAGGGAACAGGGGTTACATTTAAGTAACCCGAGACGTTACCTGTCAAAAAGCTACACTTTGATGCTGCGCTGATTTAGCGCTTTGGGAACGAGAATACCCACGCCCCGCACTGTGGATGTCTGGACCTCTTACGGTTGTGTAGTTGTGCTCACAAGAGCGTGAGAGTTCTCAGACATGAGCTTGTCATGAACATCCAAACTATAAAATGTATGAATGTGTGCGGAGAGGACCAGCCATGGTCACAAACATGCTGCAGAGGGACACCTCTAGCCAAGGCTTTAGAGGAGGCATCCCCTCTGGTAGAGTGAGCCCTGATACCTACTGGCGAAGCTTGACCGCATGCCTCATAGGCCAGGGCAATAGTGTCCCTCACCCAATGCGACATAGTCTGCTTGGTGGCGGCCACCTCCTTTTGTGGCCCCATGGAAAACTAATAGTTGACCTGACTTATGCCACTGGCTAGTGCGGTGGACATAAGTCTGAAGGGCATGGACTGGACAAAGTCTGTGAAGTCTTTCCTGCTCCGGCGTTGTAAACGGCGGGGAGTAGAAGGATTCGAGAGTGATCGGATGTACAGTTGAGAAAGGAACCTTAGGCAGGTAGTCAGGATGAGTGTGCAAAATTGCTTTAGCCATTCCTGAGGCAAAATCTAAGCAGGCTGGCAAGACAGACAGACCCTGTAGATCCCCAATTCTTTTTAGAGAAGTTATTGCCATAAGAAAAACCATCTTGAGAGTCAGAAGTTTATCAGACACTGACTCTAGAGGTTCAAAGGGGGTCTCAACCAGACCCTCAAGGACTATTGCTAAGTCCCATTAAGGGATCCTGGTCCTAGCAGGAGGTCTCAGTTGCATGGCTCCATGAACGAAACGAGTGAGCAGAGGATGTCTCCCCAATGGCACCCCATCAATCAAGGCGTGGCAAGCCGATAGAGCGGCCACGTAATCCCTGAGAGTGGCGGAGCATGTGCCTGCTGACAATTTTTCCTTCAGAAATCCAGAACTGAAGCAATCTGGCAGTTAACTGGATCTGCATTATGTGCACTGCGCCATCTTTCAAAGACACCCCATTTACTGGCGTAACTTCTAGTAGAGGGAGCCCTAGCACTTAGAATGGTCTAGATAACTTCAGGCGAAAGCCCAGTGTCCCTCAGTTGATATCCTTCAGGGGCCAAACATGAAGGTTCCACAGCTAGGGCCGGGGATGAAATATTGTCCCCTGCACCTGAGACAGAAGGTCCCTCCTGTCCAGAATCACCCAAGGTGAGCCGTCGAGGAGAGACATTATCTCCGAGAACCATACCCTGTTCGGCCAGCGTGGCACTATCAGTAAGAGGCAGGACCCATGCTGACGAACTCTGGCCAAGACTCCCAGGAGCAGAGAAACCGGGGAAACGCATACAGGTGCATTCTGGGCCATGTATGCGCCATCGCGTCCAGACCCAGGGGGCTGGGTGACTCAGAGAGAAGTAGAGGGGACATTGTGCTGTCTGTTGAGAGGCAAAGAGATCCACTTCTGCCCTGTAAAATCTCACCCAGATTTGTTCCACTACCTCGGGGTGGAGTTTCCACTCCCCCATCGGTATTTTCTGTCTGGACAGTAAATCTGCTCCCACATTCATGCATCCAGGCATATAAACTGCCCTGACTGACAGGAACTTGCCCTGGGCCCACTCCGGACATGCCAGAGTGTTCAGCTCTGTGTTCAGTTCACAACAGAAATGGTCTCAAAGGTAATAGGTAATTCCCTGAGTGGGAGAGAGAATGCTCTTTTTGACGTTGAGTCTCAGACCCAGAGAAACCAGATGAGCTAAGACGATATCCCTGTGCTGAACTGCCAGATCTTGAGACTTTGCTAGTATCAGCCAGTCGTCTATGTAATTCAGAATCCAGATGCCCTGGAGTCGCAAAGTAGCCAACGATACACCCAACATTTCGCTAGAAGCCTCTAACTCTCGAAACACCAGAGGCGGCGGGAATGGAGAGGTTTCGCCGGGGTATCGGGAGGGTCAAAGTGGATGATACAAGGGCCCCGTCTCGAGGGGGGCTAGCCCCACAAGGCTGGGCGCAAGACCGTCAGGGATTTTTCCTCTTAGAAATGATTGCCCTGAGGTCTTGCTTTGGTAGCTGCTGAGGGCGACGAGCCAGTCCCCAGTCTCTACGAGGGGGAGCACGACTCGCCGCGCTTTGTTTCTGAGCATCCCTACTAGAAGGACCAGGGCGTGGCTGGGTGGCCGATGACCCCTCCCCCTCAGTGCAGCAAGGAAGGAATTGCAGAAAGGCTTCCTCGTGACTTTTTGTCTCCTGGAACCTGGTGATAACTATATTCATAGCGTCACCAAATAAGCCACAAGGAGAAACCGGGGCATCGAGAAGGAAAACTTTGTCCTTGAATCTGATGCCCGACAGGTTGAGCCATAAGTGTCTCTCCATGCTGGCTAAAGCAGACAGAGACTGGCCAATGGCACGGGCCATCTGGCTTGGTCACACAGAGAAACAGATCTGTGGCTCGACGAAGCTCGGAGAAAGCCTCCTCTTCGACCGTGGTGCCCGCACTCAGGTCCTTCAGTAGATCAGGCGTACAGACTGACCTGCTGCCTGATAAGCCCAAAGGAGAATCCAACATGCCAGAGTGTTCACATGTGTGGAGGTGTTCATGCACGGCTTTGTGGGGAGAGTGGGTAATTTTAACGATGATGCAGAGCCAGGCGAGAGAACCCGCAAGTGTCTCTTCAACCGGCGGCATCACCGAATACCCCCATGCCTCAGCACCCACGATAGTCAAATATATAGGGCACGAAGACACGAAGACGTGGGAAGTATAACGTTTCCTCCATGAAAACCTCGTCGTGGAGGTAATCAAAGAAAGGAAGGGACTGATGAGGCATTCCCTTCCCTTGGTCACCAGACAGAAATCTGTCCTCCAACTTGGAGCGTTTGGGGTCTCTTGTTCGCGTGGCCAGTGTAATTGAAACTTGGCCACCGTACGAGTAATCACCTTGAGTAATTCCTCCGATGATTTATTATAATGCCCGGAATCCTCGGAGGTGGGTAACTCGAAGTGATTCATGGTCCCCCTCATGAACCAAAGAGGCGCCGGAGCCCGCTTCAGGATCACGGGAAGGACCAGCTGGATCTGGGGAGAGAGCGAGCGATAGGGACCGACCCCTCTCTCGCTCCTCAGCCAGATCCATACGAGAGCCCCACGATGGAAGTGTGGGCGATGACTCTTTGAAGTGTGGGCGCAGACTCTCGGAAGTAAGCAAGACGAGTGCGATGCATTTTGAATGAGAACAGATCGCAATGCTCGCACCCGCCTCACCCCAACGCAAGAGCAGCATGCTCTTCCCCCAAACATACAAAACAAAACTGGTGTGTGTCCCTCTTAGCCATAGCGCGTAAACAAGGGAACACACACCGCTTGCTCTGTCTTTCAGTCATTTTCTTTTTTTAGAAAAAGAGAAAGGTTTCTGCGCACTGCCTAACAAAATCTATCTCCTAACAGAGGAAAGTAGAAAGTGTCTGACAGGCTCATGAAGCACAACACATATAGAGTGATCTGAAGACAAAAGATCTGACGATGCACTTGTGACGCATCTATTTATAGCCCTGCTACAGGTGCATCCAATGATGTCACCAGCAGAGGCTATAAATTCTAGTCAATTTCATTGATGTTTTGCACACATATTCACAGCTGGTCACACCTAAAGTTGCTAAAATCAAAGTGCTAAATCAGCACAGCATCAAAGTGTAGCTTTTTGACAGGGAACATGAAATCACATGACAATGGAACCACAGGACATGAAACAGAATTAAAAAATAAAAGACATGAAAACAACATGAAGAAAAACACATCTAGACATGACACACTGCTCTTCATTTACTGTGTGTTTGAATGTACTACATTGAGCTCCCAAAGAGACAAAAAGTTAACAAAAATAGGCCACTAGGGCCAATGTGGGCAGTGAGGCAGAGGAAAAGTTGCATTATAATAAAATAAGTTATTTAAAGGTTTTAATAAATATTGCATAAATGTTTAGAGCATGCCAGAGAAAACACCACATTACTGTAAATATTTAAAAAATGAGTATTCAGAGACAATGGTATGCCATCCTTATCTCTGGATTTTAACATTAGACTTTGAAATACTCACAAATAACTTTTGAATTATAGGAAATAATATGTTGTATGTATAAATGTTCTCAAAAAACTTTTCACTCCCAATGCGTGGCAAGACTGCACAACAAAGATAGAAAGATAGTCCTCTCTGAGTGGATCTCTTTTGAAAGGCTTTGAGGTTCTAATTAGAAGGACTCGATGTGCACCAGAAAGCTGATATTTTTCGCCACTTTATTGCACTGCATTTAGTTTTATCTGATTTAGGGACTAAAATGGGAATGATTACAAGTTATCTGAGCTGAGCCCCCTGATGTTTCATGACCCGAACGCTCCTGTGATACAAATGCATTTGGAATGACTGAGATGAAAGTGGTCTTGTGTATATTTATTTCTAAGAAAATTATTTGTTATTGGACATCAGGGTTCTGATGAACAAAGCAGATTTTTCTCGGTCCGGTTCCTTTGCTAAAATGCCATCTTTTAAATAATATTCTTCTAGCCTCCTGCAGCATTGCATACTGTGCTGTAAAGGATGTTATGCTGAATGTGTAATATATATATATATATATACACAGGGGCATGCAAAAGTTTGGGCACCCCTGGACAAAATTTCTGTTGCTGTGAATATTTAAGTTAGTAGAAGCTGAATTGATCTCCAAAAGACATAAAGTTAAAAATTAAACATTCTTTTCAACATTTTAAGCAAGATAAGTGTATTATTTTTGTTTTGCACAATTTTAGAGTGAAAAAAGGGAAAGGAGCACCATACAAAAGTTTGGGCACCCCAAGAGATTTTAGCTCTCAGATAACTTTTACCAAGGTCTCAGAACTTAGTTAGCTTGTTAGGGCTATGGCTTGTTCACAATCATGTTTGGAAAGGCCAGGTGATGCAAATTTCAAAGCATTACTAATACTCTGACTCCTCAAACCTTGTCCCAACAATCAGCAGCCATGGGCTCCCCTAAGCAGCTGCCTACCTCTCTGAATATGTAAATAATTGATGCCCACAAAGCAGGAGAATGGTATAAGAAGATAGCAAAGCATTTTAAGGTAGCCATTTCCTCAGTGCATAATGTAAATAAGAAATGGTAGTTAACAGGAACGGTTGAGGTCAAGTTGAGGTCTGGAAGACCAAGACATTTTTCAGAGAGATCTGCTCGTAGGATTGCTAGAAAGGCAAATCAAAACCTTTGTTTGACTGCAATAGACCTTAAGGAAGAAGTAGCAGACTCTGGAATAGTGATGCACTGTTCTACTGTGCAGCGACACCTGCACAAATATGACCTTCATGGAAGAGTCATGAAAAGAAAGCCTTTCCTGCATCCTCACCACAAAATTCAGCGTCAGAAGTTTGCAAATGACCATGTAAACAAGCCTGATGCATTTTGAAATCCTGTGAACTGATGAAGTTAAAATCAAACTTTTTGGCTGCAATGAGCAAAGGTATTCTTGGAGAAAAAAGGGTGCAGAATTTCTGGTGCAGAACTGTTAAGCACAGGGGTGGATCAATCATGCTTTGGGCTTGTGTTGCAGCTAGCTGTATGGGAAACATTTCACTGGTAGAAGCAAGAATGGATTAAATTATATACCAGCAAATTCAGTTTTTTTTTTAACCTGTAAAATATGTAAATTAAAAAAAGTAAAATTGGTCAAAATATTAAAGAAATTAGTCATCTTTATCTTTATGCCTTTTGAAAATATGGCCATCTTTTGCCCGCTTAGCTATCTATTCACAGCAACAGAAATTTTGATCAGGGGTGTCCAAACTTTTGCATGCCACTGTGTATATATATATATATATATATATATATATATATATATATATATATATATATATATATATATATATGGTCAGTTCACTTTGCAATTCTACAAGGGGGACCGTATAAATGTGGAGACCGTGGCTAGTTGCCACCGTTTTACTCCAGTGACTATTGCTAAGGGTAGATTTATTTTTGAAAGTCAATTTCTGTATAGACATTCCATAAAGTTGGCTTTTACATGACAAATTACATGGGTAAGTTGTCACAGTGGGAACATGCTTAAACAGCCTGTTAAAGCATATTTAGCACATTTTAGCAAAATTTAGATCACTGGGGAAAAAAAAAAAAATAATACAAATTTGGCCCTTAGTCAATTTAAATGCTAGATTTTGCTTTTTTTATTATTATAATTTTCCATTTTACTCAATAATAATACATTGTTTTTAAATTAATTACTTGAGTTTTGAACAGACTTATTTTAATTATTTATTGTCAATTAGAACGTCTCGGTTTACATGTGTAACCCTTGTTCCCTGAAAAAAGCGGAATGAGATGCTGCGATTTGCTAGCGCTATGGGGAACGGAATACCCACGCCGCCGCACTGGGGCTGACCGGACCCCTACGGTTGTGAAGTGTGCTCACAAAACACGAGAGGTCTCAGACATGAGATTGAGATGTTGACTCAAGGGCATAAGAGCTTGGAGTAGCATAAACATCTAAACCATAAAATTTGATGAATGTGTGCGGAAAAGGACCAGCCTGCCGCATCACAAACTTGTTCATACATGAGCTTGAGATGTCGACTCAAGGACATAAGAGTCCGGAGTAACAAAGCATCTAACCCATAAAGTTCGCATTATGAACTTGATCAGACATGAGCTTGAGATGTCGACCCAAGGACATAAGAGTCCGGGGTAGCAAAACATCCAACCCATACAAATTTGTCATAGAAATTGAGAATGTGCACGGAGAGGATCAGCCCGCTGCATCACAAACTTGTTCAGGCATGAGTTTGAGATGTCGACTCAAGGGCATAAGAGTAGCATGGACATCTAAACCATAAAATTTGATGAATGTGTGCAGAGAGGACCAACCTGCTGCATCACAAACTTGCTGCAGAGGGAGACCTCTAGCCAAGGCTTTAGAGGAGGAGAGCGCCCTAAAACCTACTGGCGAAGCTTGACCGCGCGCCTCGTAGGACCGGGCAATAATGTCCCTCACCCAAAGTGACATAGTCTGCCAGGAGGTGACCGCCCCCTGGTCATGGCTTCCAAGTGAAGAATTGCTGCCCTGACTTTATGCCACTAGCAAATGCAGTGGACATAAGTCTGAAGGGTACAGACTGGACGAAGTCTGAGAAGTCTTAGCTGCTCTGGCGTTACAAACGGCAGGGAGCAGAAGGCTTAGAAAATAACCGGCCAAGGGTCACAAAAGGCACCTTGGGCAGGTAGTTAGGTTGAGGGTGCAAAGAATGCTTTTGGTCATAGCTGGGGCAAACTCTAAACAGGCCGGCAAAAGAGACAGAGCCTGTAGGTACCCAAGTTTCCTTAGAGACGTAATTGCCATAAGAAAAACCATCTTGAGAGTCAGAAGTCTACCAGACGCTGACTCTAGAGGTCTAAAAAAGGGGGTCTTACCCTATGAAGAGGTCCTAGCAAGGATGCCTCTTAGGGGGCACCCTGCCCACCAAGGTGTGGCAAACCGCAGAGGAGGCCACATAGAACCTGGCAGTGGCGAGGCAAGTGCCCACTGACAGTTCTTTCTACAGAAAATCCATAACTGAAGCAAACTGGCAGTTAGCTGGTTCTGTAATATGAACTCGGGGGCGGGGGGGGGGGGAACTGGGCGACTCGGGGAGAAGTAGAGGAGACATTGCGCTATCAACAGAGGCGAAGAGGTCCTCTTCTGCCCTGTAAAATCTACCCAAATCAGTTCCAAGTGGAGGGAGCCCTAGCACTTGAAAAGGTCTCGATAGCCTCAAGATAAAGCCCTGTGAACCTCAGTTGGTACCAATAGGGGCCAAGCGTGAAAGGTTTCACAATTCGGGCCAGTGATGAGAAGGTCCTTCCTGTTCGGAATCGCCCAAGGTGAGCCGTCGAGGAGAGGTATTCGAGAAACATATCCTGTTCGGCCAGCGCAGTGCCATTAGTAGGAGGCAAGACCCTTGCTGGCGAACCTTGTCAAGACTCCCGGGAGCAGAAAAACCGGGGGACAAAACGCATACAGACGCATTCAGGGTCATGTATGTGCCTTTAAGTCCAGACCCAAGGGGGCTGGGTGACTTAGGGAGAAGTAGAGGAGACATCGTGCTATCATAGAGGTGAAAAGGTCCTCTTCTGCCCTAGTTTTGTTCACTACCTCAGAATAAATCTGCTCCCACACACACGGGCATCCAGGGACAAAACTGTCCTGAGTGACAGGAGCTGCCCTGGGCCCCAAGGAGGATCCAACGTGCCAGAAATTCAGCTAATGTCAACGTGGATCCCTCCGATGGTTTACGTAAGAGGTTACTGCTGTATTGCCCACCCGCACCTAGACATGGCAGCCTCAGGAGGAAGTATTTCAGGGCCAGAAATACGGCCATCAGCTCGAGACAGTTACTGTGACAACCGAACTGATGACCCTCCTATCCCTTTAAGCCGGACGACCACTTAAGGCCGCTACCCATCCCGTCAGGGAAGCGTCTGTCGTTAGCAGCCTGTGACGACAAGACGCACCAAGAGTGGGACCCAAGGTAAGAACCGGGGTCTGAACCACATAGAAAGGGAACGAAGCACGTGGTGCGTAACCCTTATTTGCCTTAGGGGACCGGCCCTCGGATAAAACCCCCTGGCTTCTAGCCACAGCGGAAGCGGTCTCATGTGTAGAAGGTCCGAAGGGATCACCGCGGACACCAACACCATGAGACCTAGTATTCAATGATACTGACGAGCAGTGCAACCTCGACCTAGCCTGACCTTGCTCAGGGTGTTCTGAATGGAAATGATTCATGCGGGAGACGATTGTGCCTGCATCATGACCGAATTCCATATAACCCCCAGATGCGTCAAGACGATATCCCTTTGCTGAACTGCTAGTTCTTGGAACTGCGCTAGGATCAGCCAGTCAACTATAAACTTCAGAATGCAGATGCCCTGGAGTCGCAGAGGAGCCAGTGCTGCATCCATGCATTTCCTGAATGTGCGGGTTAATAGGGCTAGGCCAAATGGAAGAACCCGATACTGGAAGGCTTCGCCCCCGAAAGCGAACCTCACGAACTTCCTGTGCTGTGGCTCTATATGAAGATATGCGTCCATGAGATCGATGGTGACCAGCCAAACGTGATGTTGGGCTTGTGACACGATCGTCTTGATAGTCAGCATCTAGGACTTGAACACGTATAGAAGGATCGGTGCGGGGCTGGGTGGCTGACGGCCCCTCCCCCTGAGTGAGGTGCCCCCACTCAGGTCCTTGAACAGATTTAGCCTAGTGCGCTTGTAACACTGCCATAGTGTGCAGAGCAACACCAGCCTGACCTGCTGCCTGATAAGCTTTCCCCACAAGTGTGGAGGTTGTCCTGCACAGCTTTGTGGGGAGAGTAGGTCTCTTTAGCGATGATGCCGAGCCAGGCGAGAGAAAACCCGCAGGTGTCTCTTCTACGGCGGCATCACCGAATACCCCCGAGCTTCAGCACCCACGATAGTTGAATACACCAACATCGACTCGGGAAGTATACATTTCCTCCATAAAGAAAATGCTTGTTATGGAGGTCATAGAAGAAAGGAAGGGACTGATATAGAGTTCCATTCCCTCTTTTATTTATGTAATTATTTTGGCCACCAGACAGAAATGTGTCTTCTAGTTTGGAGCGTTTGGGGGAGGGTCTCTTGTTCGCGTAGCCAGTCTAGCTGTAGTCTGGCCACAGCCCGCGTAATCACCTTGAGTAATTTCTCAGCCGCTTTATTATTGTGCGTGAAATGTACAGAGGTTCAGCGCCCCGCCCCCCTCGTGAACCGAAGAGGCGCCGAGGCGCGCTTCAGGCTTACGAGGATCAGCTGGATCTGCGCAGAGAGTGAGCGAAAGGGATGAACCCGTCTCTCGCTCCTCAGCCAGATCCATACGAGAGCCCCACAAATGAAGTGTGGGTGCTGACTCCCAGAAGCAAGCGAGTCGAGCGTGAAGCACTTTGCCTGAAAGCAAATCACAGTGCTCACACCCGCACTGCTGCAACGTGAGAGCAGCGTGCTCTTCCACAAAACAAACAGAGCAAAACTGATGCGTGTCCTCTTCAGCTATAGAGCGAGAACAGGGGAACACGCATCGTTTACGGCTTTCAGTCATTCTCTCTTTATTTTAAAAATATATATATTTTCTAGACAGAAGAGAAAGGAGAAAAGGTTCACTGCACACTGCCTCACAAATTCTAATTCCTAGCAGAGGAAAGAATGTTTTGACAGGGTTTGTAACACACACACACACACACACACACACACACACACACACACACACACACACACACACACACACAGAATCGCTCTGAAAAATGAGGATCTGACGACACCTGGTGACGCATCCATTTACAGCCTGGCCACATGTGCGTCTAATGACTACATCAGCCGAGGCTATAAATTCCGGTCAATGTTCATTGACGTGTGTAAAACAGTTCACGCTCACGGGCAAGGAAGAGGCGAGAAACCGGCTTGACATACAAATAAAGGTTTAATGTAAAACTCAAAATACAAACACATAAGACAATGGACATGTCCGTGAACAATCTCTCTCTCACGCATGTCCTCCGCGGTCGGCTTTTAACCCTCTCGGAGGCTTGATTAGCCTAATACGGGACCGGGTGTGTTGAGTCACGTCCCGGCCCCGCCCTCCACTGTGCCACAACGTGTTACACACATATTCACAGCACGGTCACAAATAGGATAGTTCGCATAGCGCTTAGCAAAGCGCAGCATCATAGTGAAGCTTTTTGTAAAGGGAACAACGAACAATGTTGTTATGAAGTTTAATCTCTAACCAAACATTAACCTATCCATAAAGTGTAGTCCCCACATTACCCAACCCCTAAACATGATTTTAATAGGAAAATAACTGTTACCACAGTAAAAGGAATCACTGGTTTTGGAATGAAATGAGGGAAGAGTGCTACTAGTTATTAAATTAAATCAATCATTAGTATAAATAAGTATGGAATGAATGGCAAAATGTGTTCACTGACATTTCCTTTCTTATATTAAAGTGTTGGATAGGAGACTAGCTTAAATTATGCCTGTATTGTATTGCTTTGAAATTTGGTTGGTTGATTGGTTGGTTTCTATGAGAATCAATGTTGTGCCTTTTCTCACAAGCCAAGTTGTACAACATCTTACATTTTGCCATCTTGAACAAATAACAAATTATTTTGAGTTGCCATGAGAATATGCTGGCAATGCTTTATATTAGGCCCATCATTCTTTCGCATTATCAGATCAGATCTAAATCTGTTTCTTTAAAGCTGGTTTAAATTAACATGCTTCAAAGAGCAAACTACTCAGCAGAAACATTAAATGATGTCTGAAATGGGAGAGAAGCGATTTTGAAGTGCTCCTAAAGCACATCTTGTCTTTATCTCCTAATTAATTCACCTGCAGTTCAATAGCCACTCTTAGTGAGGAGCAAGGGCGTAGCCAGGAAATTACTTTTGGGTGGGCCTCAATAAAAATGGATGGGTGAATTATTTGCCCCAAATAGTTTTCTCCAACTTTTCCAGAAAAGTTGAAAGGTGGTGCATTCAAATAGTTCTTTCACACTTCCAGAAAACAGAAATTATGCATTTTAAATATTTTCATAAATATATATTTGAAGTAAAAAAAAGTGAAGTGTGCCTGGGTCTTATTTGGCTTGGCCACTGCTGAGGAGGTTTTGTAAAACTCAAATAAAATACCAACGGGGTTTGCAGGGACAGAGCACTAGTTAATGTGAAGGGAACTCTCTCCAATTGTGATAAACACTCCCACTTTCTTGGTTTATGATCTGAATGCTGAATTTAAATTAAACTGCATGTGGAATGAATCCGCTTTAATTGATTGAGCTGTTCATTCTTTCAGAATTTGTCACTTGAATCCTGTTGGAGCAGGATTGGGCATCTTTGTATGTACTGCCATTGTGGCTATGTCAGTCATTATTAAATGTAAGATGGCTTTAGGAAGAATTGCGTTTAGAGCTACTGGGAGCCTGTGTTCTATAAAATTACTGCAGTCTGAACTGATAGATTGTGTGCCACTCTCTTCAGTGACAATAGTTGTAGGGAAACACAAAGCAATTGTACTGCCTAGGCAGCAACATTATTGAAATTATTCATTCTCCTGGTCTTTTTAGCAAAAACAGAAGTGTGCATTTGACCAGTATTAAGTTTACACAGTATTGGTGGCTAATAGTAACAGTGATATTGTGAACTGCTACTGGGTAATGACGATAATAGATGGATTTCTTGAAAAGCGTATTGCATAACAAATCCATTTGCACAAAAGATCTCACTAATGATCATGTGCTTGGAGCATCATTTACTTTTTTGGCATTTAAATGACATTAAAATGCATAATTTATTGGCAACTTTTGATTATATAACACAGCATAGGATTTTGTTAAGAAATTCAACATTGCTTGTGATGCAACTATCAGAGAAAAACACCTTCCTTGTGAATGTTATCTGCAATAACAGGACGTGTTGGGTAAGAGCAGCAAAATGAGGCAGAACCACATTTGAGCTGTGCTCCTGATTCTCACGCAGTGTGGAGGATGGAGATAGAGGAACCTCCAAGGGAGCAGGTTATTACGGCTGATGCTGGAGACTAAAATGTGCTTTAGAGAAGAATGCAGATGACTTTAAGAACTGAGGCTTAGAGAACTGGTGCATTGCAGTTTGATTGTCCAATTCAGTACCTTCACCACTCAGGATTAGTGGAATTTGCTTTAACAGCTCAGCTTACAGTTTATTGTTGATAAGGGTATGCCTATATTGTCGCTGTTATTAATTTAAAAAATGTTGCGGACTGCAATGCACTACAGCTCAGTTTCTCACCTCTAAACATGCATTGATTTTTCAATCTATTGATTCTTTTTTTTCTTTAAGGAGATGGCTTTTTGATCTATGATCTTAATCCATTTATTATAGAATCATTTTATAATTATCAGTTATCATAATAACAGAGTACATTATCAGTGAAATGTTCAGTATAGTTGGTAATCCTGTTCTATATAGGTGACCATAGCAAAATTGCTTGCAAAAGGAGTGTCAGCAATCTGTAGCCAACTGTGATTTTTCTGTATGCATATCATTTACTAGGTCAAAAAATTTATTTTTTTGGTCAACACAATCCTATTCGTTCACCACTGTGCCATTGAGCAAAGGCACTTAACCCTGCTTGCTCCAGGGAAACTGTCAGTGCAATTAGGATAATATTGCAATTAAGCCAATGCTTGATGAAAAACCACCAGGTAAGGAATTAAAAATGGAATGCTGCCTGATTAAATCTGGTGGTGTGTCATGAATGCAGATGGCAGATGATGACAAGCCATGGTGAAGTAAACATGAAAATTGCACATATTGCCAAATACGATTAGATGTATATAAATGGCCTCAGAGGTTTTTAATGAATTTAGGCTGGATATAAAAATAAATAAATAATAATCGGCTATGCACCATTTCTAAAATGTTTACATTATTAATAGCTTGCACAAAACATCATCAGGAATCATATCATAATTTGAACAGACTCAAACTCTTTTTAATTATGTCAGCCTAATTACATTAAATTGAGTAATTCCAACCATATCTAATAACATCATGGTTACTGTCGTGACCTCCATACCTGATGGAGGGAACAAGAGGTTGTGTCGATGTAGTGACACTAGAGGTCTCTCTTGAGAGCCCCAAACACCTCCCATTCTTTGATAAAAGAATAATTGGCTCCATTGAGGTTTTGTGCTGAGGATCCAAGACAAGGTCCGGCCATTTCAGCGGCAAGTACAGTGTTGTGGCAAGAGGGACACAACGTCTCAACAGTAACCATGACATGCCCCATCTGTCACTCACTCGACGTTGTGTCAATGTAGTGACACTAGGGGTCCCTATAGAAGGTGTATCCACAGAGTCTTAGATTTGGCTGGGGCCATCTACACTATCATACGCATCGGGGAAGGTGTTCTTTTCCTTTCCTATTCTTTCAGGGGGAAAAGACCATGCGGAAATCTACAAACACAGTGAGAGCTCTGCCCAAGGGAGACGCAGGTCCACCGACAGGGAGACCTTACCGCGGAATCTACATCACAGGGGTTACCGGAGTAATTGGCACCGGTGGAGCACCTATCCCATTACAGGGCATATTAAACACTGTAGTGGGGCTGACTGCGAACTCCTCCACCGAGTTCACAAACCATAGGACTAGGGAGGAAGGACATCCAGGGTCCACGACTTCATGAACTTGACTGGGTGTTTTGGGTGTTACCCAGCCCGCTGCTCTGCAGATATCTGCTAGAGAGGTGCCATTGGCCAGTGCCCACGAGGACGCCACACTCCTTGTAGAGTGTGCTGGAACCCGCAAGGGGGCGGGCACTGCCTGGGTCTGGTAGGCCAATACAATGGCATCCACGATCCAGCGGGCAAGCCTCTGTTTAGAGACAGCATTCCCATTCTGCTGTCCACCAAAGCAGACAAAGAGCTGCTCAGAGCATCTAAATCTCTGCGTGTGATCCAAGTAGATGTGCAATGCACCCAACGGACACAGTAACGACAGGGCTGGTTCTGCCTCCTCCTGGGGCAGTGCTTGCAGGTTCACCACCTGATCTCTGAAGGGGGTCGTGGGGATCACGTGAGATTCTGCCGGACCAAATTCCAGGCAAGAGTTGCTGACAGCGAACGCTTGCAGGTCCCCCACCCTCTTGATGGAGGTGAGCACAATCAGGAGGGCCATCTTTAAGGAGATGACTTTAGCTTTAGCTCGACTGACTGTAACGGCTCAAATGGGGCTCTCCAAGTGGACCACGGAGAGATCCCATGAGGGGAAGAGGCATGGCCAGGGAGGATTCAGCCTCCGGGCGCCTCTGAGGAACCTGATGATCAGGTCGTGTTTCCCTAGGACCTACCATACACTGTGTTGTGGTGTGTGGCTTTAGAGGCTATGTATACTTTCAAGATGGAGGGGGACAGCCGCCCCTCCAGCCTCTCCTGCAGGAAGGAAAGCACTGACCCTACTGCGCATATCTGGGGGTCTTCGGCTTGGCAAGAACATCAATTTGCAAACAAACGCCACTTCAGGGCATAAAGCTGCCTGGCAGAGGGAGCTCTGGCTTGAGTGATTGTGTCTACGACTGCTGGTGGTTGGCCACTTAGATCTTCCATGTCCCATCCAAGGGCCAGACATGGAGATTACAGATGTCTGGGCGCGGGTGCAGATTGTGCCCCATCGCTGAGAAAGTAGATCCTTCCTCAGAGGAATCTGCCAGGGAGGTACGGTCGCGAGGACCATGAGGTCCGTGAACCAAGTCTGGGTGGGCCAGTATGGGGCCACAAGGGTGACTTGTTCCTCGTCCTCCCTGAATTTGCACAGGGTCTTTGCAAGAAGGCTCACTGGAGGGAATGCATATTCGCACAGCCCCTAGGGCCAGTTGTTTGCCACTGCGTCTGTCCAGAGGGGGGCTCCCATCAGGGAATACCAGAGTGGGCAGTTGGAGGATTCCCGGGAAGCGATCAGGTCTACCTTTGCTTTGCCGAATTGACTTCAAATCAGCTGGACCACCTGGGGGAGGAGTCTCCACTCTCGGCTGAGCATTGTCTGCCGCGGCAGGGTGTCCACTGTGGCTTATAGGCTGCCCGGGATATGAGTGGCCCGCAGCGACCTCAGCCACGGCTGACTCCAGAGGAGGAGATGGCGGGCGAGTTGCGACATGCGACGAGAGTGTACGCCACCTTAAGTGGTGACAGAGCGGCGTGATAGCAATGCAATGTGTGCCGTGGTACCATGCCCATCTCGGGACTCGAAGCGGTCTCTGAAACCCAAGCGGTGTGACTGCCACTGAGGAAGCCATATGCCCCAGGAGCCTCTGAAAGTGTTTCTGTGGAACTGCTGTCCTCTGCCTAAATGACTTCAGGCAGTTCAGCACCGACTGTGCACGCGTGCTTGCTGTGCGCACACCAAATCGCGGTAGTTGAGTATGCATTTGCCCACTTCCCTTAATGGGGCAAGAGCTGTCTCTGCGACTTTCATGAAGATGCGAGGTGACAGGGACAGGCCGAAGGGGAGGACCATGTACTGATGTGCCTGGCCATCAAAATCAAACCTTAGGAAGGGTCTGTGTCGAGGTAGAACTGAGATGTGAAAGTACGCATCCTTAGGTCTACCACCGCGAACCAATCTTGATGCTCGACACATGTCAAAATGTGTTTCTGCATCAGCATCTTGAACGGGATTCTGTTTAAGGTCCGGTTCAGAACTTGCAGGTCCAAGATTGACCGAAACCCATCACCTTTCTTTGGCACAATGAATTTAGGGCTGTATAACCCTAAACGGTGGAGTTCTCGCCCTGCACTGAAGTGAAGCAGACGGTGTCGAACCGGGACGGCACCTGGCAAACTGAATCCTGTAGCCGAGTCTGATGGCCCTGGCCAGCCACCGTGACAGGTTGGAAAGCATTAGCCATGCATCCAAGCTCCAGGTGAGGGGCACTGAGGGGACTATCGTGTCTGATGTACCTGGGGGTGGGGTCACCGAGCGCAGCTCCTGCAGCACATCGGGATCATGTGATCGTGATGCTGGAAATGCGCCATATATCCAACAGCATACGCTTCTTAAGAGGTGAATGGAACAGCAGTAGTAGTCAGCTCACTGATAGTACAACCGCTCAGCTCCGAAGTAAAAATCTGAATGGAGCGGCATTCTGCTTCTTTTATGTATGTCTGGGGGAGTGGCATGAAAATTCCACTTGCCAATTCACATTGGCCTTTTCTCAAAAATGGGAGGTGTTTGGGGCTCTCAAGAGCGACCCCTAGTGTCATCAACACTATCATACTTCGAGTGAGTGACAGAATGGGAATGTTCATTCTACTTAAACAAATCGTGTATATGAGTCTAATTTCTGATTTCCTTATAAATTTCAATATAAAATACAGTACACTTGATTGCATGTTAGACAGCAAATGGGAAGTGTCCATTAAATGCATGATCAACCATTGTTGACTTACAATCTCTCAGATACTGTTAGTGAACTTACATTTCATTTTAACTGAACTTTGAAAATATCTTGAATTGAACAAATCCCCATTTGTTAAAAGGAGCAATAATCTCCATGACGATGAAAACTTTCAATGAGCACCTTAATGTAACACAATAAAGAATAAAATAAAAAGAACTGTAAATAAACTATAAGCCCATTAACACCCATTTACATTCTCCATGAACAGCGATTCTTTGCACAGGCCTATAACATTCAGGTACAAGAGATAATAGCAAAGGTTTCCTGTACCATGAAAACATCACAAACAGAACAGTCTCTCCTCTGTTTAGATGATTCCATAACTGGCTCGGCAATCTTCAGATATAATCACATGTTTAACTGCAATATGTTTTATTATACTTGGAAATACATTATTTTAGTTAAATTATAATATCATATTTTGATACCCTAACCTAACCCCATTCCTAAACATAACCAATTATCAACCATACTGTATATAACACAGAATAGGTAGATAAAAGAACAGTAATGAAAATTGATTCCAGAAAATGACAAAAAATTCACCATAAAAGTATTCCAAACACACTAAAAAATCTTCTTCTCTGTGAAGGCAGTCATATTATATGAAATATACATCCATTAGAATGTCACAATCGGTCACAAGACATGTGAGAACCAATGGCATTTGTCTGAATTTTCGAATAATTTTTTAATTTTAAAACGTAGCTTAGAGTAAGGATAAAGTAATGCTCAGAAATCTGAATGACTTTTCATATATGGACCAACAGCAACATTTTGGTGGTGCAGGCAAAAATTTGCCCAGTGATGTTTCATTATGTGTGCCCAAACACAATGCCCAAATGTGCAAATAGAACCTAATTTTTTTGTGACTGGCTTTAAATAACTGACAAAACTATGATACATAAATAAATAAATAATAAAAGGAATCAAATCTGATAATGCAGAACTGACTTAAAGAAAAATTATTGCAGCTCTGCAAGTCCATACAATAAAAGTGAATTGGTACCAAAAATTTGAAGCTCCAAAAATCACATAAAAGCAACATAAAAGTAATCAATAAGACTCCAGTGGCTATATTCAATATCTTCAAAAGTGATCTAAGTGGTTTTAGGTGAGGGCAGACCAAAATATATCTCCCTTTTCACTGAACATATTGCCACTGCAGTCTCTAGACACAATCATTATTTCAAGCTTGTTTACACTTCCTTGTGCTTGATGCATACACAGAACGCTAGTTGGCACTAAGAATTTAGCTTGAAAATCACGATCGCCAAGGAGACTGCTGATGTCAACATTTATAGTGAAAAAGGAGTAATATTTTGGTCTTTTCTCACCCAAAAATGACTGGGTCATTTCAGAAGACATGGACTAAACCACTGGAGTCTTATGGGTTTCTATTATGCTGCTTTTGTGTGCTTTTTGGAGCATCAAAGTTTTGATCACATTCACATGCATTTTATGGATCTACAGAGCTGCGATGTTGTTCTGCAGAAGAAAGAAAGGCATACACATCTGGGATGGTATGAGAGTGAGTAAATGAGAAAATGTTCATTCTTGGGTGAGATATCCCTTTACGACCAGGTATCTTGAAAAGGCCCTAAGCTCATGTTTTGTGTAGTAATAAGTTTTAAACGACACCTTGCTTAGAAATACTGTTCAATGGTGGGTCTCTTTCCTTAAAATATTGTTCTGTTCAGGTTCATTACTGGAGAACAACGTGATCTACAATGAAATCTATTGAAAGTAGATTAAAAAAGACAAGGACTTTACTCACTTGTCACTTGGGATTAATCAAAAAAGTCACTCCCATTTGTGGCAAAAAATATAAGATACATTTTAACATGAAAGTTATGCTACTGAACATATCAGACAGTTACATTTATCCTTGCAGCTTGGACTCATTATAGGTCCTTGATTGATGATATGCTGTAATACAGAGATAAGGAAACAACAAGAAATAAATTATCCAGTTTTTTAAGGTGCGCCATTTCCATTTAAAAGTGTCAAAATGCTAATTAACAATATCGCAGAATAAATGAGTGTTTGTGTGTACAGGCATTTTTAAAGCAAGTTACTTATCTAAGTATTTGGAATCTATTGATGTGTAGGTCTTGCAACATGGGGTGAAATCTTTGTATCGGTAAGCTGTGGTAAATGTATTTTTGCTTTCCCTTCATTCCTTTTATCAAACACATATAATGTTCTAAAAGTTCAAAAGTTCACTTGATCCTACAGGATAAATACAAATACTCACAATGAGAATTGGTCTGCAACCAACATTTAAACTTAATCGGTGCAATATAACAAATCATATTTTTCTCATGGTGCACACAGCAAATTTGTCAGATATCATTCATCTCAAGAAACCATCCCTAAAAGTGATGAAAGACTAACAGACTGTTGTGCACTGTCAGAGAACTATTTCTGCGCAATCCTTTCCCGTTACTTTCCCTTTTTATACAATTGCCCACAAAAAAAGTATTTGGACATTCATATGCTAATATATACAGGATACAATGTTTCTATATATATATATATATATATATATATATATATATATATATATATATATATAGTATATACAGGTATATATAATAATTAATATACTTTCGTTCCTTCTGAGCAATTCAAAACTGAGCAATATATAACAATTATGCACCTTATTATGCCCCCGGTCCATAAGACATTTTACGGAGCACAACCGTTAAAGGTGTCTGTGTAGTGCTTGTTCAGTGCACACCTAATTAAATCGCAGATATATCTGGATTTTAGAAGTCATAGGGATTACTTTTATGCTGCCTTTATGTGAATTTTGGACCTTCAGACTTCTGGCCACAATTCACTTGAATTGTGACAACCTACAGAGCTGAGATATAATCTTTGTTTGTGCTCAGCAGAAAAAGAAAGTCATACACATCTGGGATGGCATAAGGTTGAGTAAATGATGAGAGAATATTCATTTTGGGGTAAACTATAACTTTAAGTCTACTTTGTATTGCTGTGGACTGTAGGCCAAGGATAGGTTTCTTCAACGGTAAGGCAAAATACAAATTCAATTGCCTTCTTAAGCCTCTTTTAGTATTGTCTAAAAATGTATGTTTTTCTTGTCTTAAAGCAACTGAATGCATTTTAAAATGCATTTTCATTATCTGAATTATTGCACCTATTATATACTGTATATTATGTATTTATAATTACTGTATGTTATCAGTATATATTATTTAATTATTTTATTTGAGGTCCTATCTGCAAATATTGACATATGACCTTATATATTATGTAATAAATTAAATAAAAATTTCTAAATTATCTAAATAATCATAGATAGATAGATAGATAGATAGATAGATAGATAGATAGATAGATAGAAACAAACAGAAGTACAATGTATGTTCACTATTTGTCCTTATAGACTATTCTCTCCATTCATCACACCAAGCACAGTTTTTCTTGTATGTGTTGTAAACAAACAAACCATGGTCGCACTCTCAAACACTTTTACTTTGACATAATTGCTAGTTTTACTTATTTACTAATACCTGTTGTATAGTTTTAAGGACTGTGCTCACTCATACATACATTTATTCATGTGTTTAAATCAAAGGAATTGGTGGCTTAATGGCTAGATTGTGATGTTATAATAAAGAGAAGCCTGAGGCTTTGAAACCTTATTTACCTCCTCTTTTTTGCTGGATCGATAAGCCATTAAAGGTTTCCTACAGCCCTAATAAGACATCCACTGAACTAGGCAAGACCCTTGCTATATGTATCTATCTCCAACACTGTGTATGTATTTTCATGCCTCTAAGCTCACTAAGCTAATTTCAGCTCAATGAACTGGATGAAAGGTAAGATTAAACATCAAAGTATTAAGAGTAAAACAATTTGCTTGTGGGTTCATTCATGTTTAATACTGCATTCCACAGCGTTGACCTTAGATTGAATTGGGGACCTAGTGTCTCTTGCCATTTAAATGCAGAGCATTTAATTTAAGTAATTTTCCCTTTAGCCTTTTGATTGGATCATTGTGACGTTGAGTAGAGTGCTTATGGAACACAAACACACACAAAGTGGTGTCAATTGGGTTTTCATTCTCACCAAAATGAATCTCCACAATAAAGGTAAAAAAAAAAACAAGAGACAAAACTGATTTTTCAAAAAGGCTACCACATATGACACAATATTTCCTAAGATATTACAGTGTGCAGTTTGTAATGCAGTTTTCAGTAGTGTAAATAGTCCATAGTGTAATGCCTTTATGGCAACCATCAGCAATATCATTGGGTTTTGAATCTTTTGCACTATTTTACCCCTAATTTAAAAATATGTACAATATAAAAAGAGGACAAACAAATTTAAAAAAGTAAAGTATAAAAATGTGGACCCTTCAAGTTTTTGGTTTGCTGTCAAAATAAAAGCCTGTTTGAGGATGACTTCACAGTTTAATGTCTATTTTCATAGTTTTTCATTACCCAGCCATCTGTGCTAACACGTAACCATGCCATTCTATCATACAGTGCAGTTTAATTAAATACACTCAGATGCAGAACATCTATAAAAAGTTAATGCTATAAAAATGCTGTTTTATTTCCAATATAGAAAATACCATGCTCTACATACAGTACCTGTAATAAATATGAATGGCATGGCAGTATCTGTAATTCCAGCTGAGGCAGTCTGACTGTGAGTTAATGTCTTTCCTTCAGTGGAATGATTGGAGGCATCTGCTACACTCTGAATGGAGATTCAGAATTGAACATTTGGCTCCCATCTTAAATTCCTGCAATTATTCATGAATGAAAAAATTAATACTGAAAAATGACACTTGTGTCTTCCAAAATGTCTTGGTTATGTTGGAACCTCCATTCCCTGATGGAGAGAACAAGACGTTGTGTCGATGTAGTGAAACTAGGGGTCGCTCTTGAGAGCCCCAAACACCTCTGATCTTTTAGAAAAGGCCAATGGGAACTGGCAAGTGGAATTTGCTTGCCAATCTTCTGGACATAAGGGTATACAAGAAGCTCAGACATATCTACAATGGGAATATTTTCTCTTTTTTTCTCCCAACAGAGTGAAAAAAAAAATTAGGATGGGGTCAAATGTATATGCGTTGGGGAAGGACAACACGGAGACCACATCCTGCCCGAAGGGGAGGTTAACATGTGGGAACTACGTCACATGGGCTTGAAAGTCGCACATGGAAGAGGCACTGTGGTTGATCCTACCCGGAGGGGAGGAGTTTTACAAACACGGCGACCATTGGCAGAGGGAGCTCTCCCAAGGGAGATGCAGATTTACCAACAGGGAAACCATGCCATGGAAAATGCATCACAAGGGGTTACCACAGGTAACCAGCACATGTGGAGCACCTACCCCAGTACAGGGCATCCTAGCACACGTACTAGGCCCAGCAACGTATTCCTCCATCAAATTCACCAGCCACAGGGCTAAGGAGGATAAATATCCAGGATTCACTGTCTTGTGAATTCGCATGGGGGGAAAAGCACACATATTACCCTCCAGTAGGGGAAAGGCACTGTACGCAAGTGGTTCACAAGGCCAGCTGCCCCAAATACTTACCTGTTCGTACCTATCAACACACGGGATGAAACCGGCTCAACACGGAGATTAAAAAAATCTCACTAAGGTATTGGGTGTTTCCCAGCCTGCTACTCTGCAGATGTCTGCTATAGAGGCACCATTGACTAGTGCCCAGGAGGACGCCACACTCCTCGTGGGTGCGCTCGTAATCCCAAAGGGGAGGTCATGCCCTGGGTCTGGTATGCCAAAGCGATGGCATCCACGATCCAGTGGGCAAGCCTCTGTTTGGAGACAGTGTTCCCTTTACACTGTCCGCCAAAGCAGACAAAGAGCGTCTTAAGCTCTGCATGCAATCCAAGTAGATGCGCAAAGCACGCACCGGACACAGAACCGACAAGGCTGGGTCTTCCTCCTTATGGGGCAGTGCTTGCAGGCTCATCACCTGATCCATAAAAGGAGTTGTGGGAACCTTGGGCACATAGCCCAGTCAGGGTCTCAAGACCCTGTGAGAGTATTATGAACACAACTCCAGGCAGGTGTTGCTGACAGAGTAATCGCAGAGAGAGCACAGTCAGGAGGGCATTTTTCTCACCCTCATACCCTCCCAGATGTGTATGACTTACTTTATTCTGTAGAACACATATCTCAGCTCTGTATGTCCATACAATCCAAGTGAATTGTGACCTGACCTTGTAAGCTCAGAAAATCGCATGAAGGCAGTATAAAAGCAATCAATATGACTCCAGTGGTTAAATTAATGTCTTCTGAAGCGATATGATAGATGTGAGTGGGAAACAGATCAACATTTAAAGGAGCAATCTGTAATTCTAATCCAATACACTTTTTGTCAAATTCTTCAAATATCTCCTCACAGTCTGCTAGCTGTCTGTTCTGTGTGTGGGCTGAAAATAAATCTAGTATTTATATGTAAGCCTGGCTCTGTAAATGGGACAAAAACAAAGTGGAACAGACCAATCCACACAACACTACTCCAGAAAATCAGCAACAGGGAGTGGTTCTTTCTCGTGCACAGGATGGGAGGTGGGGGCAGAGCAAGAGGGAAATTCATTAGAAGAGCGACAGCAAATCTGGCTGATGCGAACTTTCTAAACTCCAAGGAGGACAAATGGCTGAGAAACAGAAACAAACGATGGGTGGGTAACATAAATTTTGCTATGTTTCACAGAACCCATATATGCTGTTGTTGTGATGCTAGATTTAGTAGCAGGAGAGATCTGAGTGTCTGGAGCTGGTGTTTGTAAAACCATCACACGTGCATGAATTTGGGTGGCGGAGCTTCCAAATGAGCACTGAAGGGAGGAGTGTGTTTGTTTTGGCTGTTGAGTTCGAATATCAACAGTGTTTCACTGGAACTACTGAGTGCTCCTTTAAGTCCTTTTTTACTATACATATCCACTTCCACTTTCACATTCTAAAGTGAATGTGGAGATTTATAGTAAAATATGATTGAAACATTTATCTGTTTCTCACCCAAAGTGATTACATTGCTTCAGATTACATGGATTTAACAACTGGAGTCATATAGATTACTTTTATGCTCCCTTTATGCGATTTTCGTAGCTTGAAAGGTCTGATCACCATTCACTTCCAATGTATGGACCTACAGAGCTGAAATATTCTTCTAAATATATTTGGTTGTTTTCTGCAGAAGAAAGAAATTCATACACATCTGGGATGGCAAGAAATTGAATAAATTGTTGGGAGAACTATCCCTTTAATATTCAGAATTGTGGTCGATCAATATACTGTAGGTTTTTTCTTGCAACTTTCAGTATTTCCTAGTTTTACCAGCCTCTCTTTCTAAAAATCATACAATTCATCATTAAGGAATGAATCTCAGATCAGTTAGACAATTATATCTCTGTGAGTCAATAGCATGTTATCAGTAGAGCACTCGAGGTGGTTAAGTGCACACCTGCTTGGTGAATACATTCCATATTAAGAGAATAATCAAATGAGTATTAAATGAGAGAAACTACTCACTGGGGGAACACCGTAGCCCTGAACCAGTTTGCAAATTTTCTGAATTGTACTGAGCACATGCCATAGCATGATTTGTTAATAAATTTAACCAGTGATATGGTATTGAAATGTTTAGATGATAAGCCTTTATATTTGTAAACCAAAATGATGGCAACAAAGTTGTAAATTTGGCTATAACTTTACACAGAAAATGTTTTTAAGTGATTTATCACACTAAAATCAAGTTCACACACATATTGTTTGTCTTGTGGCTATACTTTTGAAAATGTGAGTTCCCCGTCTGTCGCGCACTTCGGGACGTGCTTTTGCCCCCCGATGCGTATTACCTGCTCTGCACCACTGCGAAGCCCCACCGTGTACGTCAAAACAATTGTCCCCTTAGTGCCCCTAGCACGGAGCTTGGATGCATGGCTTTCACTTCCCAATCCGTCATGCTGGCTGGCCAGGACCATCCGACTCGGTTATGCAATTCAGTTTGCCAGGCCGCCGCCACCCCTTCAGGGACATCCGCTTTACCGCGGTGCACAGCAAAGACGCCAAGTCTCTGCATGTGGAAATCATGACTCTCTTACTGTAAGATGCGATAGAGCCTGTCCCTCCAGCCGAGATGAAGAAGGGTTTCTACAGCCCTTACTTCATCGTACCCAAGAAAGGCGGTGACTTACGACCGATCTTGGACTTGCGAGTTTTCAACTGGGCCTTCCACAAACTCCCGTTCAAAATGCTCACGCAAAGACACATCTAAACTTGCTAGATTGGTTCACAGCGGTAGACCTGAAGGACGCGTATTTCCACATCTCAATCTTGCCTCGACATCGACCCTTTCTACGGATCACGTTCAACGGCCAGGCGTATCAGTACAAGGTCCTCCCCTTCGGCATGTCCCTGTCTCCTCATGTCTTTACGAAGGTCGCAGAGGCAGCCCTTGCCCCACTTCGGGAAGCAGGTGTTCGCATACTCAACTACCTCAACGACTGGCTCATCCTGGCTGTGAGTTACTGTGCGTCCAGAGGGACCAGGTGCTCAGGCACCTCAGCCGCTTAGGGCTTCAGGTCAACTGGGAAAAGATCAAGCTCACCCCGGTTCAGAGCATCTCTTTTCTCAGCATGGAGTTAGTTTCAATGATAGCATGCCTCACCAACGAGCGCATACAGTCAGTGCTGGAATACCTCACCTTGTTCAGGCCAGGCACGATGGTACCTCTAAAACATTTCCAGAAGCTCCTGGGGCATATGGCGTCCTCCGCGGCGGTCACACCGCTGGGGTTGATGCATATGAGACCGCTTCAGCACTGGCTCCAGACTCAAGTCTGTGTGCCACTCACATCCCAGGCAGCCTCAGTGTGGCAGCAGACGTGTTATCGTGACAGGGTGCGCCCAGCAGAGAATGGAGGCTCCACCCCCAGTCGGTCCAGCTGATTTGGGAACGGTTAGGAAAGGCACAGGTAGACCTATTCGCCTCCCAAGAGACCTTCCACTGCCCGCTCTGGTACTCCCGAATGGAAGCTCCCCTCAGGACAGACATTCTGGCACACAGCTGGCCCAGGGGGCTGCGCAAGTACGCATTTCCCCCAGTGAGTTTTCTTGCACAGGTGCTATGCAAGGTCAGGCAGAATGAGGAACAAGTCATTCTGGTGACTCCCTATTGGCCCTCTCGGACTTGGCTCTCAGATCTCGTGCTCCTCGCAACAGCCCCTCCCTAGCAAATTCCCCTGAGGAAGGACCTTCTTTCTCAGAGATGGGGCACCCTCTGGTATCCGCGCCCAGTCCTCTGGAACCTCCACGTCTGGCCCCTGTACGGGATGCGGAAGATCTAGCTGGCCTACCACTTGCTGTCATGGAAATGATCAACCAAGCCAGAGCTCCCTCTACCAGGCAACTTTACGGCCCGAAGCGGCACTTGTTTGCGAATTGGTGTTCTTCCCAGTCTGAAGACCCTCCACCTTGAAGGTGTATGTTTCCCACCACGACGCAGTAGACGGCAAGTCTTTGGGTAAGCACAACTTGGTTATCAGGTTCCTTAGAGGTGCCCGGAGGTTGAACCCTTCCCGGCCAAGCCTGTTCCCCACCTGGGATCTGGCCTTCAGAGACCCCCCTTCGTGCCGCTAGAATCAGTTGAACTCAAGGCCCTCTCCCTGAAGACAGCAATCCTGATTGCGCTCGCCTCCATCAAGAGCGTCGGGGACCTGCAAGAGTACTTTGTCAGCGACACCTGCCTGGAGTTCAGTCCAGCAGACAATCATGTCATCCTAAGACCGCAACCGGGCTACGTACCCAAGGTTCCTACGACTCCCTTCAGAGACCAGGTAGTGAACCTGCAAGTAATGCCCCGAGAGGAGGCAGACCCAGCCCTTTTGTTGCTGTGTCCGGTACGTGCTTTGCCGCACACAGAGCTTTAGACGTTCTGAGCAGCTCTTTGTCTGCTTTGGCGGACAGTGGAAAGGGAAAGCTGTCTCCTAACAGAGGTATTCCCACTGGGCGGTTGATGCCATAGCATTGGCCTATCACACCCAGGCCGTGCCCGCTCCCTTGTGGGTTCAAGCACACTCGATGAGAAGTGTGGCATCCTCGTGGGCACTGGTCAAAGGCACCTCCTTAGCAGACATATGCAGAGCAGCGGGTTGAGCAACACCGAATACCTTTACGAGATTTTACAATCTCAGGGTTGAGTCAGTTTCATCCTGTGTTTTCTCAGGTCCGAGCCGGTAGAACTCTGTAACACGGTAACAACTGACTGGGTGTACCGCTTGCACCTAGTGCCCTTTCCCTCTGCTGAGGTAATATCATGTTATCACAGGAGATCCCACTAACTCGGCTCCCTGGATGACTCCTCCCTAGCCCTCTGGTCCGCGAATTCAGCGGAGGAATTCCCCGACCGAACCAATGCGAGTACTCAAATTACTCTGTACTGGAATAGGTGCTCCACAGGTCGGGCCCCTGTGTGGACTTGTCCCCCTGTGTGTATTTTTCACGGTACGGTTCCCTTGCGAGCGGGCCCGCGTCTCCCTTGGCAGTCCTCACTGCCCCCCGGTCGCTGTGTTTTTAGCAACTCCTCCCTCCCAATGAGGTAGGATCTACCACCGGGCCATTCTCCACATTCGACTTAGAATCCCATGTGATGTATTCCACCACTCTTTACCTCCCCCAACCTGGGCAGGTGTGGTCTCTGCAGGGTCTTTCCCCCCTGAAAGAATAGGAATTGGGAAAGAACACCTTCCCTGATGCATGTGATAGTGTTAAGATGGCCCCAGCCACTTTAACTCTATGCGAGAAACATAGAGAGAGAAAATAACATAGAGAGAGCGTGGCTAGCCCATATCGGGGCGTAGGGAACCAGAATGCTATGACAATCTTATGGGGCATTGGGTAAGGGTACGTGCAGCCTGGCACGGTCGTTTTTGGCACACAACTGCCTGCCCGTACTTGTGTCAGCAGCGCACGTGCATGGTTCAGCGCATGGCGTGATTAAAATTGGACCCCCTAGTGTCGCTTCTTCGACAAAACGTCGAAGTGAGCGACAGATGGGGAATGTCTACGCTACTGTTGTAACCTCCGTTCCTGATGGAGGTAATGAGACGTTGTGTCCTCCTTGCCATGTCGCTTAACTGAGCCACTGTTATGGCCGAACCTCATTGTTGGCTCCTCAGGCAATATCCTGAATGAACAGACACATTTCCCTCCCTTTAAACCCATATGTCCAGGGGCGGGACATGCAAATTCTGTCTGCCAATTTCTCATTGGCCTTTTCTCAAGTTCAGAGATGCGCGAGGCTCTCAAGAGAGTCTCCTAATGTCTCTTCTTCGCCACAACGTCTCGTTCCCTCCATCAGGGAACGGAGGTTACCTATACGTATTTTAATGTTAATGGATTGGCCCCATTCAACTCCATTGTAAGTGCCACACTTTAACCCAGATTTATGCTTTTTTTAAAGAAAACGAGGGAAAAGTCAATTCATCTTTGTGGTAATCAATATTATGCCACAAATGCTATTGATCGAGCTTAACTTGTACTGAACCCGGAATATTCCTTTATCTCATCATTATGCTGCTCTAAATTTCTTCAGTTGAATGCGATCAGAGAAATTAGGCAGACTTTTAGTTTCATGCATTTAGTTTAATTGTATGGAAAAATATGCAATGCAAATGAATGGTGACTGAGGCTATCATTCTGCCTAACATCTCCTCGTGTTCCATGGTAGAAAGAAAGTCATGCAAGTTTGGACCAACATGACAGTGAGTAAATAATGACAGAATGCACATTTTTGGCTGAGTAATCCCTTTAATTAAATTTATTGAGATGTTCCAATTCAAGTTCGTTTGCCTGCTGCATGTCACGCTTCTCATTTCAAATCAAATCAAATCACTTTATTGTCACACTACTGTGTACACGAGTGCAACAGCAGGTGAAATTCTTGTGTGCAGTTCCGAGCAACATAGCAGTAATGACAGTGACGAGACATAAACCACTTTACAATAAACAACATATTACACAAAACAATTTACATAACAAACTTACACAACAATTTACATAACAAATGTACACATACCTACACAACAATTTACATAACAAATGTACACAATACACACAATGTAGAATACACACACTAGAGAAGGGTATAAATATATATATATATATACACTGACTGAATTGGGAGCGAGAATATATTGACAGAATGAGGATTAATAAAGTGCAGTGCTGATTGTTGATCGTGAGGGATCAAGTGTTCAAAAGTCTTATTGCTTGTGGGAAGAAGCTGTCATGTAGTCGGGTGGTGCGGGTCCTGATGCTGCGATACCGCCTGCCTGATGGAAGCAGTGAGAGCAGCCCATGACTCGGGTGGCTGGAGTCTTTGATAATCCTCCGAGCTTTCTTCACACACCGTCTGTTATATATATCCTGGAGGGAGGGAAGCTCACCTCCGATGATGTTTCTGGCCGTTCGCACCACCCTTTGCAGGTCTTTGCGGTTGTGGGCGGTGCTATTGCCGTACCAGGCGGTGATGCAGCCAGTCAAGATGCTCTCAACAGTACTGGTGTAGAACCGTGTGAGGATGTGTTGGTTCATTCCAAACTTCCTCAGCCGTCTCAGGAAGAAGAGGCGCTGGTGAGCCTTCTTCACAACGGCCTCAGTGTGGACGGACCATGTGAGTTCCTCAGTAATGTGGACACCGAGGAACTTGAAACTGCTGACTCTCTCCACCGGTGCTCCATTAATGGTGATGGGGCTGTGTTCTCTGTCTTTCTTCCTGAAGTCCACCACAAGCTCCTTGGTTTTACTGACGTTGAGGGAGAGTTTGTGCTCCTGACACCAGCGCGTCAGAGTGTGCACCTCCTCTCTGTAGGCTGTTTCATCATTGTCAGTGATCAGACCTACAACCGTCGTATCGTCAGCAAACTTAATGATGGCATTGGAGCTATGTGTTGCCACACAGTCATGTGTGTACAGGGAATACAGGAGTGGGCTGAGAACACAGCCCTGTGGGGCTCCAGTGTTGAGGGTCAGTGATGAGGAGATGTTGCTGCCCATTCTAACCACCTGACGTCTGCCTGACAGGAAATCCAGGATCCAGCTGCACAGCGAGCTGTTTAAGCCCAGAGCCCGGAGTTTCACATCAAGCTTGGAGGGCACTATGGTGTTAAATGCTGAACTGTAGTCTACAAACAGCATTCTCACATATGTGTTCCTTTTTTCCAGGTGGGAGAGAGCAGTGTGTATTGTAGATGCAATGGCATCATCAGTGGAGCGGTTGTTACGGTAGGCAAACTGCAATGGGTCCAAAGAGGTGGGCAGAACAGAGCAGATGTGATCTCTGATTAACCTCTCAAAGCATTTGCTGATGATGGGGGTGAGGGCAACAGGACAGCAGTCATTTAAACAAGTGATTTTGGCTTGCTTCGGTACAGGCACAATGGTTGATGTTTTGAAGCATGTGGGGACTACAGACAGGGAGAGGGACAGGTTGAAAATGTCCGTAAAAACACCAGCCAGTTGGTTCGCGCATGCTCTGATGACGCGGCCCGGAATGCCGTCTGGACCCGCGGCTTTGCGTATGTTCACCCGTCGAAAGGATCGGGTTACATCCGCAACAGAGACGGAGAGTGAACCATCATCTGTAGTATCGGCCGCGAGTGCTCTCTCCGCGAGGGCGGTGTTGTTGTTATCCTCGAAACGAGCATAAAATGTATTAAGCTCGTCCGGGAGAGAGGCAACGGTGTTCATGGCAGAGTTTTTATTCTGTTTATAGTCCGTGATGATGTTAATTCCTTTCCACATACTTCTGGAGTCAGTGGTGTTGAACTGACCTTCAATTTTGTGCCTGTACTGGCGTTTGGCTGTGCTGATGGATTTACGGAGGGCATAACTGGCTTGTTTACGCTCCTCCGCGTTCCCGGAATTAAAAGCGGTGGTCCGCGCAGTAAGTGCCGCGCGAACATCGCCGTTAACCCAGGGTTTCTGGTTGGGGTAGATCCGTATGTTTTTCGTCGGAACAACGTCCTCTACGCACTTCCTGATGAAACACGTTACGCTATCAGCGTAAACCTCGATGTCGTCATCGGAGGCAGACCGGAACATCTCCCAGTCCGCGTGATCAAAACAGTCCTGTAGCGCAGAGTCTGATTGGTCCGACCAGCACTGGATCATTCTGAGGGCGGGTGATTCCCGTTTCAGTTTCTGCCTGTAAGCGGGCAGAAGCAGAACGGAAGAGTGGTCGGATTTGCCAAATGGTGGGCGGGGGAGGGATTTGTAGCCATCCCGGAAAGGAGAATAGCAATGATCCAAAACCCGGTCCCCTCGTGTGTTAAAGCTGATGTGTTGGTGGTATTTTGGTGCTATTGTTTTGAAGTTGGCTATGTTGAAGTCCCCGGTAACAATGAACGCAGCCTCAGGGTGCGCGGTTTCCTGCTGACTTATACTCCCATACAGTTCATTTTTATATGTCCAAATCCAACCAATATTACACAGCTTGAAAAATGGAAACATTCAAACTCTTTGTTGAGAAAATAAACAGACCCATTGTTTTTGACATTGTGACTTAAGCTGCTTTAGTAGCCAAGTAATGTGGTTATTGAGAGTCCAAACAGAGTTACTAATTTATTGGAACAAAGCACATGTGTAACAAGTTTCCATTTGGAGGAATACATTGTAATGTAATGCATTTCAGTGTCTATCTAACCACAATGTGCACTTAAAATATATTTTACTAAATATAATTTTAACTGCAATGTCTGTTTAGGCATTTGCCAAAGAAGGTGCTCAAGTCACAGCTACAGTCTACAGATATCAATCGGGAGAAACTAAAAGAGCAGAATGGTATTCCAGGTGACTCAAATTATTGACTGGCTTTGTATTGCCACCTAGTGGGCATTTGGGAAACACAAATTATTCTACATATAAACAAGATCTTTTTGTTATTGCCAAAATCAAAGTGATCTGCAACTCCAGGCTTTTAGACTATTAATGCAAATTTGGAATTAGTAACTGATTATAAAAGCTAGCAGATACTGAAATTCTAAGTGACTGGAATCAGAGAAGTAGTTTATACTGATTTACATTTTTCAAGGTTATGCAGTGCTGTGCAAAAGTTTTAGGCACTTAAGAAAAAAAAAATGTCTTAAGATGGTTATTTATATCTTCAGCTTTAATAGGAAAAATTTATTTGAGACTCCCAAATATTAATTTTGCAAATAGAAAATAATAGAAGAAAAGGGTGCTCTGCAAGAGATGGCATAGCACCCACAGAAAAGCAGCCCTAAAGCATGACGCTCCCTCCACCGTACTTCACCATTGGGATTATGTTTTTATGTTGGTATGTGGTAACTTTTTACCCCTTACGGTGTGTTTCATCAGTCCACAAAATATTTTCCCAGTAGCATTGTGAGGTGTCAGGTTGGTCTTTGGCAAATGTTTGAAAGCAGTGGCTTTCTGGTGTCCTGCCACAGTCACCATGCCTGTTTAATGTTTTCCATATAGTAGACTCATTTCAGAGATGTTAACCAGTTCCAATGATTCCTTCAATCTTTATCTGTCACTCTAGGGTTCTGTTTTACCTCACTGAGCATTCTGCAGTGTGCTCTTTGAGTCATCTTCACTGGATGGCCAGTTCTTGAGAGAGTAGCCACAGTACTAAATTGTCTCCATTTATAGATATGAGCAAAGCAATAATTCTTGGATGTAGGTCTTCTGATATCTCTTTTTTGTGAGGCATGGTCCATGTCAGCAGATGATTCTTGTGAATAACAAACTTAAAACATTTGACCGCTTTTAATAAGTCAAAGTAGCTCTAACCCACACCTCCAATCTCGTTTCAGTAATTGGATGCCAGGTTTGCCAACTCCTTACTCTTAATTAGCTTTTGTTAACGTATTAGCCAATGGGGTTCACATACTTTTTCCAGCCTACACTATGAACAATACAACAATATGTGTGTTATTAGTTTAAACAGATTGTGTTTGTTCATTATTGAAATTTAGATGAAGATCAAACCAGATTTTAAGACCAATTTATTAATATATCCAGGTAATTCCAAAGGGTTCACATACTTTTCTTGCCACTGCATGTCATTTATCTTTAATAATAACACTGCACTCTTTTTATATCTACAACAAAAATGCACAAAAGTGTAATTCATAAAGCAATGTTGCTGATTATGCCAACTACATTTAAAAGCTCATCCTCATAATCGTGTCAGAGGTGATTGAGTCATAAGTGTCCCAATGCTCATGATCAACACCCGGTTCATGCCTGAATTGGTGTTCACATACTGATTTGCGGCATAAGGAGCTAGGGAGCTGACTGAGACACCACAGTATGTCTAAAAATATATTTTGAATCTTAACTTCAGTGATCAATGTCATTTGAGCTTTAATCTGTTCTAGCACCTTCTTTGATCTTCTAGCATCCATGTGAATATTAGAATGCACTAACAGATTTCAAAGGCTGGGGGCTATTTTTAACCTCCCTTTTCATACATCTTTGCTTTTTCAGATAATCCCATTATGTTAGAAACAAATTGCTTTAGTTCAAGGGTGCTTCTTCTCTCAGACTTGGTATGCTCCTCTGATTCCTCTTTTTTGATTGGTATTAAAACCAGGGTTGTTGATGTTACCAGGAAGGTCCAAGTGGAGGCCCTGGCCAAGGACTTTGACCATGTGGATGTGCTTTTCAATGTTGCAGGGTTGTTATACTGTACCTTTCTTTGTCATATAACCATGGTAGAGCTTATTTCTGAAGATGCCCAAATACTAAAAAATAATTGAAAATGTACCCTCTATTTTTACCCAGTTTTGCCTAATTTTTGAAAATTTAAGATACTTGCACTGCTCTTATATAGGAATTTCATATATTAGATTTAAACATTTTAAGGACCTGATTCTTCTGTATTTCATACACCATCCTATGATCCAAAATCTATTTAAAGTGCATGCAGTTTACTTTAGTGCTTACAGTTTATTCGAATCCTTACTGTATCCTTTCCCCCGCACAGATTTGTCCATCACGGCTCCATACTGGAATTTGAGGAGTCGGACTGGGACTTCAACATTAATGTGAATGTCTGCAGAATGTACATGATGATCAAGGCCTTCCTCCCCTAAGTCATCTTGTCCTTATCTCTAGGATTAAATCAGAACACTTTTCTCTTTCTCTTATGTTATCCCTGAAAATTCTGCATCATTTACAAATGTTTTTCACACCCATCTCTTTTGTTCTCTGGATTAGGACTACAAAACAGTGCCTTGTTAACTACTTAATCCCTCTGATGACCTAAACATGCTCAATCTAAACAGATTGACATTTCCTGTGCTGAAAATATTATTTTTATTAAAGGGTTAGTTCATCCAAAATGAAAATGATCCCATAATTTACTCACCCTCAAGTCATCCAAGGTGTACAGTATATGACTTTATTCTTTCAGCCAAACAGAATCTGAGTTATATTAAAAAATAAGATAATTTATATGATCTTATTTTAAAAAAATGCTAAACACCTTATATATTCTGCAAGGTGTATATACATGAGCACACCTATACATTAATTTAAAATGTATGGTAATTCATGCACTTAAGTGACAAATAATTACATTTAGACTTATTTGGGTGAAATATCAGATACTGAAATGGTTTTACTTTCTGGTTTGGATTTAGAAGAGAAAACATTTTTTATTGAAAACAATTTGAAGATAAAGTTACTGTTGCTTTTATTCACCACAACACAGATGATAGCTTAGACATCTGGTAATATTATCAACTTTGGATCCATGGCAGCTTGAAAAAAGACTATAAAGCTTTTCATGTTGTAGTCCAAAAACCGGGAAGGGAATTAGCATTTTCGAGCTATGGGTTACTTCTGGATTTTCTTATGGGTTTTTATAATGCCAATTTTTTTAACTCATGAGTAAATAAGGTCAGTGGTTAGCATTACTTGAAGATACTTGGACTTTTTGTTCTACAACAAAAATAACATACACAATGTAAACAAAATTCCCTGTTACATTACAATAAACTACTAGCAGCTACATATGCCCAAATAAACTGTTATTCTACAGTTTACCTACTACAAAAGTTTATTAGTGTGAAAAGATGTACAGTACTGTATTACATTTACAGTATAACACTGTCAGCTGTTTGGTTGCAATTATACTGTTATTTTAGTGTTCCTACTGTAATCTCCATTAACTGTGTATTACTTTAAAATGTATTAAAGTACTGTAGAATGTGATCTTTATAGTAAAACAATGACAGAATCTAATGATTAAAAAAACAAAAAACATTCTAAAATTAAAACCCCTGAAAAAGAGGGTATTGCAAAGTTAGGTTTTATAAAAATCAATACAATACCAAACACATTCAATAACTGACAAATTTAATGCAATTACTTTTTTGTAACATACAATCTATCAAAATGACATTCCTAATGCTGAACAGGTTCTCAATCTGCAAGTCCATGTACAGTGAATTCAGTTTCCTTTTTTCTTGAACTATGAAAAGAGATGGCAATAACAAATACATTTATACACAAGAACAATGAATCAAGTCAAACAGGTTCTCAACTAACTGTTAACAACTTGCATACCATACTTAAAGGAATAGTTCACCCTAAAATGAAAATTCTCTTATCATTTATTCACCCTCATGTTATGCCAGATGTGTATGACTTTCTTTCTTTTGTTGAACTCAAAAGAAGATATTTATAAGATTATCTCAGCTCTGAGGTACGTACAATGCAAGTGAATGTGTGCCAACACTCCAAAAACACACAAAAACAGTTGATATGTCATCCAAATGACTCCAGCTCTTGACTTAATCATGATTTCAGGCTCGATCACACAACCTAGCACCATCTATGTTCTGCGCATGCTTCAAGCACTAGGATGTGTAATCCAGCCTAAAAACATGATCACCAGGAAACCTGTTGATGTGAAGATTTAAATTGAAAAAGAGTTATATTTTGGTCAAATTAGACTACTTCAGAATACATTTTGTATGTTTTTGGATCTTCTGGAGATAATTACTCTCTCTCTATTCAAATACATGTAGGGTGAATCTCAATGTGCGTTCTCGTGGACTCGTTAGAAGTCATCATCCACTGCCGAATTTCGATTCCAATCCACAAGAACACAAGTACGGATGACACATGAAAGTACCCGGATGTGTTCTTAAAATGAAGGATGCTTTGGATCCATCCTTGAGCGCACCGAACCTGTTCGAAGTCCCATAAATCATAGCGTGTGGCTCTACGATAGCTCTCTCAAAGAATTATAAAATTATTATGTAAAAAACAGAGGCAGCTGTTAGCTATATAACTTTAGTGCACATTTCAATCAACATTTTGGCATAACTAGCAACAGTCCCCTCCCTAGGTGGGGAGAAAAGAAACATTATGCATCCAACAAACCTTTGTACTTAAAATAGCCCCACAACTAATGGTAAAATAGAGCCTAGTCTCTTATGTAGACTTTAAGACATATCAGTGGTGGATCACATCCTACCTCGGACATTTGATTACTTTGCAAATTAACATAAGTTAGATGGGAATGACCAAGCTAGCTAAATAAATGTTGTTTGTTGATATGATTGCTTAGAAATGTAATTTCTTGGCTTTGAAAATCAAATAATTAACAATATTCAACTGTATTTATGAAGAACAGTACATTACTGTACAAAATTTCCATATTTTTACAGCAATTTTTTACAGTGCAGTTATACCTTAAACTTACATTTTGAAGCCCCATTGAAGCAATGTAGTTATATAAAAAGAAAACATACCCCGGCTCCAAAGTTCATGTTTGAAATCCTGAGGGAACCCATGGCGAATTAGCCTTCCAGGTTCCCTACGAATTGACTTTGCGGCTGAACAGCGCTGCTACAGTATGATTTGAAATATGTTAGTTTAACCGATTGCAACAGTTCAATGGAAAGGAGGCAAGAACCGGCTTGACAATATAAATAATAATTTAATAGCTCGCACGCACACACACATGCAGAGGTGTCGGGCAGCTGTCCTAACTCTCTCTCAGTCACACTGCTGTCTCCGGTTGCCTTTATCCCTCTAAGGCTTCATCAGCCTAATTATTGGACAAGTGTGGGCACCCTCCGCCCTGCCACAATGATCTTTCGGGTTAAAATAACTTTCCCTTATCTCTCTCCATATAGATGCTGGTCAATCAATATGGTGTCTGTGGCATCTAGTATCAAAGGTAAAACAAATATTCTGTTATGACCTATACTGAAAAAAAAAGTGTATGTGACTAGTAAGATTTTTGCACACAGTTTTTCTAAGTAAATTTTAATGGAATAAAAGTATGTAAAATCTACTTACATGATAGTCATTGATTAAAGTGAGTAAATGTAACTTAAAAATTTCAGTTAATTCAGTGACTTTTACTCAAATCTGAGGTATATGGTACTTACATAAACTTTAAACTTTTTATAAATTAAATGAATATCGTATACCTTTACACATGGTGCACAAAATATAATGATGGTAACAATCAACCGATAATTTTTCATGATCATGATTGATCAATTGATCATGAATGGTTAATTTTGAGTAGAAAATAAACTTCACTAAACAAAAAATTACCAAACATAACAAAATCAACTTGCAAATAGTCAAATCATGCTTGCTCATTATTTATTCAAGCCAAAGGCTGGGAACACCAAACATATATATATTTTTTTTTTAGATATGAATTTTACCCAAATTAGCAATGTAAATATGACTTGGTTTAGGATTTAGGATTGATACATTATGACACACTAGCTACTGTATGTTTCCATCAATGTTTTTTATGAATATTTTGGGATATCACATAAAAACTGCAGGATGAAAACACCAAAATGCAAATAAATCTCCAAAATATGCATAAAAAATGTATACGCTCGCTTGAGGCAGATACATTTTTAATTGGATAAGAAGAAATGCGCATAAACTTTGATGGAAACACATTTAACAAATAAACTATTGAATTTTTTAAGAATGAAAGATGCGCATCAAAAAAGTCATGTAACTGAAACTCTTGTTCATTACTTGGCTAACCAGCGTGCTAATCATCCCATCTGAAATGTTGCTCTGGTCATCCTTAAATAACGGTATCTAGAAAATCCAAAGCCTACAAAGAGTTTGCGGAGCAAATCAGTTAAAAACAAACTTATAACATTGGACTGAAAATTTACTTTTTTTATCAACAAAAGCCTGTTTTTAATAAATAGTATATAGGTATGCATATTATTATCAAGTAAATATATTGTATATTTTGTATAAATTGTATATTGCGATACTACATATCGTGTCCTGGGGAGGCTATGTGCAGTCCGAGTGCATCTGTTCCTACGCTCACAACATCTTGCCTACACCTGCATTGGCAGTTCATGTTACACAGTTCAGCCATTGTGGTGTTTCGTACAAGGGACCCCTAGTGTCACTACATTGACACAACGTCGAGTGAGTGACAGAAGGGGGAACGTCTCGGTTACTGTCATAACCTCCGTGAACGAGACATTGTGCCCCTCTTGCCACAGGCTGAACTACACCGCTGTAATTGCCGGACCTTGTCCCTTGTCCCTGTATGTCGGGGGGAGTGGCAGCAAATTCTGCTTGCCAATTATCATTAGCCTTTTCTCAAAGATCTGAAGGTGTCTTCGGGTTCTCGAGACGGACCCATAGTGTCACTGCATCGAGTGAGTGACAGAAGGGGAACCATATTATGGCAAAAAACAAACTATTAGCACAACATAACATGTAACATGTATATAAATAAATAACAATTTCCAACATTCTTTTGAATGTCCATGTATTCAAATAAAATATTTGATGCCATTAGTGTACCTTCATTTACTATTACTATTATTTTGAATGGCCATGGAAAATGAAGCAATGTGATAACAATTTTACCTGGTCAGAAAAAGTAGACCTGATGAACTTTCACCTTTTGCTGAACCTTTATGCTTTGCAGAGCTAATGTGTGCTTCTACATCACTTGCACCTTTATTAGCAACTGACACATAGTGCCATCTTTACATGTCATACATTCTGCTTCCTTCGGATCTCGACCTGGACGAAAGCATGGGAATTTTTTGTGTAAATCTTCTGTAAATTTGCACTTTTATTTGGGCATTGTTTCCACTCAGCTGTCATTTGCTGCTACTGTCAAGCAACTGTTTAATGCCGAACACAACATCGCTTCGTGCGTTTGATTGACAGGCAGGAATTTGGCCAATAGTTGCTGCAAGCCTCTTACAATCGACCAATTGGTGTGCGAGAAGGCGGGACTTACAAATAGGGGTTAAAGCAATGCAAACATGCGCACACTCACAATAAAGTATTAAGACCAGATACACATCATAATGCAACTACAACCGAATCCCGGCCGTACGCATTTTTAAGGTCTGAAAAAGAGGACATGTCCGGGAAAAAGAGGACATGTCCGGGAAAAAGAGGACATATGGTCACCCTAAATGAAACGAGACAGCCTCGATGACGTATGCTGCCGACAAAAGCGACTTTCGGAGAACCCAGCCTTCCAAACGAGACACAGCCGTTGACTCGATGTTCATTTCAAACCCGAAATATCCCTAAATTAGCCCTTTTCCTCTAAGAATGTTGACATTATCTGCCCTTGCGTGAAAGACATATATACCTTTTAACATCTCAAAAAAATGTGTCGTAGTGTTTTATGACCCTTTAAATTAAGACAATTCTTTTGAAGACATATTGTGATTGGGCGGTTACTGTGAAATCTAGCCAATCCTGCCTCAGGAGGCGGGGCTTCATCAGAAAACGCATCCGGTTGGACGATTTCTGTTTATGGGTGAGCCTTCCATCTGTCATTTAGACTTCCGAGTTCCTCCAGCTGGTAAAACATTAACCTTTTAATGAAATCTACAAATGAAGTGTGAATATTTTCAGTGTAATTTTCTATTAAGGTATTGAGATTTTCTATGCTCAGTCACTCTCAAGTGCTCCGACCGAAAGATATGTCCGCATGAGATTTGATTTAATGACAGGTATGGACTACAGTTTCAATATAATTTTAATTATTATAATTACATCGCGATGTATCATCACAATTCTATTCTCGGATGTATTATAATCTCAGAGAAAGACAATAGCAGCGGGAAAGAGATTCAAAGCATAGTGACGTTCATCATGAATGAGGGGGGAAAAAATCACGTTGATTAGTTGAAGTTTTACTGTGTAAGTATGAAAACACTACATCGCAATGTCAGTAATGATCGGCGTAGTTACAAGCACCTACCCTGTGTTTTTAAATGTGCAGGTGACACATAAGAATGAGTGATTTACTACAGTCTTAAACAGATACCATATGGCACGCCGCAAAAGTCAGATAAACCACCATATGGCCAAAGCGTCTCATTTAGTCCTTACACAATCCGATTAACCTGTTGAACAAAAGACTTTAACAGTACTCGTTTTTTTCTTATTCTAAACGGCATGAAGTTTATTGATAACACATATTCAAGATGTATCGATAAGCAGAAGCTTTAATCGAGACAAATATTTCCACATGTGAGATTTAGATGGAAAGCAGCAGGTCGAGAGTGGGCATGGGTACGTGCCATGGCTAGATGAGTCCAGCGAAGATAGAGCGGAACTGCAGTGCCATGGACGATGCCCAGTCCAGACGCCATTCATCTCACTCCATATACTCACAGATGACTGAGGATGGAGCCTCCGCCCTTGGAAATCATGCTGAGGTAGGTTCAATAGTTAAACTTCTCAACTGTATTTTGTTTTCAGGCACTTCTTAATGCACATTGATGAAATGTGGTTGTTCACTCTATTGAAGTCATAGATGTGACATGTTTAGCAGTTATGGGCAATATGAATAATATGAATGACTTATTTGCACCAATAAGTGATTAACAACAGTAATACTGAACAGAGCATGGTTCAATAAAACAAGAAAAGGTAAATACAAAACTGAAGATTTCGTGATATTTCATAGTTAACATTTGCTAACTATTTGATAAGTTTATGAATTATAATATAATTAAATAGAGCAGAGATTTTTTTATTATTAAATTCTTTTTACAGTAAAACTACTTATAGGCCTAATAACTTTAACAGTATTACATAATGTGCTTAAAGGGATAGTTCACTCAAAAATGAAAATTTTGTAATCTACCACTTTAACAGATTTTTTATGTATCACATTTAGAAATAGATTTTGAAATTTAGAGAATATTTTAAAATTTTTACTTCAGTCCACGGACCCCCTGGTTAAAAAGCCTGGAAATAGTGTCATGATATAATGTTAGTATAAAGTGTTTTTATTAGGGCTGATTCATGGTTATTTTGCTGATAGATGGTTCTTTATGCATTTGTGTATAAAATCAATTTTTCAATCATAATTTTTTATAAATGTCAATTTTGTTGTAGCTTAGTATTTTAAGATTTAAAGTTAGTAACTGAAGGAGCAAGCCACAAACTTTTACCAAATGCCCTTGAAAAAGAAACTGATGCTATGTAAAAAGTGTACTGTAAGCTGCATTCGATAAAAATGTTAGCAAATTCTGGTTTTAGGTCACTTATTCTCTCTTTACTCTTCATTTCCTCTTACAGCATCACCTCACTGTTAGTCAGACAGTCCTGGTGGTTGCCAAGCGCTCAGAAAGCCCCAGCCCGAGTTTGACCGAAGAGACAATCTACATTCCTCAACCAGTGTCTTTGGTAGATGCGTGCACCAACACAGAACCTCCATACGAATGCTGTCCATGGCTGCGCAGAGTATGCCCGTGCCCACCCCGAGGCCTGTTGGCCACAATAATCACCAAAGGTTTTAATTGAGTCAATAATCTTCTAAATCTTCCTTATGATTTAACCTTACTGGAAACATATTTGCTAACCTGATGGTAAAGATTGTATTTCTGTACATGTACTTCAATGTACAAATGTTTGATTGTTCTTGTCCCCTTTGCAGTGACCATGGCTGCAGTGCTCTTTGGGGTGGTGTTGTCCATTACAGAGAAGGAATGCCTACCGGGCGGGAACCTCTTTGGCATTGTGACACTATTCATCTGTTCTGTGGCTGGAGGAAAGCTGTTTGGACACATCCGTTTCCCAAACCTGCCACCCTTACCTCCTCTTCTTGGTATGGGCCATTTGTGAATAGACTGTAGTAAGAAAATAATGACTATGTTTGGAATAGAAGATTAGCCTTCTGGTTCTAATATAAGGCACATTATAAACTGTATGCTGGTTATACTAAATACACAATGTTATACTAAAAGTATGTGAAGTTGATAAAAAAAAAAAAAAAATAATATATATATATATATATTATATATAGTCTAAAAATCTTGGTTGATATTTTTTGAACGAGGAGGAAATATAGGTATTATTTTGAATGCACTGAGTGGAAAAACAACACTGTGGAAATTGTTTTATAAAGTAACTTAAAAGTAAGGTAATATGGGGGCCTGGGAAGCTCAGCAAGTAAAGACGCTGACTACCACACCCAGTGTCGCAAGTTCAAATCCAGGGTGTGCTGAGGGACTCCAGTCAGGCTTCGTAAGCAAGCGCTCGGGTGGGTAGAGTCACGTTGGGTTAACCTCCTTGTGGTGACTATAATGTGGTTCTCTCTTTCGGTGGGGCGTGTGGTGAGTTGTGCGTGGATGCTGCAGAGAATTACATGAGCCTCCCCACGCACTACGTCTCCTTGGTAATGCACTCAACAAGACACGTAATAAGATGTGCTGATTGACGCTGAAGCAACTGAGATTTATCCTCCTCCACCCCGATTGATGCTAGTCAATACACCACAAGGACTTAAGAGCACATTGGGAATTGGGCATTCCAAATTGGGGAGAAAAAAAGTTAAGGTAATTTGCAATGTGATTACTTTCCCCATGAAGTAATGAGTAGTATAATCTGATTACAGTTTTAGAGAAAGTAATTAGTAATTTGTAGTGGATTGCTATTTTTAAGGACCTCACCCAAACTTGAAACGGAATGTCAAGTTGAGCGCATCGCATTGTAGGATAAAGTGTTTCAGGCAGCGTGCCCTATTGCAGTAAATGTAGATGATCATCAAAATATTGCATATGCATACAGAACATTTTCATAATAATATGCACTACATGCGTAGTATATACTGCAGAAATAGAAAGGCTAATATGATTAGTTGTAAATGTGTTGACATGATACGTATATCCAGGAGAGTTGTGTTGGATCACTCATCTCACGATTCGCTTAAATCAAGAAAAGTTAAGATTGAAAGTTTTATATATATATATATATATATATATATATATATATATATATATATTTAAAGATATATGCCAAACAGTTCCTTTCCTTTAAAATTTAACTAAAAGTACTGTTCTTAAAAGTGCTAAATGATCCATCAGAGATGGAAAAACAGTATTAGCTAATAATTACATAATTACATTATGACTGTAATGATGAGTCAGAGTTGAGATCCATGTGCATCTTTATAAATAATGTAAACAGGCAAAGGTCAATCACCAGCAGTAGCAGTATTCAAGGATAATCAAAAGGGTGGTCACAAACAGGCAAGAGGTCAGGGAAGGCAGCAAACAATCAGAGTAGTAGTCCAGGTAAACGGTAGTAAACGTAGGCAGGCAGCAGAGAATCATACGGGAAATCACGCAGGTAATAAGAACAGGGAATAATGCTCAGAAATGTATGCAGAGCAAAACAAGACTTAGCAATGGGAGTGAGAGAGTGAGTCTTAAAAAGCTGTGAAGATAAGGAACAGGTGAGCAGGTAATTAGTGACAGGTAGAGGGATTATGGGAAATGGAGTCCAAAAAGTAAAAGATAATACCCGTGTGATGGAGACCTCTGGTGGTGAGCAGGAGGAAAAACAGAGGTGTGATTCATGACAATGTTTGCTGCATATTCTCCTTACAAACTGTCACTGATAACATACATTTAAAATATTTGAAATTAAAATCTTATTTTTCTAAAATAATATTGTCTCTGATTACAATGAAATATTATTTGTAAAAACCCATATTTAATGGAAGTGCATGCTTATTCAGTTAAATAATAATTGTTTACTGATAAAATCAAATGAGACAATTGACATATATCCTCCATAACATTATTATACATAATATTCAGCATTATATACAGTAGATTAATATGTTTAATAATATTATTAATATGATTAATAATGATTAGTATTATTATTATATCACTATGTAAACTTTAATTTTCTCTCACGCAGTCAGAGCAAATCAGTCTCGTGCTTCATACGGACATCTGATCCCTCGCGCTGAAAAGGCACGTCTTTCTCCAGCTGCTGGTTTCACTTTCAGTTTCTGTATTTTCAGTCAAAAACTCATTGTACAACACCTGTGGCTGCTAGTGTGCAATGGTATTTTTGAGCAAGTGTATTCCTTGAGTCCAATGAAGCAAAGCTAAAAAAAAAAAGAAGTTATACGTCAATGATATAGTGTTTACCTGCTACTAAGGTCCTCATACAAACATTACTTGGATTACGGTAAAAAACAAAATTTTTCTAACTTGTCTTTCTAATGCGCATGTGTGTTCTCGAGTCGATTGACAGGCTCTGCATGTTTGTAAAAGGTAATTGGCTCTTTTACCTGTAAGGCAGGACTTCCTTTCTACATCCGTTGACCATTCTAATTTCTCCCATTCATTTTATTAGAAGTGGCCCATCTCTGCTAAATAGTCTCTGAATTTTTATAGCGCCACAGAGACACAGTGCTTACAGTTTTCAAGAAAATGAACCTATAAGTTAAAATAGGAGAAAGTATTTTAATACCGAAAAAGTTACACACTTCAGTTTTAATAGGTTGAGACGTTTTTCTCTTAATGATTAACTAGCTAATATCTGCTTGGTTGTTTTAAGATTGTGTTGACTTGAATGCTCTCTTACCAAAATAGCAAACTGACCTTAGCTGTAGAGAGTTCCCCAAACCACACTTAAAAAAAGTGACTGTGGTTTATGCCATAGCCAATGTTAAATATAATTGAAACTAATATTTAACTTTATTTTCACCACAGCTTATAGATAAAATGTGTTGTTTAGAGGTGTTAATGTGTGTTAACTCCGTGTTTTTTGTAACTGTAGAGTGGTATGTTTCACCATCAGTGTGAGAAAACTGTAATGAATAACCATGGAATTTCTGTTTTCTGTTATTTCTGTTATTCAATTCTGTTATTTTTCTTGTGTGTCTGCAGGCATGCTGCTGGCAGGCTTTATCCTCAGAAACATCCCTGTGGTGACAGATGCGATTTACATTGATGTTAGATGGTCTGCCTCTCTGAGGAACATTGCCCTGGCTGTCATTCTGGTTAAAGCTGGGCTGGAATTAGATGGCAAGGTATGCAAAAGACTGGAGCCCTTTAGAGTTACATCAAACACATACAGTGGTCCCAAAACTAATTTGGAAACTTAAGCCACACTTAAAGGGATTGCTCATCAAAAAATGAAAATTCTCTAATAATCAACTCGCCCTCATGCCATCCCAGATGAGTATGACTTTCTTTCTTCTGCTGAACACATACGAAGATTTTTAGAAGAATATCTCAGCTCTGTAGGTCCATACAATACAAGTGAATGATGGTGAGAATTTCGAAGACCCAAAATGTGGGTGAGAAACAGATCAATATTTAAGTAATCTTTTTACTATACATTCTCTCTGCTCAGTAGTAGGCGATATGCACAAAGAATGCAAATCGCCAAAAACAAAAGATAAAGAATGCAATCTGAAAAATTACTTCTGAAGATATGGATTTAACCACTGGAGTCATACGGATTACTTTTATGCTGCCTTTATGTGCTTTTTGGACCTTCAAAGTTCCGGTCGCCATTCACTTGCATTGTATGGATTACAGAGCAGGTTTTTCTAAAAACCTTTGTTTGTGTTCAGCAGAAGAAAGAAAGTCATACACATCTGGGATGGCATGAGGGTGCATAAATGATAAGAGATTAACAATTTTTGGTTGAACTTCCCGTTAACATTACATGAAATATCAGTGCATTAAATAACAAAGTATCAAAATAAGTGTTTTTTTTTTGTTTTTTTTAATAGAACACTTTTCAAGCAAAACATTTCATAAGAAGATTGTAAGGTACTAAATTCTAAAAATAATATCAGCATGAAATAGGAAAACATATTATCCATAGTTAATGTGATGAAATACACTTGTACTTACTGAGTTCGATGAGAACTGACTTCATACATTCGCTAAAATGGCCTTGGGACTATTTGATCAAAAGTAATGGCGTAAAAGGAAAGTAAGGTCAGTTCTGAGAAATGGTTTTGCATAATTTGTTTGCAGATGTGACTTGCTTTCATATATTGTTATTTAATACAATGAAATTTATATATTTTTAAGTGAAGCTTAAATGTCCAAATACTATTTTGGGGCACTGTAGCAGCTGACCTGATGTGCTTTGATGCCCCTTAGAATTATCTTTCAGCTAAAAGTCATATTGGTCTTTTGTTGTCCACTTTCATTTAATGAAGACTTTTCTAAAAAAAATAAATAAAAATGGAAGTTTAAAAAATTGGTCTCAATGGATTGCTTTTGGCTCAATATAATAGTTATTTTATAATATAGTTAATATTTTATAATATAATAAATAATATTATAATGTTTTATAATAGTTAATAGCTTTTTGTTTTTGTGTATGTTTCAGGCCCTGAGGAAGCTGAAAGCAGTGTGTTTACGTTTGTCCATATTGCCTCTCACCTTTGAGGCAACCACAATGGCCGTAGTCTCCTATTTCTTATTGGGTCTTCCATGGGCCTGGGGCTTCATTCTAGGGTAAACCAATGTTTCTGATGATACAAGAAGCGTCTTTGAAAGGTCTACTGCCGCCAACCTAATTGCACACGTTTTCTACTCCGTAGTTTTGTTCTTGGGGCTGTCTCTCCTGCAGTAGTGGTTCCATCAATGCTGCTTCTACAGAAGCAAGGATATGGAGCAGAACAGGGTATACCTACTCTTCTCATGGCAGCATGCAGCGTTGATGACATCGTTGCCATTACCTGCTTTACCACCTGCTTAGGTGTAGCTTTCGCTACAGGTAAGCCAAAAGGCTAAATGCATGTAGTGTATTCCTAAAAACACTGATAAATTTGAGGTGTTTGTGCACTGTCTAGACCACAATATATGTCGTCAGCTGTATGGTGTTATCTGTACCGTTTGATATGTTCTATGTCCTCTGTAGGCACAGTGTGGTTAAATGTGCTGAGAGGACCACTGGAGGTGTTAGGTGGTGTGGTTGCTGGTGTGGCCTTGGGATACTTTCTGCGTTTCTTCCCCAGCAGAGATCAGGTAAGTCCACTATAACTTTTTGATTGAGAAATATTGTTGATGTTGAATGTTTGCAGGCCTGAATGTACTGTATATAAAATAGTTTTTCTACAATGTCTGGTTTGTTTGCTGTTGATGAACTGTGTCTTTCATGCAATGCAGGGAAACCTGGTTCTAAAGCGATCCTTCCTGGTGCTGGGGCTGTCTGTGTTTGCTTTGTTTGGCAGTAATGTGGCAGGGATTCCTGGCGCAGGAGGACTCTGTACACTGCTGCTGGCATTTGTGGCTGGAATAGGCTGGGGAAAAGCTAAGGTTTGAATCTTCTTCCAAACACCCACACTCTGTAGAATCAAAAGGAGCTGTAAAGTGGCATCTGACTCTTTATTTCTTTCTTTTTTCTTCTCACACTACAGTCTCTTACACTTTTTCACACACTCATGGTTTCTGTCAACATCAAATAATAAAGTTTAGAGACCAAGTCTTTCAGTGTAATAAATCTGTTGCCCTATTTCCTGAGGTTGCATGTTTAGTGTATTCTACATCACGTGACATACAGCGTGACCAGTGTAGTTCGATTCCTGAATGAATGACTCATACGAGTTGGTACTTTTGAATTTACAGTGTGAAACATACAGCGTGACCAGTGTAGTCCGGTTCCCGAACTAATGAAGCCTATTAACCAGTTCGTTTGAATAAACAGCGCAAAACATACAGCGTGACCAGTGTTGTCTGATTCCTGAACGAATGACTCTGATGAGTCGGTTCTTTTGAATCTACAGTGTCAAACATATAGTGTGACCAGTGTAGTCAGAATCCTCAACTAATGACTAATGAGTCTGATCTTCTGATTCTACAGTGCAAAACATACAGCATGACCAGTGTTGTCCAGTTCCCCAATGAATGACTGTTATGAGTCAGTTCTTTTGAATCTACAGCGCAAAAAATACAGCGTGACCAGTGTAGTCTGATTCTTGAACGAATGACTCTGACGAGTCGGTTCTTTTGAATCTACAGTGCCAAACATAATGTGTGACCAGTGTAGTCCAATTTCTGAACAAATGACTCTTATGAGTCGGCTCTTTTGAATCTACAAGTTGAAACACACAGCAGGACCAGTGTAGTCAGAATCCTGAACTAATTAATCATATTAGCTGGTTCATTTGAATCTACAGTGTGAAACACTACACGACCAGTGTAGACCGATTCCTGAATTAATTAATCATATTAGCCGGTTCATTTAAATGTACAGTGCAAAACATACTGTGTGACCAGTGTGGTCTGAATCCTAAATGAATGACTCGTATGAGTCGGCTCTTTTGAATTCACAGTATGAAACAAACAATGTGACCAGTTTATTCCTATTCCTAACCAAATGAGTTGTGTAAGGGGTTCTTTTGAATCTACACCGTAAACAGCACTACCTCTCGAACAAATTAACAGCTGGTTCTTTTTAGTGAATAAAAATAAACTTACTGAACCTTAATTTTGTCATGTCTGCCTCGAAATTAACATAGAACTGTTACTGTATTATGTTTACTATGTTTCAGGCTTATGAGACTTAAATCAGAGTAGTTACTGGATGAATGTTGACATTCTGTTTTGTTGTAATTAGGGGTATTTTATAAAATTACTTATTTAATAATTGTTAATAACACCTATAACACAATAACACTTTTTGCACAAATCTGTTCTGTTAAAATATGAAATTATTTCATTATCTGGTAACCGGCTGCTAAGAACAGTAAATCCAATAAGAATCACATTTCTTATTTCCAAATATTTCTACCTCAAAAACATTAAAAGAGTCAATAATGGAACCATTAAGGAACCGTCATTTTAATGAGGAATCGGAACCATCCTTATGCATGTACAACACTAGATTCATCTGTACCTATATGTTCCAGGCTCCGGTGGTGGAGATAGTGGAAAGGTTCTGGGATGTGTTCCAGCCTCTTCTTTTTGGTCTCATCGGTGCTGAGATTGTCATTAGTGCTTTGGAGATCACCACTGTATGTGAGTATCAGATACACTCTCTGTCCTGCTTGTGTGTGTTATTGTCTGGACACATGAGTGAATAAATGATGGATGGATGGATGGATGGATGAATGAATAAATGAAGTATGATGCCTTTTCTCAGAGACTCAAATCCCTTTAATAGTGTGGTGCGTTGGCTAAAACTCTGGGCTGATAAATGGAATCTCCTGGCTGTCATTCAACAAAATGAATGGATTCCATGTGAGGCCTGATACTGTAACCTAAGTAATTTGAGGCATGTCTCAAACATGCATTTAATCATCTCCTCTCTAATGTGTCCTCAGCTCTAGGTATAGCATGTCTGTTCATGGCTCTCACTGTACGGCTGCTCATCACTTTTGCTGTGGTTCTGCGTGCTGGCTTCAACCTGAAAGAAAAAGTTTTTATCGCACTTGCCTGGATGCCTAAAGCCACAGTACAGGTAAACCTCTCCAGAACTACAATTAGAAACATATATAATACCCCCTTTGTCCCCCGTATTGTATCCTGTAGCTTGTAAGTGAATAAGCTTAGATACATTTAACTTAATTGAATATAGGCTTTATTGGCTTGTTATTATAGATGCTCAGTTTACTTGTGATTGGTGTTTTGGTCTTTTGATCAAAGAACTGGATTGATAACTGAAAAGTTCCTAACAGGGAACACTATGTAATTGGTTAAGGCTGCTATAGGTTCTACAGCTCTGGATATGGCCCGTTCTAAGAATGACCTTGAGCTGCAGAAATACGGTATGGATGTCCTCACCGTGGCTGTCTTGTCCATTCTCATCACCGCTCCTATTGGAGCCCTTGTTATCGGCCTACTCGGACCTCGAATGCTGCAGAAACCAAAGAACCCTGAGTGGGGTAAGACATTTGCCCACACACATACACACACATATTCATATGCAAAAAATTATTCTGCCTTAGCAAATACCCTGTTTTGAATAAAAAGCAGGATTTAAAGGTACGATATGGTGCAGATAGTGCAGTTCAACCACAATTTGGAGAATTTGCATGCTGGCATGGTACTCTTTGTCCTGGAGTTTGCTTCATTGTTTGTACAATGCTGACTCTTGTGCTAATGTGTAAGTCTATTTAAAATTAGGGGTGCACCAATATGGAATTTCTGGGCCAATACTGATAACCGATAATAAAAAATTAAGGAAGCTTTATTGTTAATCTTTGCACCTGGAACTGCTAGCTAATTAATTAAAAGCTACTCGTTTGAAAAGCAGATTTCATTTAAAAGTTTGGAAACGCTTAACTGCTGCTATTTAAGGTTTCAGATGAACCAGAAATGTGCCTATATTCAGTGGTGGTTCTGGCTTACTTAGTGCCCTAGGCGAGATCCAATGTGGCACCCCCCTTAACTTCCCAACCCCTTTTGATTATGGTTATCTTATGTTTGTTCAAAATGTAAGAATGCATTATGAACATCTATAATCTTAACCATTTAGAGCCTTTAAGGCTGAGTAGCCTGTCAGGAACAACTTAGGGCACCTTTCCCCCATCATGATCTTGCGAGCTCTGGGCAGGGTGGCATGATTTAGGGAACCTCTCTCCCATTGCGTTCTTGCGAGCAAGGGGTGGCACAATTTGGAGAAACTTTTCACCCATCGTGAGTCAGGGTGGAGTGACACAATTCTCCCATCGCGATCTTGCAAGCTCTGTGCAGGGGCGATCGATCAGTAACCCTGTCGTGCCGCCCCAGAGAGCATTGCCGGCTGTGGCTCAGTTGGTAGAGCAGGTTGGCCACTAATTGCAGGGTTGGCAATTACGACTCCATGTGCCGAAGTGTCTTTGGGCAAGACACTGAACCTCAAGTTGCTCCCAATGGCAGGCCAGCATCTTGCATGGCAGCTCTGCCGTCATTGGTGTATGAGTGTGTGTGTGAATGGGTGAATGAGTCACAGTGTAAAGAGCTTTGAAAATGGCTAAGGTTATAAAAGCGCTATATACAGTGGATATAAAAAGTCTACACACCTCTGTTAAAATGCCAGGTTCTTGTGATGTAAAAGAATGAGAAAAATATAAACCATGTCAGAACTTTTTCCACCTTTAATGTGACCTATAACGTGAACAATTCAATTGAAAAACAAACTGAAATCTTTGAGGGAAAAAAAAAAAAAAAAAAAAAAAAAAAATATCACAAAATCAAAAATCTCTGGTTGCATAAGTGTGCACACACTTAAACTAATACTTTGTTGAAGCACCTTTTGATTTTATTACAGCACTCAGTCTTTTTGGGTAGGAGTCTATTAGCATGGCACATCTTGACGTGGCAATATTTGCCCACTCTTCCATGCAAAAGCGCTCCAAATCTGTCAGATTGCGAGGACAACTCCTGTGCACAGCCCTCTTCAGATCACCCCACAAATGTTCAGTTGGATACAGGTCTGGGCTCTGGGCCATTCCAAAATGTTAATCTTCTTCAGCCATGCTTTTGTGGATTTGGATGTGTGCTTTGGGTCATTGTCGTGCTGAAATGTGAACTTCCTCTTCATCTTCAGCTTTCTAACGGACGCTTGAAGGTTTTGTGCCAAAATTGCTTTTGGAACTGTTCATAATTCCCTCCACCATGACTAAGGCCAGCTGAAGAAAAACAGCCCCAAAGCATGATGCTGCCACCACTATGCTTCACTGTGGGTATGGTGTTCTTTGGGTGATGTGCAGTGTTGTTTTTGCGCCAAACATGCCTTTTGAAATAATGGCCAAAAAGTTCAACCGTGGATTCATCAGACCATAACACATTTTCCCACGTGCTTTTGGGAGGCTTGATGTTTGTTTTTGCAAACTTTAGCTGGGCTTGGATGTTTTTCTTTGTAAGAAAAGGCTTCCGTCTTGCCACCTTACCCCATAGCCCATTCATATGAAGAATAAGGGAGATTGTTTTCACGTGTAGCACACAGTCAATACTTGCCAGAAATTCCTGCAGTTCCTTAATGTTGCTGTAGTCCTCTTGGAAGCCTCCCTGACCAGTTTTCTTCTCGTTGTCTCATCAATTTTGGAGGGATGTCCAGTTCTTGGTAATGTCTCTGTTGTGCCATATTTTCTCCACTTGATGATGACTGTCTTCACTGTGTTCCATGGTATATCTAATGCTTTGGAAATTCTTTTGTACCCTTCTCCTGATTGATATCTTTCAACAATGAGATCCCCCTGATGCTTTGGAAGCTCTCTGCGGACAATGGCTTTTGCTCTGAGATGCAAATACGAAAATGTCAGGAAAATCCTACTAGAACAGCTGAACTTTATTTGTGATTAATCAGTCACTTTAAATGATGGAAGGTGTGTAATGACTTCTATTTAACGTGAGTTTGAATGCGATTGGTTAATTCTGAACACAGCCACATCCCCTGTTATAAGAGGGTGTGCACACTTATGCAACCAGGTTATTTTAAGGTTTTTCATTTTCATTTTTCCCCCACGAAGATTTCAGTTTGTTTTTCAATTGAATTGTTCACATTATAGGTCACATTAAAAGTGGAAAAACGTTCTGACGTGATTTATCTTTGTCTCATTCTTTTACATCACAAAAACCTGGCATTTTAACAGGGGTGTGTAGACTTTTTATATCCACTGTAAGTGCAGACCATTTTAGGTGCCTGCCTATATCGCATATGCCAGGATCCGCTACAGCCTATATTGCAGATGTATGCCGATTTGAATGAGAAATTGTTAGATAATTTTGTCATCCAATGTATTTTTAATTTTTATGTTATCCGCTACAGCCTATATTGCAGATGTATGCTGATTTGAATGAGAAATTGTTAGATAATTTTGTCATCCAATGTATTTAATTTATTTTCTTGATCAGCAATCCCCGTCTCGATACGTCTCAGCTGAGGGAAGAAAGAAATGACACAGACACCCAATGCTATCAAATCCTTCTTCAACGTTTATTGTTCAGCACTTTGTTATATGGTCCAGAAAAACCACATTCCACTGGACCCCCACCAATGAAATAGTTCATTACCTTATATGGGGGTGACACATGTTTGCGCTACGTGTGAAACGTGAGAGTAGAGACAAGAAACACATTCCTATAGAACATCCTTCAAACAGGGAACAGTTGCAGCTACACCAACAGAAAAAGTTTAAAAGATGCCTCCATTATTCCACAGAAATCATTGACAAAATAATTGCATAAATTGAGTCTTTACGGTAATCCTGATGAATCGCTTAGAGACAAAATAATGAACTTCTAAGAGACGTAGTAATCCATTAAACCAAAACAAGGTGATTAACAGCATGTAACTAAATATTTATGCTAGCGCTGGTTTGTGTGGTTTATGTATGTATGTGCGTAATGTGGACACGCATGTGTCATTCAAAGACACGTATTAAAGCACTCATCTGTGGTAGTTTCATTGTGGAAACTTTATAACTTTAGGAAAAAAGTCTCAACTCTAAAATACAACAAGCACATTAGTTTCAGTCACATTAGCGTTTTTAGCAATCAAGTTGCTGTGTAAGTTTTATGCACTATGTAACACTGTGTTTGGGCTTGCTGTAAGTAACTATATGCTATTTTTCATATTCTGTTTATGTTTTGTGAAATAATAAGCGATAATCATTAATGCCCAATAATATACAAAAATGTTTTCTTCATGAAACAAACAGAATATGTAAAATGGCATGTTGTTACTTAGATGATCTCTAATAAAACCAGCTACAAAATAATGTAACAAGGTTACACCCTCATGCGACCATAAAACGGCACTAAATTATCATAACCTACATGTGAAAACTGAATTTTTTAATCATCCACTAAATTATAATATCCACTGTGTGCAGTCTCCTGAGTTACAATAAAATCACCTCAATGAATTCTTTAGTTTAATGGCAAAATAAAACTCCACATCATAACATCTTCTTTATAAAAAAATTAAAAATGTTATTTGTATTTTTGGCTCACTATATTTTATAAAGTTATTTTAATCAAGTAATATTTTTCAAAAAGTAACAATAGTCATCATAAAATAAAACATTGCAGGCATGAAGTAAGCTGTAAACTGGCGTCTCTCGCTTGCACATCCAATGGACACTCAGAATCAGAGTGCATTGTGGGTAAGAATGAGTGAACGAATGTAGGGAACGAGTAGTTCACTCAGTAGTTCACTCAGAATATCTGGCTATTATTACAAAATAGCCGGCACACAAAATAGTGCACTACATAGTGAATAGCAACATGCTGTGTGAGTGTAAGGCACGCACACTGCTGCTTAAGGCCATCCGAGTCTCTTGCTGAAGGAAAGAAGCCACAGGCAGTAAGAGATTCTAAGCTACAAGCAAATAAACTGTAAAAAAATACCTGTGAAGATATTGGGAGTTATTCCATTATTGGCCAATTATCAGCCAATAATATATGACATAAATCTCCTGTGATGCATGTATGTAAACTGTTGGATATTGTTAGTAGACAAATTAACGAACAAAAAACAACACTAGTGAAAGTGTGAAATGTTTTGACGAGACTGTACTTTCTAGAAATCCAGTGCTAAAAGTGCCCAAAGTTGAAGAAACCCCCATGAATGGATGTAATATATAGTAGCTTACACATTCATTTGAAACTGATATCTCTAACACTTGCTTAGCACTAACTTCTTTATTAGAATGCTCATTGAATGTGTGTTAAACTATTTGTACATTGTTTTTATTTTCTTAATTGTAGCTGTCAGTCAAGGTGCTTTATCGGCATCGGGCACACCGGTGACATACGAGAGTGCTTTGTGATCCATGATAGAAGCTTTTGGATATTTTTGGAATGGGGTTTCCAGGATCTTCGAAGGAATTGACACCCAACGTCTGAGGCTGCTCATAAACCAGTTTATCTTCTCAGTCATCTGTGTTACACCCCTCTGAAGTCGAAGTTCTGATATGGCAGATGTACTATTCAGAGCTGGATGGAAACAAGCATATCACTCACAGTATTTCTTGTACTTATTAAGATAAAGACAATGATTGTACACTTTAAGTTATTATTCTCCTCCAAAACATTTACAGAGATTGTTTTAGTGCTGCTAAGTATATAAATTAAATAGTTGTTTATGAAGATTTTTTTTACGTCAGGCTGCTGTTTTGATAGTATTTCTTACATTAGGCATCTTATAAATCAGTCTATAGACTGCATTTCCATGTTACAAAAAAAAAAACTAAAAAGACATCAGTGTCATCTCAACCTCCTGCATTCTTACATTTTGCATCAAGAGTTCCTGCAGATATCTTGTCTGTCCCCATAGACATACAGCCAAATACTGTACTTCTAGAAATACAGTACAAGAAAATCTGCAATATGTTTGTTAAAATATGTTGTGTTTACAGTAGAAGTAATTTTAGGATGTAATGAAAGTTGATCATTATTATTTAGCAGTTTAATAATGCAAGCCATTTTTGTCCAGTACCTAGCAACCCCCCCCCCCCCCCAAATGATGTCAGCATTGCAGAGCTAACATGTTACTTTCCAAAGTACAAGTAATATTTATCAGCTATTTTTTATATATATATATATATATATATATATATATATATATATATATATATATATATATATATATATATATATATTAATCTGTTATCATACAGGGTCATGTGAATGGTTTAGATATTTTTTTTCTTCTAGTGAAATGAGTTTACTACTTGGTTGTGTATTGTGGTTTTGTCTCAGAATTTCATTGTAATGCTACATGCAGTAGTTGTTAATTTTCAAAGTAATAAAATTACTATTGTTATTAATATTTTTATGAATATGTAATTATGTACCAACTTTTTAAATTAAATGACGGATGTATATGTGGGAATATTTCTATGGTAGAGATATTTTGCAGTACAACACAAATTGCATGTCATTTGCCTTGTTAGTAAATGAAAGGCAAAACACCCCATTCATTTGAAAACATATCATAGTTTATTATCTAAGGCAAAGCAGATGTAAATAAGCAACAGTGGTCATCACACATTCATTCTCAGTCCCTGTTTGGAGACCAGACATGTTAACAGCATTAAGAGTAAAAATATACACTCACCAAGAACTTTACTAGGAAAAATATGGCCTGACGTGGTGATATAGCCTATTCGCTATGCACGTTTGGTGCATTCTGAGATGCTGTTATGCTCACTACAATTGTACAGAGAGGTTATTTGAGTCACTGTAGCTTTTCTGTCAGTTCGAACCAGTCTTGCCATTCTCTGTTGACATCTCTCATTAACAAGGCGTGTCTGTCCACAGAACTGCCACTCACTTGAAGTTTTTGTAACCTTAAATGAAAATAAACATCTATGTTGATCCATAACACCAACAGCCATCAGATACAAAACCATATGGTATCAGAAAGGATTGTCAAAGTGTGTGCAGTTTATAACCGTTTTGAATGTAACTCAATGCATACATAATATGAATTGCAATCTTACAGCATATTGGTTCAGATGGAAAGTAAAAGGAGGGTGCATGTTTCTTATGTTATTTTGATAAATCATGAAATAATGTGTAACAAAAGTGTTGACCAAGGCATTTCTTACAACCTAATGCAACATGAAATGACTATAGGTATGCAAACACTATAGTAATTTAGTATACTGCAGTTGAAAAATGCACAATAATTTAGCGAAAATTCTGTTGAAAACTGCAAACAAAAAAGTAAAAAAATTGTAATCTTAATGTACTTCACTTAGAAAAGTTAACAAAAAGTATGTGACTTTTAATATGGTTTCACAAAATGTAGAATGCAAGTCTTTTACAAAGGTCTGAAGCAGCACAATGTACAGAAAATCATAAAAGGCAACTATAAAACCAGATATTAAGAATAATAAAAAAAAGACACTTTTATGGCCACAAACAGTGACAGGTGATGACAACAGCCATCTTGCCTTGTGGTCTGGTTATATTCCACACAAAAGCCAAACTACATTTACCAAATATATATATAAAAAAATTATAATTAAACACACCAGAACAATGTAACCAATGTAACAATGTACATTTAATCAATATAATTAATCTCTTTAGATGAACCACAATATTCAGATCATTAGAGTCACAATTTTAAGGTGTAAATGGTTTTGTGTAAGTAAGTACAACAAATTAAATTTAAGTTGGTTTTTCCAATGGAGAAAAACAACAATCTATTTAAAAGTGTTGTGAGTGGTCTTCAATGCACTGGATACTCCTCTTCCTCAATGGGCCAAAAACAAAGTTTGGCTACAGAGTCTTCTTCTTAATAATAAGTGGACCAACGTTGTCCCCTGTCAGCTCGTTATGCTTTATGTGCGATTTATCACAAACAGGAAACTGCAAGATAAGAGACAACTATTTAAGTGATGACAGTGACAGTGGTTTTAGGGTACAAACTGACACGGACAAAAAGCAAGCATAGAAACACACATGCTTTTTCTTATTTTCAGTACCACTGTTTTTAAGGGGGTCATATCATACTTTATTCATTTTCCTCCAAGCTAAACTTAGAATGTTAGTCAGTGCTTTTTCCCCCCAAAATTATTCATAATTTGCTTTCTTATTTACCATTTTCTTTCCTATTTCTGATCCTTAGAATAAAAACAAACAAACAAGTTCAAAATATAAAAGGAAAGTTTGATTTCTCATGGCATGACCCCTTTAAAGGTGCACCCAGTTATTTTCTCCTCATTAAAAAAGTTTTACAACTAAAGAAATTAATGGTAATTTTGTCACATATGTCTAAAATCATGAGCACTCACATGAAATGAAGACACCAATCATATCAGTAACATTATAATAGCTTTCTGAATCTACATGGAGAGGGTACCCTCATGGGGCACCCATGTTAGGATCACATGTCCAGCAAAATACTAAATCTCAGTAAATCTTGTGTAATTGGACACTTGGCTGATTGTGAATAGTGAATTTCTACAATAGCATCTGTAACTGAAAACTATTGTGTTTGAATGATGCTGCATCCAGGCCAACATATTCAAAACATTACAGAGTGAACCTTTAAATCAGATAGTGATTTCCCAGTTGTACTGTTTATTTCTCTCAGGTATCTACCTTCTTACCGTTTTAGATCGCCAGCACCGGCAGTAGCAAACGTTTGTACACTTCAGGTCCTCTATATGGATCTCGTTCTCCACTTTACGTTTTTCCTTTTGGATCTTCAGGTTGATTAGACTGTCCCTTTGCTTCTTTTTCTTGGGCAGGAAGGGTCGGACGGTCAGATAACCCAACAGAGCCAAAATGCCCAACAACGGCAGGAGCCGCAACCACTCTAAAACTAAGACACAGTCAAGTGTTAAAACTCATCATCTACTCATTTTATTGTTATTATTAATTGTACACTTGTTTATCACTCATTCTTCATAGTGAGGGCTTTTTATTTAGCTTACTGCGAATATATATATATATATATATATATATATATATATATATATATATATATATACACACACACATACATACATACATACATACATACACACACACACACACACACACAATATATATATATATATATATATATGACACTTTTTGGTTTTTGCTGCAGTGGGTGTAAACTGACTTCCTCCTTGACAACATTTGAGCACAGGGCTTCATAAAGCTATAAATGTCTCTCATCATTTACTCACATTCATGCCATCCCAGATGTGTATGACTTTCTTTCTTCTGTGGAACACAAAGATTTTTAGAAGAATATTTAAGCTCTGTAGGTCCATACAAGTGAATGTTGACCAGAACTTTCAAGCTCCAAAAATTACATAAAAGGCAGCATAAAAGTAATCCAGTGGTTACGTGCATATCTTAAGAAGCGATATGATAGGTGTGGGTGAGAAACTGAACAATATTTAAGCCCTTTTTTTTACTATAAATCTCCACTTTCACTTATACTTTTGTTTTGGAGATTCACATTCTTCGTGTATATCGCCACCTACTGAGCAGGGAGAATAATTTATAGTAAAAAACAAACCCAAAATTTATCACCCACACCTATCATATCGTTTTAGTGGATATGGATTAAACCACTGGGGTCATATGAATTTTTATTATGCTGCCTTTAAATGCTTTTTGGAACTTCAAAGTTCTGGTCACTATTCACTTGCATCGTATGGACCTACAGCGCTGAAATCTCTGTTTGTGTTCAGCAGAAGTAAGTAAGTAATACACATCTGGGGTGGCATGAGGGTGAGTAAATGGTGAGAGAATGTACATTTTTTGCTTACATTTTTTTGTATTTAATTTAGTTCCCTTTATGTATGGTATAAATACTTAAATAATCAAAACAAGCAAGTAACCCCCCATTATTTATACCATGATTAATGGAAACAAGGGTAAATGCTTTACGCTGCAACTCCATAAATGTTTGGGCCAGATCTACGCGCTTCAGTATTAAGTAAATACATTTTTGCCAGCATGCATTAGCGATAGGTAACCTAGCAAGAAGCTTTTATATTTGACAATGCAAAGACCGTTACCTGTAAGGTATGGACATTTATGCATCAATGATGCTAAACAGAGTGGCTAATAGTAGAGTTCTTAAAGTAATCATACAGATATCAACCTACGAAACAGCTTGTGCATGAAATCGCACAATTCTAATTAATTGAGTTACAAATGAGCAATTTATCAAGTCCAGTGTAATCTAGAAAGAGGTACACATCACTGCACGATTTTATAATGGAGCTCTGACCAAACTTGAACTGGGTTGAATCAAATAAAAACTGAAATATAACAATAGCTAGCTTACTGTTGACAGTTTAAAACACTTAGTAAAAAACACTTGCCCAAATCAATTAGACTTGTACAGTTTTCTAAACGGCCTCTTGTTGAATGTTGCAGTCCTACATATATGCTGATCTCTGCAGAGATAATACATTTTATGTACACTGGCGGCCAAATGTTTATAATAATGTACAGATTTTGCTGTTTCGGAAGGAAAATGGTACTTTAAATTCAACAAATTGTCATTCAGTTGATCACAAAGTATAGTCAGGACATTACTGATGTAAAAAACAGCACCATTACTAGTTAAAAAAGTAATTTTTGATCAAATCTAGTCAGGCCCCATATGCAGCAGCCATCACTCCAACACCTTATCCTTGAGAAATCATGCTAAATTGCTAATTTGGTACTAGAAAATCACTTGCCATTATATCAAAAACAGCTGAAAGCTATTTGGTTCATTAAATGAAACTTAACATGTTCTTTGTGTTTGTTTTTGAGTTGCCACAGTGTGCACTATACTGGCATGTCTTAAGGTCATTATTAGGTAAAAAAAAA